>JAWWTY010000001.1:95297803-95321354 GCA_035222235.1 Margarornis squamiger | reverse complement strand
AAAGAAAAGAAAAGAAAAGAAAAGAAAAGAAAAGAAAAGAAAAGAAAAGAAAAGAAAAGAAAAGAAAAGAGAAAGAAGAAACACAGTAAGATTGGCTCATGGGGTCCAGTTTTATCCCTGTTTAAGGTCCTCATACTGCATGCTCTTGGATGAATGCACATAACTTGTTCAGGCTGCCATGGGCCTTACTGACCCATGACTTCACTTACACAGCTGTATGCTCAGATCCTGCTGATAGCCCTCATCTGTTGCCGTCTGCATATACCACAACAATTTAACTAATTTAATGAGAAAGAGATTTTTTTTGAGTGGAAGAGTCAGTAGATTTTGATTTGTCATTATGCAAACCTGTAAAAGAAATCATCTTCAGTAGCTTAGCAATTAGTGGTCTAATACCTTACTGAGGAGGAAAGACGTGTAAAAAGCCTGTGGATCCTTCACTTAGTGGAGGAAAGATTTTGTATAGCTAAAAGAGATCTAGAGGCATACAGTAGCCCTTGAGCCTTTCCCTTCCTCTGATTCAAGATCGTGTCAACTGGGAACATACTTAAGACCCTCTGTAGCCGACATGAATTTCATGGCTTGTCCTCACCTATTCCTGACGTGATCACTCCGAGGTACTTTCCTTTACATCAATCTAGCTCTTGCTTGTTACTTTCCTTTTTGGTCCTTCCATGGGAACAGAGATGACACATTAGAGTCTCCTAGGTCTCTACACTGTGTTCTGTCCCTTGTGGGGCTTTCAGAAGCATTTGAGTCAGTTTGGTACCTTGATTCAAAATCAGAATGTTTCAATAAGCTGATAAAAACCTGTGAGTACTTGCTCCTGTTTTGCTGTTAAATACTCCTGAAAATCTGCTTCTGCAAGTGTATCTACAGGTGCATGTCCAGTTATTTTTAAGTGACACCAGTTTCAAACCTTCCCCCACCATGCAGCCAATATCTATATATTACACAGATATGGCAGCAATGAAAAAAAAACTAGAAACTCTCAGAAATTCTACAGAAAATTTCTTTCAGCCCTATATTTCTTCAGGGATTTTTTCAAAAGTTGCCTGGTTTAAACCCTGGCTTTGTTAGGAAGCCTGTTCCTGGCTCTGTGAAACTCCTCAGATTGCCTTTGATCCCAAAGGGCTGCCCCACACAGTGCCCTGAGTCTTGGAAAATCCTTCAGAAATAAAACATCTGGCTACTTGCTAAAATTTTGACATAAAAAATAAAGGCACTAGAACAATTTTCCTTTATTTTTTAAAATTTTATTTCTTACAAAATTGCACAATTGTGATTTTTTTTTGTTTATATTTCACATTTTCAGTAACACAAAATTTGAGGCTCTAATTGGCAGTAATGTGGAATACTTTGAGTGGAATATCTCAGTATTTGATATTGAAAGTCACTTGGGTAATTACCCAATCTGCAAAAAAAAACATTAATAAATGATGTATTTTGTAGTCCACACTTCCTACAGCCAAAATTGTCTCATCTATTTCTTATTTTATTTTGCCTGGGTATTTGACCATTATATTTGTTTGGACATACTCCAGTTAAAAATTTTTTGCCTGTTTTTTTGCCAATAATAAACACTCAAGTTGTCCATATCTTTCATTCTTCAGAGTCAATAACAAGAAAGATAACATGTCTTGAATTTGAATTCTGAGGAACCATGAAGTCAGATCAAAGTCTGTGCACAAAATAGGCATATTTTACTTCTGGTAAATAGCTTTGTCAAAATGACAGATCCATCTGTATAATTTATGTGCCCATATATGCAAAAAAGTCAAGTGCAGCATTGTAGGTCTTTACTTAATTGCTTTTACAACTTGATTTACTACAGGTTTTAAATTAGCCCAAAGACTGCCTCATCTTTTTAATAAGGAAGTTACAGAGTTGTTTCCAGGCAAATCTGTTCTGGAAATCTGCACCTTTCTTCTTTATTTGTTTTACTGTCACTCAGAGAATGGAAAAATATATAAACAAAACATCTATGAAATTCCATGCATTGGTGTCATAACTCCAGGGGCTTTGAATCTTCATATTTGAACAGTTCACAGCTCAAACATCTGACTTGATGGAGCACAGATGTCTATGATATCACTAAGTTCTTTGGAAGACAGGGTATATTATTGCAGTATTAACATTGAATATCTTTCTGTTTAATATACGCTTCTGAGACCTAATTCCCAGTGTTATCTGGGATGCTTTCTGTAGATAAGAAAAAGTTAATACAGTTCGGCTAGCACTTAAAGACTCAGTCCCAAAGCCAACAAACGAAATTAATGTAATTAGATAGTTTGTTGTGAAAGCTGATAGTGTACATGAGTTCAAACAAATACATCAAATACATGAAGAACCCATTCAAGGCAATTAATGATAAAGCTCAGGAAATCTCTGGTGGTGGTGAGAAAGTATGCTGCTGTTCATTTCCTGATCATACACTTTTTCCTATGCAGCTGTTATTATCACTTACATAAACTGGAAAAATTAGATCATATTTAGTCTGATTCATTAGGGTTCTTTATATGTTATTGTCTATATTTTGAATAAAGAAATAAAAATTCATAGAAAATATTTTACTCATGTGAGTAAACGAATGGACCTTCCAGTGTAATGAAAACCACAAAAGGGATACTAAAATAACACTAATAACACTGAAATCAGTAGTAAAAGATCTTTGGATTTCAGTGTAGAATCAAGTCAGTGCTCATTAATAATATTAATGGAAAAAAGAAAATCCCTATGTGTCACTACTACAGAGACAATGTAAGTCCATAACTGCATACAATTTGCAAATTCCAAAGAAGTAATATTTCTTGCATTGGGTAAGCCCTTTAGTTCTTCAGCCCTGATTTTTGTATATGAAAATACTCCATTGACAGCATTCTTAGCTGTCATTCACAATGTTTAATTTATTGAAATTCCACTCTGTCCTGCACCCAAGGTGTTCGGAAGGTCGCTTGCTCACTGCTGTGAAAATTCCAATCTCACTACAAAAATCAGAACTCACTCTCTGTTGTTTAAGCTTCCGTCACGGCTTCTCATATATCACCGCTTGCTGAATTAACAACAAAAACAGATCCAGAGCTTCCCATTAAAGGGAAGCACTCCTGACTTCTCCCTCCCTCTCCTTCTCCCAGTATTACCTGAACAGATGTGGACTTTATTTTGGGGCAACCATATTTCTTACTGCATCCTGTGAGTGCAGTGACTACAGTTTATATTAAATTCCTTCCTTATCTCTCTAATGTCCGTTTCAGCTTTATGCCACAGTCTCTTTACAGAAAAGAAAGTGAGTGTTGGCTAAGCAGTACAATCAATCATTTATAACGCTTGTGCAAGCCAATAAATGATGATGGGGCCATACGTTTCTTCAAAACACACCTTAACAGATGTATTTAAATCAAAGCTCAGTTAAAGTTAATTTAAAAGATAAATGGCTAGGAATAGATATTAACATACAAAACCATCAATAGATTGCTGTTCTGCAGAATCCATAGAGTTTTCAAAGGTAAGTAGTGTGTAGAAGTTTAATAACCCAGCTGCAATTTATTTATGTTAACCAATGTATTGGGCTTTTAAATTCAAGATTCTTTGAAATAAGATCTTAAACGTCTCCTGAAACCCTTGGTAAATAGTCACAGTTCCTTAAAGTGTTGCAATTACGTATCTCAGAGTTCATAAAAAAGTAACAGTTCATTTCTCCTTCTCTTGACTGCAGAAGAATCTGGAAACAAAAATTCTAGTGTTCAAAAGTTAGAAGGAGAGGAAAAAGAGCCCAGAATATCTTACCTTTAGAACTGATAATATTTAATTGAATCCCATGATTTGGGGAGCTTGATTCATATTCATGAGTAGTTGGAATGAAGAAAATCACAGACCTTTTTGTGGTTTATATATTAATATCATATCTATAAGATGAAGGTGTGATTTTAATGTACACCAGCATAAAGTACCTCGTTCAGGTATATATCAGCTATGATGGTGTAAATGTTTTAGCTCAAATCAGGGAGTAGAATATGTAGTTGAAGAGTCTGAAATTGGGTTGCTAGTACATGCTGTAGGTGTGTGGGTTACCACTATTGCTCCCCACTGACTACATTTACACAAGAATGCTGGTGTGTACTGTAATCACATCTTTCTCTTGTAGAGAATATTGTCCTCTATATATTAATTAAGTGATTCTATTTCTTGTCTAGCCTAGATGAGGGAGCAAAGGACTCTGCAGGCACCCATGTTAATGTCTTGATGGAAGGCAGAGAGGAATCTTTCTAAAACTTAAAAATAACATATCTATGAAGTGAAATTTCATCCTTATTTTTAGAGTAAATGAGTTTCAAATTTTAATGCTAAAGTAAAATTATGTAAGGATATTTACAAAATCATTCAACAATGCTAAGGAAAATGTACGACAGTATAACACACCTACATTTGTCTTCACAGAAGTCTAAAGAAACTTCAGTAACATATATTTGTGTCAGACTATCAAAACAGAACTTGGTTCTTTCATTTATTTTAATGTCTTAGCATCACTCTATTTGCAACCCTCAATGTGAAAAAAATTACATTTTTCATGGGTCTTTTTCTTCCTGAGATAAACACAAACATATGGATCCACTAAGTCAGGAAAAGACATTAGTTCTATGGTAGAGACATTAAGAAAATGCAAGTTACATCTGTGCATTCACAGTGGGCTTCGAACTAATGGTAGGCTTTATACCTCCCCTCCAAACCAAAGTCCATGAATCTTTTCTCTCTGAGGATTTGCATTCAGCCTGTCATTTGCATTGACCACAGAGAAGGCTGGGTGCCTTACTTTCTTACAGCTAATGTTAAATGAGATTAAACATTCCTTCTTTCCAAATGCAATGTACAAATACACAAATTCTTAAAAAAATTAACTTTCCAGAGATGTTCTCAGAGAGATGTTCTCAGTCTACCATATGTACTAGATATACTATTTCATAACAAATATCATAAATATAGGAATAACTAATTATTCTTTCCCATGAATATTAATTGACTTCAGAAGTTTTATAGTTAAAGGGTTTTTTGTGGTTTACAGCTCAAACCAGAGCTTGTTTCTCAGCGATAAACACAGCTGTTTCTCATAAATAAAGTTACAGTAATTAACATTTGAGATTTTTCTATGAAGCCAAAAACAACTCACAATAATGGATTCATTCAAAAGTACTTCAGTGTATTCTGAAGGGGTGCAGAGCCCCAGTCTGACATCTGCTGTCAACTCCTGCCTAGCCAGCTGTTTGAGGTCTGTTGCATAGGGCATGGGTTATCTGAAATTGCTCCCTGCAGCAAGCAGCTCCTCAAACTCTCTGCTTAGCTGAGATTAGACTTGTGTTACAATTTAGGAGCAGTGCTCCCTAATTTAGTGCTCCCACTAAAATGAAAACCATGAGCCACTTCCCCTGCCTCCATCCCCTTCAGTGAGAGAAAAAAAGGTGAAAATCCCAAGATGAGATAAGAGCAATTTACTGGAAACAGCAATAAGATAAGAAAATCAACAGTAAAAGCAACAATACTAATAACAAAAGTACACAAAAAAGACTGTGATTTACATGCAAAAAATTGCCCACCAACTGGAACCAAAGCAGCACAACCCCCAAGACAATGAACAAAATGGTGAACCGCCCCTCCACATGCTATCTTTTTCTCCCCGATGGTAAGTGATACCCCTCTCCTTCCCAGAAGTGACAATCCTTACTTTTGCCTTGGCAGTGATGTGGGTGGTTTAGAATAACAACCCAGGCACACTCACATGGCTTCAGGCTCTGCTCTCTCATGGCTACTGCAAAAAAATTAACTCTGTCCTGGCCTAAAACCAGGATATCTTGGAAGAATGGTTCACCTTTAACAAGGTTGAATGCCACTGCTTCTGTTTGAGATCCAAAGAAGTCTTGTGGAATATTTTTTTTTTTTTTTTCAAAATACTACTTATCCACTAAAAGCCCTGATTTCACTTTCCAAAGTTGCCTTGTTTATATCCTCAGAAAGTCATTTCTACATTTTAATACTCTACTCACTGAGTCTCACATTTTTCATGGAAAACAGATTCTATCAGTTTATCACATAAGTACAACTTTATGACTCAACTATCATTAGCTTTAAGACCTTTTCCAGAGATCTGCTGGTTAGGACACCTTGGGTTTTATGATTCACCCACTCAGTTACTTACAGTAACACAGAAAATAGACCTTCAGGCTTCACAGGATTTCCAAACCCTTTAATTTTAGAGAATGCAAGAAACTAAGTAAGTATAACTCTAAACATCTGCAATGATTTCATTGCATCATCTGATTGCAAATCCAATAAAGACCTTTCCACAGATTGAAAGTCTGGGCAGTGTTTTTACTCCTTGCTTGCATAGTTTTTAAAGTTGGTCCCTCTGTCTGAGATTTTCAGAGGTGTGACCTGTCCACTGGAGTCTGACCTCTTGTTGACCACATATATATATATATATATATATATATATATATATTTCTGCTATTGTTAGAGCAATTCAAACGCCTGGGTTTTTTTTTTATGGGGCAGCCAGATATTTCAATTGACAGTGGATCTTTGCAATGCTTTGTGGCTGTGTTCAAGGTAGCTGTCATAAATAATGTTATAGACAGATTAATGATTGTACTAGAAAGTAGCCAAAAGTAACCAAAAATCAAACGTTATTTCTAAGCTACCATTAACAAGACTATAAGGAAATTTACAGTATATTTACGCTATATTTAACTTATCCTATATTTACACTTATACTGTATTTAACTTCCTGAAATAAACTTTACATTCTTCAGCAATTTGAGGTCAGTTACAACCACGAGAAAGCAGCAATGGAAATATTACAAGTATCCCTGAAGGAAAATCTCCAAACAAGTAGAACTTTTCAACTGCTAAGTATCACTTGTGAATAAAATTCTCTAATTCTGCCCAGTTGGAAGACAGCTATGCAAGTGCATATTAAAACACTGAGCAGGTAAGTGGTTAAATCACACTTCAGCCAAAAGAGCCTGTGCTGCTGCAACAAATCATGAAAAATTAGAATGAAGTGGAAGTGACCTTATAGATATGAATCCCATCATCTTCTGATTGTATGGTGCACACAGTTTGGATGTCAAACTCAGGAGAACCTCCATTCGTCTTGTCTTGCTCTGAGGGGAAAATAAAACAAAGTATAGGGAAATTTAGGCATGTTTTGGTCAATGTGCCCAGCTGGGTTTAATTAAACCAAGATGTAATATCAGTTCAGCAGTTCTCCCCCACTCTCCTCCATCCCTTCTGTCCTGTGTGAGGCTCCCCATTCCTCTCTTTCTTTCCATAGCATCCAGTTCTCTGAACTTCAGTGCTTTCTTTCTTCATCAAATACTTTCCTGTCAGTGGACCGGAACTGTTTATGAATTTGTCACTCCAAGAGCAGGTCATCTGCTTGCTACCATTTTTAAAAAAGCATTTCTGAAAGCTTCTCTTAGTGACTATTCTTAGTACTGCTTTTTTGTGGGCTTTTGCAGAGCAGTTTTCCTGTACCTAAGTACTGTTAGTTAGACAAGACAAGCATAAGAAATGAATACTAGAACTGAATGCCATTTGCAGAAAACAGTGAGCCAAAGCAAAGCATTCATTAAACTACCTTTCTTTAAGAGTGTTTAAAAGAGCAAGGCTTGAATCTAAGAAAAGGAAGACTGCAGAAACTAATTGTGAAATATAACTCTTCCAAGTAATAAAAATGAAATATTTTTTGGCTTTAATCAATTCCCTTTCCCATAGAGATGCTGATTATCACTGACCTTCTTCCTATATCTCATTCCTCAAACACCCAAAGACTGAATAGTCCTATGAGGTCAAAACCTCAATCTAATGTGAGGATTCTTTTAAGTCAGCATTTTGAAGATTTTTTTGCATTTTTTACTTGGTGACCCTGTGATCAGTGCATCATGGGTAGTTTTGGTACTGGTGAAGCAGATACCCTGCACTCTTTATATACTCCCAGACATTTTATCAAGTCATTGCTAATTCACAATATTCTAGTATGTGATTCTTGTTAGTTAGTCTGACCTGGGTAACTTTAAATAGAGGGTTGACTTGCATAACCGGACTGAACTTGGGGACGTGTATATGTGCATGTCATTACCTAGCATGCCCTTTCAGCTCATGTCTGTAACCATTTTCCAGTAGTATTCATGTCAGAGAAAGATGAAAAACATACTTGTAAAAATATGTGCAGAATTTACAAAAAAAAACAGATTAAGTCTAAAAAGTGCCAGTTAATTCAAGCTTAAAAAAAAAAAAAGTTTCATTACATGATACATAGAGCTACCTCCAAAAATAACACTTCATGTGACAGATACACATGTAGGATACAAAACTGGGCATGACATGCTGAGTCTAAATGTTTAATGCATTCCACCTTGGCAGGTAACACATGGCAGTTCTACAGGCTGTTCAGAGTATCCTGTCTTGTGCTTGAGATGCATTTCTTCACACTTTTTATGGACAAAATGACCTCGTCCTACTTTCAGTCTTTTCCACTACCATAAATAGATATTCATGCACTGCACTTTTCCATTCCATTTTAACAACATGCAGGTCAGATCTTTCTGACCATTGGAATGGGATTTATTAGCAAGAACAACATATTAGTTCAGTCTGGTTCTGTCCTGCAGCTCTTTCATGACATATTCAGAGCTGAGAGATTTTTACAGAGAGAATATCCATCATAGTTCTGGGTATTCCACTATTGGCATGACAACTCTCATTGTTTTCCTATAAAAGGGTGACAGCCACGTAGAATAACAAAGAAAGGAACAGAAAGCACTTTAGATGGAATAAATATATATTTTTACTTAGCAGTTTTACATATAAAGGCATGTCATGAAAGGGGGTGGAGGCAATTTACAGTTTTTCTGTTGCAAAGTTAACAAGGGGAGGGGTTTTTAAACTAATTTCTCCTACAGCTTTAGCTAGCAATTTAAGTCTAGCATGAAAATTTCCAGTCTGTAACATTTATTCCCAGTGTTTTGCTTTAAATACCTTTATTTCATTTTTTAAAATCTTACCAAAGACTGTCCTGATTGAAAAGAATAGCTCTCTAATTCACACTTTAAAGTAGACTATTGATTTATTACAACACAATACTCAAAATGCTGTTTCATTCATTTTACAGGTTTTCCAACTTTGAAGTGATCATTAATCAAAGCAGCAAATACATGAAGAAATAAATTTTATCATCATTAAAGCATGTCTTACTGTATATTTTCCCATATTATTGCAGCAAATCATATTGACTTTTTTGAGGTGTCAGAATTTATTTTTTTTTATAGTTGTTTTTACCTAAATATTTACTAGGGGTTCGATTAATATGCTAATTGAAGTGTTCTTATTTTCCTTGGAAAAACCTACATATATTGAAAATCTAGAGAATAAAATTTTTTTGAAAAATCATGAAAGTTCTTGGTATTCCTATTACATTTCCAAATTTGTATTTTTGCATTTTTTTCTGTATTTACACTGGGTAAAAAAAACTAACTGGATGGCCGGGTCCAAAGAATGGTGGTGGATGGAGTTACATCCAGCTGGCAGCCTGTCATGTGTGGTGTTCCCCAAGGCTCAGTATTGGAGCCAGTCCTGTCTCGTGTCTTTATCAACCTGGACAAGGACACTGAGTGTACCCTCAGACTTTTTGAAGATGATGCCAAGTTGGGTGGTGTAGATCTGTTGGAGGGCAGGAAGGCTCTGCAGAGATCTCTGGACAGCTGAATCAATGGGCTGAGGCCATTGAGGTATGATGTTCAACAAGGCCAAGTGACGGGTCCTGCACTTGGGTCACAACAACCTATACAGTGCTACAGGCTGGGGGCAGAGTGGTTGGAAAGCTGCCTGGAGGAAAATGACCTGGGGGTGCTGGTCAACACTGGCTGAACACAAGCCAGCAGTTTGCCAAGGTCACCAAAAAGGCCAATGGCATCCTGACTTTTATCAGCAATAGTGTGACCAGCAGTCCCAGAATAGTGACTGTCTCCCTGTACTCAGCACTGGTGAGGTCACACCTTGAGTCCTGTGTTCAGTTTTGGGAACTTCACTTCAAGAAAGACATTGAGGAGCTGGAGTGGGTCCAGAGAAGGGTAACGAAGATAGTGAAGAGTCTAGAGCAAAAGTCTGATAAGGACAAGCTGTGGGAATGGGGGTTGCTTAGGCAGGAGAGAAGCAGGTTCGGGGATGGGGGAGTGGACTTTCTCTTTCTACAACTATCTGAAAGGACTCTGTTGCAAGGTGTGGATCAGTCTCTTCTCACAAGTAACAAGAGATGGAACAAGAGGAAATGACCTCAAATTGCTAGGAGAGGTTTAGGTTGGATATTAGGAAAGATTAATTCATGGAAAGGGTAGTCAAGCATTGGAACAGGCTTTCTAGTGAAGTGGCAGTCATCATGTCTACTGGTATTTAAAAGATGCATAGATGTGGTACTTGGGGACATGTCCACCACATTAGTGGTGGACTTGGAAGTGCTGTGTTAATGGTTGGATTTGATCTTATAGGTCTTTTCCAACCTAAATGATACAATTAATCTATTTTATCTTTTATTTCAGTACAACTTAACAGTGATCACCCTTATATATTGTACTGACCTGAGAGTTGCTCCCTGTATAGAGTATTTATCCAACTGTTTGAGTTCAAAGTCTGATTTTGTTCATCTGAGTTGAAGGTGTGAAGGTTTATCTTTAATTCATAAACAAAATATCTTCAGCTACTCTAGGAGAAGACTTTTGCATGATGATGATGGTTCTGATATTCTTATATGTAATGTTTTAGAAAAACACAAAAAACAAACTATGATACTTCACAAATAAATGAAACAAAATAAAACATATGTACCTGCCATACAATACCAGCACTCAAATACATGAAAAGCAGAAAACTTTATTTCTGCTTCAGACTTTTGCATCTGAGCCCTCTCTGCAAGGGGGACTTAAAATGTTTGGGAGATTCAAGTCAAGTATTAAGACAATAATTTTCATTCAAATAAATTACACATGCAGGATTGAAAGAGGATATAAAAAGAGATTGATGAATAGACAAAGCTATGGCTGACCTCTTGAAGTGCTGGTAGTGACAGATTTGTGGTAGGTTGAACTAGGTGATTTCCAGTGTTTTCTTCCAACTGACCCTCCAATTAATTGATTTCAGGAAGATCAGCTGCTCTTGTTTAAATGTATGTTGAGAGGTCCGCAGGCACACTTATAAGGTCTGATATCATACAGCAGCTTACACTGATTTTCACACAGTTGTAATTTACAATGACTTTGTGCATTTTGTAGAACAATGTCCTTCTTCAAAATCCTGACTGATCCCAGGTTTCAGTTTATTAGATCCAAATAAGAACAATATTATGGTTTGCTATTCAGTTAGACAAAACACTCTAAAACACTCTAAGTGGTTGTTAATATTAGTTGTTCTGCACTCCTTTTTGTATTCTACTCAAATACTTCAGTTGAATGAGATTTTTGTACTCTTGGCTAATGCAGCTGATTAGAAATCCAAGTATAAAATACACATATGGTTGAGACAGCAACAACATCTGATTAGATCATTAATATCACTGTAGACAGTAACAAGGCTTTTCAAACACAATTATAAAGTACTGTTATAATATGGGCCTTATACCAATTATGAGATTTAAAATATAATGAATTCAACACTATTTTACTAAGTGATGGAGAAGAAAAGTGAAAGTCACCGTAACACAGCTCTATTTTGAAACACTTGATTCCAGTTTCTTATACAACACAGGTTCAGGAAATTATTTTATGACCTAATTTCCCCTGACAACGTTTGTTCTGAGGCTGAGTGGTAAGAAGCTCTTCAGTGCCCCATGCTTTGTTGATTGCAGCTCTGGTGCTCTGCAACTAATAGGGCCCAGATGGGACCAAGAATAAATGAAATGAGCTGGGTGGGAAGGGACTGATTTATAGTCCTACTCTTTCTCCTACTCCTCTAAAACAAACAAAGCTAAGGAAAGGTAAATCTACTTGGCTGCTAGAGAAATCTCCAGCCTATCTGACATGTGTGCGCTCTTAGAGGTCTTAAAATGGAGCAAGAAAATGAGACCATCAGATGCGTTAGATCTGACAGGGAAGTTCCTAACTGTTATAACTGCTATTTTTCTCTTGGAGTTATTGTCTTGGATAAATACCTGGCCTAAGATGGATAGGAAAGAGTTAGGTAAGCTATGTGTGATATTTCAATAAAATGGCATGTATTTTCTATGTGTATGGTAGGCTTAGGCTCTCCCATGACTGTTGTATCTAAAAGGTCTCATATAGCAGAAGCCAGCCTGTTCACGAATGCCTCTCTGCTCATACAAACTATCTTCATAAATATTGTATCATTGATATATTAGGAATTACTAGATAATGTGTTAATTAAGCTTCTTTTAAAATAAATCCTATCTAGATGAGGAAATAGATTTTTTGTTCATACACAGAACGTCTCACACACAACTTTTACCCTTTCCACAGCTGCTTTCTTTTTAAACACACAAAAAAATAGATTTTCATCACTGCTGAATAAGACTCTTGTGTAAGTCCATTTTTTAGGGTATGGTTTTTTATCTGATCTTCTTCATGTTTGTTGTAAAGTCTGGTGGTGATCCAAGAGCAATCTTATGCAGATCAAATTGTTTTATGAGGTAACAACTCAGCATGATTATTACTCCTTCACCTACAAGCTGGGATATAGGATTAAATGAACTCTTAAGATTGGGCAGAATGACAATTGAAGAAGTATAATAAACTGCCTTGAGAAGTATTATAAATATATTGTCATACCTTGTGACACCTCTTGATTAACCATAATAAATCATAGAATCATACAACCTGGCCTTCGACATTTCCAGAGATGGGGCATCCACACCCCTCTGGGCAACCAACTGATCTTCAGTAATATTTCCAAGATTTTTTAAGACATGGTATGATTTGGAAATCAAATACACACTTAAATATTATTTTAACCCCAAAAGCAGAACTTTGGTCTGGTGGTGGCATCAGACCTGTTATCTTCAATTCCAGCACTGTGTGGAAAAACACCTCTCTAATGTTGCTCAAGTTGAGTATGTGGCACAGTGTTTCTGATTTCACCAAAATGATGCCACACAGCTCTCAGGCAGCAATGACTGCCAGCCCTCTGCTCCAGTCTGAAGCTGACCTCCTAGTTGTTTACAGAAGCTGCTGACAAGTAGGAAGTGGTCATGAATGCATGCTGGAGTGTTAACAATATTAACTATCTTTCCCGCACAATGTAATCTCATATATTTTGTGCATTTTTGTGTGCTGTATTCATGTTGTTTTGTACAACTTCTTAATTTAGCTATGAGTCTTTGCAACAAGCAGCAAGAATCAACTGTGGCTTCATGAACTTTCTCTTAGGAAAATGAACTCCTTGGTTACCAAATCCAAGATTTTGTAAGAATGTGGTCTCTTACAGTCCAGGAAGTCTGTCTGTGAGCATTATAAGAACAAAAAAGGGAGATGTGGAAAAAGATCTTTTAAGCTTAACAAACAACTAGTAATGTAATAGGAGAGGAGAGGGAGAGGAGAGGAATTCATGTTGTCCTTCTGTGGCAGTGGAATGACTGGTAGCTGAAGACCAATTCCACAGCAGAAAGAAAGGAATGGAAAGCATGGACTCCAGCTTCTCCAATTCCCTAAAATCATCCAGATGAGGATAGTTTATCACATTGCTATATGTCTGAAAGAGCAGAGATTATTTTATAACTGAATTATGTGTTCTTGTCACTAAATTAGATTATGAAATTTTTTAAAAGACAGAAAATGTCACACCAATGATAAATCCAGCTGTGCTGGTTGCCAGCTAAAGTGCTACTAACCCACCTCCCCTGCCTGAGGCTTCTGAAGTGGAAAGTGAGACCTACGCCAACAACATCGCCAGGTGACTGCTGCAGAGCCTGAGGAGTGACAGGAGTGACTTGGGGATCATGGATGGAAAAGGATTGTATGAAAAAGACTGGGAGGGAAGAGGAAGTTGTAGCAGTCAGAATGTCATGGGTTTCTCTAAGGTTTTTTTTGTTTGGTTGGTTGTTTTTTTTTGTGTTTGTTTGTTTTTGGTTTTTTGTTTTTTTGTTTTTTTTTTTTTATAAGAGGAAGGGTAGCTTTATTTGGAAGCTGCTGGAAGTTTTCCCTGTCATGCAGAGCCAATGAGAGTCAGCTGCAAGGAAATCTTCCTATTTGTGAATCATTAGTTAACACCCCTGTGTGAGAAGATATTTAAGAATGGGAGTTGTTGGGCAGTTAAAAAAATTTGCAGCCATGCATAAACAACACAGACATCAAGGTGAGTGCAGGAGAAGGAGGGGTAAGGACACCATGGGAACAGGGAATGGATTCAAAGCTATTATTCCCTGACGACCATGGTGCTGACCATGGTGATATGAGCTATCCCCTTGAAGCCCATGGGACCCGTTGGGGTGCAAAGACCCCCCTGCCAGAGCAGGCAGATGCATGAAGCAGATTACCTCGTGGGAGGCCCCAAGATGGAGTGGAGCCTGCAAGAGATTTACGGCTGAGACCCATGGAGGGAGAAACCTGCGCTAAGCAGGTACAGGTACAGCCAGCTTATCCATAAAAGACTGCATCCAATGCAATGACCCACATGAGAGCAGAGGACCGTCTCCTGTGGGAGGGACTCTACAGAATGCAAGGGAAGGACTCAGAGTTATGATCCCCTGTAGCCATGGCGAAGACTGTGGTGAAATGGGTTGCCCCCCAAAGTCGATGGAAAGACCCTTGAGACAGCAGATTTGGAAGAACGGCTGCTTAAGTCTTAGATTTACATCTGCAAATGGCTGAAAGCAAAAACTGACTACAAACCTTCCATTCCATGTCCCCTGCACCACTGGAGGGAAGAGGGAGAGCATGGAAAGACCAAGGGGGTGGTTTGGAAGGTGTTTCTAAAACTGTTTCATTTCTTAATTTTAGTTCTCAGCTTGTTAGTAATAACTTTAAGCATTAATCTGAGTTCTGCTTTGCCCATGGTAATTAATCAAAGCTCCTCTCTTGGCTGTTATCTCTAATCATAAATTCCTAGCTAGCTGTTTGGTTTTTTTTTCCTTCCCTCTGGAAGGTGAAAAGGTGGGGGGGGGAAGAGGGGGGGAAGGCTTTGAAGCAGTTTTGCTGGACACCAGACGTTCAGCTGGGTCAAACCATTACAGAGATCCATCTAACCTGCAAAGCACTATCTTTCAGGCTCCAGTGTGTATTGATTTATGTCATGCTCAGGATCATGGCTTAGTGGTGGACCAGGTAGCATTAGATTAACAGTTAGACTCAATCATCTTAAGAGTCTTTTCCAACCTGAATGATTCTATGACCAAAGTAGTTAAAGGCAGATGTGTACATCTTAAGAAAAAAAGAGCAGCACATGTTGCATTTCTACTGACCTCTTGCTTCCTTTAATAGGAAATAAATAAATAAATCATCCTGTGACAGAAAATCACAGCTGCCCACAAACAGCAAACACCACCAGTCTAAACATGACCTATTATTTTCACTGTAGGAACATCAGAGTTTTTAAGCCCTTGCCACATTCTGTGGGGGATCTTGAATAACCTTTCATTTAGATTTACTGCTTTGCAAGTGAAGCAAACTACAGGGGCTGATGGCTTCTCTTTGCCCTTCTACATGGAAGATCAGTGTAATACTTCATTTTGTCCTGAGCTGGCTTAGTTTGTGAAAACAAAGGTGGAAGCACATTATTAAGGGTGAGCAATCTAGCATAACACTGCTCATCAAAACATTTTCATGCTCTGTAGGCTGTAAATCTATTGATGTTCCTGAGTTTTGTGAATGATGGCTTCAAAAAGTGAAGAATGTCTGTATAATTTTATTGGACATGTAAACTGCTCTATGGGTTCCAAATCTGCCATCACAGCGCTGAAATCCATCCTTGACACTACCTTGTACAAATGGCAGGTCACACAAAGAGGAAAGTGTTTGGTTTTGGTTTGGTTTTTTTTCTGGAAAGCAGTGCAGTTTGGTTTTATAGGAGACAAATCTTTGTAGGGCTCTTTGCTGGTCATTAAGCTGTGGCTGTCAGCTAGATGTGTTTCCCACATAAATAAAACTCTCTCCACTGTGCAGTTTTTCCCTCCTGGAAGTGCTGTGTTTAAATATAAATTAATGCAGACGGTGATTGCATTTCTTTAAAAAGGAGGAGAAGCTCATGAAGACTGTTGGGGAAGAGAGCTGGCTTTCAAGAATTTCAAAGTTTCAGATAAACTTTTTAAAAACATAAAATTGGGGTAGTTTTGCTTTTCTTTTAATAGAGTTTTGGAGTAAAAACATATTTCTCTAAACAGAGTATTCAGAAATAAACAAGCACTTAAAGAAAAAGCCAACCTAAAACCTGGATACCTTTAGTATTTTTATTAAACATCAGCCCATGCCATGACTCATTTCCTTAGAAAGGGACTCTACTGAAAATTAATGCTTTACATGTAGAATATAACAAAGAAAACATTGTACTTTAAATAATTTTTTGAAGCACTGCATAATTCCAGAGATACCAAACATTCTCCACTCTCATTGATTTCAAAACCTCAAGGCATTAGACTCTGAGTAGTTTTAAATGGGTCCTAAGCTATACAATAGTCTCATGTCTTTTTCTAATGAAAATCCAGCTCACTTGTAAGCCAACTTAGTGCCAAGGATATCAAAATCTGAGTGATTTCCTGTAAGATTCTTGATCCAAAATGGAAAGAAATGTCTTCTCTGTCATTCATAACAAGCTTTTGAATGGAAGTCCTCACAGCCTTGACCATGAAAACCGTTGGGAAATCTGATTTCCATGATTCCAATAACTTTAATTCAGCCTGCAGGCACACAAAGTGACTTAATACAATAAGCACCTCAGCACTGCCTCTGCCCTAAACACTATTTTACTGTAATTATGTAATGACAGTGGAGTGGAAAACAGGCCAGACAGTAAGCAAAATTTTTAATCTTGCTCCCCAGAATAAACACACAGCTCCCAGAATATCAAAGCTATGTCCTTGGTGCAGTTTAAAAGGCAAGCTGTCCTACCCTAAGTAAAAGTATTGCATAGCTTGGCTATATGTTTGATTTTCTTTCAACTGTGCAGTAAGATCATCCTTCATTAGCTGTAATGTCATTGAGATTGCCACACATAAAAAGTACCTTACTTTTCCATGGGCTGTGCCTGCTGTTTGATTCTTCATGGATGACTGGGATAACAACAGGCACAGTCACCAGAAATCCTAAATCTCTCACTCCTCGCAAATACTCGAGTGCTTTCGCAGTTTGTTGCAAAAACTTATGCTTTTCATTGTTCTCTCATACCAAAAAAATCAAAAGGAAAAAGGTTTGAAAAGCATACAACATTGTTTCATCTTCAAAGACTCAGAAGGAACTGGATTTTATATAACTCCAAAATCCTATTCTGGGACAATGGACTCCTGGAGACATAGTGGGTCTGCTGAGGTCAGACATGAAAGGGCTGTGCTTGGCTGACAAAGCCAAGTAACAGTTATGAATATAAACAAATAACTTTACTATATTACTTCTTCAATATGTTTATTTGCAGTTCTGTGAATTGGATGGTAGTTATCTATGTCAATACTGAATCCCAGCATCTCCTCTCTGCTTTCTGGCTTGTAACTTCCCCAAACAAGTTTCTGTTTGATCTAATTTTCCACACAAGTGTCAATCCAGGGATATTTAGAAAACAGAAAGAAAATTACTTCAAAAATCTTCAAGCATTGTGTTTTTCTGTATACAATAAATTGTTAAGGGATGTTATAAATGTTGCGGTCCCAGACCCTGGGAACCCACTCCTGCCCAGGGACATAGGGTTTCTGTCCAGGCTGAGGGACATGGCTGCTGCTGTCCCCTTCATAGGTTCAGCCAGTACGGAGGCTGAGTGTGTAACTCAGAGACAGACAGACACCTTCCAGAGTCAAAATCACATTTCACAGAGTCCCTGAATACCAGCACAACTCCACCCCTCTGCTTCCTCTGCCCAAACCCAGAGCCTCTTGCTCACCTGCAATTGACAGATGTACAGCCTGTGCACACCTGCTTTGAGGGAGATACAAACACTCACCACCACTCCCAGCAGCCAGCACTGGGCCCACAGGCTGTGACTGCAACCCCAGTCCAGCAACTGCCATGAAACCCATGACTCAACTCATTCACCTGGTTCCCTCACAGTTGTTTTTCAGGATGCACACTGTTCCCTGCTCCGGAACAGTGGCTGGAATCAAGGCCCCCACCCACTTTAGCTGGTGTTCCTCAGACCCCACAGGCTGCAGCTGCCAAAATCACCAGCCCAGGGCAGCTGCATCTCCATCTGACTCAAATGCCTGGCCTCAAATTCACCCACTGCCCCCACCCACAGTAGTCAGCATCTTGTACCTGCAGTACTCACATCCCCATGAGATATCAAGTGAGGAGGCATAGGAAGAGCTCCCAAAGGACTTACATATTTCAGTCCTGAGACCTTACAGCATAGCCATGCTCATGTTCTTCTGTCTTTAAGAAATTTCCCTTGAAGGAAATTATAGTCATGAAAGCTCTAAAGTCTGCTTGTATCAACAGGCATTTAGAGGTGTATTTCAACTGAAAGGTGCAAATTTTTTTTTTCCAATCTTCATCTAACAACCCTCAAATGGTTGCACATTCTTTTCAAGTTACTTCAACAGTAGGAGCTACCTGTCTTGCAGAAGTTTAATATATATTACAAAAATGTACTGTAGACTATATGTTTCATTAGTGCCACATACCCTTCTCATCCCAGCTGATGTATACCTTTGCATCTTTGAAAAGAATTAGTGAAGTGAACATTAATATACTATGCCAATTCCTGGTCAAGAAAATGAAACTATTTCAACAGTCAAAAGCCACAATGTTTCATAGTCCTTTATTACCAATTAGCTGTGGGAATAAGCAATATTCTGCTTCTAGGAAAAAATTTACTTGCAGACAGCTATTGTAAATTAAACTAAGATTTAGGATACATGCTTAACGTTGTATTAGACAAATTTCCTTTTCCTGGCAATGAGTAACAAATCCAGAATCTTTCATATTAATGAGTCTAATAACTGACTAGTCACAAGAAGGGTAACTGGTCACAATCAGTTTATTAAATCCCTTCCAGAGCTCTCTACTTTATTATTCATTTTCTGCTTCTAATTTAAGCACTGTTTATTTTTTCTTCCTCTTTAATAATGAAATTTCTAAGCAATTTTCTGGGTCTGATAAAAGCAAAAAATACAGTCCTTGATCCAAAAGCCTTACAGTCAACAAAATTTTATATAATATTCATACATCATGTAGCATTCATATTCTCTGCTCTGCAGAAAAGAAATGTAGCATCTTGACAGAGTAATTTAAAGTCCTCTGAAGAAGATAGGACAAGAGAGTCAAAACCAAATTATTTTCTTCAATATCAGACAATCATATCTCTCTGGGATGTTAATCTTGTTTCTGAAGAATTCCAGTGTGAAGGACAGAAGCTGGCATATAGCATTACCTAATTTTAAAATAGCACACGCTAACTCAAACAGAGTATACTCAAAGACACTAAATTTTTTTTTTTAAAAAAAAGCCTCCTTCCTATTCTACACAGGGAATGAAATAGTATTTCACACATTTTCAAAAAAGGAAAGACTTCCTCTGACCCTTCTTATAATTTTTGTCTCCCTTCACTCTCATATTTGCCACTTGCCAAAATTGCAGTCTTTATTCAGGACGTAGATTAGGTGTATTTAAAATCATGTTCATCCCAAATAGATAAATTGGAAATCAATGTCTCTGTGTTCAACTTCACGTTTTTAAGGCAAAAAATAACACTGTAGTGTTGGGCAAGACTGTGGAAGTTATCTGGTCAAATCAAACCTGTTTAACTGCATTTTTGCCTCTGCCTTCTTGTCCTTTGAGAAATATTGTAAACTCTTCTTTTTCTGGGACATCCACACACTGATATTATCATTCTTACAATGCCAGAAGTGGAAAAAATATTGTAATTTGGTTCTGAAAATAAGACTTATAATGAAGAAGGTTGTTAGTTTATACATACCTTTTCAGATTTGTAGGTAGATCAGGCCTTTGGAGCTCTAAATTTCAATGACATATGACCACTTACATTCACTGGAGATGTGGCCTTTGACTTTTGATTTCCACCAGGAAGCAACAAATAGTATAGTATCACTGAGGAAAAAAAATCAAAGTTGTACTCTTTCTATCTTACTGGAAGTTATAATAATAAATCTTCAGCAACTTTAATACGTTTTATAGTAAGATGGGAAAATTCCTATGGTTCCCTCTAGGAAGTTGGGAAACAGATTAATCAAACTGAAAAATAAAGAAATGACTGGTTGACTGGATTGTTGCACAAACAATGTACAACTTTATTTAGTATGGTATTGAATAAATTACAGCTTTTATTTTATAAGATACTAAGATGTTCAGCATGAACCACTTCCTGTCAAGTAGTAAAGGACACTGCATGCCCCAGAACTGCTGAAGATGATGTTTGGTATCCCTTTTTAGCTGATTTATTGCTTCTGCTCTGGAAAACATTACTTGGAAAAGCCAATCTCTAGACAGTTAGGAAGCATAAGAATATTGGAAGGGAATAAGGGGAGCGGGTCAGTGCTATGTGCTCAGTACGTGCTAGAGTTTAATCATGCTCTGAGGTTTTGCCTCCTAACTGCAAGCAGATGACTCTCCAGCAGCTCTTCTTTGAAAAGGGTCTTTAGTGCTATAGCACCAGCAACAAAAATGCTCATCATGGTCAAAACAACAGTAGCAAAAACACAGTAAGGGAGACAAGTGAAGATCCTCTGCGCTGGGTGAGGAAAAAGGAGGTGAAATAAGTTTGCTATTAACTCTGTATAATTTGGTTTTGAAGTTTGCCCTCACCTCTGTATAATTATTTCTAGCTTTACCTCCCACATCATTGCCTTAAATTGTTGTCTTCTAAAACTAATTTTAATAGAATATATTGGCAGTGTCATAACCCAGCAAGGATTTTGTCAAGTCTTCCATTGTAAGGGTCTATTTCCAGATGTCTAATCTAGAAGTTAGTGGGGAGAAAAAACATTCTGGGGCATAAAGGAATAAAATTCAACTCACAAAATCCTCAGTCTGGTAGAGCCTATTTTTTCCCAAACTATTTCTTAAAAGTAAAGAGAGAAAAAAATAGTTTAAAGACTACATATACAGTAAATTTATTATTCCACTGTCTCAGTTGTGTTAACTCCTCCTGTCAAGCAAAAGCAATAGGTTTTGATATGATCAATAAACATGGTTATTTGGCATACAAAGCATTTTTAATGTATTTTGGGGTCATTTTTTTTGAGGTAATGGAATTTGGGTTTCTGAGAGAGCTGGACTGGGATCTGATCCAACATATTCAGATTCATTAGCCATGATTTTGTATCCCAAGGTAACTTTTTGGAAGAAAACAAATACATCTGGATTTCACATATATTGTAATGGAAAGCTGCAAAAGGAAATGCTAAAGTAACTGTTTCATTGCTAATGCAATGGACCCAAACCCTAACCAAAATCAAACAGACGTGGGGAATGTAGGCAACAACCAGATTGTCCACAATATATTACAGTGAAGAGCTTATTATTCTTTAAAATAATGCTACAGGTCATGAGATAATAAGAAGCATATAGACTTTTCCAGGCACATAATTTGTATACCTTTTTTTAAAAAAAATAGTTTGAAATGGTGTCTCTTTTTTTTTCCTTTCTTTTTTAACAGAACCTCAGATGAATCAAATGAAGTGGAAAATGGTTATTTTTTAATCCAGAATTACTTTATTCAAAGTTGAAAGTGAAAGTCTACAACCAACAAAACTGTTAGTATGATCTCTGGGGGAATATGCCACAAAGTTGTGAAGCCACATATGAAATACAAGCTTTTCAGTGAATGATACATAATTATTAAAATCTATACTGTGGGGGTTTTTTGAGCAGAGCTTGGATAAAAAATAAATGGCTCTTTCCTTTTAATGCCACTTTTTAAATGTGTAGACTCTAAAGCCTGTCTCCAAAACATGCAGTTTGAAGTGATTTTTCTTTAAATTAGCAGTGGTAAAATTGACTTTTAAATCTTAGGGGAAAAGTATAGTATTTATTGACATACAGCTTTGGTAGTCCAAGTCTTCGGTTGTCTTGGAGCACGGGTAAGATGTCCAATTTTTAATTTGGAGAAACTATAGCCAGTATAGAGTCCAGCAATAACAGCTGCAACACAGGTGTGATAGGCAAGGAGCCTGCCCAGAGTTAACTGTCTCACTGCCACCTGTGTCTTACAGGAGCAGGATTGGTCAGGGCCTCACAGAGGAGGTGCTTTTCCAGGACCTGGCAAAACCAGCACCCAGGCTCCTCAGGCTTGGCAGGAAATGTGCTATAGTCCCATGACGTTTATACTTGTGTCAGTGTGTGAGATCCACAAGGTCTGATGGCACACACTCTAGTATTTGGACCTTTTCCCTTCAAATAGGCAATATAGCCTAATTCCTCATCTTTGCCTGGCTGCCGTTCTGCACGGATAAAGAGCGATACAGCATACTTAAGAAAACACAAGGTAAAACTCCTGTTATAAAGTTGGAAATGGCTTAGAAAAGGAATATAACTTCTCTTTAAAAGAGCTAGACTTATTTATGAAAGTCCCATTTTTGGCTCTCTACCTTTCACTTGGCATATTTAAGAAATGCCTCAGCTGTTATACTTGTAGAAACAGCTCACAGGGCAACATTCCCTTTCTGCTAAACAGCCTTGAAACTTCGATTTCTAGAAAAAAAGTTATCTTTGGGAGGTAGAGATTTAGTGTCACTCTTTCACACTGCAACTTGCACAATCATTTTTCCAATCTCCTCTCTCCCCTGTATCCGTGGCTGCTGTCACCTCTGCATCAATTTCTACATCAGGTATTTATCAGCATCAGAGATCAGCCAAGGCTGCAACTGGATTGTGGTCTCATCTTACATGAGTAGTAGTGAGCATCAGCATTCTTTTATCTCATCTATTATTACACTTGTGTTAACCTTCACTGTATTAATAGTCATAATAAATTAATATTAATTACTTTAGCACTTTTTTTTTTTTATTACAATGCAAATATAGTTAGTCAGCTTCACTACCTATATCTACAGAATTTAGTACAGTGAAATAAATTTCTGCTGCTTATTTGTAGTTTGAATTTGTACTAGTCTATTATTAACCATTGTGGCAGGATGGCCCACACTGATAAGGCCTAGAATACGACCAGAGAATGCAAGCCATCATGCCAGCTATCACCCAAGTTCTACTGCTAGCATCAGGGTGCTGTCTTGGTGTTCAATTATGCTGAAACCAGCCTGGTTCACCAGACTTCAAATACACGTCCTGCTTTCTGAAGCAGGATTTGACAAATAAGCTGGTCACTGGCCTGTAAATATATGATTACCCGTCCATCACTTTATAAAAGCCCAGTCCAACCTTCATGTGGCAGATCCTTCCATGGA
>JAWWTY010000001.1:95279067-95297703 GCA_035222235.1 Margarornis squamiger | reverse complement strand
TACAAACTGGTTTTTGAACAATCATGCTCAGTGTTACTCTTTGTAGTGTGTTTGAAAAAAATACCCAATTACAAAAACAAACACCCAAAACAACAACAACAACAAAAAACAAAAAACAAAAAAAAAAAAAACCCAAAAAAAAACAAAAAAAAAAACAAAACAAAACAAAAAAACAAACACAACGTCCCCCCCAGAAACCACCACCCCCTAAAAAAAAACCCAAACAAAACCAAAACCCATAACAAAATAAAAAACTACTACTTGTTTATTTTGACTTCCAATTATCTTATTTAAGCAACGTAATGTTCAATGTTTTTAAGCCTGTCAGCTGAAAGTATACTGCTAATTGGCAATGT
Source organism: Margarornis squamiger (assembly GCA_035222235.1). Taxonomy (NCBI): domain Eukaryota; kingdom Metazoa; phylum Chordata; class Aves; order Passeriformes; family Furnariidae; genus Margarornis; species Margarornis squamiger. Next base: position 95,297,347 of record JAWWTY010000001.1, on the reverse strand, counting down.
GTTTTGTTAGGAAAAACTCAGGTTATTTTCTTCATATAAAATTTTCTATGGAAAAGAGAAAGAAACACTTTAGGACATTCTAAGCCAAAAGAATAAAGTCCTGATGTATCCAAGGAGTGTTTCTGATTTCTGGAGCGACACAAAGACTTCCTTTCACATGCTTTTGAAAAGTGATCTTTCATTGCCAGAAGATGGTGTGCTTCCACCACAACATGGTTCAGTCAGCTTGAGGAAGGGATTGTGTTTGCTGTGTCCCTCCTCATAACTTAAGCAATAGTTGTGATGAAATCAAAAGGAGTCTGTGGTAAGAAAGGATAGTTCATACTTAGTCAATGAACAGATTACTGTATTTTCAGGCATATCTGCTTCTACTTCCAGTGAATTTTTAGATATGGTAATTTTATCAAAATAAGTTTATAAAATAATTTTTAAAAAAATATTTAGTTATTATTTGGAGACTATAAAGTTTTGAACTGAAAAGAATTAACAATTAAGATTTAAATGCTTGGATGATTCTTAATATTTGAAATATCTTTCAAGTGTTTGAAATGTTTGCACATAAATATATTTTACCTGGTTTCTTGTTCCTTTATGAAGACTTTGATGAAATTTTTATATTAAAATTGATTTTGTTGTTAAACAATTTATTCTATAAAAAGTGTAAATATTTTATTTCTGTGTAAACTAGTAAACTAAAACTTAAAAGTTTTTATCTGCAATGTTCTAGATGTTACTAAAATGTCACAGTCTTCAAAAAGAAAAAAGAGTTTCCTGTCTATTTTTCTCCCTATTTATTTGGGATTGTTCATAGATAGAGAAAGAATAAGAAAAAAGACTTTCCTTTTTATGTCTTTTCTAATTACCTTCTTAAAGTTCTTAAAGCACACTGTTTTTATAACCAGCCTAATTTATAATAATTCATATTTACATATCTTATTGTTAGGCCCTAATGAGAAGTTAAGTTTAGTAGGAAGGATTATGAGGACTATTACTTATGGTTGTGAGCATCTGATGGGTTGAATCCTAGAATCATACAGTAGAATGGTTTGGCTCATCTAGTTTCAACCCATCTGCCATGGGCAGGCACACCTTTCACTAGACCAGGTTGTTCAGAGCCCCATCCAATCTGGCCTTGAATTCTTCCAGAGGTGGCATATCCACAAAACCTCTGAGCAGCCTGTTTTAGTGCCTCACAACCTTCACAGTAAAGAATTTCTTCCTAATGTCTAATCTAAACTTACTTTCTTTCAGTATGAAGCCGTTCCCCCTTGTCCTGTCACTACATGCCCTTATAAATAGTCTCTCTCCAAGAATATCTTCTGATGTCTTTAAATATTTTATAACATTCAACTTATGTTTATGCTTTTAAAATGAAAAACTATCAGAATGGGAACTACAGTTTTATGGCTTTTACTGGTTGGAAGCTCCATACACAAATATCACATGGATGATGCAGTAGCAACATCAAAGAAAAGGCTTTGTTGGCAATGTGTGCTTTGTCCTTTGGAAATTTGCCTTGGTTGCCTAGCGTGATGGTTGCTCAGTTTTTCTTGGAGTTAATATCAAAGTTGATGGGACATGTATACTGATCAGGGAAGCACAGGGCACTGAGTAACATATTGCAAAGAACTACATAGCTATCTAGCTGGATAGGTTGTAAAGAAGGGAGATTGACGTGGGAGGTTGCTGGATTTGTTATTTTCATATATTTGCTTATCTCAAAATGAAAAATAAGATAGAGACCGAGGCTAAAGCAAAACAATTACTAATCAAACTTATTAAACTTGTTAAAATACAAGTATTTTGGCTACAGATTTTTCAACATCATATTGAAAAACATCTCAGCTTCCCCAGGAAGAATTACTGAGACTGCAGTACAGCTAAACCCAGACAGCCTTGCAATTTATCGGAGAACTGATGGCAGTGATGTAGCAAGACTGACTTTGTGATAAAACCAGTTTTTGCCACAGGAATCCTGTAATGTCTGTCATCAAAAGATTTTACACAGGTCTGGGGTGGCATAAACGAAACGAGTGAAGGAAATTAAATACTCCTGCTGCGCCCTGTTTATTTCAAGAGTAGTAATAAATAGCAGTGTTTATACACAAATATTCAAAGCCAACTGCTGAGTGGGACAGTGCAAGTGTATTCATATTTTGAATAGCAGAGACATGAAACAGAATAATAAACTTATCTTGTCAATGAGAAAAAGAATCTAAACAAGCCTTTGTAAAAAGAAAATAGTACGTCTGACAAAACCAGCTTTAAATCTTCATAACTGCTGCATTTGTTGAAATCTATTGCAATTTTTGGCCTCTTGCAATGTCATATGGGCCTATCCATACCAAATGGGATCTTACTGAAGCTTTTTTAGGTAAATCTTTAGAGGTAGATCACGGACTGATGACTGAAAATTATTACAGTGTCTAATTGACAGGGTGGTTAGTATGTGGCTCTTAAGGAAATGTACAGAAAGAGCGCATATATCAAGTCTGGAAAACATTTAATACACAGATGTGTTTCCAAAAAGGCCTCATTTTACACCACTGTGCCATGAACTAGCTGAGTCTGAGTCACTTCTAGGCAAAATCATACCTATGTAACTGTGTTCATGTTTTGTACTTTACCCAAACTAGTAAACCCTCTTTAGAGGCTGCTTTTTAAAAGTCTTCTTCATTTATGCTTTTCAAGTGCCAGAACAAACTCTGAAATGTCTGCAAAAGGCAAGACAGATATATAGTTAATTAGCATTTTGAAAAAGGTTTTTTGTTTAATACAAAGCAGGAAGATCATCTGCCTGCTCCAGAGAGGTGAGGTTTCTTGTTTTATTCAGGCATGCCCACAGGAGTAAGGTTGCTCAGGTCTCCAACTATAGCAGTCTGGTAGATGAGGGAATAGAGCCATTTAATCACTTAAGCCCAAATCTGTGACAGCTGGTGGGAGATGCTCCCCCTTTTGGCCCCCCACTCACAGTCCCCGAGATGCCCCAGAGAGAGCCACATGGAGACCACAGGAAGGGAAGCAGAGAGAGAGTTTATTAACATGGCTGGGGGTATATATAGGTTTTAGGGGAATTCAAACTACTACCAATAAGAATAAAGGGATAACAACCAATTGGAAAGGGTTAACTAAGGGCCAATAGGGAAACTTAAACAGAGGCCTTCAAGGCCAAATTCCAGAGGACTTAGCTAAATAGATAAGGGGTGTCTTAGGGGGTCTTGGGAAGAAAAAGGATGACTAAGTAAAAAAAGACAGGGAATCCATTTTACAACACAGTAAAAGCTTCAGTTTTTAAGGCACTTTGGCTAGCTTCTTAATTTTCTTCACAGAGCCATTTCTGGCACAACTTTTCCCATTTCTGATACTGCAAGTCCTCTGCTACACAAATCCAGTTTTAAAGTCAAGTGTCCTTAAGAGCTCATTGCTAGCACAAGATACCCTACCCCTCACAAAGGGTGGCCTCATCTTACATGCAGCTATTGCAACACATTAAAAAACTGAACCAACTGCTTAAAATATACAGGTTTAATTTCTTAGGATACAGATTTTCTCTTTCCCTCAACTATTCCTTAGATAGAGGTAAACAGTACAACACTTATTTAAAATAATTTACAACTATTAAGAATAAATGCTTATTCTCAGGATCCTCATGCTTATACTTCATGATCTATGTTGTGAAGAGGAGGGGAAAAAAATTACACCTTGTAGAAAATGCAGAGGAACAAAGTCTTTAGTGTGTCTTAATCAAAAAGGCCTCCTTGCCATTGAAGCATCAGCTGATACATTGCAATCATGGATTTACCAGGGAGAGGGTATCACCCACATTAGGTCCTGCCACTGGTCTTGGTTCCATGCACAGCTTTATACTAGACCCCACAAAGGGCTACCACAGCATCAGGGGAGCAGAGGGAGTAGGAGGAAATGGAAGGTAAAAGCAAGGGCAAGTTGGGTCAGGTACTACAAGCACTGGAACAGCAGCATTGTCAGAGCTGGTCCAGCTTTGGGATTTATCCAGTACTGATAGTAGAGAAAACTGCCTGTAAACTAGAGCGTGGGTGGTGCTGTCCCTACCAAATGTGGGCTCAAGAAATACGTCCTATGTTCTCATCACGTAGCCATGATTACAATCAAAGAGTATTGCTTCCACTTACAAGGTATTGCTCCAGATTTTACCTCCTCTACTATAAGGAAATTGTGTAAGCACTGGGAGAAATCTAGAGAAGAACACTGGCAATGGCAAATGTCTTTGGAAAAGCCACCCATCAAGTAAATTTGAAGGAATTAGGTTCTATCAAACCTGAAAAATAGCTTCAGGTATAAAACCTTGCTATAAAGAAGATTCATGATCAATTTGTGTTCACCTATTCACAAAGAATTATGTTTAGTGTAATTGGCAAGAAATGAGTTTGGGTTATACACAGGAGGACTTTTCTTATCTGTAAGGACTATGACACAGAGTAGTTCTGGGGGGTCTTTGATTGGCTTTAATAGGTTTAACAAATATCCAGCCATGACAAACTGCATTCCCTAGAAACACCTCAGCAAAAGGAGTTGAACTCTGCTACTGTTGGCACTGCTTTTCTCTGACTTTATAGGACTTTTTCAGGCCCTGATGAAGAAAAAGGCATAATTTTAAAATTCCTGTGTGATCAGGGATGAATGCAGCCTTTCCTGTGTCCCATGATCTGGAATACTAAATATTGTTTATTTGAGCTCAAAGAGGAAACACATGGTTTAATTCATAATATCTTGCATGTAAGTCTATGAAGTCAAGTGAGAACAGCCATATGTGATTATGATACACAGTTATAAAATGGTCTGTCTTTACTTGGGAAGATTGCTAATTAGTGATGACTTCCTTGGAATCACAATTAACCTTTGGCATATAATCAGTCTGCAAAGCAAGGATGCATCAACCAGTGAAGGTGTACAGTTGACCATCTTCCTTATCACTGGAGCTAGAGAGGATTCAATGATGAAGAAGCATCTCTCCCAGTGCATCATGTTGCTGGTCATGAAAATATGCCTTCTGTTAAAAGAAGTTGACTTTCCTTTAAAGATCTAAATAAATAGAGAAGAGGAATTCTACCAGCAAGACCCATCTGTACCCTGGTGTTTTAAAAGCTGGGTGCTTCAGCTTTTTTCCATTCAATTGAAGAACCCTCTAGTGTGTTAGTGTCACTTCTTCCACAGAGGCCCTTTATCCCTGCAGCAATTTATAGCAGGACTCAGCCATTCTTATTATTTGCTGTCACTTTCTTTTCTCCCTTTCATCCTCCATGCCCTGTCTTTTGCTGACCTGAGATGAATATGTTGCTTTCATCTTGGTTAAGAAGTTCCACTCTGAGCATTGCAGCCTCTCTTGTAAGGAACAGGCACATCTTTCAATGAGTGTGCTATAGAAGCCATAAGGACAAAAATAATGCTGACCAAAATGTAATTGCACACTGTAGAAGAACATGTGCAGAAGATTAGCCCAGTATGGCACAAAGAAAATTTACATTAAGGACATTGCATAAGGACTCTTAGCAAAAAAGATTAAAAAGGCATCCTACAAAATTTTAAAATGTTACTGCCTTAATGATACCTGGCTACATGAAGCAGCAGATCAAATTGTGCTATCATAACATCGGCCAGCCTATGTGAGAAACCATGGTTTTGAAATCCATCCAAGATTTATCTGGAGTTATGAGCAGTCAGATACTCTCTGAAATCCACAATGGCATCTTGGTTTTACTGAAAACACTGGGCATTTAGCTTTCCATGAGAAGGGAATTGGTTCCTTCTCTATTTTTGTAAAGCATTACTGGTTGTAATCATATATCATTATTGCACTAAACCAACCTTTTGCATATCCAATTAAAGCAGAAATAGTGCTTGTGTCATTACTAGGCTAAAGATGAGAGACTTCTGCTGACAGTGGTATGGCTAGCAGATTTCCTTCCTTTTTCATGGAAAGTTTTCAGATCCTCCTCTAACCAGTGTCCAGCTGTAAATGCTACCTTAGACAGGATTCAGCTCAAACCCTAAACTGCCTGGATGCAGTTATTTTTCCTACATTTCAAGGAGATATTTTGTGGCTTCTTACTTGGGACATGATGGATAATTACAGGTGGGACTCTAGTGCTGCCTGTTGTTAAGTCCCTCTTCTGAGTTGTTTATCATGTTGCCAAATTAAATTAACCATTCAGGCTCCAATTTTCCAGAGTGGCTGTCTACTCCAGACCATGTTTTATTTCCAAGAGGGAGAGAAGAAGAAGAAAAAAGTTGTTTTGTCCAAGGTAAACACATTCCTCTGTGAGCAGTAAAGCCACTTGAAATATTGTGTGACAGTTTGTTGATCAAATGCACCATCTGACTTTTGTAAGGATTGAATGAATACTGATCCTTTTTCCCTTACCTGCGTTAAGAATGTGTCTCTTCTGTACTGGTGTTTTTATGAAACTTGTAATAGTTTGATACATCTGGGGCTACTACTCTCTTGTGGAATTCGCTTGAACAAATGAAGCCATACAGAAGCTATATCTGAGTAGACGACTGCCTGATATGTGTGAGTCCACACATTCTTTCCTTTATGAAAGAAGGTAAAAAATCTAGGTGGAATACATCCACTCCCAAGCCAAGCAAAATGGGAGGGATACTTTTCTTCCCAGTCATGTAGAGAACAGGAGCCTGAAACTGGACAAGCAACCGTGGGAAGGCTGTGAGTGAGGCAGAGTAGCTTCTCCAAGAGTGGAGCACATCCTTTTTGAACAAAGAATGAAGTCAAAGAATCAGCACAAGAAGGCCTAGGGAAGCTAAAGAAAAGGGATGGGGACAGCTGAGACAGATTCAATTAAGGACAGCATGCTAAAGTGTGTTCACAATAAAACTGATTAAGATTACATAACCTCCATGTCTAGCACATTCCATTTTTCTAAGTCCTTGACTTTGCAATTTTAAAGTTCTCTTAATGGAATATTTTTAGACGTATTGTAATTTAAACGCCTGAAAATAGGACATTTTAGTCACTTGGGCCTTGTAATACTGAGATGGTCCCAGAAGCTTTGAAATTCTGGGTACAAAATCCAGGCTCTGTGACGAAGGTGGTGCACGTGGTATAACACCAAACCTGGTAAGTTCTAGCTTTCCAGTGGAAAACAAATTTAAAACCTAGGCAATTCTCAAAGACGGCTGAACTTTGAACTGGAGGTTGCTTATGTTTACCAGTTTTTATACAAAAATGGCTATTATTCACTTTAGATTTATCAGTTGTTGCCAAAAATCCTTAGAAGTAATCATAAGAAACAAGAAATTAATAATGTCTTTTTCCCATGCCATGAGTGAATGATTTAGTCACTGGTTTATATGATTCTCCTCTTTTTTAATACCTGTAGCCTAATAAACTTTGAATATTTAATTTTAAAAAGAGGGCTCTTAGCCCTCTCCACTTTTCTTTTCCTCCCTTTCTTCCTTTACCTCCAGAAAAGTCTAGTCTAGCATGTACCCTTGTTTCATAGCAAAGGCAAATTTCTAAGAAATGTTTATCAGAGTCTTTCAGGTGTTATCATATTATGTGGGAAAAGGTGGATGCCATTAAAATTGTTGATTTTATAGAGAAATAGCCACAATCTATGTGTACTGTGAGTTGTCTACTCTTGTTAGTGTGTTTTAATTACACTAGGAAGAAATGTTTGAAGAACCGATAGCTTAGTGCTGATTCTTCCTAGTTTGGGATCTAATGGCACTTGTGTGTGACTGCAGCATTGCTCTGCTCAGAGAGCTGTTGTGCCAGCCACGTTCCTACGAAAGAGCTTCAAAAGAAAAAAAAACTAATTTAAAGCAGTTTCCATGTCGAGTGACTGCTGAGCAAGAGATTTTGGGGTTCTATTGCTGTACTTGAATGTAAACAAATTCTTTTTTGTTTTTGACCCCAGGTATCATAAACCAAGACTGTCCAGTCATTTTCTGTTAATGTGGTTAACATGATGCATCTCTATTTTTCTTAGAGCTGACTTTTGTATGACTGATTCAAATGTCATGGTTACCCTCATTATAGAGAGTACTCAGAATCCCTTGAAAAGGTCCTTTTGGCTCTCTCCTGTCACTTCAGGGCCAGTTGTTATTTCACACCAGGTATATCACAGCTTTACCCAGCCAGGTATTGGAAAACTTCCAAAGACAGAGACTTTACATGCCCCCTGGCAGCCAGTCCTACTGCCTGCCTGTTGTACTAGCAAAACAAGATCTTCTTGTATGTAACAAGAACCTCTCTTGTTTCAGCTGATTCCTGTTATCTATCATCCCTCTGATATGCGTGGCTCTGCAGAGCCTGACTACATCCTCTTAGTCCTCTCCCTGTAGCCATCAGCGTGGCTGTGAGGTGCTTCTAAAACCGGCTCTGTACCAGCATGGAGAAGTCTCACTGCCACAGGCTCAACTCATGGGGCAATGCTCTGGCCCTCATGAATCATCCTGATGGTCTCTGATGAACGTGCTCCAGTTTGATGATGCTTTTGTTGAATTGGGGGCACAAAAGTGCCTGCAGTGCTCTAGGTGGTCTATGAAGTGTCTGGTAGGGTGGTCCACCACTTCCCTAGAGCTAGGTTACTTGCCAAGCAGAAATAGTACGAAAACCCAAGAATCAGGTTTCTGTCATTAAAAGAGAGGAAGAATCTACACATTCTGTTCTATTCCTTTCTTTGTTTTTTTCTTAACTGTTTCTATCCTCCTGTCTTCACATGATTAAACTCCACTGACTTCACAATGGTGATATATACAAAACTAAGTTTCTGTATGTTAGATTGCCTGTTTCACTGTGATATAATTCCTGTACATTTTTCATGTATGTGGTCATCTTCCCATGTCAGTGCTATTGACATTCTGCTAAACAGTGTTCTCATCCTGTCAAATTTTCCACATAATCTTTTCTGTTAATGGCACAGTTTCTGTAAAGCTACCATAAGATAATATGCTGTCTAGTGTATTTTTAGTTATGTTATAGTGGTGAGCCATAAAAAGAAAGATTTGACTGAATTTATTGGTGTATGCATATTTAAAATTCAAATGCTATTCAGCTGGAAAGCAGTGCTGTAGAAAGGGACCTGGGCGCCCTGCATTGACAGCAAGTTGAATCTGAGTCAGCAGTGCCCTGGCAGCCAGGAGGGCCAACCATGTCCTGGGGGCCATCAGACAAAGCATCACCAGCCGGTCAAGGGAGGGGATTGTCCTGCTCTGCTCTGCACTGGGGTGGCCTCACCTTAAATATTGTGTGCGGTTTGGGGCACCACAGTATAAGAAAGGTATTAAGCTGTTATAAATTGTCCAAAGGAGGGCAATGAAGATGGTGAAGGGCCTTGAGGGGAAGCCATGTGAGGAGTGGCTGAGGTCACTTGGTCTGTTCAGCCTGGAGAAGAGGGGACTGAGGGGAGACCTCATTGCAGTTACAAGTTTCTTGTGAGGGTAAGAAGAGGGGCAGGCACTGATCTCTTCTCTGTGGTGACCAGTTACAGGACCCAAGGAAATGCCCTGACATTGTGTCAAGGGAAGTTTAGGTTGGATGTTAGACAAAGATTCTTCACCCAGAGGGTGGTTGGGCACTGGAACAGGCTCCTCAGGGAAGTGGTCAAAGCACCAAGCCTGTCTGAGTTTAGGAAGTGTTTAGATGATGATCTCAGGCATACGGTGTGACTCTTGGGGATGGTTCTGTGCAGGACTAAAGATTGGACTTGATGATCATTGTGGGTCCCTTCCGACTCAGCACATTTTGTGATTCTGTAATTCTATTCCTTATGTATATTCCTTACTTTATGTGATTTTAAATTCACTATTGAAAAAACCCATAGTGCACAACTGCTTTATTTCAATACAGTACATTTTTGTAAGCTCTGCTAGGGAATAGAAGATGACCTTGAATATATCAAAAAGATGTAATTTCACGGCTTACAGGTCAAAATAAAGCTTTTTGTCAAAGTAACATATATAACAAGTGTAATGAGTATTTAATATATAACGAGTGTTTAATCTTCCTGTTAGGTTTTCATTCCCTGCAGTTTTACAGCTTTCAGTGGAAATAAGAATGTTTGCCAAATTAAAGGGCTAGCAGATTCGGGTCTTTTATAGATCCTACATTCAGAAATGGTCACAGCAAAGCAGTAGTGAATACAGATGAAACAACTAACAGCAAGAGTCATTTCATACAATATGTCTTGATGAAAAAGTATATATCCTCAAAGTCTCCAGGTCCACTTTTCTGTCAATTAACTAGTACTGCTAACAGGAAGGAAAAAAAACACAAAACTTATTCATAGTAAATATTAGGCAAAATGAGATGTCAGACCTTGATGAATATAGCTGAAATTTAGAAAGTTTCTACACATAGAAATATATATATATATGCACACATGTACTAAGTATAGATATATGTAAAAAAAAAATATAAAAAATGCATATATGTAAAAATAAGTATAAAGGTACATATTGCAAGAGTCAGTAACTGACTGGTTGCTGCCTTGAAAGCAAACATGCCTACCATGTGATTGAAAAAAATATGAGGGCATTCTAAGAGTAAATCGTGAAGCCTACACTTACTTCTTTGCATTCCCAGAGTTACAAAGGATAAATGTGTGTATCCTTGTCACAAAATCAGGAGTAGCCCTTCTGTAGAAACAGATAGGAATTTTAGTTAGAGAACTAGCTTTTCCTTCCTGATTACAATGTTCCTGTTGTAGCTGTTCAAAGTGCATTCCTGCAGTCCTCTGGAACAAATCTTTCCATGCTCTTATAGATAAAAATTATTTTCCCTTCCATTCTTCTTATTTAACCATCTTTCCATCAAAATAATGTTGCCCTTGATAATGTTTCCTTTTAGAATATGCACAATATCCACCCTTCCCGCTGAGCATTCTCTTATTTTATGTTTTGTTATTTTGCCAGAATTAATGGTATAAACTTCCTGTAAAGTTTGGAACACATTGCTGATTCATCTCTTCTGGCACCACTTTTTGTGTTTATTTCTGGTCTAAATACATCTTCATATTTTATTTTAATTTGATATGAGGTAGTTTTTTTCCTTGTTCCACAGAAGAAACAAAACTCAGCTCTTTCTATGACATGTTACAGCTAAGGAGGCCTTCTTTCTGAGATGCATTTTACTTTTCTTATGTATAGTACATTTTACGTACAGTCATGTTACCTAATTATCTTGTTTTGCTGGCATTCCCCACAACACTTTGTAGTATTGAATAGAGGTAACATTGTCCAGGTATTTTCCCAAACTCATTTACTTTCATCATAAAAGTTATTAAAGACAAACGGATGGGAATACTGAGCTAGCATATTGACATTACTTTATAGAAAGTAGCCTTTTATTTTATTAATTTCTTTAAATCTTTTAAGTAGTTTTTAATTTTGGGGGGATCATCATCTCTTTCCACAGTGACTTTGAATCAATGCAAAGGAGTTTTAAGGGGAAAAAATCTACAAAAACTCTTCAGTTATAGAAAATAGATTATTGTTTTAAATGTTTTATACTGTTTTAATTCTCTCCTCTATAGGAGAAAATAATCACAATAAACTTTTAAGCTGTGATCTTCTCTTTCTCTGTTAAAAATAGGCAATGTTGAAATACATGCACTATGGTTACTGTCAGCAAACTCTTACAAGATTTAAGATTACTTGCAAAGCCATGGTTGAACATATGCACTCCTTGGCCTTGAATGGCCTTGAAACTGTTTATGAACTTATATTAGGTAAACTTGTGAAGGACCTAGTCTCAAATTGCTCAAACTTGGGGAGTACAGGAATGTTGTAATTCCATACCCACCTTGCACTTGCATATTTGAAGCCATTTTTGTACGGGCCAGAGGAATGTTTAATTTTGTTTACCATTTTTTCACTTATTCCTTCCAATGAGGTGTCTGGTTGTTCTTCAGTTGCAATATCATCCTTAAATAGATCTACCCAGAACTTATTTCTACATTGCTATTTTGGGAAAAAAACCAGCATGAATTAAAAAAAGCTAGTGAATTGCTGACTCTTGCTCCAAGTATGCACTTTTGAGAAGAGCATCTGGCATAAAATCTTAGTTTTGAAATCATAGACTAGTCTATGATTCTGAACGTAAAGAAATCTCAGTGAATTCCTTATTAGAAAGAAAGGCTGAAGTGAAGTTCATATTAGTAAGAAACAAAAGGAGAAGATCATAATGTACATAATGGTGAACATGTTAAGACTTCCAGGTGAAATTAACAATCTAGATCACTGTGTAAATTAAAAGCAATGGCGTGATGCAAAGACATCTTCATACTGTGAGCAGATGTTTAAGTCATTAAAATATTCTTGCTGAAAGGCTGAGAGATGAGAAATACAACTAGTCTTTATCAGAGCATCCCTTTATGTGCCAGTAGGTGGAACTAGGTATTTTGCAGGCCTTTTTGTTCTTTCCTGCAATGCAGCTGGTAATGTCAAAGGAATAACAATGAGGAAATTTACAGCAGACCTTTTCCAAAGTACTCCAGAATCTGAGGGCGTTTACCATGAACTTTGAATGTGCTGTTTACGTATGTAAAGGACTTCAAACCAGAAACTGGAATAAAGAAAGCCCATCTCTCATAGGGTTCAAGATTTGCACTTTGTTTTAGCCAGTGAGATTTGAGTCCTATTTAACAAAATTTAATATTTTCTAAAAGAAAGCCATACCATGTTTATGTTCAGCTGAACAGTATTATTCTGAGAGGCAGAAAATGTGATTTCAACTCTCCTTTGGGAAAGAGAGCAAGTAGATTTATGTATGCAACTAACTTGATAAGCAATCTAGATGTCTGACTATGGGAACAGGCTTCCTAGAGGGATGGTTGATACTCCAGGTCTAACAGTGTTTAAGGGGCATTTGGATATTGTCCTTAATAATATGCTTCAACCTTTGTCACGCAGTTTGAGTAAATTATCATTGTAGGTCCCTTCCAGATGGAACTATTCTATTTTACTCTGTTATATTCTGTTCTTTTCTATTCAGATAGTAGATATTTCCAAAGTATATAACAGTATATTTCTGTCATACTTAATCTCTCATTTTGGAAAGTGAAACGACATTTAGCACAGAATTCATTACACTTAAACTTATATGTAAGAGCATGTATCAGAGATGAGGACATAAAGCTTCTTTACAAATCAGTAAAAAACCCCAGATGAATCAGATGAAATAGACAAACATCTTGAAGTAGACATGTAAATCCTGTTAGATGAAATAGTCTCTGTAAATGTCTATGAACTGAGAAAAGAATTTCTTATTTCTAAATCAGACATAGGCATGTAGCTTGTAGACATCTATATTTAGGGAAGACAAACTCCAGGCTTAGTTCTGGTGTTCTACAGAAATCTAGGCCTGGTCCAGTCACCCAACTGCTTGACTCTTCCAAGGTGGCCAGAAGCAAAATTTCAGAAAATGTAGTATGCCTTGAAATCTAAATTATTAGTTTAGATCAGGTCAGGTCTGATTACTTTCCTGGAGCATAAATTTTCATTGCAGTAAGAGAATCTTTCCACATCTGGCAAGAAACATTTCAGCGGATTATACTGTTCATGTGGCATCTCACTTGGATGTTTTATGTACAGAGAAGCAAGGTGTGGAGAGCTGAAAGCAAGATGTCAGTCAGATACTATGAAAATTCACTGATAAAAGGGGTAAACAAAGAACCTTGATCCAAAATGCAGTGAAACCCATTAAAATCCTTCTGCTTGACCTCATTTACTTCTGGGTCTGTTCCCAGATGTGCTGACAGATTTACTTCCATTTCTACCTTTGCTGATTTTCAGAGACCACATTTTGTAGTTTTTCTTCTAGTATTAAATCAGGCAGAAACCCAGCTCATTTTAATTCTTCCTTTTTGGTAAAATAGTGTTTGATGTAAATTGAATATTCTATTTGATGTATGCAACCATAAAAATCTGTGACCTTATAATTAAAGAGGTTCAGCATAAATAAGCCACTATACAAGACTTCCTGGAGTGTGAACAGGAAATGTGGTGTTTTATTCATCTACACACCAGGCTTTAACAGGTTTTGTACTGTAGAATCTCAAGAGCTTGGGAGTAATTCAGTAACTTAATCCTTGAGGCATTTAAAAATATTTAAATTGGCCCACTTATTTTTTCAGCATCAGCAAAAGTTTGCTGATTTTTTACTTGTACAATTAAAACTTACCAGTCAAACTGTGTGTCAGTTTAGTTCTAATGTAATTTCATACTAAATCAAAGTCATCAAGAAGAGTAATTCCAACTCTGACTGTGCTCTCATGCTGCCATGATTCATTAGTTACAGTACCAATATTCACAGAAAATGCATATGCAGCACAGATATGGGAAGAACTTAGCTTTAGGTTGCAACACTCTAAGTCACTTGAAACTCCACATTTAGAATAATTAATTTCAAAAATGGGGCAAACCACACCCTTGTTGTCATAGCTCAGTAGCTCACTCTCAATCATATCCTGCATTACAAGGAGCTGGCTCGATCCATTTTGGTATTATGCATTTCAGATTGTTGCTAATGGAAAGAAGATCAGGGCATATAAACCTTTCTTGGAAGATGCAAAATATTCCTTACAAGTGTTTACCAAAAGTTAATCTATCTTGTTAAATTTCTCACTATCACTACTTTGTATTTCCTAAAACTCTGTAGCTGCATATCTGGTGTACTCCAACAATAAATACCTGAAATCTCTGGATAAGTCAGAGTACTCTGTGTAGTAATGTAGTAATTCTTTTTTTTTTTTTTAATCTTTCCTTTTCCACTTCAGGAACATAATTCATTACTGTGTATTGTGTCCTCACAAACCATTTGTGCTTTTATGTTTACCTCCATTATTCAAAAAATTAAAATCCAAGAGCTTTCACTGTTGCTCAGCCAAGATATGTGCACACAAGCATAGCAATGAAGGCCCTCACACTGCATTGGAAAAGGCAGGTGAGGTAGCAGCTACTTCTGGACCTCAGTAGGCATTACTGTCACTTGTATTTATGAGTAAATTAATTCTACGAAAGGTTCTAGCTTTTACTGGAAAACAATGACTGGGGACAGCTTTTATTGAAAAATGCCAGACTAGTTCAAACTTTAGTTTGCTTCATTGTTTGTTGTATTGAATAGTATTTGATTGTAGTATTTTTTTTTTTTATTTTTTTGTAGTATCCTGAATCAGTTTGTGTCGCATATATAGGGTTAATACACTCTTACAGAAGATTCTTTGTGATAGTTTCAGGAGACATGGTGAGTTATTACCATTAACCTTAGTTAAAAGACAGACATTTTTAAAACTATTTTGCTCCTAGTCCTAGTTCTGGCAATTTTTGGAAGATCTTTCTTCACATGTCTCAGCCACCGATGTTTAAGTCAGAATTAATAGGCTGAGTTTCTGGTCTAAATATAGACTGGAGGTTAGTATTTGAAGAAGCTTTTGTCTTGTCTCCTATTCCCCTTTGAGGTGCTAGTGAAAAAAAACCTTTCAGCTTTCTTTTCCCTGGTGCTGTGTAGCTGATGCAGAGGGCAGCGAGGAGTATGAGCTACACCCCAGCTAACTTAGGTACTCCGGGCATGTTGGAGAAATTATTTTCCTTCTCCTGGTCAGATGCATTAACAATCAGTTGAAGAGTGGAAAAGCTCTAACTCACTTTAATATTTCCATTTCTTGTAGGGGAATCATATTACAGAAATAAATTGTACCTTTTGTGTTAAAAGTATGGAAACATTTTAGCAGTCCTTTCCTGACAGGAGACCCACAAGTATTTGCCAGTCCTGTTCACAAAAATGGACAAAGAGTAAGTATGGACTGTTCTCTATGTTCTTAAGTATAGCAGATAATATTATTCTTAGAAACTCACTCTGTGAAAGGTGTTAAATGTTTTGTATAGGATATTGGTTGTTCCCATATATATTTGGATCTTGCAGAAAACACTCTCTGCATTTAGATGAATAATAATGTGGAAAATTTCTTAATTTTTTCAGAACAGTTAGGGCAACAAAACAAATTCAAACAACTGATTTTATTTTCCAGCCTTCCTTCAGCAACACTTCCCTGAAGGATTCATCAACACAGCTAGAAGCAGCCTAACTCTGCTACCTAAAAAAAAAAAAAAAAATCAAAAAAAAAAAATCAGTGCAAAATATGTAAGAGTCTTGCAAAACCAGTGCAAAATGGAGTCAGGGAAACTGGCACTGTCACCAGCCCCAGCTCTGTAGAAAAACAAATGATTCTCCTTTAAAAAAAAAAAAAAAAAAAAAGACTCTTCCTAGGTGCCATAAGCTGTGTATTTTACCCATTCTCAAGATTAGGATAATTTAGCAATAGAAATAAGACTTTTCTCATTCCAAGTAAAGTATTTTCAAAATACCAAAACGCCATTTCTAAGTACCAGATCTCTGGACAGAAGAATACTAATAACGTAGCCAGACCACTGATTATGCTGAATTCCAGAGGAGAAATGATGAGAAAGATGAAGAAACAATAAAGAAGAAAGATGAGAGATGGGCATACATTAAATTGTAAGATTTTAAATTGTAAAACTACATTTGCAATTTGAAGACTGAACAACAGGCACTTTTCTAATTCCATATCATTTGTTTGGAACTGAAATTAAGTTTTATGTTAAGCAATAGCAAACACATCCACCCCCTAAATACACAGATGATCAGTCATCTGAGAACAGACCAAGCCTACATCTTGAGTATTTCTTGTTTGTCAGTTCCTTGAAAACCTCTGGATAATCTTGGAAGTAGAATATCCTTGAGGTCAACTTGAAAAGCTTTTTCCACCACCACCTTTTTTCAAATCATTGCAGACTAAATCAGGCTGTGGATATAGCAAGTAACCAAACACGTTTAAAGAACTCTTATTTTTAAAATCAACATATATCCAGGGAAGAAAAGACCTAGTAAAGGCATGAAAAGGAAAAAGGATTACAGGAAAAGCTTAAAATATATGAAAGAGGACATCTAATTTTCTTCCTCACACTGAATTTGGATACCTCTCTTGCATAAAAGATTTGATTTCAAATTTAGCTTTAAGCAACATGAAAATTTAGAAGATTCTGAGAAATAGTGTACTGAGTATGACTGCTAGGAAATAGGTAAAAAAACATCTAAATCATCTCTCCAAGTTGAAGAAATCTACACCTGTTTTTACAGTGACATGCATCATAAAACATTATTTTGTGGCTTACTTTTTCACGTATCATATAATGAATGGTTTAGTCTCTTTCATGTTGATATATGGAAGTTTGTTTTTAAAAACAATTTCAGGTTACTGGTAATTAAACACAGCTTTTTCAAAGACAATCTCATAAGTAAATCTTTCATGTAATTCTGACATATTGTTAATAGAAATGTTGTTTGTAAGCCAGATATGCAGCTTCTACCACATGTCTCTGTCAAGCTGGATTGTGAAAGGCGACGGAAAGAGGTGTGTTATTACAGAGCTATCAGTGAAGCAAAGCTAAATAGTCCTGTGCAGATAAAATATACTGATAAACCAACATTAGCAACTTGTTGCTAAATTACAGGAAAGAAACCTATACAGAGATGCAAGGTATTTATCATAATAGCTTTCAAAGAGCTTAAATGTCAATATATGACACAAAGTTTATGAAATTATTAGTAAAAATTTGATAGAGCAACTTTATCTAAATCCCACATTAACAAAGATAAACACAGATATTGTGATTTATGTTCAACATCAGATTCCTCCAGTTGCTGATATAAATCCTTCAATGCACCCTAAAGGCAAGCTACTAGATAAGGTAACATAGCAGAAGCAGATTTTCATATTTATGCATGATTTAGGCAGTGTTTTAAAGGAATCTGATGTAGCACTTCAGTTGAAGAAAAAAATAAAGTTTATCTACTTTTCTTCTTGAATTACTACAAAGAAATAACTGTTAAATTTGTGGTAATTATTTCGTCCCTCCTGTTTCCTTCTTGCACCTTTCAGATCTTTCATGCTAGGAAATTTGGGAGGCCTTACATATTGAAGTGTCATCAAAAAAATGTGTGCATATCCTTTTCCATGCTTTAGGAACCTAGAAGAACATGTAGTGATTACTATTAAAAGAGGAGACACTAAGGTGCAACCAAGAGTCAATATCTGCAATTGTTCTGTCAAATTGCCATAAATTTGAGGCAGTTCATTCTTTTTTTGTCAAACAAGGTTCTGCTGAGATTGTGGGACTAAACCCTTGGTTGTGGAGTTGGTAAGAAGCAAGTGGTATGCCAGCTCAGGTGCCAGTCATTGTTTCAGGGGCCTTCCAAGCA
>JAWWTY010000001.1:95254884-95278967 GCA_035222235.1 Margarornis squamiger | reverse complement strand
ACATATTGAAGTGTCATCAAAAAAATGTGTGCATATCCTTTTCCATGCTTTAGGAACCTAGAAGAACATGTAGTGATGCAACCAAGAGTCAATATCTGCAATTGTTCTGTCAAACTGCCATAAATTTGAGGCAGTTCATTCTTTTTTTGTCAAACAAGGTTCTGCTGAGATTGTAGGACTAAACACTTGGTTGTGGAGTTGGTAAGAAGCAAGTGGTATGCCAGCTCAGGTGCCAGTCATTGTTTCAGGGGCCTTCCAAGCACCCTGGGTGACTTGCAGAATTAGGAGGGTTTTACCCTGCGCACTAGGCTGTGCTACCTGGCAGTCACCACACCTGGATGTCACCACAAAATGCTCCTAAGATCTGCAGTGCTTTTGGAAGCTTTGAGGACACTCATTCTTCTTCCCCCTCCCACATATTTCTCCTCTCCATTTTTCAGGTTTTTATTTATGCAGCAGTCCTCACTTCTGCTATTCAGAAAATTTTACACATATTTATCTGAAACACTAATGCACAGAAAAGCAAGGTCAGTGATGACTCTTAGACTGAGTCACCATTAAGGTTCATGTGTATAGTAGGAGCAAACATGTAAAATGAAACAATAATGTCCATAATCTAACATTTACTTCAGACTAGCACTAGTCCAATCCTGGGGACTAGAGGGTCATTACTGTTTGGCACATTTTAAGAGTACCTTTTTTAATTCTATTTCAAAAAATTAATTTCCAAAAGGAACTCAGTCTTTGTGCTCTGTCTCAGAGCTCTGTGGCACGACTCAAAGCATGATAAGTGGGGTTAACTAGGAGATTTGCTTGAGTATCACCTCTTATATGAACTAAGACATTAATACAGATACATCCTTAGATTTCGTATTCTAGATAAAAAAATCAGACAGAAGAGTTTGAACTTGTCAAACTGAAACTTCAGGCTTGTAGAAACTATTTGGCTTTTCATCCAAATTTGGAACTCAAGATTTTGAAATATGAAACTTTTGACTGAAGAAAAACCTGTTTTCTAGCTAATTCTGCCCTTGCCTGCCAGCTATATGGAAATGGGGCAATTCATGAGAGAATCCAAACCAGCTACAGTAAGTTTCACTCAAGGCATTTCATGTGCTTGCCTTTTTTTTTTTTAGTTTTTTTTAGGTTTTTTGTTTTTTTTTTTAGTTTTTCTCATCTGTTCTGCTCTGCTCTGAAGCCTTTCATCCTTGTTCAGAATGAAATCTCCACTGGCACTTAAAATCTTTGGAGAGAGGATGAACAGTAAAGCATTAATTTACACTGTTAATTGCTGTATAAATTAAACATGTTCTCTTGAGAGTAGCTGCTTCCCAAGTCAGATTTTCACAAGGAAAGTTACACTGGCAGTTCTGCAGCAATATGCTTTTTTCTGCAATTTTCCATAGCAAAAATGAAACAAAATTAGTTAGCAAAATGACATTCAGCCAGGAGGAAAAGTGGGATAGCAGAAGATAGGGATTAATTTATTACAAGTAACTTAGTTTCTGATAAAATTTTTTGTTAAGTCACAGAAACAGCAAGTCTGAATCAGAAAGTGTCTTTCCTGATGAGTTAACTAATTGTCAGTTGCCTGAATTTGTGTGAGGTTGTGCCCTCATCTTCTCAAGTGCCCTCATCTTCTCAAGTGCTTGCCCCTCAGTCCCAATGGCATGGCTTTCTATGCCAATGTAAGCAAACACTGCAGTAAAACTCACATTCCTCTTCTTCCACTGCAGGGTGGGATTGTTTATCATCACTGGGTGCTTTTTCTAAATAGGTATTTAGGAATTGTTCTGGAAAAAAAATATGAGAAATCTTATCACTACCTCCCACAGATTTTATTCTGGGCTTCTCTACGTTACTGAAGAACCAAAATCCACTTTAACTCATTGCATCTCACCAAAACAAACTGAAAGGGATCCTTCCCATGGTTCTTTTTGCAGCACTTGAATGCACAAAGATCATCACAACAAACTCATGATTTTCTCTCAGCTCTGCCCTTGTGCCTTCTTGCCATAATGAGGAAGAACCTGGAGAAACTGGAGGTCCTCTGACAATGACCGTGGTACTCTCTGTGGATCATCCTACCTGCTAAAATAACCTGCAACATCAATCTCACAATAGCTAACACACACAATCAGTCTGGTCAGAAATCTGATTAGGACACTTCTCCCCACAGAAAATACCAGCACATAGGAAGTGGATCAGCCTGTGGAAGTGCTCTCCTCTTGGCAAAGTGTTGGAAAGAGCACAAACAGGTTTTCCCTGAAGTCAGTTCAATGTTCTGGCCAGCCTGTTGTGGGTTAGGGAAAGTTTTAACATGGACATTGCTTGAAGCACTAAAAATTCAGCACCTTTTTGATTTTCCATTCCTAGTTTACTTCCTGAAGTATCATGTAGACACTGATACTTTCCAAACTTTAAAGCATAAGCAAAGTAGAGTTGCATCTCACAGACCAGTTCTAACTAGTGGCTGTTTTGAGCTGGATTTGTAGTAAGCAGAGGCTAACAGCTAGTCATAATCGGTTTGTACCTCTGACCATAGCTCTTCTCCTTTTCTGAACTGCTTTACAGAAAATAATTATTCTCTAGACACAACTTAATGCTGGAGGTTCCTGACTTCACATAAATGGCAGACTTATGTTGTGGCCCTAATCATTTGTACAGGAAAATGCATGAGAACTCATACATAATTTGTAAGGGTATCATTTCTAATGTGCAGCACTATTAGTCAGACTACTCAGCGGAAGTCTGTGCCAGCCTGTGGAGGAGCCCTACTGAAAACTTTATGTCCATCATAGACTACAAAACATTTCCAAATTTGTAGTTGTTGCATAGCTAAGAATAGGATTGAAGCTATGGTATCACAGATTTCTCAGAGTTACTGTTTAGCCCAAGTTTGTTGTGGATCTGAGAGCCTTAGGGCTTTTTTCAGACCACCTCTAGCATACCTGAATAACCTGAGCAAGGTTAATTTTTTTCCTGGACTGACAGTGATAGGTCTTCCACCCTAGGTAGGCCAAGGATCTCCATTCAGTTAGTAACAGAAATCTGCTCTGCCATCTTCTTCCTGGGAGAGATGAGAGACAGCTTTGTGAATAGTCTTTGCTAAACCGCACAGAGCTGCAGGGCTCTGAAAAGCCCTGTCAAGAATTAATTCCTTAGTCAATTCCATGGGTGAGAAGGAAATACAGATAGACAGACACTTTGTCTGTGCCTGTGCATGGCTTAATACAAAACCAGGAGCAGCTGTGGCTCTCATTACCTTGGTATAATACAATAACCTTCCTATTGAAATTCCAGAATGTATAATTTAGGAATTAAACACAGCAGTGAATTAAATGTTATTCTGTGTGCAAGTTATGTGTGGCATTTGGCTTCCTTACCAAATATCTATATTTACATGTCTACAATGCAGGTCTCTACATAGGAGTTCAGTATATAGGTGTTTGTTATTGTCAAATAAGTCTAGTGAGCTATTTAGATGATCCTAAGTTCACATGATCATTTGAGTAACTCTCAACTCCCTCAAGTTTTCTGACTAGGTATCCATTGACTACAAGGGGAGCTTACACAGCTCACTTGCATGAAGCTACATGAAGTGTAGCATTTTGAATTTAGGTTTTGAATCTAACACTGAAATCCACAAAAAAATTCCAACACTGGCATTTTTAGTCTCTTTGAAACATATATGAAAGTCATGATTACAGTTCACCCAACTCATGTTGCTAAACAGTGAATATGATAGATTCTCTAACAGTATGTAAAAACGTCCTGCATGCTATTGCATGCAAACTAAGTCTGTGACTATTATTTGTTCTCTTTTTGAAGATGAACAGGAAAAAACTCCAGCAAAACTATGATCAGACAAAGGCTTTGCTCTCAGTCTCATAGATGACCATGGCAACTGATAGATGAGCCTTCAATTAATTCATTTTACTACCAGTTTCCTTTACCTTCTTATCTTCTGCACAACCTGTGCCTAGATACTTCCTCAGCATTTTCAAGTAAGTGTGTGAAAAGAGACTGACAAATACTGCCAGATAATTTAAGGGGGTATGATTTGTATTGATATATATAAAGGGGCCTCCCAAACAAAAGCATCCATTAGATTTTAAACTGGAACAGATCATCATGTTAATTTTGGCCTCTACATGGATTTGGAAAGTATTTAGCAAGTCTGCCAGAAAAAATGAGCCTCAGATACTTTCTATTCAACACATGTTCCCTCTGAAGTACTGTATCACACACTGTATTGGATTTGCAATGCAGAACATAATTTACCACAAATTACATACTTCTTGTATGAGTTTGTAACAAATAGTGCCATTCTATCCACAATGATCCACTTTCCTGGATTGATTTGATATGTGTCTTTATGGAAGACTGAAACTTCAGGTATTTGTTTTGCCTGAAGGAGGAGTCATCTGTTTCTTTGAGCTACTGTGTCAATGTGCATTTATACAAATTATTTTGTTTTAAATCAAGGCCTATGTAGTGTGAAAATTTCACGTATGTCATAGAAACTAAGAACTGATCTCTGCATCTAAGATTTAATCATAATTCCAAATCAATAACAAATGTGAATCTCCACCTGCTGAAGGAGCATTTTAAAGTGTACTCTTTAAAGAAGGTGAGGTTTATACTACTGTGCTCTTTGACCTTGTGTATTTTGAACCTGCTCACCAACTTCACACAGACTTTACAAAAAGTATGGACATGTCAAGCACATTCAGAACTTTAAAGTTTGTTGAAAATGGGCAGCAGACTGCTAGGTTGCTGCTAGCCACACAGATTGTGGCTTATCCTTTGTTAGGTGATAAAGAATCTGTGTGCAGGAGGTATGAGGGAAATCAAATCTGATTACTTAGGCTGCTGACAAAACTATCTTTTGAATTAAATTTGCCAGGTATTAAAGACTTAGAGTTGAGGATCCTGAAAAGAAAGTGATATTCTTAGGAGGAATTATGAAAGAAGGAAGCAGAAGGCATTAAAATTCAGAAGATATTGAAAATTAAAAAGAAAATGGTGGGAGTATGAGACAGAGTAGAAAACAAAATATATGGAGACAACTACTTAAAGACTGAAGTTTAAGTAGTTTGAGACAACTGTCCTGTAAATTCACACCCTCACTTACTACCTGGAAATGTTTCAAAATAGACAAGACCTCATGGGATGTGTGACAACAAGGAGAGGTGAATAAAGGGGTCTTTTATATGCAACTGCATTTTCTGGTGTCATGTTGTTTTTCTATTTTGGGGTTTTTTTCCCTTAAACTGTTAATGGAACTTGCTATCTGTATTGACATTTACACAGGCAAATATTATGCTCAGGATTTTATTTAACTTAGATCTGTGATTCTTCCCAGTTTTTATATATTTTGGTGAGGCACTGAGCTAGTCATACAGCCTACCTGAGTGTTCTGTCTACTAATGCATTGCTGTGATGATTTGACCCAACAGTCTTGTGTATATTTCCATAGCTCATTTCTGTGAACTTCTGATCATGCCAGATGACAAATGGGCAGAAACCTCCGGGGACTAGGGTTAAATACTTAAAATATTATAAGTTGTTGCCATTTAAGGGGATCCCTTTCTGTTAATTTAGTTTTTATCCAAGACCAAATATAATTATTGCGATGACTATCAAGTTTGTAATTATTTATTTACTAAGAAGTAGTAAAAAATGTTATTTAATCTTACAAATTTGAATTGTGTTGATGAAAAAGAAACACTATGCAATGTCAGAATTTTTCAATTAAGATTTCAGCCACACTCACTTTAGTAATGACATATCAGTCAATCTTTATTTTCCATCAAGTATAAATTTCAGTAAAATAATTAGAAGTGTATTGCATTGAAACAAGTATATATTATATTACCTTGGCCTACTGTCTGTGATCATCAGTATGTTGTGTGTGACTTGTGTGAATGCTTTGTCAGGTAAAATCTCTCTGTGTGAAAACACCTATGAAGTAAATCTAAATTTATATATAAATAAACTATAGCAAATGTTTTAATTGCATTTCATAATATGACTTTCATGCATTTATACTCACATGATATTTTTTTCTAAAATATTTAACTGTCATTAGGGTTTTCATATTAAAACATTTCATTTACAGATCTGAAAACACATTACAAAAGCAGGCAAGTATCATTATTCCTGTTTCACTGCAAATTAATAAACTCAGCAGGAAGGACTAGCTTCATATGGTATGGCTAGGTAAGACATCCTCAAAGATTTAGATAACTAGATAATGATCAGAGATTGGAAAACATGAAATGCTTTTTCACTATTTTCTTTTTTTCCAATAAATGGAGAAATGAGCACAGAGTAATGCATTTTAATCACAGTCTCATGGGAGATTCATGGTGGAGGAAGAGATCAAATCAACATTTTAGCCCCATTGTAGTTAAAATGAGTGTTGTCATTTCCTTCTGTGGGTAGAGCAGCATGCCAGGTCTCCTGATGCCTGCTCCCTAGGGCTTCTCACACCGTGTCTCAGAGTTAAGTATCACTGCAGCTCTGTGGGTCATTATCAAAAGACAAGCCCACTGTACTTTGCAGATTGTGAACCCCCTTTCAGGGAGTTTTCTCAGTTTCGTTTTCATCTTTTTTTTTTTTTTCCCCCCTTGCTTTTTCTTGTCAGATTCATGTATTTGTGTTTCATCAGGAGATGCAAAGGGACCTCTCCATACAAAAAGAATCAATAGTACCTGAGAACTCATGCTTTTATTTGGTTGTCTGAAACTTCCAGAAAAAAAATAACAATGGTCACTAAATACAGAAAAATAGCTTGCTGGTTAATACACTTCTAATTTAATTGTGGTCCACATTCAATTCCTTCCTCCACATTTTGCTATTTATATGTAGCTATCTGTCTGCCTGCTGAAGGGTTGTGAGTGTAACAAATCTACAGGAAAGCCTTTCATTTACAATTGCCTTATTTAGACTGGGTGGATTAATTTTCAGTACTGCTGAGAAGAAGGTTAATAGGTCCTCTTACTTCAATCCAAGAACAAAGTGAGTATTGCAAGCAAACACATTGCAAAGATTAGGTCATTTACTTCATGAGGAGCATTCATCTTATTTTATATTTAATTTTCACTGATTGCCAGCTATGTTCAGCAAAATACCTTCAGTAGAAAATACACGGCTGAGGTACACTAGCAATGTGAAGGCTTTATCTGGAATGTTACATTAGTGTGTTATCACTTTTACCTCTGCATTGAGCTCAACTGCCTGATTTTTTCATATTTTAAAATATTAGCCATAGCAGAAATATTTTAGTATTATTATTGTATCTCTATTCTTCTTTACAGTTTGAATGAATGGCTGTTGTATGAAAATCAAACAATTATGACAAACTACAATGTCTACAAACTACTATGGCTACCAGTCACGCAGAATTTCTTACCTGCAAGAAACTAAGGCACAATCAGTGAAGAAATCCCAGTGAGACTCCTTAGATGACACACAGGGTTAAGTATTGGTGAAGCTTTACCACAGGAAGTCCCCAAATCTTTTTTTGGAATGACAGGCATTCTGAAATAAATGCTGGTATTTGAGCCATTAGGAAATTTTAGTATATTTTGTAAGTGCTTTCAGTTGAGATAAAGTCCTAGATCTGTAGCTGTTTATCACCCTTCCTCTCACACTTGGTAAAAAGAAAATCATATTTCACTGAATTCTAGCACCAACCACTCTCTGTCAAACTGAATTCTACCAAATAAAAGTGAAACGATATTTACAATAACTGTTTCTCACTAATTTTGTTACAGGCATTTTATTAACAGTATCATTGATGTTGCACACCGTTTTTCTTAAATGAACAGCTTACTTTCCTAAAGGAGAAAGGAAAGAAACTCCACAGGAGATAAAAAAATAAAGGTTGAGAGAGGATGAAATGGCAAAATTTCTGCTCTGAAAGAGATTTGATTCTCACTGTGTTTGTGATATTCTTCCATTGCAGAAGCCGGAGGGAAGTTTGTATCATCTCACATTAGCTCTCCTCCATAAGACCAAATAACTCCCCCAGACCAGAACATGGTGGCTACACTTTACTCTTCTCTGCTGGTAAGGTTATAGAACATTACACAATCTGAATTATTTCAGGGGAAATTAATTATTTCATGGGAAAAAAAACAAAACAAAACAAAACAAACCTACTGTATGAAATTAAGAATCGCATTCTATATGATATTGTGATTAAAAGTATGTGAAAGGTATTCTTAATGATTTTCTGCTGTTAAGTTTTCTTTCCTTTTTGAAATGTAAAGTTCAGAGCATGTAACTGACAGATCAGGTTTTAATTAAATCAAGTGGTTCACAATATTTTTGGTTTCACACCAGTCCAACTTAAGTGGTCTTAATGGCTTCTAGTCAGGCTTGGTGACAGCCACCTGGCCTCAGCACCAGTGGCACTACATCTCTGCAAAGAGTAGTTTACAACACAAGGAAAACCAGCCTGAGGAGGATGCATTATGAGTGTCTTCTGTTGCAATGACAGACTTCCCAGCTTGACCTCAGATCTGTCTTTTCACTGTGAACTCATACCATGCCTAGTGCTGGGGGTGCCTCAGACTTCTCCCTATCCTACTCTACTCCCTACCTGAGGCGACAGGACATGGCCCTGGCTGCTCAACCCAGCCCAGATGAAACCCATAGTGATGCCCTGCAGCTCCAGGTCCCTGGGAAACCCCCAGCCCTGATGACAGCTTGGCACCATCCTTCCCAAAAAAGCTTGCTGCCTCCCATTCCCACAGCACTGCTATGGTGTGACCTGTCACACCACACCCACACCAACCTGTGAGATCAGGACCCATGTCGTGGTTTAGCCCCAGCTCAGTCCCACACAGCTGCTCACTCCCTTCCGCCTCGTGGCATGGGGGAGACAATCAGAAGGGTAAAAGTGAGAAAACTCATGGGTTGAGATAACGACAGTTTAGTAGGTAAAACTAAAGCCACACATGCAGCCAAAGCAGAGAAGGGAATTCATTCATCTCTTACCATGAGCAGACAGCATTCAGCCATCTCCAGGAAAGCTAAGCTCCATCATGCATAATGATGACCTGGGAAGGCAAACTCCATCATTCTTCATCCCCCAGCTTTACGTGCTGCGCATGACACCATATGGTGTGGGATATCCATCTGGTCAGTTGGGATCAGCTGTCCTGGCCGTGCTCCCTTCCAGCTTCCTGTGTACCTCCAGCCCAATCACTGGTGGGGTGAGAAGCAGAAAAGGCCTTGACACTGTGTAGGTGCTGCACATCAACAGCTAAAACATCCCTGTGTTCTCAATACTCTTTCTAGAAAAAATCCAAACCACAGCCCTGTATTGGCTGCTGTGAAGAAAATTAACTCTGCCCCAGACAAAACCAGCATATCCTGATGTGTTTTACAGTGAAGCAAGGAAAGGTCAGAAGCCAGTAGCAGCAACGCTTGGCACCAAGTAATCTTGTTTTCCTTGCAGTCTGCCAATATTTTTGCTTTGTTCATGTTTGTTTGAGTAAATGAACCCAAGCTCCCAGTTCCCATTGTCAGAAAACCTCATTGGCTGTGATCCTTTCCTGTAATGACTCGGGGAGGGAAGGTGGAATGGAAGTGACAGCATGTTAAGGGCAGCAGCACAGAAGCGAAAGGAAAGCAGGATGGATGCTGAAGGCCCATGAACACCCCTTCACCACAGTTCCCTTCATACAAAAGAAGTACATGTCTCCACTCCCATCGAAGAAGAATTAATAAGATATTTTAGTTTAATAAAGGGGGTAAAAAGTGAGAAGAAAAAAAAAAGCAGAAACCAAAGGAAAGTAATCCAGGGATACTGCAGAAGCACTTAGAGTGTGTTATTACAAGTTTAATGTGATAAAATCTTCTTATCACGATCTGCATGGCACTTTAGTTGTTCTGACCTGTCCTGCAAATAATAAAATAATAATTTATTTCTAATTATTTCGTGTTTATATTTTGTGTCTAAAATCAAAGTTAAGAAGATTCAAAAAGAATCAAAAAGGCTCCTACTCTCCTTGCTCCCCATACACAATCACCCAGGAAGAATGCTAGGCACCCAGAAACTACTTCATTGAAGTGAAATGAAATAACTTTCCTTTAAGAAACACATTTTAATGAGTTCAGTCTGTTGGAAATGTGGTTTCCTCTTGTAAAAAAGACAGAGATCCACTTTCAAAATTGATTTCCAAATTAGATGTGTTATCTGCTATGAGTTTTCCCAGCTAAAAAACAGCAGCAAGATGAGAAGTCCTTGTGGGCATGAAGCTGACACACTGATTTTGTACTGCACAGATTAATTCAAAGGTTAAGGACGAAGAAGAGATATTTGTCATCCTGATGGCAGAACAGAACCTTTCATATTCCTGTGGTGACACTTTAATGAAACTTATCAAAGGGTCTTTCCACAGACACAAAAATCTGCCAAGACCACAAACAGATGAGTAACAAAATCCAGTGGCCCAAACAGAGAAATGCATGCTTTAGTGTGCTATTGCTTTACTGATTTGTCTTATGCCAGCTATGTTCTTTCACGCCTTTCACGCCATTGCCAAACCCTCCCTTTCTCTTCTTTGTCCTGTCTCTTTTCTTGTTGAGCACTACATCACATGGAATGGAATATCCTTTTGATCAATTTAGGTCTGCCATCCAGGCAGTATCCTCTGCCAGCCTATTGCCACTCCCAGCCTACTCACTTCTGGGGGTAGAGGAAAGAGATGAAACTTTGACACCCAGGGTGGGAAATGAAGCTTACTGGGTTCTCTCCCTCCCACCACACACCCTCATGTGAAAGGCTTCAGGAGGGAGGTGGCAAGAGGCTGGCAGGAGACACCGCCTGTTCAGCAGACCAACCTGACAAAAGCGATACCCCATACAGTGCTTCAGCAAGAATGGCTCAGGTCAGGAAGGAGAAAGGTGGGATGTTTGCTGTGACAGTGTCTCTGCAAGCAAGCTTAATGCGTGCTGAGGATCTGCTGGCCAAGAAATGGGTGAACATTTCTCTGCAACAGGGTAGTAGAGAATAAATTCCTTATTTTGCCTGGATCTTGTGCAGCTTTTGCTTTTCCTATTAAACTGTCACAAACATGATACACAAGTCTTTTTTTTTTTTTCTTCTGTCTTCTCCCAATCTTGTGAAAGAGAGGAGAAGTGAAAGGCTGAGAGGGTGTCAGCTAGAGAATCCACCACAGATATAGATGACAATTCTTCCCTGGTACACCATATTTATAGGCTTTACTGTACTGTTAAGATATACAAAACTGTGTTAAGAACAATATTTCCATTTATTTGGTAATTTACCAGAAATTTTCAACCAGAACTTAATGTTTCTAATCATATTGACAGATTTTGGCATTAGATCATGTAATTAGTGATTCTTCACTGTCTGTCCCTATCTCAAACAGTTTGCACAGATTTCAACATGATGTACTGCACTGTTGGAGAAAGAAAAATGTGCCTAGAGAGGCAGCACTTGAGAGTGTGGGAGTAAAACACCTCACTGCTGAGGGCAGTTTGCAAGGCTTAGTGTGAAAATGTGGTCACACTCACCAAAGATGTGAAATTTGTTGTCACACTTGAAAGACAAAAGTCACTGAAAATGAGACTCCTTTAGTGAACTCATTTACTGGAATCCAATTTGTACTCCTTTTCTGATTAAGAAGCAAAGCTGGATAATAGGGGAAGGATAATATATTGGAAAAAAATATAGCAAAGTTATACTGAAAATCATTCCTTCTGAAGCTATTGGTAGCTCTATCATTCTTTTTTTTAATGGTAGGTCTTAATCTAAAGATCCTGTGTCCTGATCCCCTGCACATTCCACTTTTAATATACACCCTTTTAGAGACAAAAATGCTTGAATTTGTACTACCAAAATACATTGTCTCTCTGACTCCCAGAAAATGCCTGACTGTTAGTCCTCTTTTCCCTAGTATCCCATCTCTTTTTTTCACAGGGCAAATGTGTTAAACAATTTCTTTAAACATTTCTTCATTTGTCTCTGTTCTATATTTTTTGAGTTTGGCAAAAAAAAAAAAAATGTAAATGGTAAAAATCAATTTTGCCAGTATCCCTGTTAATATAGTTCAGATTTATTTAATCTCTTTAAAAAAAATACAAATGGGGGGATGCAATATTACCTGATTAATAATGCATAGTCTAAAATGAAAGACAGAAGCAGGCAGGGGAGGGAGGATAGACCTGCTGCCCTGAGCAATAATTTGGCTTTATAAGCTGTAAAACAGTAAATGTGTGGATTTGAATAGCACCTTATCTTTATCCATATTTAATTCTTGAAAGATCTGTTGCAGATCAGGAGACACGGGTTCTGTTTGCAAGCTGACAAAGTCTGTTCTACAGTCTGCTCCCAACTACGTGATCAGGTAACTTAAGAGTATTCTGAGGCACTTGGCAGCTGTACTATGTTTACAAATAAGGGCTTTGGTGGAGCTTATCTGCCTTACGCAGGATCTTTTTCTTTGACAGCCAAACGCTTGATGCTAGTGAGATTGTTTGAATGGTATAAATGCTCTTAATATAGAACCTAATATGCCAAAATGCATATTAATACAGCTTCTGGCGAGTTTTTCTCTAAAGACAGTTTCTGCCTTGTGTTTGAACTCTTGTAGAAATTTCAATTTGAGATTAAAGAGGTATAAATACTGCACTTACTCACTGGAAAGAGGTGAATTTGCATTTTTTTTTCTGCTCTGTTAAAAAAAAACAAACAAACAAACAAAAAAAAAACCTCAAATGATGGTGGCTGTTGCAGTAGCTGTGGATAACCCACTGTCAGGATGAAAAGATTAGTGTGTAGAATATTGGAAGCAAGGATAGATTTTCCAGAAAAGTAAATTAATGTACAGTTTATGAGCTGGCCTTAATCTCTTAATAAGGAACTGATGCCTCTAAACTTTATGTCTTTTACTTATCTTTAGGTGTTACTGACTTCATAAAAAAGAAAATGTAGAGGGGGATGTGGTCTGAGCAACCTGGCCTAGTGAAAGGTGCCCCTGCCGATGGGAGGGAGATTGGACTTGGATATTTAAGGACCCTTCCAACCCAAGCCATTCTATGATTCTGTGATTTTATATGGGATCTCTGTCATTCTGACTCTCTAGATCGAGGCTTACCCTTTTTGTCACCTCATTGTTTTTAATGTCATGACTTCCTGTATGTTGTCTGCTGCTTTTTCTAATAACTACATCTCACTGAGAATTGTGCTGCATTTATGGTGCAAGAAGGCCGAAACTTTTTATAATTTCCTCTCTTTGTAAAATAACTCTGTATTTTTATTTTTACAATCCATAACAAACTTTGTATTTGGAAAAGAAAACTGCAACAATTTGATTCAGCAGTAGTACAGGCCCTGTGCCCATGAAGTTTATATAAAACTTAAGATGTTAATTTTACTCTCTCTAACCCAACAGTTACATGGTAATAATATTTCATGGTTTCGGGGACTCCTTTCTAAAAAGTCAGCAGGCTGGAACGCAGATTATAGCACAACAGTACTGTAACTATTTTTAGGAAATGATCACTTAGAAAAGCCCCAAGAGATCTCCTAGAGCTATTTTGTGCTGCTCCTTAAGATAAAATAAAATAATAAATATGCCATCTAATTTAGATAGACTTTATTTTGTCCTCTGTTGGATCTTCTTTTCAGATGACAGTCTATATGTTAATTGAAACAAAATGCTGAGATCAGACTTGTCCACATACCTAGAAATAGAACAACGGCTTTAAAAAAAAAATAAAATCCTTCAATTTGTATATTTTTTTTCTTTTCTTATTGAGCTTGTGTTAATGACTAGTAGATGGTTTATGGTTTTCTGAAACTGATGCTCAAGCACAAGGGAATTGGAGGTCTGTACTTGGATTTGGTTTACTTTTTATAAAACTGTAACATAATAGGTACCATGTTGCTCACACATTCAGAGATAATTCAATTCCATTGTAAATAAAGTTTCTTGCCCTGGGGGGTCTGAGTTTGTTAGGAGGTGCCAATATGGTTTGAACATCTGCTCTACTGAAACAATATTTTACAATATTTATCTAGCTCCTTATTGAGACATGACAACGTGTCCTCTGCTTCCTTAGAAATACGGGGGATGTTTTTGTTCCCGTAGACGGGACTTGGCTGAGCAAACTGTTTGTGCTTGATGAATGATAGGATCCCTTAATGAAAGTCAGTTGTTCCAGGAAACTATTGTTGTTCTCCTATAACAGCAGGACAAAATGAAAGTCCTCATATTAGCATGAAAAGAAGCTTTTTTATTATAGTACTGGGTCCAAACGGATCTTTCCTGAGCTTACCAAAGGCTGCAGTGAGAAACGCCAGTGACTGAAGACTGGATGTGAACATAAATTTCAAGGGGAAAAAAAATTGTTGAATATCTTCTGAACTAAATTTCATTTTGAAAAACTATTTACTGCCTTAAGCCGTACCTTGAAGGAACTGATTTTTTTTTTTTATATAATATAGCCTGTCTAAAGCAGCAGGTGAAATAAGTGATGGCATAAAATATCACAGAAGCACCAGCAAACTGAAAATGACTTTCATCTGTGCATCATGTGCAGCATTTAGTTACAATATTTTCAATTATTTTAATACCTTTTAAAGAATTGTTAAACTATATGCCAAATGGCCTCCTCCTTCTAAAGGAGCACAGTGACTTTTTACTGGACCCTCCTCTGGATTTTATTTCCCTTCCCATTTGGCTGCTCGGGCATACATTTTGCTGCAGTTCTCCTGCAACCAATGTTACAACACCAGGATGCTGTTTGTCATGAACAGTGTGAGAGATAAATAATATCTTTATTTTCTAGACAGTCTAGAAGGACTAGGGCAAAAAGCCTCTGGCTATGCAGGGACTTTTCATGCAGGAGATCTAAAGTACCATGGTGGAAGATGCTTCCAGCAGTGGGAAAACGGGGAGATGGAGATACCATACTGCAATTCTGCTGGACAAATGTCTGTTACCATCACCTCTAAATCTCTCTCATTAAGTCAATGTCTTCATAAATATCTTGGATGCAGGACTTGAAGGCATAATGAGCAAGTCTGCTGATGATAGTAAACTGGGAGAAGCT
Organism: Margarornis squamiger; assembly: GCA_035222235.1. Classification (NCBI taxonomy): domain Eukaryota; kingdom Metazoa; phylum Chordata; class Aves; order Passeriformes; family Furnariidae; genus Margarornis; species Margarornis squamiger. The sequence continues at coordinate 95,263,865 of JAWWTY010000001.1, read as the reverse complement.
GTTGACTTCTTTGAAGACAGCAAGGCCCTGAAGAGAGACCTTGGTAAATTAGACAGATGGGAAATCACCAACTGTATGATGCTGAACAAAGACAAACGCCAGATTCTGCACCTGGGATGGGGCAAACCTGGATGTACGGACAGGCTGGGAAATGAGATGTTGGAAGTAGTGCCATGGAAAAGGAGCTGGGTGTCCTGGTCAAGGGCAAGATGAATATGAGTCAGTAGTGCCCTGGCTTCCTCATAACCGCATGGTATTTTCCTCAGGAACCCCCCTGCCTGCTATGGGAGACTGGGTGACTTCCTATCTTGAAGGTCATTACTGTTCTAGGTATCTAGGGTTTTCAAAATGACTATATAGTTTTTTTTAAAAGAATAAAATTATGAAAATAGGTTGATTTAAGTAGAGGTGATAATACAGTCCTCTTTTCCACATAACTTTCCTCAGCTAGAAGTCATAACTCACCAAATGTATTGCTATTATTAATAAGACATTTCCATTCTAAACTGATGTTAGATTGTTAATTTGTGAATATAGCAGTTTACACCATTTAAAAGGGCAAAATACTTTCTTCCTTGGTTAATTAACACTGGCTAGATACCCACAAGAGCATAACCCTGTAATGCATACAAATAACAAGATTTAATTGATTCTTCTATGGCCTATTAAAAAATGCATTGAGGGTCTAAAAGATTTAAATGGGGAAAATAGAAAAACTCCCAGATTGTCCTCCATCTGACACTGAGACTGAATCTGAAAATTCTAATAAATGGAAAATTAGTCTATATGCAATTTTCTAACCAATCTTTAACTGCACAGAAGTAATGATATGGAAGTTAAAACAACAAATTGTTATTTAATGCTAAGCGTAGCCCTTTATTTTGCAGGGTTTTTAGACTGAATGCAAGATGAGGCAAATAAGTTGAATTCAGCCTCATACATTATTCACAGGGACTGAGCTAACATGATCATTCTTTTTCGTTAAAGCCCTTGCAAATAGCACAGCTATTCATTTTAGCACTGTTAATACAATGAAGATACATTAATATGGAATGTGTCTTAAGTCTCTGTTACTATTCTATCAAATCTATGTATCTTTAAATTATTTTTACTCTCTACTCTTATATTTTTTAAATCTGATACTTTTCACTTAATTTTTAATGACTCAACATGCATGCAAATACAGTACAAAGTGGAAGTTTATCTACATTTATGCAATGAACTCATTAAACCATGTTAGCTGCTTTTTATTTCTTGCATCAGTCTTGTATTCAGAGGAAATAATTAATGGTGAAATCCTTGTTAATGGGTGGCCTGATGACAGGTCTTCAGAGTTCATTTTGACCTCTACTTGCTTGCAGGCCAAAAACCTCCCATTTTTAATGTCTGTAGCCTTCCTGACCAATTTGGATACTACAGATCTGATTAACTGTTTGGAATGCAGTAGGCCCAGAGGGTCTAATCAGACACTAATGTTCTGCTAGGACAAGTATTTCCCTGTTTATATGTGCATAATAGTGACTATATACACAGTAGCAGTGCACAGCAGCATTACAATAAAATAAGCTCAGCAATGAATATTGCATTTCCTAACTTTTACATGTGTTACGAAGACATGAGGCAGAATGAGGAAATGAACAGATAACACAAAACCTGTAGCAGAGCTTGAAATGTAAACCAAACTCTGGGATTTATTCTACTGCCCTGCTTGCAAAGCCAGCTTGTACAACTCAAGCATGCAATGTCTTTTTCTTGCTTTGTTGGATTTTACAATTACTTTGTACAACTACAAAACATTAGTGAGAACAGTGTTTTATAAAATCCTTAACAACACAGTCATTATTTCTTCACATGCAGACCTTCATGATGTGATTGTAATCCTCAACATCTTCCTGTGCCTCAAGAAGTGTGTGAAACCTATGCAGAGTTTGGATTTTTTTATAGCTAGACAGGAGATACCTGTCTGTACAGGTTTGTGTAGATGTAGAGCTTAGAATGACCCTATGACAAATCTAAGAAAAGTATTATCAGGATAAAAATATTGCAGTACTATTTTAAGGTTCTTGCAAGCAGTGTCCAAGGTTATTCTGAAAGTAAAATCAGCTGCTGAAAAATCACCATCAACAAATGTTTCATCTTGGTCACTTTTTGCTCCCTCTTTGGAAGACATTTACTTTGGCTTCCTCCTTTCCTTTCTTTCAACTATGGTGTATGGCACACTACCCCTTGTATCCCCTTAGGAAAGGCTTACCACCATTTTTTGAATTCAGCTTTGATTTTAGCCCAATGTTACTGCTGAGGTTCATCTGAATTAGGTGTAAATGTATAAGAAACCATTGATGGGAACATACAGATGCATTCTTGACATAAATGTATGCAATCCTAACTGGCATGGACTGGGCAGCAGTTATTTATGTGGTTGATTAACTTGTGGGGTGAGATTGAGCGATCTCGTGAGCCATGCTGTCAAGGTCAACCATCTTATGAAAGGGAAGACCACATTAACCCTTCCAGTTCTAACAAGAACCACCATTCCTGGGGCAATCTTCAGTAGCTGGAGGTGGTCAGCAGAACAAGAGGATTTGGTGAGCATGAAGAACCAATCATTCTGAGAAAAAAAGAACAGTTTCAACCTAGAAAGAATACAAACTGATCTAATGGCTTGAATCCTCAATAGCAAATGCAGATTTAAATTCCCTCATCCAAAGAAAGTATTGAAGCTGTGTCTCCCAGAATCTGGATAAAGGGTCAAACTAGAATCATTGCTTTCATTTGAAATCTAAAACTCTCTTTAAGTGTAGAACAAAAAGGGGGGGAAAGAGGTCAGGTCAGAATTTATTTTTTCTCCTGCAATTTGCTTTATCTGTTAAGTGGAAACATCAGTTTTTCAAAAAGTTCCCAATGAGGAGGTCAGACTGGCTAACTGGGAGGATTTATCTGGAGATATAAGATAGCAGGGACATGCCCAGGATTATATGCCTTCTGAACATTTTTGCAATTTTTGTCAATTCCCTTTCTTGTTCTTTTTCTCTCATACCTGTGGGGAAAGTATCAGACTAGGCTTTTTTGCTATTGTTTGAACTTAAATTCCAAATACTATATATAGCACAAGACTACTTTCCTACTTGTTTCATTATAATCTGGAAGCTGGCAGATAATTTCTATTTAAAACTCAAACTAGGGCAAAGATGCAGTGTGGCAGCAAGCTCTTTGCCAGAGTTTTGAAGTCTGGCACTCAGTCAGCCATGTGAAATGTGGCTTCCAAGTCCTCTGTTACTTGCTTACTAAACCTATTTTTTATTCCTCACTGAGAAATCTGCCATTTTGCAACAGCCCTAGTAATAGGCATGCTTAGAAATCTTCAGTACTGCACTATTCCTGTTTTGTAAATCTTATTTGGCAGCCCAAGGTAACTCTACGTATAAAAGAGAAAGCTGGCCGAGAATGTCTCAAAATTCAGGTAGAGTGGAAAAAGACAAAAAGGATACAACTCTCCTGAAATTCTTGCCTGGGAATGGCCACCTCCAATAGGGCATCCTGTAGTGTTAAAAAGATAACAACATTAAAATTAACAAACCAAACTAAAAGTCGGAAATAAAAAGACCAGGGTTTGCCTCCTGATTGATTCTGAGGGGGACAGGTCTACTTCTCTTTCCCAGCCATCTTTCTTCTCCAGCTTTTGTCTCATCACCAGTTTTATACCATTCCATTCTCTTTTTGATCTGTTGCCTGCATTTTGTCTTTTCTTTAAACTCTGCTCTGTTGAATCCCTGAGTCTCAGCCTTTCAGGATTAGCTCTTTCCCACTCCGGAGTCCATTTCCTAGCAGTTGCAGAGCATATCCATCTCACCTACTGTACATTACTTATAAGATAAGCATTGATCTCAAGACACATTCAGAAACTGATTCCCACATTCATCTTTTCTTTCCTCTCTGACACTCTAATACACATTGATTTGTCTTCTGCTGAAGGCATGAATTCTGTATGAAGTACTGTGAGATTTCACAGCCAGTATCTGTTGTCTCTCCTTCTCCCCAGCAATTCACTTGCCTGACATCTTGTTCATGTAATGTCACTCCATCTTATTTGCAAACACTTTCAAGTAGAAAAGTGGATTCCGAAGTGAGACAACAATACCTGAGGTCTGTACGCGTTTGTGTGAATGGCTCAAATGTGAAGTTACATTTCTTGGGTAAGGGTGGAAAGAAGGGACTGCAAGCAGAATGAGGGAGATACAGAGATAACACAACAGGAATGAGTGAAATAGTATGTAAATGTGTTGTGATTGTGAGACCTTTAATGTAATAGTAGGGTCATAAGCATCCAAACTGTAGATTTAAATCAGATGCTTGCAGGTGAAGAATAATGGCTAGAGCAAGGTAAGGGAAGTAAAAAATTACTCCCCAAAAATTTATCTGAAATTCCAGGCCAAGAATAATCACTTCACTAGTTAGCTTAGAATACTGTCTAAGCTGTGTAATGTCAACTTCTGTAGTCATCAAAGGAATGTTTAGTACGAGAGAGACTTAAGGGATGAGAAAATTGTGCTGGCCTCAACTGGCTGCATTCAAAACTGCCCCAGCACTCAACAAATCTAGCAAGTTAGCTTTCCATATGTCTTATGCTATGTAAATGAAGCAGTAGAAGACTCAAAAATGCAGGTCCGTAACTGTAAGCAGTAGAGAAATAACTGAGGGCAATAAGAGATTGCCATCATTATCACTGTTACATTTTGTCACCTGTGTGTAGCTGCGAATGAGACAGATTCCACTTGCTCAGCCTATATAAATAATTCATTCTGGCAAAGCTGATGAGAGAACAAGAAAAAATGATGTGGCATTTGATACTATGCCTTCCTCTGCTCATTCATTTGTATTCTGCTGCAGTAGAGGTAAAGTCATGCTGTTTTGGACTTGTCTTGTTAAAGACTATAAATTGTTTTGGTAGGTCTTGGTGGTATAATTAAAACTGTCTGCACATCAGACAGTATTTCAATGCTATTTTTAAAATTTACAAATATCTACACACTTTTTTTTTTTTTAATTGTAACAGTCCTAAGCAATGAGATGCAGAGAATCTGAAACAGCTTAATTTTTGCCATAGTCCCAGCCCAGATGAATCAAAAAAAATGAAAATAAAAATCGAGGTCTACCCTTAGTAAAATGAATTTTAGGCTTTAAGCCAGAAAACAAGCTATTGCTACCAGTGCCAGTGATAAATACCAATCATGGCAGAAAAGAATAATGGTGTGTGAGGAATTCTTCTTTGTATTATTCATTGGAATACTCCTTAATCTTGAGTTATTATTTTGGTCATTTTTGTTTCTTTCTCCATAAATACAACAAAGAAAACAAATCACTGTCATATGAAATGAAAATTATTGTCGACACCCTTTGAAGAACAGGAAAATGAAAAAGTAACTTATCTTTCATGAACTGTGTGGCAAATGTGGGCAAGTAGATATTTTCAATGTCAGGTACTCTATTCATCATTATCCAGATTTTGATTCACTACTGAAATTTGTGAAGCAGAGCACAAAATTTTCTGTCTTGATTCTGTTGTGTCCATAAAATGCAGATTGCAGCTCAACAGAGATCCCACTGCAACAGAAATCTGTGTGAAGAATTTGTAGATCTGAGGTTGTGGTCAGTTCACCTGCTCAAGCTTCCTAACCTCATAACCAGGAGAGTATGAGCAACACAGAATGGACGTCCAAATGCCTTCTCCTCAGGTCTGTCAGGTGCTGCTTCCTTATATATCCAAGGAAAGGAAATACCTTCAATGATTAAAGTAGGTAGTGAGCAGTTTGAAGGAGCCTATGTCTTCCTAGTTGCTGCAGCGCCTGTGGGACAGCAGCTGAATGTCAGTGCTAAGGCCAGTGTACACTTAAAAGAAGATGGATATCTAACCACATTTAAGAGTGTAGCTCTAACAAGTTCCACCTCATAAAACAGCAGATCAAATCTTCTCAGGAATACTATGTGCTGGCAGTACTGGGTTTTGGGTTTTTTCTTCAATGAAAGTTACTGTCACTTTTGAGATGGTGTTAGCATAAGGGCATCAAACAACTTGCTACAAAGCAGAAACCTGGTTTTGCTCCTGCTTGAGATGCAAAGGGTCTGCCAAAAAAAAAAAAAAAAAAAAAGAAAATGTTTGTCAAAATATAGGTAAGACGCACAAACTCTGTGAAAGAATACTTCCAAGTGCAGGTAAGTTATATTACCTCTATAGAAAAGTACTTCCCAAATAATGATCTCTGACCTTTACTGCAGTGTCTAAAAACACCAGCAAAAGGGAGACCCCCCAGGAAAGTGGGCTGTGTTCTGGCACCAGTATTATGCTAGCCCGTTAAGACCAATCAGACTCCAGGTTTCAGACCAACATGCATAATTTGTGTTACTGTCTCCTCCATTTCCAGAGACTGGGTATCTGTTCTTGGAACTGTGATAGCTTTCACCTACAGAAGAGCAAATAAGTGTGAAATGTCTTAGAAAGGATAAAAGGAAACTGTAAAAAAAGTAGGAACAAAATTTCAAACAGGAAGGAAAAGTTTTCCTGTATTTCCTCTTCTTGTTTACCCTTTTGCCGATATTTGAAACAAACAAAAAATATTACCAACGTATCAATTGGCTTTGGAACAGATGAGACAACAGAACAAACTAGATTGTTGAAACACTATCAAACAAGTCTTAAAATATGTTGTTCAGATAGAATATGCCTTTGAAATTCTGTAGCTGAGAGGATTCAAATTTTTGCATAGGAAGTATTCTTTGATTCTGATATTAGGAATGTATTAATAAAAAAAAAAAAATAAATTCATAATACCAGTGGTGTTTTATATTTAAAATCCATTTTAAAATCCCATTTGAAAAGTGCAGATGTGGATTTGGAAAAAACCTCTCATACCTACAAAAACAATGGGAGGTTGAATGACAGGATGATCATATACAGAAAGACTTGGGAAGTGAAGCTCAATTTTGGCAGCATTTTAAATGTATATATTTGGCAGCATCTACAGCCAAAATGTACTACATAGGTGGCAGAAGACAGAAACCAAGATGAGTTACTGCTTTTTTCTGAAAGGCAAGAATGTTTTACTGCATGAAAGTTCATTCACTCTAATATATTCCTTCGCTTTTTACTCATTCCTTCGCTTTTTACTCATTCCTTCATCCTTGGCAAGGGAAACGCAATGAAGAAATATAGAAAAAATGCTGTGAAGAGGGCCTCTTCAGTTGATACCCCTGTCCTTTGGCACAAGGTTTACAGTTATCTATATCAGTAGCAAACCCCACAGTTATCTGCCAGCAGACTCCTGGAATCAATGAATCAATGGTCTGCAACTGCTCTCACATTTCCTCTTTCCTTCATTTCTCAGCATCCCCTGCAACAAAGAAAGGAGAGTTGATAGGACTTCATCCAAAATAAGAACTCACAGTTTGTTTCTTTTTAGAAGTGGAAGGAGTAAGGAAATAATATCTAAATAATATCTTGCCCCTGTTTTGCATCTTTTTGGGTTTGGGTTTTTTTTTTGCTTTGGTTTGGGTTTTTTGTTGGTTTTTTGGGTTTTTTGTCACAAGAGGATATTGAAGCAATTTGATATGGTGCTGGATTTGATCCATTAGGGAAATAACCACATACATACACACACACACACACACACACACACATATATATATACATATACATATACATATACATATACATATATATATATATATATATGCAGTGATACGATTTGAAGGTTTCAAGATTTTCTGGCTTTTGCATTGTAGCAAATACACTGTATTGTGTTGTGGATGAAACTCTTACGGAAAAGGTGGTGAGTAAATATAAAAGAAAGCACCACTTAACAAAGAAGCCATCTGTTCTACTGCCACAAATAAAAAAAAAAAAAAATAATAATTAAAAAAAAAGTCTATTTTGAGTCACTTGCACGGCTGGGACATCCTGCCTTCTCAGTGTGCATATACAGTACATTTTAGCTCAGACCAGAGAATCAGAGACCTTCCTGGTTGGCATTGGCTAAAGGCTCTGTGAATATGCTGAAGATATGGGCTCTGAGAGAGAAAAAAGAAGCTGCTGAAAACAAAATGTTAGCACTTTTGTAAATCTGCCAAGTTTTTCAATATAACTGCCAAGAGTTTAATGTTCAGAGGAACTCAGCAGAATTGCTAACATGTATGCTGCATAAATGGCTATTCATTAGAAAGATGCTGTAGTTTATATGTGACTGCTTTCTTTGGCTGGCTAATATATCAAGTATGGTGCTTGTTTTGTACTGTGGAAAACTTTCTCCATTACCATAGTAACCTGTTGCATGTTGGCGGAAGCTGATGTCATTCATGGTATTATTCATTCCTAGTGAATTGGTCCTCCAAGAGCTAACAAGTTCCAAGGAGATAAAGAACACTAAGTATACATTCTGGTTAAACATGATTTAACCCTTTCACCTCACTGGGTCCCTGGAGATAGATAGGTACATATATTGGATATATATACGTACACACATTTAGTTTCTTTAGCAGTGCTAATGGAAAAAAGTAGGATGCCACATTTGTATAGCAGAATTCTGGAGTAAAGGCAGAAGTCCTCTGCCACTCCCTATTTATTCTTTGATATCTCAGCATAACAGGTAAACTTATTGAAGGAAAAATAATTTAATAGTATTTTATATTTATTCACCTACAGTTACTTCATTCTTCATCATTATCATAGTAAATATTGTAAAATATAAACTGTTCTCTAAGTGTCTGTCATGGGAGAGAGTGGAAGGCTTAGACAAAGTTATTAAAGAAGTCCTGCTTTTGACTCATGAGATGCAGAAAGGACTCCCTTGCTTTCTAAACTCCTTCTCAGACAAGGGTGTAGGTGTGGCTGAATGGTATCTTAGCCTTGGATTCTGTCAATGTTTTAAATTTAAGGAATTATAGAGCTGTGATTAAATCACTTTGTCCCACAGGTTTTATTAATGGCAAAA
>JAWWTY010000001.1:95187691-95254784 GCA_035222235.1 Margarornis squamiger | reverse complement strand
TCCATGGAAGGATCTGCCACATGAAGGTTGGACTGGGCTTTTATAAAGTGATGGACGGGTAATCATATATTTACAGGGCAGTGACCAGCTTATTTGTCAAATCCTGCTTCAGAAAGCAGGATGTGTATTTGAAGTCTGGTGAACCAGGCTGGTTTTAACATAATACAACACCAAGACAGCACCCTGATGCTAGCAGTAGAACTTGGGTAATAGCTGGCATGATAGCTTGCATGATGGCTTGCACTGTATGCATTCTCTGGTCGTATTCTAGGCTTTATCAGGGTAGGCTATCCTGCCACAATATCTTTACAGTTGCTATTACATAAATCTAAACTTTGAACTGAATTTTCATTGTGCATGTTCTACAAGTATTCTGTTATTAAAGTGGTAGCATGAAACTGGGCATTTGTTTTTGATTGGAGTAGAAACAGAGCCAAACTGTAGAGGAAGGCAACTCTTATCCATAGTTACATGCAACTTAGAAACCTTGATACCTTCTATAAATCCTTTGTCTTTGAACTTCATGTCTCATTTACAGGAGTGTGAGGGGTGTGTGGTGGCAAAGGACACTTAATCAGTTCCATGTCAAGGACACAGAGACAGCAGGGCTTTATCTTCAGACCTTTTCCTTTCCTTTTCCACACTTATGTACACACAAAAATAGGCAGAAGGATAATATCTGTGTCAAAGTCCAAAGGGTCAGAGAAGAAACAGTAATCTTCCCTTGCTGTGTTGAGTGCAGCTGTGTGACTACAAGAAAGGGAGACAAGGGTGGCGTGGAAATGAACGTTAGAGATTGGTTCTACTGGGTTTGTAGAGCCTTACTGGAAAAAACATAAATTTTGCTGTACTTTTCTCTTTAGTTCTATAGAACACTTGTTGGTTCTTCACCAAAGTCCATCTTAGATAAAGGAAAGATGTATCTGGTCTTCCTTAGACAAAACTCACCAAAAACCAGAAAAAGGCACCATAACAAGATGCATAACTGTCTACAACAAATGCAATGGCTCAGCACTTTTTCACCAAAATACTCATGGTGGCATCATGTATTTGAAGCACTATCTGACTGAAATGAATGGGAAGGTTCATTGATATTACTGAGTATGTGCTGTGTATTCTCAGATGGGCACCTTCTACTCTGCCAGTGCAGGGTGAAGTACACTTGATCTCTCGGTGATTTTGTCAAGTCTGTCACAATAAGCTGAGGACTGGAAACAGAGCCAAAAGGTTTTGCCTTTTATTTAAAGGAAAATGAGATAATGGTGGACAAGACAAGCTGGCTCAGTCTAAACCCTGTATTTGCTGCCTACTAGTAATGAGGTCTGTAGTTGAAGGGAGCATGAATACCTGAGCTGTGGTGTTGTAATATGAATATTGTTGGTAAAATGAATCTTTCCTTCATCCTTGTATGTAGCAAATGTAGTCATTAGTCTGCTGAGCTGAAAGGACTATAACTCTTCATATTTTTTCATTAATGTTTTCTTTGCTGTTTCCAATAATTCCTTCTAAATTTGTAAATTAAGGTTATTTAGCTTGAATCATACAATTTAAATGAATATTGATTTGCTGATTTCAACTTCAACACTACCTCAGTGAAGTACAATATTCATCTTTATCTATCTGTGGTGCTTTAAAAATAAATATTTAATTTTGTACATGTATAAAAGTCTAACTAAATCAGTGTCTGAACTTCCCAGACTTTTCACTACTGTTTTAATTCCATTAGTAAGACATTTGAAGAGGGAATTATTTTGGTGTCTGCAAAGTCAGAGATCTAGTAAAACTAATGGAAAGGTAATATTTTTATTATCCCTAACTTGTTGGTTAGGTCATCTGAGGAATTTGGCAGATAAAGTGCCAGTTTTGCTAGTGATAACCAGAGAATTTCAGGAACCTGCCAGAAGAATGTGCAATTCACCCTTGTTTCATATTTTCCTAATGAATGTAAAAGTGGTTAGCAAACAATTTAAAAAAAAAAGTTTTCAATTAATATTAAAAAGCAATATTTATCAGAAATTAAGATATTTTTTTCTTTCATATCTGGATAAAAATCTTGATTGCTCTCTTTTGAAACAGTATCTTTCTTTTCCTAAATGAAATGGACAGTTCTGGTGAGATTCATTTGACTAAATGAATACTGGCACTACTGAGAATCACTTTCTCTATTCAGGTTAATATGTACCTAAACACCTTCCTAAGGTTATGAAATGGGTAGATTAATCTAAGAAGTTTCTACAAGAAGACCCTCCATTCTCAGCTCTTTAGTCCAATTCGAAGGACACTGGACCCAGAAGATCAATTTATTTTTTTTTATTTTTTTTCCTGGATATAGCAATTCCATCCATTCCACTGTGTTCCAGTAGCTTCGTGAAGCTCTTGTAAAGCCACTTTCAGCCTACTACCAAAATGTGAATACCCAGCAGATATTGAGCTATTGCTTAAACTATGCACAAAGTTCAGGCAGTCTCCTTAACAGATACTAATCAACAGCCAGTGGAGACAGCACAGGTTGATTTTCCTGTAGAGTGGAGGAACATCACTGATTACTGAAGGCACTGTGCTCAGGTGTGACTCTGTAGGAGATGGGTTGCTTGCAGAAGAAGCAGAATTTGGCAGGGTTGATGTTGTGGCCCTGAATAGTGAGGTCCTCATCTGTTCATCCAAGATGATGAGGGTAGGCCTGAGGTTATGTAGAGATGTAGGACGATGAATCATAGTCATCTTCTCTGGAAGAGATGGGGACAGAAAGGGGGATATTTTCTCAATATCTTCTGGGTTTACCCTTTCCGTCATCCAAATCCTCCCTTTATTCCTCTGTTCACATTCACTTGTGGTCATGAAAAAAGTGTCAAGATCCTTTGAAATACCCCACAACTGCACCTCATACATCTCTTTCCAAGACTACCACAATTTTCCCCCCATTTTAGTTTTGTTTCTTGTACCCTGATTCAGTTTTCTCCAGGTGGTCCACTCAGCTATCTCTACCTCAGAACAGTCATTGGGAATGTCTTTGGGGAGTCCCTGCTAGAGTACTTGGGACACAGCAGTGATGTGGTTCACTTGGACTGTGTAAGAGCAATTTAAGGGTTATATATTCTTGGCATTTACTCTGTGTTTTCCCAAGAGCATTGCCCAGAAAAAGCCTCAAAATAAGCAATGCAAACATTCAGGAATGTAACCTGCAGTGTACAGCCACATGACATGTAGGAGGAGAGCACAGATACAGCCAATGATTTCAGATAGATTTCTTTTGCTGAGTAAGCTACTTGATTAAGACTCATGTATATAACAAATTATGACATTTTAATTACAAAATAATATACCTGTTAGCAATAAAATCAAAATTTGTGTGCCAAGTGAAATCAGGGTTAAATTTCTATAAATTCAGATGATGACTTTTTTTTGTCCGTAGATGTGTGAAAGCATTTACAACCTGTATTAAAATGATGAAATGGTATATGAAAAGGAATATCATTAATCCATTTTTAAAGATTTGGCATTTCTGAGAGGCAAAGGAAATAAAAAATCCATCCTACAGTCTTCTTGAGACACTAGAAATGCTCCTTTTTCTCACCAGGATGTAAATTAAACCTTTGGAAAGTGTGGAAACAGTGAAGCAAAAGATTAGCTGACTGACCCATGGAGAACAAGAAGTATGTAGGACATTGCTTGGTGTCTCAGAAACACATTTTCACTTGGTGGGTCTGCCTTATTCAGGGTAGGAGTTAACCTCGTTGGAGTAATGAGGAACAGATCCTCTCATTTTAATCAGCTATACTGTCCATTTAGCAACTCTGGTAGGATAAGGACATGCATATTATTATTTACTACAGTTTACTGTTTGCATTGTTGCATGTCCTTCTCTTGAGAAAGCTTTTCCTGACAAAATGTGGTTTTGAACTGGCAGTATGAAGGAACTGGTTTGAATTCCTATGAATAAATAGTTCCTCTCAAAATATCAGTTTCTAAAAATGATTCACTAAGAATTTAAAATAACTTTAAATTTAAATAAATTTAAACTAGAGCCACACTGTAACTGAACTAAAGTGAAATACATTCTCTGCCTTGCATGGCTGTAACAGTCATGAAGGTAATATGTTTTAACCTTAGAAACAAAGCATTTTGTGCACCTCACCCCGGTGTATAAATCACTCATAGAATGATGAAAATGGTAAGAATCTACAGAACAATTATCTCAGATTAGTATTTCAGCACAAGTCTATAAAATGCCTAAATGTGAGTTTTCTGAATGATTATTCCTGCCAATGTAACATATTTCTTTCTGTAAAAAGTGATGGTATCTAATTCAATACTTAAAATGCAGCAATAATCAAACAGCTGAATCTCTTGGGAATCCAAACCATGATTAACACATCAACAATTAGTAGTTTTATGGCTGTGATAGGCCCTTATGAAGTCATAAATTCAGATCAGCAGAGGTGCTATTCAGAGGTTAGTAGCTGCTCCAGTGTTTCAAAGCTTGTACTTCCCCAAACTAACTGTCAAGAAGATATGTGGCATATTAAAATGCTATGGACCTTGATTAATGCAAACCCATGAATAGAAATCAATGTCTTTGTCAATTTGCTCAAGCTTAGCATATGATCCACTTTGCAGAATGGATCTAGATACAGGAAAATCCATAACACAAAAGTCCTATGTGTTTTTGTGCTGTACTTTGTGCTACAGATTCAAAGCAAACCTTTGAATACAGTACATGAGATAAATTTTGACACTTCCTTTTTAATTTGCCATGCTTATGCTAGTTTTAAAATGACATACCCTCTATTGTAATTAGCTTGCTGACAGAATAGAAAATGATATATGACATAGAAATCTGAACTGGAAAACAAGTCCTTACTGATGAATTTAGCTAATAGAGTTGGAGCAAGAAAGCAATCTGATCAGGTCATTGTCTTATCTGAAAAAAAAACAAATAAACATGGATGAGTATAATTTGAAGTGACAGACACAAAAATACTGTGAAATTCATACACACTTCAATGGATACAAAATTTTTCTCCTTGACTAACTTTCGTAATGTTTCATTAACCTTGGTGGAAAACTTCAGCAAAGACATTTATTCAGTAGAAGCAAGTCAGGCTGTTGTGTATTGGTTATATATAAATAAAGATGCTCCCCTGTTCAGAAAGGCCAACTCCTTCTCCTTTCTCTTTTCCCTTTCTCTGTTCCATTTTCACTTTGCCTGATGTTTCTGTGATACTGCATGACCTCTCCTTTAAAAATAATGGTCTTTAATGTGGGTATTCTACAGAAAGCAATAGGGTTGTCCTTTGATGTACATATTCTAGGTCACTTTTTTCTCTTCACTTGCTTCCTTTTTGCATCACCTGCCATCTCTGTAGCCACAGCAGATTATTTACTTGTCTGTCAGTTTATTTTCTTGGATGTAACCCGTCCACTTATGTCCATGCAGCAAAACTGAAATGCATTCAAAGTTAGAAAACTAGGTATGTTTGACACGATTAGAAATATGCCCTCTCCCTTTCCTTGATTCAAATCTTCTCTTACACAGCTTCCTCACTTTTTCTTTCTGAGACCACTACAGTTCTGGCTGTCTAGAAACCTTTCACTGTCCTCACTTCACCTCATGCAATTTGCATGAACAAGGTGTCTCCCAGCTTTCAGGCAGTGATTCACACCTCCTACCTAAACCTTCAGCTGTCAAACTACAGACGTTTTTCTTCTACAACTGACTATCCCACTAAAAAGCAACCTACACAGCATGTGTTGTAGCTGCACAGGACAAGCAGAGAGTGTCACAGCTCCACCTCTCCAAGGTACGTATTTGAAATTGTATTTCTGAAGAAAAACATTAATTCCAATAGAATCTTAGAATCATAGAACGGGTTGTGTTGAAAGAGACCTTAAAGATCGTCTAGTTCCAACTCCCCTTCCATGGGCAAGGACGCCTTTCATTAGCCCAGGCTGCACACAGTTCTATCCAATGTGGCCTTGAACACTTGCAGGGATGAGACATTCACAACACAAGCTGAATATATCCTGAGGAAAATGTAGGGTTAGCAAAATGTTTAGTTTGAATTGATCTCCAGAAAATATTACTCACTTTAAAAAAAAAAGGTGGAAAAGTGAAAGCAATCCCCTTGAACATAAGAGGACAGCCTCAAAATAACCATGGAAATTTGGTTCCATTTCCTATCAAACAGAAACTTCTGAGCTGTAAGAAGGAATGTTATTTATATTCATGCTACTCCAATGTCATGCTTGACATTTTGGTAAAGATCATGCTGTAGGATTTACCATGTCTTCTTAAGAATTCTCTCTAGCTTTTTACTTGTAAAAATGCTTGGTGGACCTACACTAGAATTTCCCAACAGTAGGTTACAGAAATGAGCTGATTGACGACAACTCTAAATTGTTTCAAATTCCTTCTGATTCAGAATTTCATCTCCTGAACTGATATATAATGACATGCTCTGTGGAAGAAGCAGGGAGTGCTAATTTGTTTGCAGATTAGTGCCAAATGTGACAGTAATTTAGATGCATAGCTATCAATAAAAGAATGAATGAATGACTGAATGAATGAACTGCAATAACATCCTTGGTAAAATGCACTCAGATTGGAAAAGATATTTAAGTCACATTCTGATCATACTTTGGACTGGAGTTTGAATAAATGCAGTTAAAACTAGTGGGTGATCTTATCTCACCATTACAAAGATTTTATCCAAAATTCATATTTTTTCTTTTTGATCTGCACTCATAACAAATTACTTCTACAGTGAACATCACTAACTTCAAATATTTATGATGGAGAACTTTTTGTGCCTTTCTTCTAATTTGTGACTTTACAAAAGCAGAGTTATGTATGTTTCCATGTCAGTAAACTAATGAAAACTAAAAAATTGGGAAGCTTTATATATATTGGATATAATGTTAAACTGACCTACAAGGGCTTGTAATAGAAGAAGAATCATCTTTGGAACGAGAATCAATATTGCTCTTTCAATGAAACATTGCCAGTTTAGTGGAATAATTTGATATTTTATTAACTGTTAGAATGATATTTTAATATGGATTATCTGCTGGAAGATGGCATGTCTACACTGCAGAGTTCTGTGTTCTGCAGAGCCACCAGGGCTAGCTTTGATACAGGAACTACAGCAGACCCAGCACTCCTGCTGAGAGTATATTGTGATGCAGATATACACTGCACATGTTAACTGTAAAAATGTGTTGTTCAGAGTTAGAGAATTTGGTGCAGGAGGAATGACTGAGGACGCTGCAGGGGGGAATGGGGAGACCTTGGTTTGGTGCCTTGCTCAAGCATCTACTATCAGTTCTTCAAGCAAACACTAGAAGTGAGGTCTTCCCTTTGCCTGCTGATGTGTCCTAACCAAAAAGGATCAGAATCTTCCTTTCTCTTTAACAGTTCATTTAAGCCATGTGTTAGCAGAATAATACCACAGAAAGAGCAGATTTAAAGTACACTCTATTCTGAGCTCTTCCTATCAAGGTGAATTTCACAAGACTGCTCAAACTGGTGGCTGCCTGCTGCAGTCCCAGAGCAGTCCTCATGTTCTTTTCCTGGCACTACAGCTGCTTTCTGCTTCTTTCTCGTCTACCTAGCACTGACTCTCAGGCAGCCCATTCAAGGAACTAAGCTAGCTATAAAGAAATATTTAGCTTCCTTTAAATGTTGCTCCAACAGAGGAAGCTTTAGGAGCAGGACTGCCACCTTTAGGACAACAAATAGCTCCCATAACAGCTTAGCTGCATTGTAAAAGTACACCCTCATGGAAAACAGCAATCCAGTTTAGTTCTGGAGTCTCCTTCTGTGGCATCTAAACATTTCTTTGCTTTAAGTGAACTAGGCACCAGCAAGCACTAAGATACAGGGGCTTTTTTCATACCAGTGCTCCTCTTTTCTTCCAAGAACAAAACATGAATTGATTGTTCATTTTTAGATGTATAGTTATGATTCTTTTGTAGCTTTTTCAGTTTTCTCACTTTTGAGAAAGTCTTTTATCTTGCAGGGATTTTCCTCTATGTTTTGTCTCACATAAGACACCTGAATGACTTGAAACACAATTAGCCTTGTAAATAAACTTTTGACTGTTGATGTTTCCAAAAACGGGGCTTACCTCAGTACTACTGACAACAACCTCTCTTTGACATGAAATGCTTGCTTTAAAGTACTTTGCTGAGGTATTTTACACAGCTGTTCCTTCTTTTCCATTTTAGATGTCAAACAGGGAAGGTGACTTGAGTTAAAAGTCTACATTGCAGAAAAAGTCAAAGAAAAATAGGCATCACAAATCTAGGAGATCCTTTTCACATTAGACATCAGTCTTTCTGTACTGAGTGGAAATCAATAGGAAATGACAGATGTTATGCATGAAAGTTGCTTACAGAGCACAAGGAGGAAATTACCTGTCTTTTGCATAACCTTGGTTATTTAGATGGCTTGGCCAACAAGCAAAGAGTTACTGAAGGCCTTCCTTAGCCCGAGAGAGTTTCAGTCTACTTTCTAAGAAAGTGCTTCGGCAAAGCACTAAGGCATACTGAGGCTTGAGGAAAATGGAAATGGGATATTCCATCACTGCCAGAGGGCAGCCAGAATTCAAAATCAAGGAACCAGAAGATGCCATCCAAGCATTTCATCTGCAGGAGCCTGAATGAGGGTCTAAATTCTCTTCCCTATAGTGTGCAGCACCCAGATAAAAACTAATCTGGGAGAACATTTCCTAACTCTTTACTGCAATCAGAAGGCTAGAGACTTGGTTCTCCTTTTATTCAGTCCTCATGGCTCCTTCACTCTTGTTGTGTACTGGGTCAACTTCCAGGTATAGGGAACATGCCTGATGCTCTGCCCTCAACACCACACTTCACAGCCCCTGCTGCCTATATTTAATCTGGCTACGGAGACACTAAATGTTCAATTGCATGTCAGAGCCCTAAAACTTCATGTGAAGATAGCTGTGGTCAGATCCATGATTCACAGCTTGGACTTCTCTGAAAAAACTTGAATTTCAAAAGTGGGCCACTTACATGTGAATCACAATTGAGCTTTAAACAAGAAACAGCTGCTTATAAACCTTACAAACCAAACTTGAGTCAGCAGCACAGGTGCCATCATCAGGTAAGCAGGGACCATTCAAGACCAAGTGTGGGGTAATCTAATACAGGTGTTTATATTCTATATTTATATTCTATGGTGTTTCATAGTACATAGGCATCTGGGTAGCATTGTGGCATACCAGCTCACTCTAAGAAGTGTTGTGGGAAGAACGTAAGGCTTACTCCTGTAAATATAACCCTGAAGTGAGTTTTGGACCGTGTAGGGTATACCCTGCAAATAGCGGAAATCAGTGGGTCAATCCTGCTGGAACAGCAAATATGGCTCCTATTGAGAGGATGTAGTGGAAGACTACATAGCATATATTGTGTAGGGTGATTGTCTAGTGAGGAGTTTGCTTGGACAATTCCTTTTAAGCCTCCAAGGAAAAAAGATGCACTGCTGCACACTTTAGCTAAAAGACAGTGTTCTCAACTGTGGGCAAAATATCTTATCAGGCAGTCTCACCACTCGACAAGGTGGCAAAAGATTGTCACCAGGATTTGTGACTTTGCTGCCTTTATGTTTTGTACAGGATTTCTACCTACAGTGCCAGGAAACAGCGAGGCATGAGCAAGCTGCTTATACTACCGGGACAGAAACAGATGCATCCAAGCTGCCATTTGTTTTGTAACTACAAACCTCGTAAGGAGTGTTGGTTCTGCATCCCTCTCACAGGGTGAAAATTATGACATACCCAGAGTTTCCCCTTTGTTGGGCATTATGTGTCAATAGGGAATCAAGTTGTCTTTGTCTTTGTTGTGCTGAACTACATCTAGTCTGCTCCCATCCACACAGCCTTTCCGGACTCCTTCCTTCGAGCAGTTTACTGAAGGAGAGGGGCGGACAATGACAGTCGAAACCCGAAAAAGCAGCTGCGCTTTGCGGCGCGCCCCTCGGGGCCGGGTGAGCTCCGAGCACGGCGGGTGCGTGCTGCAGAGGGAGGCAGAGGATGCCAGAGGGGCTCGACGGGGTGCCCGCTGTGGTGCGGGTCCGACGTGCTCTGCCCCACGCTCCCCGCGGCTCCGCGGGCGCCCCGGCAGGTACCGGGGCGGGGCGGGGCGGTGCAGGGAGAGCCGCCCCCCGGCTGCCCCGGCGCGGCCGGCGGCTGGGCATCGCAGCGCAGCGCAGCGCATCGCATCGCGGGGAGGCGTCGGCGAGAGGCGGGCGGGGAGGAGTGTCGGGGAAGGCAGAGGCGGCTCGGCACGGCAGGGCACGGCAGGGCACGGAACGGCACGCCAAGACAAGGCAAGGCAAAGAAAGACCCCCGAGAGAAAGTGGAAGTGTGCCGCGCCCCGCCGCCAGCCCGGCACCGGCAGAGAGGCTGCCCCGGGCCGGGGCTGCTGCCGAGGCCGCGTCCCCCCGAGGTGAGTGCCGCCCTCGGGCACGGCAAGGCAGGGAGAGCGCCCCGCGGGCGAGCAAAGCAGGGGGGCTGCCCCTCGGGTCTCCCGCATCGGGAACAGGCTGATACGGTGGCACGTTGTGCGTGGGAGGGTGGTTGGTGGTCTCTGCGTGTACTCGGGGGCGTGAGGAGGGTGATGGTGTGCGTGCTTTTTCTTCTGCTCCGTGCTCCTTTTTGTCCGGGTGTCCGTGCCCTGCCCATGGCCAGCGGCGCCAGCCCTGGCGGGGCTGCCCAGGGGAGGCAGGAGCCGCCCGCGCCGCTCTTGGGCAGCGAGGGAGGGAGGTTCCGTGGGTCAGTGAGGTGCTGGGCTCAGCCCGCCGCTCACTGTGTGCGGAGGTGAGGAAACCGACCCATGCTCTGTCAGATGAGCACTTTTCAGTAAAACAGCCCCTTTGTGAACACGCCGTTGCCCCTCCCGAGCCCCCGGTTGGGGCTGAGGGTCTGCCGTGAGCTGTGGAAATCAGCGCTGACAGGCAGCTGGGTGGCGATTTTCTGATAAACGTTTTCTTTCATTGGTAGTGTCAGTCGGTTAAATCCCACTGTTTTGTGGGAGTGTGCCTACCGAGTGGGTGACAGAAGGACTTCAGAGCAATGTTAGCGCCAGGCTCGTTTCCAGCACCAGCTCTCCTCAGGTGGCTCCTGTACCCCTGTCCCCAGTGCCGCTGTGCCGGGCTGGAGCGCTCCCTGCGCCCGGCTTTCACAATCGGGAATTTGCGTGTACGAGCTTGGAGAGCAGCAGCCCTGGCTTTACCCCAGGGCTGGAGTTGCTGGCAGTGGGAGCCTGCTTTGGAGGCTTGCTCTGGAGAAATACAACTTTTCTTTCCCTCTGGGAAGACAGAGAATAGCTTGTCAGGATAATCCCGAGTGTTTCAGGAAGGGGGTATGATGCAATTTAGGTGCTTGCACAGTCAGTTTAGGAACTTTTGTCTCCTGCTGTGTGTTTTTTCTGGGCAGAATCTCAGGCAGAGTGTGGTTTCTCAACTCCTGTTCCCACAAATTTATAAGAGGCTGTTTTTCTTTGAGTTTTCTATTCACCATGTATTCTGCTTATAGAGTCCTGGCAAGACTCACAGTTATCAGTATGTTATACCAAAAATGAGAGAGCAGTGCTGAAGTAGTAGCTCTTTAGGTAGTGTTTTACTTTGGGAATGATTTTTGTGGGTGTAAAAACATTGTAGGCTTTGTTGCCAGCATCTGAGATGTGACCTGAGGGTAAAAAATAATATAAATAAAAAAAGCATGCTACATATATATGTGTGTGTACAGTAAGTTCAAAGTGATGGGACAAGCTCTCTTGACTGGGCTATTGTTCTGGAACAGCAGGGGTGCCATTAAAAGTACTGTAAAGACTGGGATTAGGGTGATTGGTAGAGCAGAGCTCTGAATCGTTGCAGTGATTTTGTGTTGTAGCAGCATTCAGAAATCCCAGCTGTAAATCACATTATACAAAGAGAAAGCCAGCCCTTGGCCTCAAGAGATGATACAGGTACAGCAAGCAATTTGTAAGAGGAAGGAACAGAGGGGAAGGCATTTGTCTAATATTACATAGGTTAGGCCAGAGCTCAAAGTTTCCAGACTGTAACTGGCTTTATATATTTTGTCTCTGTTATAATACTTTTTCATTATGAATTGAACCTTTCCTGATTGTGGAATAACTTTCTAAGTAGCAGCAATAGTGCTTGATGGATGTATAGCATGCAGAACCTGCATTTAATGCGTAAAATGAATAAACATCAAAAATTTTTGAACTGGGAAATCAAAATACTCTCAAAGTGTACAAAATTATTTGAATAAGCCTACCTAAGGTATCATATATTCTGTAATTGTACAGTGGGAATTAAATGGAGCTTGACTTGCTTGGAATTTGTAGTACTGGTTGAGGCAACTGACCATCACATTAACAGTGGTTTATTGCACTGCTTTGAAAGAGCTCTTGCATTTTATGCTGGCATTATGCTGCTTTTAAGTAATACTGTTATTTCAAACCTGCATAATGAGATGAAAAGCATTTGGCATGTACCCCTGTAAAACAAGATTTTAGTGCTAAATTCAGATTCTTGCTTGAAGGTATCTATAAAATACCATGGTTATGCAGGGTGTCATACCAAGGAAAATAGACATCTAGGTTAAAGCTGTCTTAAGCCATTTTTGTCATAAAATGACAATCAGAACAGCAGTTTCAACCATGTTTTCCCTCTTTTGGAGGGGAATGGTTTCTTAGCTTAGTCATGGACGGTCTTGCAAAGTGAACATGAGGTAAGTGGCCATAATAAATGGGACACGTTAATGAGATGAATTACAGATTTGAGCATGAGCCTTTTTTGATTCACCTGATTGTCCTAACCAAGACGTTTCTGTGTGTTTGTTTCACAAAAAATGTGCTTAAATATGTAATTTGAATATACATGTACACACATATGCAGAGAGGGTTTTTTTTGTTGAGTTGTGAGATACAACAGAAAATATTCTTCCAATGTGAATAATGCTTTTATTCAGATTTTCATGAACATGATTCTTTGTCCAGTTCTATAAAAAGTGTCAAAATAACTAATTTCTTTTGTGAGTTTTAAAAAACCACCACAATAAAACCAAACCAAAACAAAAAAAGGCAACCCCAGACACCATGGAGCAAAGCCATTTTGTACAGTCTGTCAGTACTATCTCAAGTTAATCCTGCGTGTTGGCTTCCTGTCTTTCTGATCATAGCATACAAAACCTCACTTGCACATTCTCTGTTTTTTCCACTTCATCTTTCTACTACTAACTGTTACGCAGATAGTTGTAGCTAATGAACATAGAAAAATGTTGTAATCCTGCACAAAATTAGCAATAATTGGGTATACAGTTGATGATGTCTGGGAATATTGTGTTGTCACGTGTTGGCAACAACAGCAGCTACTGGAAATACTTGCCATTTTGTGGGCCAGACCTGCTGGTTTAAGACTCTGCCAAGTCCATGTGAAATATGGTTTGTTGCACCTTTCTGAAAAAGATGGCAAATATTTTTTTTGGCTTAATAAGATGAAAGAACCATCCTGGCAGGCAGCTAACTCTAACCTTTGCACTTAGATTTGTTAATTTTCCCTAAGGTGTGTGTTTCATGTGGTGCCAAGTCTGGCTGTTAATTCATTTAGCTTCTTAGAGGCATTTCACAGCAATCAAATAAACATTAATATATGTGTGTGTATATATATGACTATCTACACAGCCTTTTTGTCTAGTAATTATTAATAAATCATGTTCTGATTCATGCCTGTAAGTGTGCATGTTCCTGGCCTGTCTTATCATCACACATGCAGGAAAGGAGGGTTGGATTATGGATTTTAGTTTTCATTCCTTCTTTCTAAATGATCCACTTTAAAATATCACTTTCCCTACTTTCTGGAAGTGTTAATGCAAATGTTATATCTGTTTACTCAGGGAAAGATTTTTCTCTTCCCTAAAATATTTGGGATCGTGAAAGCAGGCCGTGCAACCTGAAGTAAATGTCTTCAGAGGGGTTGACTTAATTGTGATTTTTTGATTAATACATAAAGAAGTACCTGGTTAATTCCAGACATGCTAAAAATGGCTTGTTCCTTTCTGGAATGTGTGTCTAGGATAGGTATCAAGTCTTAACTTCATGGCCTTGAAAAGATGGAAGAGCACATGCATCACCAGCAGTGCAAGGCTGACAACTGTGTTGACTCAGATTAGCCAAGCTAATTTTTCTGGTGCTTCTAGGCTTAAGCCACTCTCATCTGACTTGATGGGAGAAAGAGTAAGTTCTGGATCAAAAATACAAATTCCTCCAAAATACAACATTTCTTGTAGTGGCTGAAATGTATTTGAAATCGCTTTCCAAATAATTTAAAGCTGTATTTTTCGTCCCTCAGTGAAAATGATTAAGGTGACATATCTGGGTTTGTCATGTGAATGTATCTGGCAATGAACAGCATGTGCTCAAAGATTTGTCCAAAGGAAATTGGGCAGTGTGATTGCAGCCTATGGTGAGAATTCTGGAAGCTAGCATTGTGCCAGAGGCTTGCAAAGATTCCTTGTAGGTACCTAAGGTATGATGCAGCTGCGGCACAAGCATATAACAGAACCTCATGAGACAGTAAAATACAGGTGAGAGAGATACTACTTGTGGTTCAGAAGACAGTAGATTTTTATGGTCAGTCTCAAACTGGGAGTGCAATATTTCTTGGAAATAGAAATTTTGTTGTCTTGTGAAGTGATATTCTGTGGATTTGAAATAAACTGATGTATTTTTTTAAAAAGAAAAAAAAAAGGTTTTGCATTTGATACCTAAAGATCTGTGCATTTGCTTTTCTAGGATCATGGATTATTTTGTTTTGAGATTAGAATAAGGTACAAAATGTTTGGAAAGACTGACTGCAGGATGTGTGGAGTGTCTGTAAGGTTGTGGGGTTTTGTTTTGAAGCAGTTAAGTATGTTTCAGGTAAATGGGCTATGAAGAAATTGTTGCTGTTTGTATTGCAGTAGTTTATTGTGGATCAATTCTCAGTTGAGATGCCTTTATGTCAGGTGCTGTTATTAGGTGTAATAAAAGCATCTATCCAACTGCGTTTATCTTAGAGTCTGAGAAATACCATGTAGGAGGAGGGAAGACCATATAATTTTATATTTTTAGGGTATCAGCAGCTAAATCCCATCACAGAAGCCTAATCTAAGCAAGTGCCCAAGCTTCCTATGGAGTTAAAAGGGAGAGATGAATGACCTTCTGGTGGTAGATGGCGGAGCGTATGGCCCTGACTCTCTCTTCTATGCCTGTCTGCTTTGGGATCAAAGTGGAGGGATGTAGGTGTCCTTGCCTGTACCTGTGGAAGTCAAGTGAGCACTTGAGCATTCCTGAAGAGAGAACTGTGCATGCTTAACACTTCCATGGCAGTGTCCTGGGTGTCAGCTAATAAGGGAAAGTTTGTGCTGTTTGTCAGATCTGGACTGTAGATAAATATGTGGTGTCCTAATTAGGAGTTTTATTTAAGGAACATTAGTGATTTAACACCCCAATCTAATTACTCATAAGCTTCTTCCTAATTTTGCAATTAGTGCCGGGGCAAGACTTTTTATGGAAAATACACCCTTAAGGAAATTGGAACCACTAACTTCCAGTGCTTATAGAAAGCTTTATTTCTGTGACAGTGTTCCATAGACAATGTCTGTAAAGAAATAGTAGTACTTTTACATGGTGGCAAAACCAGAAAATATATCAAGTGTTTTCAAAAAACTGTTGTAGTCAGTTGTCACAACCTAACCTCTGGCTTTACACTGTGCATCTCTAGGATCAAATTCTGCTCAGAATTCTGCTTACCTAGTAGAGAAAGCATGCTTTAATCACTCTGTACCACAGTCATCTTTGGCCTTCCGAGGCTAAGGAGGAGTCTGGGTGTAGCCAGGGTGTACTGACTGTGTGCTCATGTAGTTTATAGCAGCCAAGGCAGCTTTTCATAAACATAAATGGTAAGGTGCAATTTGAAGCAGGCATAAGCCCATCTAATATGTAGAGTTCCCTTACAAGAATTAAGCTGGTTTTGTAGCTTGTTTCCAGGTAATCCATGTAGTGTGTTTCAGTTGGACAGAGAACTTGGTGGAGAATATCCTGGCTCATCAACCAGGTGATCGTAACAATTTTCTCCTCAGAGAAGGTCTCTCAAGTGTTCTCTCAGTTTCAATGAGCATGCTTGCTCTTTCCAGGGATTGATAAATTTGACTAGTCCTTAGTACTGGAAGGCAGTTCTTGCTTTGCAGAATTAAAACCTAGTAATTTGTTCTCTTTAAATGCTATGTTTTTAATGCTTTTGAAGATGAGGAGCTTTGTATCCAGTCTGGAGAGAGAGATCTGTTTATTTGTGAAACGGATGTAACTGGAAAAGAAATAAACAAGCTCTCAGGCTCAGAATACCTTATTCCTATATGGACTGATGAAGCAATTAAGCCTAAAGGCTTGTCACTTGTTTTTATTACACAACAGTTGTAGCAGGCTTTTAAACTAATCTTTTGCTTATTTGCCTTTGTAAAAGAAAATGTTTCATCTATAGGCAGAACTGCTGTGTGCTTGGCGGGCTCTGAGTGTGACCCTGTGCATTTAATGCTAAAGTTGCAGTCACTTCAGCATGTGAGATCGTGCCCTGGGCTCACGATTCCTCAGTCCTGTCACATCTCTTCCTTTCCCAGCAGGACATGCTCGTCTACATCCCAGTGTGCCAACACAGCCATATAAAGGAAAGGATATAAAAACACTGCAAGCTACTCTGCTCTGCTTCCACTTCCTACCACAGATACTGTTTTTGATGTCAAGTGGCTCAGTACTTCCTTGACCCCTTTCACTGTTCCTCACTGAATGTGTTTTAGCATCAAATGATTTGGCTCTCACTTTAGTCCCAGGTTCAAGTCTTTGGATTGTTCACACTGCATATATGCTAATGAATTCAATATCCCTACCAGTGATGGAGAAGCAGTTCCTTCTGAAGAGGGGCAGGGAGGGGAAAAAAAAGACATTGTTGGCTGGCTAATTTGCTTCAGGGTCTGCTTTGGACAAAAAGTATGTGCACAGACCCTGCCAAATTTGGCTTCCTTTGCCTGGGACTTTTCTCTAGCACTCTCCCAGAAGGTTTTCTACCCTTAACTACCCCCTCACGCCTGTGATAGAAAGAGCTTGGAAGCACTCCTGAGTGTCAGATGTATCTGGGCTTTAGTATAAACACTACCAGTGAAGAGACCCTAGCCCTGATGGTGGCCATGTGCAGAGGGGCAAGTGGATGGTGACAGCATCAGTAGTTTTACTCCAATTCTGTATCAACTGAGATTTTGGTATTTAGTCATATTTTCTGTGCTTGCAGACATGTTTTTTTCTCCCTCTGTGAAAGGAAATTTATGTACAAACAGCACACAGGAGCTGTGGGGTACTCTAATAGACAGCCAGTTTCTTGAGTCTAAATGTGTTCTTAAGGGTGGGAAATCCTCTCTCACTGAGTAAAGGCCGAGGAAGCCAAACTGGTTCATGATAACTTTTACTGACAGGGTGAAATTTTTATTTGTATTTTGTCTATTGTAACTACTAACCAGGCTTTTTGAATTTATGCTTACATTAGTGCTTATTTCTTGCAGCTATTGCCTTCCAGAATCCTGAAGGGGTTTTTTTTGTTGTTTTGTTTCCTTCAAAAAGGTTATATTTTATTCCTTGGTACAGAACTGGTAGTGTTTGCACTGGTGAATGGTCTTCCCGTCCCCTGTCATATTCCCTCAACTTTTATTCAAATAGAGGATGTTCGAGGCTGATGTTACATTTCCCTTAGAAAGCTTTAATAAAAGGTGCTGGACTGGGGTAACTGTGCAGTTGTTGCAGAAAGAGGAATCCTGGGCACGCAAAGGGAGAGCCCACAGCAGCTGGGCAGCGTCATACTGGCTGTGGCATCCGCTGCTGCTGAAGCAGTCCATGGGCCAGATGGAAGTTGTGTTCCAGTGGACCTGAATACCTGATCAGTAATTAATCTAGTTGCCAATAGTGAAGGAGGGCAGAGTGAGGTAGTTTTACTGTGTTCTTTTTATAGTTTTCCAAAACCAGAAAACACCACTTTCAAACTGTCTTCTCATTATTAGTTTTAAATACAGCTACTGCAAGTTGTGTCTGCTAGAAAGAGCAGTCAAATGTCCTCATTATTTCAGGGTATTTGGTGTCCTTTAAGACATATAACAAGTGGCTCTCCCTGCTCCAAAAAAAGTTTCGGTTTATCAGGGAAAATTAGGTAGTGTCCACAGGGACAAATGAGGTAGCAAACATAATTTGCTAGAGGAGTTTCATTAGCTAAGAACAAGTTCCACTTCTGTTTTTCTGTTTTATATAGTAAGCTATCATTAGGCTAGCTAGGTCTTAATATTTCAACTACTGTAATTTAAATAAAATCCGTAGGATTTTAAAGAAGTCAGTTCAGTGCTGGTGAGTAGGACTGAATTGCAATTCAAGAGCAAGGACCATAGAACATACTGTGCCCTGGAAGCGGGAGAGGAAAGGAAAATGTTGGTCTACTTTTAAGGGGCAAAGCCAGTTATTCTCTTAGGTTGTCTACAGGTGCGTCAGGTCATGCATGGCCATAGCCATTCATGACATATTGTGACTGCATGGAAGTTAAATTTGTCCTTCCTGATTTATAATGCACAATGAAGGTGATAGGCCACAGCAGTGTGCTGTAGCTGTTTGCACCAGTCTGGTCTAGAAGACAAAGTAGTGTGCATATAGATGAAGACAAGCACCACAGGCCCCTTTGTCACCTGCTCTTGGCTCTTGACTCAGTGCAGCATTCTCTTCTGCACTGGGGATGAGAATATTTGGGAGGCCAGTGTGAGTGTGGCAGCACTGGTAGACTGGCTGTGTGCATTCCAAAAGGGTTATTTGTGCTGATTAAATAGGCTGGTATTTTGGAATGGCTAAGGGTGGGCCCGGGTGTCTTCCATGCTTAAGTGTTAGCTGATCTTCTCAGAAAGAAAGGACACCAGTGTTGTGGCTGCTGTTGCAGCATATTTGCTGAACTCACACTTATGGATGAAACGTTTCCTTTTTTTTTTTGGTCACACAGAACTTGCTGCTTGGGAGGGGTACATCTAGCTCATAAAAGTTACAGTTTTGTGTATAAAATGTGACATCGTACCCAAAGCCTTGTCTTTTTTGGGGCTAGAAAGTATTTGTGTAGTTTTGCTGCTTTCTGTATGTTGCTTGTATTGTTTCTGCATTTTTGTCTTCATTCATTCCTGGGGAGACATTGGCAAGTCATGGATACCACTTATAAGAGTAAATAAATGACAACTATTATTTAGTCTCCTTTTATTGATGATATCTACTTTCACAAAAAATTTAACAGCCATAGAGGAAAGAAATTAGGGAATTTTATGAGGGCGGTGGATCAAGCGTAGTACAGAATGCTGTTTTGTTCTTGTGTTTTAGTGCAGAGCAGGGGTGGGAGTTCTGCTAACCTGGGAACCAGTGAGACTAAACAACCTGCAGTACTTTATGTATAACTATAATAATATAATAGACTTCAAATTGCTCTCAATACCCTTCATTTATTCTTGTTAGTTTAAAAAAGCTACAGATTTGCAGATTGTTTTATATTGGCACTTGTTAAATATCAGCCAACGTTTGACAGTTGAAATCTACAAGTGCCATTTCCAGCTCCCATCTGGTGCTGCCCCTGGCTACTGATGACCTTTCTTCTTCTCTTCCAAAGACATAATGGTTCAGGAGTGAGATAATAAGATATATTAAAGGAAAACAGAAAGAAACCCAATCCCATTCCTTCCCACTCAGCCTTCATCTGAAGGATCTACTGACTGTTTTGTGAAAATGCAGGAAGCCACCAGTTGTGGTTCTTCTGTTTCAGATGGCATTTAAATTCCTTTTCAAAACTAGTTTTATAAAGTACTATTGCTACTACTGAAAATGAAGACATCCATGAAGGGTAAAGTGCCTAACAATACATCAAAAATACATGATTGTAACTGAGATAAATGGTTAAACTTATTACCTGTTTAATATAGTTATACTATAATTTTTATTATTATCCCAGTAATTAGCCTGGGATAAAAGATTTCCTTAGATGAGTATGCTGTCTTTCTTCTTCCCCTACCCCCCTTAAATAGCATGGCTTCTTCCTGCAGGGACTTGATGACAAATCATCTAAAGTTAATTTGTTAGTGTCCTAAACAGTGCTGAGCAGAATATAGCTGTTCTCATTAGCTCTCTTATTGCCTAAGTGTCAGCACAAAACTCTTGAGAATCTGTTTGTAGCATGAGTATGTCTTGATTTGCTTAATACACATTTTTATCCAATCATGGAGATGGCATTTAACTCTGTTCTGGCTTCCAAATCCTTGGTGAATTAGTCTTAAGTGACCAAAATCAATTGAAAATGTCTAAAGACTTAGTGTGATTGATGATTCTCTTTGCCGAGTGACTAGGTTTTAAAATAGTTGAAGGTTTGCTTAAACATCAGTCTACAGGGTTATTTACTTCTAAGGGAAGAATTTCTGGTAGCTGTGCTCTATCAGCACAGGCCTTCACATGAAATGTACTTTTTTATGCATTTGTGGAGTTAATACTATTGTCATAGCAGTGCAGAGTAACTTACTCTTTGATGAGAGATTAATACTGTAACATTCTCTGCCATTTCTCTGATTGCTGATTTCTTCTGGATTTTGTTTCAAGAGTGTTCTTGTGCTGACAACTGATACCGAGATCTTGTGTGGATTGGTCATGCTGGAGGATACTAAAAACTGCCTTTTTATTTTTTTGTGTGTGTGTAATCATGGGCATTGAAATTTGCTAGATTTTGCTCATGATTCTCAAAGAATCAAGAATTAAGCACACTAATATCCTGGAAGTAGGTTTGAGTTCCCTTGAAAAAGGATCATAATTCAAAGAATGAGAATCCCTTAAAAGGACTGACAGGCTTTGTTCAAAATACTACTTTATCTGTTTACTGTCCCTATAAAAGGAAACTAGATTCCTTTGGTGTAAGTAAATTTTAAGGAGTTTACAAAATCAATTTAAGCGTTATAAAATTGGATTAATATCCCAAGGTTATCTAAGGAATTGTTTGCTCATGTAGTGGTAAAGATTGCTTTAAATATTTTATCAAGGTGGCACTGGTAGTTTCACTGTGAATTGTGTATGTCCTGAGAAGGTGAGAGGACTGTGTATTGAAACGACCACTGAACCGTGTTTAGTTAATGCAACAATGCTGCATAAGATTTGAAGAAGTGTTGTGGTTATATTTTACTTTAAAGGTATTTATAATATCAATATGACTAGTATACTCTGGGATGCAGTTTGCCATCTTATCTCAATTTTGGCATGGGAAGAGAGCAAGTGTGTGGCGCTTTTTTTTTTTTGTTTTTTTGTTTTTAATCACAACATAGAGCAACAGCACTTGCTGCAGAAAATGAGAGCATAAACGGTCTATATCTGTGACATGACAAATGGGGCCACCATTTCAAGTCTTCCAAAGCATACTAATAACAGAGCTCAGTTAATGCTGGAGCGCTCGTACTCCGTTGCAAAATTTAAAGTATTTATTGGTGTTGGATGTGGCTTCCTCCAGTGCTGCCCAGCCTCTTCCCAGTTCATAACTGTGGCAACAGATTTATGTGTTTTTCACCCTCAAACACTGAGAGGTGACAAAAGCCGAAGTGTAATTCTCAAATGTAGCAATATATTTCTATTATGTGTATAAATGTGTATGTGCTACATATGTATGTGTGTACTGTAAGACCCCAAGTCTTGAGCTACGAGCTCACTAAAGGGTTTTACTGTAAAAAATATACAAAGCTCCAACAATATCCATCCTCTGGACAAATTAGAGGAGCCTTTGGTTCTTTTAACACCCTAAGAGAGAGCGCAAAGCAGAAATGCTATGCACTTTTTCTCAGGAGGTACTTTACTGGTAAACTTTAGGAAATAAGAGATTTTGGCAAAAGTTTAAAGGGTAACATACAACTGAAACAAAGCATTCCGCAAAGCATTGACTTAACACATGCTAATTACCATTAGCATATTATTATTAGCAAATTTGGTCCCAAGTTACCCAAAATACTAAGAAAGGAGATAAAAAGAGAAGATCATAGCTGCCACCAGAGTCCTGTGAGAGCCCGGGTTCCATCCGGACAGGTGGAAGTCTCAAGCAACCTGCCTTTGAGTGACAGATGCCACGGGGTCGCCCCAGCAGGCTGGCAGGGGTGGAGGTGTGGGGCAGGGCATCACCTCACCTGCACCAAACGTCACCTGGCCCTCCCACCCGACACACACACACCCCCCTGAGTTGTTCTGAGCCAGTAATTCATATAATAATCCAGTGTCTCACATGTACATATATGGAGTGGTTTCTGGTTAATATTTTCCAAGAAGCTGGAAGTCCTCCTGTAATAAAGTAAATTTTCCTCTGAATTTTAAGAGGAGATGGTTCCTAAAACTTAGCAAGAATATATTCAGCAGTTGAACTTTGTAAAATCTACGCTTTTCTGGCAAATTCAAAACCTGTAGCAGAAGATACTTTTTCTTGCAGACTAGAAGATAAAGTGACCACCTTGCATAAATGTTACCAGTTTGTATCCAGAACTGCACCATTGAGTTAAGGCATACTGTTTCATAAAAGAAAAACAAAATCCTGTGCATGCACTTCAGCAATTTGTCATTACTTATCAAGCTTATTAACTCGTAAGTAGCATTTAATGAGGATAACCACAAAGCAATTAATTTATACAGTATGTTTATTGCTTCCTTAATGAATTTATGTATTAAATTTAGAGTTCCTCAATGCATATATTAATCTGTTTTTATATTTTGTTCTCTAAATAAACAAAAATATTTCTTCAAGGTCTTTGTTTCAAGCTACAGGTTGTCTGTATGAATATCACCTGGTTTAAGCATAGTGTAGAGTTTTCTCCTGTGGTCCCACTTCACCTACAGTTGAGCCTCTCAATCAGGCTGATGGCACCTCTATGAAAATGCATTTAAGAAAGGGCAGTACACCACACAGCCAAGTGAGGAAAAAGGTGTGAGAAACAACCTTGTCAGCACCTGGTCAAAGAAGAAGGGGGAGGAGGTGTGCAAAGTGCCAGTGCAGATATTTCCCTGTAGCCCATGGAGTACCATGCCAAAGCAGATAGGTACCCAGACGTGGGCAGCCATGGATAAACTCATAAAAGAAGAAATGGGTTAGTTTTTGTCTTTGTTTCTCCCTATTCTACACTAATTTACAAATAATTAATTTTCCCTAAATCATGTCTGTTTTATCCATACTGGTAGTTGGTAAGTGTTCTTCCTGTCTTTATCAGGATCTTTTCCATCTTATTTTTTACCTCTGACCTGTTGAGGAGGAAGGGTGAGAGCGGCTGCGTGGGTGCCTGAAAGCTGGTGGACATCAACCTTCAGCAACAACCTAGACAATGATTTGCGTGTGGACTATGAAATCATAACTATAAAATCCTGTAATCAACAACTGAACTGTCAGATTATAAATCTCTAATAATTTTTATGGTTTGTGATCTACAATATTTAAGAAAATAATAGACTGAAGTGTATTTTTTTTTTTCTTTTTCTCATTTTCACACACTTAAAAGTACTGAATCCATGCTAGTATACAATCATTCAACTCTTGGACTCACCTTTCAAACAATTAATTGTACTAATTGTTGGTAATAAGTGACATATTTAATCACAAGGCTCCTTCCTTTTGCCTTCCAGGAAGCTCCATAC
The DNA here is from genome assembly GCA_035222235.1 of Margarornis squamiger. Classification (NCBI taxonomy): domain Eukaryota; kingdom Metazoa; phylum Chordata; class Aves; order Passeriformes; family Furnariidae; genus Margarornis; species Margarornis squamiger. The sequence goes on along the minus strand of JAWWTY010000001.1, from coordinate 95,231,030 downwards.
TTTTATGTAATTCAGTTAGTTGTGTAAATTTAATTGAAAAAGGAATAAAATAATCTTAAGAATGTATAGCAAAACTAAATGCATTGTGCATATGGTCTCCTGACAAAAATAACCATTTTCATGCTTAAGGAGAAAAATCTATCAATTGGTAACATAAACTAATTAATGGCTAGTTTTGCAGTTGAAGGAATCCTGAATCTTACCTCACCACATTGCAAGTACATAAGCAAAGCAGGACGTGTAATCTCTGGCACTGAATATAGTACAACTGAAATGCTCTTGCATCTTCATGGATATGTGTTTAATTCATCTCTTTCCCTTGAAACAATGTTATTACATATCCAAATTGTGTGAGAAATTGGTGTGCAGCCCTGAAACATTGTTCTGGAAAAGAGGATACCTTTTCCTTGCTGTGGTCTGAGTTTCCAGGCATTATCTGTAATGGATTCAGAATAAATGGTGACCTCCACTATGTGGTCAGAGAAAAAATTTTCTCAAATCCCCTGTTTTTGTGCATATTGCAGCTAAAACTTAATTATTCATCCTTTAAGGGACATCATACTAATCTTTATTTAGTCTACTATGTTGTCTGTGAATGTATGATATTAATTGAGTTTAGATTAATTTAATCTAAAAAGCACATTACTAGTATAATTTATTCAGTATCTTCTTAAAGAAAATTGCATTTAAAGTAATTCAAAAGAAGCAAAGACTTCCCCCTCAGTAGATAAGATATCTGCTAAATCTTTGTTCTTCTCTAAGTGCACAGAAGACTGTAGTTTATCATTTAATACCTTTTTGTAGCAGTGTGCAAATACTGCCTTTTTAATTGCAACTACTGTAACACAACAGATGCTGTGAATTTCTGCAAAAGGATTTTATGAACTGTTTCATAACCTCCTATATGATAGAAAGTAGCAAGCAAAATCCACTAAAATTAGGATGAACTGCCAAATTAAATTCTGTAGCAAAGCCTCCTCACTTGAGAGGAAAGTATCCCTTTTCTTGTAGGTACTAATAGTCTAGAATGCAGACATTAGCATTTTAATACCAAATTGCCTCCTCTTCCTGTGTGTCCTTCATGCAAAGAATTCCTCTGTACTGCATCATGTCTGCTGAAACTAGTGGAGCTGACAAAAATTTATGTGAACAATTGCAAACACCACAGTTGCAACTGCCTTTAACATCCTTAATGGCTTTGGCTCCTAGTGACAGCTCTCTCTGTTTTGACCAGATTTTGTGACCAATACAGTAAGCTCTATAGGTTTACTGTGATGATTTTGTTTTTGTGCCAGTGATGGGATTAAACCATACGTTCTTAGTTTGGATGCAAAGTAAATACTATTTGTATCATCTCTGCAAATCTAGCATGAATTACACTGTTCCTGGTGTAATTTGGTTTAGCTCCAGGGTAAATCAATGCTGTTCTATGAATTTGCAGAAGCAAAGGTGGGATCTCAAAGAAGCATTTGCTGTAATACTAATGTAATAAATAGTAACATTTATTAATAATAAATGTAGTAATACTCTATATGAGAAATCTTGTAGGATTACACTGAAATTGAGTAAATGTTTTCTTTTTATAAACTCTCAAATATTGTGTTTGGTTTCAAAGTGTAAACATCTTTTTGTAAGCAAAAAGCCCCTATATCTATGCATTCAGTATTAAGATGGGCTCCTTCTGCCTTCCAGGTAGACGCCGTACTTTTACATGATCACATTCAGAGCATTGAATGTGGGAATTACGGATTAACACATAGAGATCTATCTTTTTTCTTACAGTGATGTGGTTTTGGGGTAAAAGAGAATAGACAACTTATTAAAATAGGTTTGGGTGAGGGGTGGCAAAATGATCTTATTACTCAAGTAGCAGAAATTGCGTTTATAGATAAAATATCTAATCACCACCAAAGCTGTCATACCAGAAGTCCTCAAAGACTGATCATACTTTTTGCGGCTGAAAAGTTTTGTCCTCAGAAAAGGATGCAAAGTAATTATCTTAAAAAATGTGTTTGCAGTAAAATAACCATCTTGTTTACCTGAGAAACATACTTTAGACAAACACTGCTGAAAGTGGATCAATTGCCACTTCCTAAAAACAAAGTATACAAAATAGGAACAGTGTCTGTTCTTCATTTAGTCTGTGCTTTGTTTCAGAAGTCACTGTTCCCTAAAATTTTCTTTTGTATGTACTTAAAACACAAAATAATTCAGTTTTCATTTAGGATTTTGAGAGTAAATAAATGCACTTAGTAGAAGTGTATAAGAGAATTCCTGTCTCTAGAACAGGACTCTTAACAACCATTCATCAGTCTTCTATCTGCATGTAAGCTCCAGTTTTTTAATTAATTTATTATTCACAGTTATTAGCAGTACGTACTTGAAACCTGATTACGTACTAGCCAAAAAGACAATCTTGCACTTCAACAGTGATGACTTTATCTGCCTAATGAAGGCAGAGTTGAATCTCAGCATGAATTTTAGCAGTACTGCTACCTCAGCATTTAAAAGTGCTAGTCATTTAATCATATGTTCAGCCTTGCAGTCCCTAAATTAATATCTTTAAATTTTGAAGGGTACTTTGCTGTGTCTGTATATGTATATATAATATACAAATATGTATATCTAACATAGGGGTGTTAGTCAATTTGATTGCATGAGATGTTTCGCAGAAATTTTGAAAAAAATGATCCCTTTTTAGCTACCAGTTTAATGAGGACTTCTCAAGTAGTTTTCCCAGAAGCTTTTGCTGTCTGTCTTTTGAAAGAACAAGTGTTGACCATGGTTGCCAGACTTGAGGGAAGGTAGGGCTAGATTGCCTCAATGTTCCTGATAAATCAAAAATGAGACACCCACAGTTGTTGTACTATGTTGTGGGCGCTCATGTTCATATTGTAATATGCAATATAAAAGGATTAAGAACAGAGCTTTACTGAACTTGCTTGGGTTACTTGTTGAACATATGGAGAAAAGTAATATTTCCATTTTGCGCACACTGCAGGAGACTGAAAAATGGGTGGAAGAGAATTCTTCAGCTAAGCAGTCATTTTGTGTGATACTCAGGTATAAATGAGAAAACCTATTGCAGTTCTCCCATTTGTAGGTTTGTTTTTTGTTCCCACTGGTTGTGAAAATGTTGATGTGATATTTAAAGGAGACATTGTGCATGTGGGGCTTCTGTGTGGAAACATTTGCAAGAGGATGAAATTTATTCCTGTGGATGGCTTAAGTGATGTGACCTGTCAAGGTAATGAATGAAATATTGTACTCAGGCAGGAATATTACAATGGCTACTCTATGCAGAGATGATGTTTCCTAAATTGAAAAACAGGTTTATTAATGGTGGTCTTATAAAGACAGGACTAATCTAGGATTCTGCTACCATATTTAATTAACAAGTCAGCTATTAATGATTCATGTAGTTCAGATTGCAAAGTGAGTGATGATCAATTTTTTGCAGTGCTATGTTCACAGCTGTGAAAAGGTGGTTGCACACCTCAGAAAGCTAATTCAGAAGCATAGATCAATATTTGATTCTGTCTTTTGCTGGTGTTAATTTAGTAGAAAGATGTGTTCCCATATTCCTAACCTTGTTTATGATTTAAGCTTCCTGCTTAATTATTTATTTACTTGAAAATACTGTTCTTTGCCAAAAGCACAGTTTAATCTGATAATCTTGTATCATGGGGAATTTCTTGGGAGTAAATTAGGCCATTCAAAATAGGACATGTTGCTTCTCAAGCCTTGAAATTTGTGATTCCAAAATTACTTGGTACAAACCCAGAGATGGCTCTCCAGTTTTCCTGAGGAAAAGGACATCTGTAGTGCTGGGAGCTCAGCTGTGTGCTCCCAGTTTAGGTGTCTGGAAGCTGTCCATCCAGACATACACGTGAAGGCAGACAGCAGAAGTACTGGACTGTGACAGTCACAGCAGCAGACACAAGTGGCTGGAGTGTGATGTGTGACCCCCACGGTATTGTCTTGAGCCATATGCAGGGCAGCACAGATGGCAGGAGTGTGGAAGGGAAACCCGATGGGAAGTTTGACTGATTTGTCTGCAGTTGCCTCCTCTTCTTTTGTTGTGTCATTAGTGGTATACTGAGGAAATAGGACAATAAAGACACACTTTGAGAGGGTATAATGGTTCAGCAGTGAAAAATGTTAATGAAGTGTTGGAAAAAAAGCTTTTGTGTTCACATTTCAATATATATTGCCTTTTTAATGGGAAAGGTTCACTAATGTTAATGGCCTGGTCATGATTTAACGAAAAAGGTGCTGTCTTTCAGCTCTAAACAGGCAGAAACAGGAAGGGAAATGAGAAGAAAAATGTGACTCTTCTGTATTTAAAGTGTACATTAATAGACTTTATGAGCTGTGAGTGTAGTGGACAGAAGAAGGATGTATGAAGTGATATAAAATAGAACCTGAGAGGTTAATTTAATGTTTAGAGCCTAAGCAAAGAAACCCCAAACCCTTTAAACTTGCATAGATTGCAAAATTTCCAGATAAGTGACACAAAGGAAAAATGGAGAGATGTTTTGAGGCCTGTGTGAAGTGCTGTTTATGCTGAAACTGTTGTTCAATGCTGGTGCCTGGCCAGCTTTAGTCAGAGCAGACTAAGAGCTCTGACATTTGGCCAGAGCTCATTGTTGGATGTAGCAGAGATAATCTGAACTACTTTATCACTAGGTAGCTGATCCAATGAGCTGCTTTAGGGTCCTAAATATTGTAGTAGCCTCGAGAAGATCATCCTTTTCATAGATTGGTTACCCATAGCTTAATGTGGCAGGCACAGTTTCTTCTGCAAGGAAGGTAAGAGAGAGATTTTAAATCCATGCAGTTAGCTGACACTCTGTTATCTCCTGTGCCACTCTGCACTGTCTGTCTATCCCTGCAGAGCTAAGCTTATAGACAACATTGTTCTCCTGCTTTGCTGGGCCTTATATGCAAGAACAAATGCATAATGGTGCAGAAGAGATGAGTTACTGCATGTCCTGAAATTAAATATCTTACTTTAGTCTCCTTGTTAATTTGTGATGGCATATGAGGATAAATTATTTAAAAGGATTTTCTATAAAAGTGGCTGTTTCCCTTCAGTATGGATTAAATTATTCTGGAGGTCAGACGCTTCTACTTTGTTTCCCTTGAATATTAGTAGAAGTTTTCTTTTTTATTCTAAATACCTGATCATCATGTGGCTACGGCTGTAACTGAGAGCAAAATCATGCATTTCACTTGGGGAAAGGATCTGTAGCTGCCTTTCTTCTTTCCTTTTACAATTATACAACATATTAAAGAACTATCACCCTTTAGGCTCTGTTCCCTTTTGCAAATAACTATGAATGGAGATGAGACTGTGTCCTGGAGTAGATGTTTGAGCCACATACACCCTTATGCTGCACAGAGGTGTCTAATGCTGCAGAACTCAGCTGATGGAGTGAGCAGGCTGTGTTGTTTATTTTGGGAGATAAAGGGCTATAGCAGCTAAAGGGGGGAATACTTGCTACATGGTGCATTCAAATGTAATCTTCTCTTTATTGTCATTCTGAGCATTGAATAGTTCAGCTAAGCATATGGAATTTGCAATGAAATGCTGCCCAGAATAGTCTATAAATGTTTTGTAGTGCCTTAACTGGTAAGGGGTAAGAAATTTTTAAAGCACAACATGCTGCCTTCTCTGTGCCTCCTGGCCAACTGGCAGACAAATAGAAATAGGTGCAGCTGCAGCAGCATGTATTCTTACGACCATGAAGTGTTTGGATGCAGATTCAATCCAAAATAAAGCTGTCCCAGAGCAAGGGGCCACATAGAGTAACCCAATGTATGTGTATTAGGCTTCAGTCAAAGCACACCAACTCATCATACTGGCAAATTGACTACTTGTTTTAAAAGTCATTTTGCACAAGTTAAAAATGTATAAACCCACCATCTCTGACTCCAGCCCAAGTATCAGTTCGTTTCTTAGGTTAGAGCTGCCTTGTAAAAGGTGATATTTTGTTGGCTGACTGCTTGCTTCCTTCCAATACTGAGTATCACTGAGTGGGGACATGTGCAAGGGAGCTGAGTCCTAACTTTCCGTTTCCAATCTCTCAAATATGGAATAATAGAGAAATAGGGCTGGAAAACTTGGAGATATTCTGTAGTTTGTCTCCCTGCTCCAAATAAATTACAATTTCTCAGCCAATATTTGTGTAATTGTGAAGAGGATGTGAACCTCAAAAGCAGGACTTCTAGGAGGAGAAGCTCAATGAACCAAACTGCAGATGTGGATAGTGACCAGAGCATATTAGAAGGGATTTATATCTGTTAATATTTGTGGGTCATGATATTGATTTATCTGTTTTTAAAATTAATTTGTCTGATCTGCACTGTGCTCTTTTTCTTTTTTTTGGCTGTATGTGTTAAGGGTTGGTGTTAGCTTTTGCAGTTTGCTGTGTTCTGTAGTGATTAGTGATGTTTTGCCTGAGAGATTTGTTATTAAAACACTGACCTTACGCTTAATCTGGCATTTGAGCTCTATATAAATACATTATTCTACTTTGGGTGCTATCTCATGGAGACAATTAACAATTACCTTTCTTTCTCAGAGAGGGTTGTTTGGTTTTTTTGTGGAGGAAATACAGAATGGTGTTGTGAAAAGGCTACAAAAAGATCTGAAGCTGTTAACTTCTTGTTAACACTTGCTGAATTAACAGCAGCAAGAAGAATGTAAGGTTAGCATCAGGGCTAGTGAGGAAAGGTGAGAAACAATGCTGTGGTTAGTTTTCAAACGGATGCTCTAACTCATTGTTGGCATTTTCTCTGTAGGAGGTTCCGGTGTCAAGTTGTCCAGGTGTCGCCAGCAGCAGGCTTAGTCAGCATTGACAGCACTTGCCATCAGCTCAATGTCAGGCTGTGTGTGCATCTGTGACTGTCCCTAGGTAAATCGCTCCTACAGGATAGGCAGTCCTGTGCTGCTCTTGCCATTCTTCTCACCCTCGGCCTCCCTTACATAGGGAAGCTGGGACCATACAGGTGCCTTCCCTTGCCTTCCCTTGATACCATGGCAGAAGTGTGAATTCTGCCTTGGTTGGGTTCATATGCCAGATTCTGCACATAGGATAAGCTTGGAGAATCTGAACCTACAAGTTCTGGGAATCCACCTCAAAATCAGCACATCAGCTTATCATCAGCAGTTCTGATGCAGTCTTTCTGCTGCTTAGTTAAGCATCTCCACATATTCAGAGGGAAGCATTACTGCAAGTGTATGCTATTTTTTTGAGTAAGTTCATTTCCTGCCAATTCTGTGAATGCTACATCTTAGAATATGAAGAATTATATTAATTTGGGAGTTTTGTTTGCTTTTCCAATCTCTTGTGGTAGACAATGCTTGATTGTGGAACCCTGTGCCATTTTCATTTTTAAGTTTTTGCTGTCTTGGATTACCAAAAATTTTCTTAGTTATTGCTTGAATATGTAATCCTCTTTGTAGTTTCCTGAATATCTTCACATAACTGAACTTGTGCATATTAGTACTAAAGCAGGTGCCACTAACATAATGGTTACATTTGTCTTCTTGTTTTCCATTTCAAAGTGCTAGTTTTTAATACTCAAAAATTTGCCTCCTGGATTTATAATGTCCTGCTCTTAAAGTTTTTGGATGAGGAGGAAAAGTGGGGAAGTTAAAGTATGTCTTCCATAAAGAAATTTTGAAAAGCAAAGGGACAAAAAGAGCTCTTGCATATTTTTTGGTCACTCCAGTGGTGCATGAAGGTGTACAAAATCAGTTGAGGGCAGGAGTAGGCAGGACAAAACCTCACATGAACTGTAATATATAGTGCTGTTTCAGTAAACTGTAGTGTCTTTATAATAAAGCTTTGTCCCACAGGACTCTCAGTCCAGTGGGGTGGTGAACTGTCCTTAGTGCTAGATACCATTTTTAGGAAATGATACGGACGTACAGCTCATTTCAGCATTGTTCCTCACAACCCCTTTTACAAGGTGTAGACAGCAAGATAGGAGAGCTCATATTTCATGGCATAATGCTTTAATCTACCTACTGTTGTGTTTTCCATGCTTTTTTCCACCCTTGCTCTCAAAACCAACATACCCATTCTTCTTTGATTAATGACTGCTCTAGTCAGAAAAAATGTGAAGTAGGTTTACATTTGAGCTGTGTTTTTAAGTATCTGACTGGTCTCTTGCAGAAACTTGATCTATTGTTTTAGAATAATAATGCTTTCTTCCATCATCCTCAGATCTCAAAGCACCATGCTGTTGACCAGCTTCCTTTCTTAATGCATTGTAATGATACTTTTTTGCATTCTCATGTGAGTTAAAAAACATCTTTCAGTAAGGTGTTACTGTACTTTCAGAGTAACACAGAACCTCGTGCCAGGTCTAAGTTTGTATGCTCATAGCCTAGAGTAATCTGAAAAAGTCAGTGTTAAACCTCCTACTGATTTCAACAATATCAGGATAAACTGCTGTGCTGAAGAGTAATGAATCAAAATGCGCAAACATATCCACAGTATTTCTGTTTGATCAGCCTAATAACCCATTAATGAATGATTTGCAAACATGTCTAATTCCAAAAGGTCATATATCATAGTTAATTTATGCTCAAGGGAATAAATGTTTCTCAAAAAACTCATCGTCTGCATTTTTCTTGAAAGCCATTTTGTTTCAATCTTGCGAGTATGTTTAATTAAATATGTCCACATTCAAGCAAATTAAAAATAGTTATACTTCTAGTTGAACTTGAAATTGGCCTTTTCTCCAACTACTGTGTATCATTTACAGTAATGTAGTCATATTGGTTTGAGTTCTACAGCAGCTCTTTGACAAATACATTTGTCCTTTCCATGCCAAATCTGTTAAGAGTACTTGTCTGTGCTGCTATATTTTTATAACCAAGAATAATGTGTTTAATCATAATCAGAGTTCTTCTCTATATTTAAATCCATTGTTCATGACACCCTTGTTACCAGAATACATTGAACTTGGTTCTTATGCATCCAGAAATGATAGCTGAATGGAGATTAGGGAACCTTACAGAGCAAGTATGTTACCTGAGGAAGTAGTAACTTGTTTCTTAGCTCAGTTCTGGAGTCATTCACTTGGCACCTGGGAAACAGAAAGGTCTACAAGCATCACTGTTATTCCTCTTCTGAGGGCACTGTTCCCTTTGGTGGCCTGGATTTCTTCTGCATGTTTTCTTCTTCAGAGGAAGGAAGCAGTCCTTGCTATTGATGTGTGTGTGTGTGTAGTTCTTCCACTATCTGTACCTTGAAGTCAAGCATGTAGCAGAGCACTTTGCTTATCCTTGTTCAAGTAAACAGGTCAGTCATAGTCTTCTTTCTCTTTTCAGCCTTTTTAGTATTCTTGAATGGCAGCTTCAGGTCCCTTAGTAAGAAGCATCGACATGTGGCTGTAACATTATACACATTGCTTACAGGAGTCTGCTGTGTGGTGCCTGCCTGCAGGGTCTCTGTCTGAACCTTGTGCTATAGTATTTCGGGCCAAACTGAGAAAACTTCAGGGGTTTTTGCATGGCCTGGGGATTTTCAGGCTCTTGCCTGGCCAGGCTAACTTTCCAGGTACTGGATACTCTGGCAAGGGAAAGGTTCAGCTTTGTAGTCCATTAAAAAAAAGGAGCAAAAACTGGGGTTGAAGACTCTGCTTCAGCTAAGTTAATGAAAACCGGGAAGATAAGGAGTACTAACAATGTATGAAGCGACTGAAAGTAAAGCCTGGAACCACAGCAGAAGGTTTAGTAACTGTCTAATATGAACAAGTCTCTCTTGAGTTAGCATGAACTTCTGTGTTGCATAACTAAATGAAATTTGATCTGGCAGGATGAGGTTATGTTCACCTAGTGATTTGTGCTACATAGCCATTATGTTGTTGATACAGTGTTTGGACTGTAAAACCAGGAGCTGCTTTGTTGTGGTCTTCAAAGATCTAACTTTGGCTGTACCCCAGGGGTTCTGTTGACACTGGCTGTAAGTTCTTGACTTTTCTCTTTCTTTTTTGAATCAGTGAAGTTGTTGTCTTGAGGAAGGTGAGATCCAGGTAACAGAAACCCACATATAGGTACAACGTGGGCAGGGGAAGCTGAGAAGACATTTATGGAACCATTTCTTCAATTCATTCCCACAATAGAATTATATGCTTAGGCTACTCTAGTCTTCAGCAACTTAAAAGAAAGTGATCCATCAGCTCACTCTGTTACAAGATTCCTATTCATTCAAAATCAATCTTGTCATAATGAGATCTAGATAATGATGAGCTGCATGAGTTGTCTTGGTAACCTACTGCCCCAAAAGTCTTATATATAGCTTTAGGACTTGCAGGGGGGATGGAAAAAAATAATCAGTATGCAGAAAAATGTCCATGTTTGTCAGAGGGACAGATCTTGCAGAGAACTTTTTGTCTCATCAAATTCCAGGAGAAATTTTATTAATTAAAGTGGACTATGAAAACTATGGTGATGCTGTATCCAGCTCATGTGAGATGAGATGCACTTTTTTTTTCAAGACAAAAACAAAATCTGTCTCCAATTAGAACAAAAAATGCAGCACAAATGTGATCTCTTTTGGTTATCATATAAAGGCCAGATCCAGAATCAAGTATATTTTTCCTGTAGGTGAGGTGCAGAAGAGAGTATCACTAGCACAAGAATCAGTTGTTTTGCCGATAGCAAAAACTGCCATTTTTAAACAAATGTTAAATCAGTTTGTGATGACCAACAGTGTGCTTGCATTTAGCAGCATTTCAGGGGCTCTAGCATTTCATGTGCACTTTCCCTGGAAGAGTTTGTGTGCATGGTTTTCCCAAAAGCTTTTATTTTCATTGGTGATGATTTGTTTGGAAGACAGATAGGAATACAAAACTTTTGTGGAGCCCTCTTTGTCTCCTAAAGAAGCCTAGTGGTTTAAAAAGTTAAGCAGCTGAATCTGAATCTGGTATTTCTTCACTGCCTTTCCTGTAAATAGTGATGTATTAAGGATCTGCTTTTCTGTTAGGTTGTGCCGTGTAGCCTTAAAAGTTTTTTATAAAGGTTTATTCCTGTCATAAGGTCAGAATAGAAAGAGCTGGCTGGAGCTAACGACAGGCTAGGGTTTCTGAATAAATTAAACTATACACAAGAACAAAAGAATTTAATTTTAAATCCAAGTTGTGCTTTAAATTAGAGTTGTGCAATAGTGGCAATGTGAATTTTGTTTCTTTTCTCAGCATTCTCTTCTCAATGTTAAAAGAAAAAAATAAAACACTTAAATGGAATATAGAGATGAGACAATGGAGAAAAACATTTCATGGAAATTAGATACACCAGTTGACAACCACATCTCAGTGGCTGCACAAGTCACAACCAAGTCCCTGTGTTGTGAATTTGTTACAATTTGATGTTTTTATGCCATGCCTGACATTTCAGTCAAAATACTCTGATTCTTTTGCTGCTCTTCAGGAAGCTCTTGAGTCAATCTACCTAATTGATTTTAGGTATTTATAGGTGTCAGTTAAGGAAGGCTGGTATCAGTGAGTGACAAAAACAGGTTGGTGCAAGGACTCAGGCCTGGCAAATCTTTTTGATTCTAGTGTTGGGGCTTTTCTGCTATGTAGAAGACAAATAAACACAAAACCCCTGCATGTGTTAAAGAATTACGTAAGATTTAAATTGTTCATGTATGTTGCGATGCACTCACAAAGTTCCCATCAAAATCAAACTGTGATGAAAACAGTGCACATGCAAAAGTATCTTATTGCTTTTGTTCTTATTTTTTTCTTTGTTAGAAAAGAATTCATACGGTACAATAGTAGTATCTAATTATAATGATCTGTTGTTTATTGACATCTTGCTCAAACAGTTAACAAAACAGAGAATTGGTATAACCTCATATTTTACCATGCCTGTCTTTTTTATTAACAGATCTGTAGCATTGCTTCTGCAGAGGGGATAATAACTTTTGAGTCAGGAATTTATCTGATATAATTTGATTGCTCAGTACTCTTATCAGTCCCTCCAATTGCTCAGCTGCTAGTGTGTGCTTAGCAATTTCTTCCTTGCCTGTTATCCACCTTGTGTAATTTCTGCCTGGCTTTGGTTGTCTTGTCTGTCAGCTGTCTGCCACTACAAGGACTAAATACATCTATTATGAAATATAAGTAAGGATTCACTCATCTCCTCAAAGCAACTGCAAAGAGTATCTGTTTTTAGTGCTGGTATAGCTATTTCCAAACAATGAGTATGTTTTAGTAGAATCTTCTTTATGGGCTAAATTTGTTTGTGGAGTAAAGTTGAATTCTAGTCTTGCCTGTATTGGGTAGATATTCCACAAGTAAACTTGTTTTCTGTAGTAGTGCTTAGACCAGATTCATTACTTGAAATCAGAGTGTGTGTGTGAGATATGGTGATTTTTGCACATTAATATGGGTAATGCTTTCAGCATATTTCATCTCTAGATATTGATTAAATCTTGGGCGGGTTAAAGAGATGCTGGGCATATTCAGCATGTTACAAGGGGCAATCAAAATCCCGCAGCTTTGGCATGATGAGTCCAGTCATACTAACTGTGCCATAGAAAAGCTGTATGTTTATATCAGTGTGTTGGAATCAAGGTAACAACTTTGCTACATGAAAACATAGTTAAAATGTATATATATATATATATATATATGGTAAATGGCACTAGTAAATAGTGCTATTGAAAGAAACACAAGGAATAAAGCTGTAAGGAAAACCAGTAACAATACAATCCAGTGATCCTATTACATTGTCTGTTTTGTTATCTGGTTGCATTCCTGAAGAAAATTAGGCTTGGTTGTGATGGCTCTTGGTTTTCATACATGTTTTCATTATTGTAACAGCAACTGGTAACTCTTCTGTGTTCAGTCAGCACTAGATGCCAAACATACTAACCTAATTATTCTGTCAAGTTTGACTATATAAGGAGTTATATTTTTTCAGACTCATTTGATGTTAATTTTGCATATAAAAAAAATAATATAGTGATTTTGGGAGAAAGTACCCTTTCTTTTTAAAGGCCTGTTTAATTATGTGAATTGACAAACATAAGCATGAAACAGAATAAGCTTTTCTTCATTTGTTTTGTTAATAACACTATTCTGTTGTCAGCAAGCACCAGTAAAGGAATAAAATCATGAAAGTAGAAGTTTTGAAGGACCTAATTTAGCAAAGAAGGATGAACATGATTTTGCATAGTAATATCTAAAAGTAATGTGATTGTAATTTGAAACATGGAAGTAAGCAGTGTGGACTCAAATTCTAACTTGTTAACTTGCCCATACAAATGAAGTTTTACAGATACATACCTATTTTGACTGTATCCCGCACAAGCAATTATTATTTTTTTACTGCTATTATTATTATGATTAGTAGTAGTAGTAGTATTCAACCAGCTAAATGTGTGTAATGTAGTCATTAAAATTAACAATGTGATGGGTATAGGACCTTCCTAATCTGAAGAAAATAAAGGTGCTAAAACTCTTCTAAGAGTTGTTAGCATTTGGCTGAATTGAGCTTTTTTTAAAGTTCTCATTAGAGGTCTGTGTAAGGCTTTACTTAGTCCTTGTAGTGCAATGGAATTCAAAATGCGTCTTCTGTAATTAAATCTTTCTTTTCTCTGAATTCAGTTTGCCCTAACAGACTGTATTGAAGAAAAAAAAAAAAAAAGAGATGTTAAGCAAAACCACTTTATGCAGTGATGGTAATCTTTGATGATATCATAAATACCTGTTTGCCATTAAAGACAGTCCACTGCATGTCTGTGTTGGTTCATCTTGATGAAGAGAGAAGGGTGCAATCAATCAAAACCAATATAATGTCATAGCAATATACATCAAGCTGAAAATAGCAACTCTAATGAAGATCTCTAAATACAAATAAAGATACTTAAAATAGTTTTACTGGACAGGGACTAGCTTGCAGTCTCTTCATTTTCTGCTTGCACTGTTTGCCTGATGCGCCTTGATGATTGCTTATGTTGGCATCAGTTTATTTGCTGACAACCCATTTTGTCTGTTTGAATTACCTATTTTATCAAGCTACTTTTCTGTTGTTGAAATACTGTCCACTGATTTGAAAAGAAAAAAGAGAAAAAAAAAAAAGAGAAAAGAAAAGCAAGGCTGCTTAAATTATTAAATGCTTTTCATCCAGGGTGTTTTACAAGTCGCAAGGAATGTTTGGTGTTTTTTACAGAATAAACACCTGAGAGTTTCAGCAAGTTAAAATTTCATTTCTACAGAGTTGCACCTCTGCTGGAAGAATACAAAGGTACCCATGGGTGCACCTTAAAGAAATTATATATAGGGATTGGGAACTTTCTGTAAAATCAAAGCTGTCATTCATCTCATTTGGTCTAAATAATAAAAAAAATCCAAAAACTGAAATTGAAACCAAAATCTTGTTGTATGACCTTTTGTTTTACTTCCAAATAGTCTGGTTGGCAACCCGTGTGGCAGATCTGACTGCATATAAAATGATTTTTGAGATATGGCCTTGCTCAGAAGGTGGAGATAAAGAGAAATGATTCCTGGCATTTTATGGAGCCCAGAGCTGTCAAACCATTTTAGTGTGACTGTGTAACCCTGGAGACTAAGGTCTGTGAAGTACCCACTGCATCTGTGGGTTTATGGCCCTGGGAAATGCCAAGTCTGGAGAGGAGTCCGCATTCCCCAAAGGTGACATCTGCCCTTAGCAAAAGCAAGGCTCTGCTGTTGCACTTCAGCATCTGTGTATGATGGTTCTGTGACATTAGTGTTGCAGACTCGTAAGTAACTAAAATGTTGCTTTTATTCTGACAGTTGTATTGGGTTTGCATGGCCAGACTTTGGTAGGGGGATGACTACAGAGGCAAGTTCTATGAGAAGCTGCCAGAAGCTTGTCTGACAGAGCCAACGCAAAGTGGTTCCAAGGTGGACCTGATACTGGCCCAAGGCCGAGCCCGTTGGTGATGATGGTAGCACCTCTGGGATTACACCATTAAGAAGAGGAAAGTCAAAAACAGCCTGCTGTGGAAGAACAGCCAAAAGAGTGAGAATATGTGAGAGAGACAGCCTGCAGATACAAAGGTCAGTGAAGAAGGAGTGGAAGGAGCTGCTCCAAGCCCTAAAGCAGAGATTTCTCTGCAGCCTATGTTTTAGACCATGGTGAGACAGCTGTGCCTGTGCAGCCTGTGGAGATCTGTGGTGGAGCAGAGATCCACCTGCAGCCCATGGAGGTTCATAGTGGAGCAGGTGGATGCCGAAAGGAGGCTGTGCTGGAGCAGGCTCCTGGCAGGACCTGTGGACCCACTGGAGAGAGGAGCCCATACTGGAGCAGGTTTGCTGGCAGGACTTGTGACCCTATGCTGGAGCAGTCTATTCCTGGAGAACTGCACCTTGTGGAAGGGATCCTTGCTGGAGCAGTTCATAAAGAACTGCAGTCCATAGGAAGGACCCACTTTGGAGAAGTTCGTGCCATTGCTAAGACCTGGGGAGCAAAAGGGAAGTGAGGATGGCATTTCAGTGTCCCTTCTGAACCTTCATATAGATTTAGAGTAAGCTGCTAGTGACATTTAGATTTGTTTATTGTTGAGTTAGATTTGGTTTTGTTTGAGGATTCATAGTTTTGGGATTATTTAAAGGTTAAGTCTTTGTGTAGAAGCTGTACTACTGCTACTGTACTATGCTGTGTTTTCCAGACTCTGTTCATGGGACACATGCCTATGGGAATGATGCTGAGTATCTCCAGGTATTCATGCCCTGTTTTTAGCTGTGAATTTGTAGTCTGTATATGCACAGATAGCTCCCATTTGTCCCCTGCTTGAATTCCATCAGATGAAAGCAGATAACAGCACTGTGATCTGAAGAATCAAATACTTTACTGAGAGGATGAAGGACATGGCTGAGAGCAGAAAAAATGATAATGTTTTATTTTACTTAAATGCCTTTGCAGGGTACTAACTGTAAGAGTTCCACCAAAGGTTGCTATAAATTGAGTGTGTACTTGGATGAAATAACATCTCACGTTAGGCAGAATGTAATTTTTCTTTATAACACCTTTTTAGACCTCCTTATTTGTCAAAGAGAAAACTAAACATTTTAAGAGCATTAATATTGCAAATAGCCTGAAAGCATAGAGCCATCAGAAATTTTGTTAGGAGAGCAGAGCAATCACCTAGCTATTTGCACCTAGCTATAATCAGAAAGGTGTGATTTCCTAGCAGTGTGTAGGTATGAATTGTTTTCCTGTTTAGTATTCCCCATCCCACCTGTCTCCCCTGTTTGACCTGATCCACAGGCCCCCCATTAAAGCTGGCTTCTTGGTGCTCTCAGTGGAAACCCAATGGTTACTGGGTGTATAGTACTTGTGTTTCCTGGAATTTGCAATAACTTTTTTTGGTTGAGAAAAAGATCAAAGCTAAGTTATAGGCAATAGTAATAGAAACCCATTTGCCCATTCTGCACAGTTAATACTGTTTTTGCTGTGCTGGAGCATGATGGAATTCATCCTACAGCAGTTTCATAACTCTTGCGTTTACTTGGAGAGCATAGTCAGGAACTGAAACAACTTCTACTTGAAAATACTTTTCTCCGTCTCCCCTTTATTCCACATGTTTTCCTTGACATAACATAAATAATCCCAGATCAAAACGCTATTTTCAGCCCTGAAGGGGAAAGAAATTAAAGCTCTCGGTCGCTAGTCCATGAAGAGATGTTGTTGTGGTACATCTCAGATGACAAACCTTAATGTGTTATAGCAACGTGGCAGTAACTTGAATTTCAACTGTGAAGCTCATACTGTGTCACAGATGTGTTTTACATTAGCCTAAGGCAGCTTAAGAAGTGTTTAACCTTTGAGCTTAGGCACAGTGAGATCTGAAATAGTGGTGATATTACTAGGTAGGTAGAAGGAAGTGTCCTGCTATGTTACTGCATATACATACATACATACATATATACATACATAGAGATGTATTGAGTCCTGAGGTATCAGTGGTCTTCACACATTTTTTCTGCTTTAAGTGTGGTCAGAACCTCAGTGTTTTATGGGGCTTTTCCAAGATTGTCTGAGGGCAGATAAACCTCTTTTCTTAAAATCATTTAGGTCAAACTGTGGTGCAACCTAGTTCAAACAGAAGTATGTTTCCTCTGAGTAAGCACAGTTGTGAAGCAGTTGCCAACTTGTGAAGATAAAGACTCATTCAATGAGACAGTTTCAGCTCCCACTCATACTATTGCCCTGGATAGTTGCCTAGTCTCCTCACTATGATCCAAATCTGTGTTTGGGGATGCCCTGATTTGCATAGTATTTATGTGATAGACTTTGGAACTTTAAAGACTCTGTTGCTTGCTGTACCAGAGATCCTGCTTTTATTCTCACATGTTTTATTTGGAGTCTCATTTTATATAGCTAATGGAGGAGATGTACTGCCTTCATTTAGTAATTCAGAGTACACTGCAAGCCCCTGCTAATTGTGGGGAGGCTGTGGGAGCAGAAGGTATGGGAGCATCACTGCCTGCCTTCTGATGGGCCCAGCCATTGCTGCATCCCTTCTGGAAACAAAGCACCAACCCTCTCACTTACTAGCCACCAGTCAGTTTGCAGGTTTCCTAGGGAGGCATGGTAGGGGTGGAGAAGGTCTCCACTCTCTCCAGGCCACATGTTCTATGGGAAAGCTTCTTCAGCTGAGGATGTGTGCACTGCTGTTGAGCATGGTCTGATTTGTGATTTGCATGTGCTTGCTTCAAGGGTGCAAAAATGCAGGGATTCTGGAGAACCCCTGAATTTTGAGGCTGGGAGCAGTGCTGTTTATTTTTCTGGCTGTTTCAGTGTGTCCAGATTCAGTGGTTGTATTTACAGTCAAAATATATCCTGGTTTTAAATTTGAGGTAGTAGCTAATTTTTGTAATCAAGCTAAGACCACTACAGATTAAATACTGTGAAGATCATGACGAAAGATTGCTAAATACAGTGTTAAAAATAATGATGTTAAACCAGTAGCTTAACAGTAAGAATTAGAGATCAATATGCATTAAAATATGTTATATGCACAGGCAGCTATTCACCATCTAGTGTGAGGTGAGCAGCATTGCTTGGCTAATATGTTTCCATGTTGCAGAGTTGCTATGGCAATATCAAACCAATGAATAAACCACATCACAGACACAGGGAGGTGAGTAAGTGTGAAATTGATTCAGTGGAAAACAGGAATATGTGGGAGCGAAATTGGTCAAGATAAAATTTGTGGTAGGAATACCTATTTATTTTCATATTTTTAATAATTTATTGTAATGACTTTTTAAAAGATTGAAGTCTTATAGGTAATTTTTCCACCATAAACTCTTGTGTATTTTCATCTGATGCTATGTGTGTGTTTCATCATATATAAGGCATTTAGTCCATTAATAATGAATATAGCTAAATATAAAAAGTACATAATATTTAAAAAAAAATAATTGCTATCATATCAAATCTAGGTAAGATAAATTGACTATAAGTTTTGTTATCAGATGGAAGCTATTATTGTAAAAGTTGTATTTGAAAGCATGTTTCTACATACATCAGGCTTAAACTTGTTCTTTATTTCTCAATGTGTAGTATAGTGACAGAATCCACAGAAATGTCATAGAAACACTGCATTTTGGGTACCACATTGATTTAACAAAAGACAGATATCTGTGCATATAAATGGATTGCACAAATATTGATCATTCTTCATTGCCCCATTTTGTGATTTATGTGACTAGTGTTTGGAATGTCTTAGGAAGAAAATATTTTGGGGATTTTTTTCCCATTTATTTTAAAACATTCTGTGAAAAGAACAGTTACACTAAAATGTGCTATCAGCAGTATATTTCTCTTAACTATGGGAAATAAAATATATATCAGGCATGTTTCTAATTAGGATTTCTGTTTTACTAATTTATCTCAGTTCAGTTGGATGATCAAACAGTGATAAAGCTTTTAATCCTGGGAAAGATCCTGTTGCTGAGGAATAGAATGTTATTTTGTTGTATGTGAATTATTAATGTTACAAATTGATATTTGCTTAAGACATAAATAAATCTATTCTTAGAATATACTAGTTTTAGGGGAGGAAACATGCTTCTGTGAGTTTCAGTGCTTGTAGTTCATATGGTATTAATTCAATCTAAACTTGCTGCTTATCTATAGGTTCAAAAAAAATCTGACATCTTACATGTGCTTTTCTGTTTCATCTCTACCTCCCCCTTTGAGTGTATCTCCATATCTAAGGCCTTTTTATTTTATTTGTCCATGAACAAAAATGTATGGTAACAATGCTAAATTAAACAGCATTAGATTAAATTTTATTTTATTTTTAAAATGCCAGGATGGTTTTATCCAGTACAGTCAAACGACAAATGCAGTTTGTCTGAAATCCTACTCTGTCACATAAAAGCTGCTCTGCTACTGCTTTGGGTTTCTTTAATTCAAAGTAGAACTGAATAGCTCGGTTTATTTACAGAACAGAAACCAATATTTGTTTGCATTTACCCTTTTGATTTAGCTTTTAGAGAGCAACATTTGCCAAATTATTGGCAAAGAAGTTGCTGGCCAATGCATTTTACATGGGGATGGAATGATAAGGTGAAGACAAACACAGGGCAAGTGTTGGTTGAACATTGAAGCTTTTGTGATTTGGAGTTTTAGGGGTAGAAAAAAACCTCTTCTGTGACATGACATCTCGAAGTTCTTCATTTACACATTTTCCTGCATCTCCCTGCAAGTGTTAAGCTCTGACTAAATAATGTTCCTAAACTCAGTTCATGTGCTGATGAACAGCTGCATCTCAAAAGATGGTTCATTTCTGGTGTTTTCAGATGTAAACAAAATCCTCAAATTAATTGATCAAACCTAGATAGATCAAGGTTAAACGGATACAAAAGGAAATAATATAGGCCAGGATGTAGTTTTTGCTGTACCTTATATGCGCATAGACTATCTTTCTTCATTTGTCACTGACAGTTTTAGCTGTGCACAGCATACAAGACTGGATGCCCAGTGATTCCCAGTAGGGATTTTGCAGACACAGAGTTGTCACTATTGAAGCTTCTGCCCCTGGCATGGCCCAGCCCACTGATGAGCATTTCTTGAGCTTTACTGATTGCCAGGCTGGCCTGGATGAGGACAGGCACACAGCTGAAATAATGGAAACGTTCTCTTTGAGGGAAGGTGCTTTCAGAAGAGACTCAGTTTTCCACCTGCTGCTCCGACTTTCTCACTTTTGGCATGTATATTGCCAAAAGTGCAGAAGACTTGTTGCTGTTTTGAAAGCAAAGGAACATTTGTTCCAAGAGGTGTTTCTTTGAAAGTCTGCTTATCAGCAGTGCTTTGTAGGTAGCCCGGTGTGTGCACAACCCCCGTGCCACTGCAGAAAAGTGGTTTTTTTGCAAAATCCTCAAAAACCTTTTTTAAAGCCTGAGTTCTTAGCAAGACAGACATGGCTAAGAAACAAGTCTTGGGGGAAGGGAAGGAAGAAGTATCTCCTCAAAAGGCCAGAAGAACCCTCCAGATCAAGTGGGTTTCTTTTCTCAGCAATGCATATTGATTCACCTTCAGCTTTTACATCTCCTGTAAAATGAAATTACTTAGGTTAGCTTCCCTGAATATGCAAGCCAAGGTAGCTTTTTGTCCCCACCCGTGAGTGGAAAAAACTATACCAAACTAGTGGTACCTCCTCTTCTTGCCCTCTGAAGCAGATAGTGACAAGGGTTCATTTTGACAGTAGCATGTATCCAGTCTTGTAGCACCTTAAGTGCTGGGTAATGTGATAAGTGCTATATGCTTCCTCAGCAGCATCAGTGTCCTCTTGTTGGCAGCGCTCACGGTTGCAGTGTGATGCTCAGAGTATACCTGTAACAGCACAGACAGAAACAAAGGGATACAGCTTAGGAGAAATGCATCCAGGCATCCACTTCAGGTAAGCAGTGGGGCTGGACACCATATGGCACTGGAAATTTTCCTCTCTCTGGACCGTTTTGGGGTGTGTTATGTCCTGCACTGTAAATTACCTTCATGTCAGTCCTTCCAATAAAAGGACTGGTATGGACGTAATGAATGCATGGGGGAAAAAAGTGCTGTTTTTACCTCAGGAGCTGAATACATAGACAGTCCAGAAAATCCTGATTTGTACACTTTGCAAGATTCAACAGGATGGAAGTGGCATTTTGAGTAAATTTCTCTTTGCTTTCTCTTATACAGAACTCAGCACTGAGGTGTTATTGTCTGGTCTCTTCTTGTCCGCTGAGGTTGGTCTCACCTTTCTCCACACTATCCCATGTGCCAGCAGTGAGGCATTGTTGGCAGCAGGGAGAGTCTAGCTCTTTCTCCACAGCATCCACAGTTTACCTCAGCTCCAGGGATGATAAAGGGTGGGAGCATGTTCAGTGCAAGCAGAATGTTACCAAGCACTAATTCCTCTGAAAAATACTGCCTTATAAAGCCAAAGTATTTTCAAACAATTCTAACCTCACTGGATATGTAGCCTTGTGTAATAACAAAGCCACTTTGTTCTGTATTATAAGGCAACATCACACTTGCTAGAAGTCCTTACTTGTGTACAAGTCATTGTTTCTTATACAGTCAGTCTGTGTATTTTCAGTGGGTTTTATTTTTTTGTGGTGTACAGAGAAGGGAGGGAAAGATAGAATCTGACCATGAGATTTTTTTCATAGAAAGAGTACTGTGAAGCCTTTGATTTTTCCCCATTGACCTCCAAAATTGTAACAGTCTGTGGTAACTTTGTATTTATCTTTGTGTGACTTTTTTTTATTTTTCATAATTCTTCAGTTTCGGTCAGTGCCCTTTATGAAGTTCTTATTCTTTTGTTTCTCTCCCTTTTTTGTATTTCTGTTGGCTTTTTTCCAATCTGGTAGACTGCTTCTGTGCATTTGGTATGTAGACTCTTACAAAAACTGCCAGTGCTCACATATACCAACATCGTTTGCACTAGTTTCTACTGAGACACTAGTTTGCTGCTTTTTAAGTAACTGAGGTAAATTTTCCTTGTTCTTTTGTTTCACTTCTTCCTTTCTTAGAAATGTGAATGAATCTCTTTAGGAATGCTTTAATACAAATTATCTTATTTGAGGGCCTCATCTAACTGTTTGGTGTAAGAAAGGTTCAAGAGCAGCTTTTTGGGATTAAAGAAGGTGAAGGCAGTTTTCAATTTACTTTCAAGTGCAGGATGGGACACCCAGCTGGGACCATAGATGAGAACCGTGCCTTTGTCCCAGTCTCCATCATTCTTTTTCTTGAAGCCATCTAGTCACTTGTCATCTGGTCAGAGCTGTCTGGTGTGGACAAAGGACACATGGCAGAAGTCAAAGGGAGTCCAGGGAAGGCTGAGAAGCTTTTTTAGCTTTATCAGGGGAGTTTGTTTTCTGGTATCCACTGAGCAATTCTGGGAGAGTCCTTAGTTACTAACGCCCTTTGTACCTTCTTTGGGATTGGTGACAGTCTCTTCTCAGACCTTTTGGGACATATGGCTCCTCCTTGAGCGTAAAAGTTGCCTTGGCAGCTTGTCTGTAGCTTTCAGGAACATGTCACTACTCATTTGGTAAATCACTTAGTGCAGCCACTCTTTCCTGCATAATTGCCAGTGGTTTCTATGGCCTACCATCAGTCCTCCTTGAGATGTCTGGTTTTCTCTGTCATTCTTCCATGCACCTGTTTGGCTAAGTTTATATTTTCACAAGCTCTCAGACAAGCTGCTTGGCCTGCAGTTACTGCCTGTTTCTTGAGGGATCACATTAGCTGTAGATTTAATTAATTGATACATTCTATTCCAAAAGCCTTTCTGCCAATGTGTGCCACTTAAATCTATTAATTAGATGTTCCACCTAAGTAGTTATCTTTTTGTGGTGCACTACTGTAAAATGAATAAAACAGAACAGTGGCTCATATGAGAGGTTAGGTAGTGGAAATGAAAGCACAGAAATAGTAACAAGTTTGCCTTCTTCCCTGGCAGTTAAAAGATAATCAAAGCCAAGAATCATTGACCTTGTGACTGAATCGCAGTTGTGACACTGGTTGTTCTTCCTACAGTCCATGGTACACCGTGGTGCATCCTTCAGTCCTGGTTTCCTACTTGTTGAGACCAGAGCACCCACAGAAGTTGTCTGGACTTGTCTTTTAAGAATCAGGTGACATGAAGACTGAGCTCATCTGCTCATAGTTTATGAAATGAGCTGCATTAATGATGCCTTGAATGAGTAAGTTCCCAAAGAGGCACTGTTTTTCTGACCTGCCAGTACCTGCATTTTTTGTATTTACTCTTTAAATTTAAGTGCACCAAATTATATTTTATCCCCATGGTAGGGAACATAATGTATTGCAAACATATTGGAACATCTCTTCTATGAGGAATGGCTGAGAGAGTTGAGATTGTTCAACCTGGAGAAGACAAGGCTCTGGGAAGACCTTACAGCAGCATTTCAGCACTTAAAGGGGGCTTATAAGAAAGATGGGGACAAATTTTTAGCAGGGTCTGTGGTGATAGGGTATTAGCATTAGGGTATTATGTGTTCTTGATTGAATGATGTGGTAGGTGTGACCTGGATTACTTGGCATTTTAAAAACTGGTGGATATAATTTTGCCAAATCAGGACTTCACTCTAATCCTGTATGAACTTCAACTGCTTCAATTAAATGCTGGTTACATATTCTCTTTACTGTTTCTATTAACTATAGATTCTTGTTATTAAAGTCCTGTGAGCTATTGCTGGGTTGCTTGTAAAACCTGTCATGTTCCACATTATTGCTTGACTGAATGTCTTTCTCTGTAGTAAAAATCATACAGGACTTGGAGACTGCCATGCAGATTAAGTGTTTGCATGTGAATAAATTTCTTCCTGTGAGATTTGGGGTGTCATATATAGGCCCTAATATTTAAGAAGATTAACACTCCAGGCTGTGAACATAGCTGTGTGAGTTGAAATGTATTTTCTTCAACAGGTCATTGCTTGTGATGTAGATTATTGATGAGAAGTTGTTGTCACCAAAGAATATATATACACTACTTGGAGGCATGTACTAGTAAGTGACTTGGTATTTCTTTTTAATTGGATTATGTAGTTTTCTTTGTAGGATTGAGCAGAATTGATATGGTTATTTCCCTCTAACAGAGAAACTTCTAACTGCTTCCTCTCTACTTCTGAACTTACGACTTACACATGGTCTTAACCAAATAAAGTTTTTACGTGAGCTGTAAATCTCTGGAAGGTAGAACTTTGCAGTAAATTTATTCAGTTGAATGTTTCATGGTAGTGTCTAGGACTTGAGTGAAACCTTAGATTAATTAAGGTGTCCATAGCTGTTTGTTGACATATGCACTTGACTGCTGGGACAGAAGCTGTGAATACTTTTAGCATTTAAATTAATTCTGTTATAATTCTTTCAGTTGCAGCTGGGCAATATAGCCCCTTCCTTATGCACCTAAATAGGATTTGGAAACCCCAAATTATTTCATACAAGAGTATTTATGGAAATTATTCTTGCTGTGCTTTTTAAAAACAGAACAGATTTCCCCAGATTCTATTCATTCTTCCTAACAATTAGACATGAGCTAGCAATGTGTGCTCACAGTTCAGAAAGCCAACTGTATATTGGACTGCATAAAAAAGTGTGACCAGCAGGTTGGGGAAGGTGATTCTCCCCCTTTGCGCTGCTCTCATGAGATCTCACCTGGAGTACTTCACCCAGCTTCGGGGTCCCCGGTACAAAACAAACATGGGTTTGTTTGATGGGTCTAGAGGAGGGCTACAAAATCATCAGAGGGAAGGAACACCTCGCCTATGAATCGGGATTATTCAGCCTGGAAAAGTCTCCAGAGGCACCTTCTAACAGCCTTCCAGGACCTAAGGGGGCCTTCAAGAAAGATGGAGAGAGACTTTTTACCAGGGTCTGGAGTGACAGGACAAGGGGGAACAGCTTTAAACTGAAAGAGGCTTGATTTAGATTGGATAGAAGGAGAACAGTTTTCACAATGAGGGTGGTGAGACACTGGAACAGGTTGCCCCTAAAAATTGTGGATGTCTCTTCCCTGGACCTGTTCAAAATCGGGTTGGATGGGTCTTTGAGCAGTCTGAGCTAGTGAAAAATGTCCCTGCCCATGGCAGTGAGGTTGCTCTAGGTGATCTCTGAAGGTCCCTTCCAACCTAAACTGTTCTACAATTCTGTGATTCTATGATCCTTGATCCTAATTGTTTTATCTACAGGTAAAGCAAAAAAGTTACTTCTAGCTATTGTGAAAGATACTCAGAATGTAGTTCAGGAGTTGGGACAGCTGAATCAGCCACTATATAAGTGGATCAGTGCATCTGGGGAGGAAGTGCTTCATGAAGGAAGTGGCAATACCACATCAGGGCAGCTGCAGAGATCAAGTACTCACTGAGGATATTCATCAGTGCTTTGTGTTGCTCTGGAGGTATAAGAGGGATAAAATTCCTTTGCAAGATACTTTTTTGTTCTTATTGATGGTGAAGAATAGCATTGTTTTATTCCCTAAAACATTCTTTATATATATGCATTTTTTAATTCTCCCTTGTCCTTCTGTTTTCTTAGGACATTGAGTTGATTTGTTATGCACAAATTGTTGATATTGCAAAAAAATCAAAGGATAGGTATTTATAGATGAAAAAAGTTGGCAGCTTAATTCTGAAGCTGAAATACTGTAGTAGAACACAACAATTATTTTTTTTCCCCCAAATAGACAAATCAAAATCAATGCCAATTTTTCTTTCTGAAGACTGAATGAAAAAACACTCAGGAGATTTCTTCCTCCATCTTTCATTTCTTCCACTAAAACCAACCTTCCCATGAACCCCTGCCCACATATTACATCGTGGGAGACCTAGTTTAAATAGGATTTTTTTTTTTTTTTTCAGAACTGAATAAAGTAACATCCTTATCATATTTCCCTGCAGCCTTCCCTTTAACCCTGAGAAGAGTAAGATTTGGCATCTTAAAATGGGAGAATTAATAATACTCCTCTTCCACAGAGATGCTGTCAAGAGAAATCTGTTGTGACTTTGTGACTTAGAAGTATAGGCTGGCAGCTTGCCCTCTGAGCTCAAGAAGGCATGGCACCATGCCCAGACTCTTTTTCTCTGGGCTTTAACTTTTTCACATGGCTGTGCAAAAACAAGTCAGTACTTTCTCCTAAACTTGGTTATCCTGCTGAAGACTCATCTGTACTACCTAGAGGTTTCTATTCTGTTCATTTCAACTTAAAATTCACTCCTACTCCTCCTTGTCAGCTTTCTTCCTGTAGCAATACATCTTAGCATCTTAACCTTCTTACAGAGACCACCTTTTTTAATTCAGCTCAGCTGTTGGATGGTTTTTCCAACCTCACAGTACTTTTTGATGAGCCTCAGGTAGGGGGCAGCTAATCCCGTAGTAATTGCTGTGATGATGATCTGACTCGCCTTACTATGAGTTCAGCCAATCTGGAAAAAGTTAAATTATTGGATGCTTTGGTAATGCATACTGTATAAATACCTTGAATCATATTCTTTTTTCTTTAGATGGGTTTACTTATTAAGTGATTGGATTCTAAGAAGTTATAATAATGCTGTAAACAGTGACCTTTCAAAAAAAAAATCTTTTTTTTTTTCACTCTAGTAAAAGGAATTAATCTTTCTTGAGATTCTGTTGCTAATGAAGAAAAAGGATTAACAACAAGCAAGGAGGTGACATTAAATAGTATTGGAGGGAGAATACTATGCTGTTGACATTTTAGAGTGATCCAGAGTGAACACTCAGCCTAACTGACAATCGGAAGACAGAAATTTTAAATGTAACTTCAGTTTTATTCATTTAATTTTCAA
The DNA here is from genome assembly GCA_035222235.1 of Margarornis squamiger. Classification (NCBI taxonomy): domain Eukaryota; kingdom Metazoa; phylum Chordata; class Aves; order Passeriformes; family Furnariidae; genus Margarornis; species Margarornis squamiger. Next base: position 95,204,192 of record JAWWTY010000001.1, on the reverse strand, counting down.
AATAAAACACTGAAAAGATTTTACAGTATTGAAATTTGAAATAGCATTATATCTTTAATCTCTACAGATGGTAACTTTAAAACTCTTACAAAAAACCTAGTATATATTATGTGTTATATTAATATATGAGCTGTGCTCAGTAATTCAAAGAGGAAAATGCAGAAAGCTGATGACAATTAATGAAAGGTCTGTCATAGACTCTTAAGCCTGCATCATCAAGACCTGTCTGCCTGCCACTGCCAGTCCTGAAGTCTCATCTTTCTGCAATACCTGTGTGGTGTATCTTGTTAGTTCTAGCGGCACACAAAGGCAGATGGCACTGCAACTACCTTTCCTGACAACATTACTGTGTGAAGCATCACATTTTTATTTGAATTTGTTCATCAGCAAGTGAAACCAGAGCCAAAGTGAAAACAGACTGCAGTTTCACTTGAAAACTACTACAAACAAAAATTATCTCATCCATGTCACCCTGGGAGAGTTCAGCTAGGATTTTGACAGTGCTGCGCTTGTAGAGGTCCTGGAGTCATCATCAACAATTCGCTCATATCATTAGCTTTGTTTGTAGCAGCACCAGTCAAAAAAGTTGTGAAAATGTTTGGCATCATTGGGAGGGGTGTTGAGAACCAGACAGAGAGTGTCTGCTCTGTGTTTTTCTGTGGTGTACAACACTGATGTGCTCAAATCTTGACAGCTGTGTGTAGGTCCAGTTTCCATACCCCAGGAACGATAGTAGAGGAACAGAGAGGGGCCACTTAGTTGATGAAGGGAAAGTAGCTGTCTTTGAGGATTAGCATTGCAGGGATTACTCATTTTGAGCAGAAGATTGGTGGAAAAGATGAGTGAAGTTTTAACATTATAGGGCTAGTACTGAAGCTCTTGGCATTTGAACTTTGGAGGGAATTAGCTTAAAACAGGTGAGAAAAGTACTTTCTAACAAATTAAAAATGTGAATTTTTTTCTTGCTATGAGAGCTTGTGAGTGCACATAATATAAAATTGCTAAATAAATAAACCCTCAAAAAACAGACACACAACAAATTCATGGGCAGTAGGCCCATAGATAGTAAAAGGAATAGACAGAATACACTCCAGCATGTCTAGTTTTGTCCTGGGATTATTTACAGAATAAACTGAAGAGGATGGAACAAAGAAAGACAGGAAGACCAAGTTTACAGGGAGCAAGTTAGACAAAGAAAAATGTTTTTATCTCCCGGCAGTTAAATGAGCATGCAGTTTGAAGCGATTCAATTGCAGTAGTACAGAAAGGCGCCAAAAGCCAAATTAACTGTATGTTTGTAGGCTTTCTAAGAGCAAAGTAAAATGCATTGGAAAACAGTGTGAAAGGCTAAAAGCTTGCACATACAGCTATCTAGGTGACAGGCATCAGGTTAGAGTACTTTAATAATTTCGATCACATGTTCATGTCACAATATGCTAGACTTTTCACCCTCTGAAACTGCTTATAAGATGCGCGTTATTGGGGGGTTTGATGGTTTTTTCCTAGTTTCTTAGGGGGCAGTATTTATTTTGTTTTGTTTCTGCTAAGTACTAGAGGCAGCTACCACTTTCTTATAGTGAACTGTGGTATAACAATTCACCCTACTGACCATGAGATGTCTGCTTTTCAAATGTGTCTATGAGAATATCAGGATATAAACAAATTTCTGGTTAATGATTGACATCCCTCCCTGGGAGGGAACATAGAACAAGTAGCTGCAAAGTCCTTCAGCTGTGGAACTACTTAAAAATTGGTTTTCCCCTAGACGCTTTTTAGCAGTCAGTTGACAGCACACACTTCAACAGCAGCAACACAAAACTGTAAACAAGGATTCTTTGCCCCATGTGATATTGGTTGAATCAGTGTTGTCAGCATCTTATTATTGTCATAAATGGAGGACAATTGTTTGAAACTAAATACACAGGTGTTATGGGTAGGAGGCTAAAAAGGGAGTTTGCAGAATTTGAATTCATGGCATGTTCCTTCATGTGGAAGAAATACCTCCAGAAATGTGACCAAATATGGGTTGCTGAAGTATATGCATTCTTTAAAATAGGCTGTTAAAAATGTCTCATGCTAGCACCTACCCTCTTTGGTTTTCAGAGACTTCTGCAACCATCTTAGGATATTCATACTAAGGCTGCTTCTTTGTTTGGCCTCAGGCCATCTGAGAGACTATTGGAGCCTTTAGGATGAAGATAATAGCTGTATGTATTCACTGTATAACATAACTTTCTTTGTTCAACGAATTTGGAATCTGTTGCCAACAAAGCATATCTAAAGGGAAATCAGAGTCGTGGGGTGATTTAAAGTATTCCAGAGATCTGAGAGCCATCAGAAACTAGGGATCATCTTTCTCAATCCATGTTTGTGAGCTCCTCTGCAGCATAAAATTTGGAGTACAATCAAGAGCCAACCTTACCTCCCCTTCACTAACTAAAAAGAAGCAGGCTGTTGAGACTGCTAATATTTTCTTTGTATCACTATGGCAATTTCCTTATTACTGCCTCCTTTCTATATTCTTCTTCCACACACAGCTGAAGTTCTGACATTACTGTTGCATGCAATATCTGCATATTTTCCCAGTGTGATCATTTGAGTCTGTTGAGGTCTGGGTTTTGCTTCTGAGTTTTTATGAAAGACAATAAATATATTTTGAAAAACCTAAATAAATAAGAATTTTACTTGTGGGACATAGAAAAGTAATTCTAGCCTCACAATTTTAATTTGTTTTCTCCTTTAGGACCTGTTTCAAGATATTAACCATCTACCTGGGTTGCATACACAGTAAAAAAATAATATCTGTAGTGTCCACTGTTCAGTGAGACTATAACTTTATCTACCTGGTTTAAACCATGTGCAGAGCTAATTTTGGTGATGACACTATTCATTTAATGAACTCCTATCTCATTACAGAAAGACTAATGGCATGTATGGGTCTCTTATTATGATGGGATTTTGTATAATAAGTTTCCCATGTCTTTTATCCACCCATAAATTATTATTAGGTTGCTGCAGACAAACAGAATCCTCTTTTCTGATTTGAAAAGGACAGTTTTAAAAATTCTGCTTTTCTATATCTGTGTTGCTTTTTGGTTAGCTTGCTTAAAATAAAAGGAAATACAAGATGAAAGGCTTGAATAATGTAAGAACAAAACTAAAAGCATGATGAAAGATGCAAAGAAAGAGCAGAGAACTAAACCAGATCATCACTTAAGAAAAGACTACTTTTGAACTTTGAAGTTGCCTTGCCAAACCATAGGGTGTAGTTAGTGCGTTGCAGTGGTCTGTGACTGCAGTTCTCATAGGAAACTGGGAAATGAGACTGGGAAATAAAACTAACAAGCTGCTTTTTTTCAGTAAGATCTAAATAAGTACAACTGAGGGGAAAATAAGGCTCCTTTCAGTATTAACATGAGCATTTTTCTTCAAAGTCTTCTTACAGTTGTGTTCAGGTATCATTGCTATGCATATATCTCAGCTGGGAGGTGGAGGAGATCCTGTAACGTCCTGTGTGGAAGCTTGAAAGAAGATGGATGTTTGTGATGTTGCATGGAAAAGGAGTTGATGGAGACTGTCATAATGCAGCTTTATGGATGCATTTTTCTCATGACTTTACCCCTTCATGGTAAATGAACTTTACCATAAAACCAGCTTTCCAAGGTTGGGGTTAAGCTGGTGGCCAAAGGGAGTGCCGGAAGCTGGGCAGTCCCTAGATGCAGGTCTTGTTCTGCCCTGCCCTGGTTTGCACAGGATGCACACAGATGGCAGCATCCCCACTGGTGCTCTCACCAGTGAAAGCAGATGGCAATGGGCCTGATGTACCTGCTGGCCATGCACTTCATGGAAGGTCTGTGCCATCATTCTTTTTTTTTCCTTTGACCTGCATAAAATCTGTGTGCTTGTGTATCCTGGAGGTATGTTTTATCCCGCAGAACAGGAAAACAACTGCATGCACTCCTGCAGTTCATACAGTTTGAGACATTGCTTTCCCAGCTATACCAACCACTGCTCACTGCCGAGATGCCAGCTGACAGGCACATAGCCAGTTGTTTGCTGAACTCTGTTAAGGTGGTCTAGACCAGTTTTGTGACTGTTTTGTGAAATCTTTATAAAGCAGCCTCAGTTCGACAGCATTCTATAAGGGGTAGGAACTCCTGCAGTTATGTTGGCAAAGGGCATAATGATGAAGATCTGGGAAAGCAGCAGTGGAAGTCCGTATTCACAGAGTTTTTTTCAAAATAAACATCTTACCCTGTTTTATTCTATCTCAGTATTGGAGTTGTTTTGTGCTTGGACTATTTTTTATTTTCTGTAGCTATGCTATGTTTGTGTGGTTGGAGTGATCCAAACTACCTAGAGTATACAAGATGTGCACGAAAATAATAAAACCCCACAATATAAACAGAGTGAATTAAATGTAAGTCTAGAATATTAAGTTGAAATATTAGCATAAAAGTTAGAACCTAAACAGGCATGAATAAAGCTTTAGTCGTGTGATTATGCCCACACAGTCCACAAGGCCTTTGAGCTTCTCAGTCAGTGGATGCCAGGAGCTGGACCAAATGGCTCTATGCATCAAAGTGAGTTAAGGCTCTTGAACTGTTTGGATATCTGAGTCTGGTCAGATCTAAGAACAGACTTAGAGAAACGTTTAGTAGTTCTGGATTTGAAATTGTCATGTAAGTCTATTTCAAAATGAGTGACTATTGCATTAGGTATATAATTCATGTTAGGTTCCTCATCCATTAGGTTTTATATTTTTTTATAATGCATGCTTTAGAAACTCTGTTTCCTAGGAAACTGTGGCCACCTTGTGGATTCTTCAAAAGGAAATTATATTTTATGAAAAAGGAGTTAGGATAATTTAGATTGTTTAAAACTATTCTGTTGTGTTACTGGTCCTTTTTAATAACTTTCAGTCAACACTTCTTACTTGTTAGAGATTTGTTATTGTTAGTAAATGTAAGTAGTAGTACTACATCTACTACTAAGACTGTTAAATATATGCATTCCATTATAAAGTTACCACTTTTTAAAATTAGATGAAGGTGTGAGTTGACCTTGTCTGCTTGCTGAATGTCCATCCAGCTGCTCTCACTTGCCTTTTTCAACAGGAAATAGAGAAAATAAGACAAAAAAATCTAGTGGGTCCAGATTAGGACAGGGATATCACTTGCCAGTTACCATCATGTGCCAAAACAGACCAGCAGCCTATTGCACTGCTTCCACCTTGCCATGCAAGCCTAGTGAAGAAGGCACGTGAGGCAAAGCAGGATCTTCACTTTCCAGTAGTAGTGTGCTTGTCAGGCCTGCTTGGTTGCAACGTATAACACTATCCTGAGAATATCCACCAGCATGTCTGGAACTCCTTGGCCTGATTGATGGAGCCTCCAGTGGTTCAGAACATGTTTCTCATGGGTGTGGGAAGCTCCCAGAATTGTCAGGCCTCCGGACACTCGCAGTCAAGATAATTAGAAGCTTCAGGATCTCTGGCACTGGTACGGGTTAGGTAGAGGGGATGTTCAAAATCCCTGCTCATGGTTGGCTACTCCAGCCCCTTAAGGTTTACAGTCACCTACTGGGAAGTCATGCAAGATTTCACTTCATTTCTTTGAAAGCTAAATCCAAGGTAGTTCAGTAAATCAGGTTAGATTCAGCTGATAGTCCTTTCCAGTGTGACTCTTGTTTTGCCAGAGAATTCCTGAGTGGCTTCATTTCTGATCATAAATGCAAGTATTCCTAAAGCCACTCTGAAGTGGCTGCTTAAATGTAGTAGTGGGGGCAAAAAATGGTTTGAAGAAGTAATTTGAAATTATTATAAAGCCTTTTCCAAAAGGTATTGGGCAAGGTGATGTATATTCTATTTTATTTCCTTCTGTCATGTAATTCTTTCAAGGTTGCACCACAGTGGTGGGCTGTTATCATATGACACTGTAGTAATGGAGAACTGTGTCTTGCTAAGGCCAGACAGATACAAAGCAACTCATTAGGACTCAAATAGAATGCTACTTTAGGGATACACCAGGAAAAGGCATCCAGGCTTTTTTTGAAAAATAAAATTAATTAAAAAGAATTAAAAAAAAAAAATTGTACTGTAAATGGAAAATGAAACCTAACAATTTTTTCTTCATTTATTCCTTTTAACATCATCCTGCAATACTGTGTTGTAAATCATTATATTTTTTCTGTCTCTTTGTTTTACCTCTGTATGTCCTGCTCTAATTAATTTAGATGTTACTAATTTCAAAATCAGTTGTCGTCCAAAGGCCTTTCTATAAATGCAGAGCACCTTTTTTTTTTTTAATCAAAATAACTTATTTTTCCTACATTTCACTCAGGAGCTCATTGGCCATAACTGCTTTTCATTGTATTACTACTTTCCTAGAAGATAATTTCACACATTTTCAGATGTCCCAGATTCTTTACCTTAGGTGACATATTAAAAAGTTTTTAATTGGTCAGCTTTAATAGATTTTTTATGCATTATTATACTTGATAAGGCTTTTTATTTCTCTTCTTAGGTTTTTCTTCCTGAATTCTGTTTGAGTGAATAAAATTACTTATTTTTCCTTCTATTGGCACTAATTTTATTAATTATTAAATATAAATCACGCTTACATTTTTTTCTTGAGTCTCAGTTACAAGGAAGAGCTCAGATGCAGTCTGGTGGCTAAGAGAGCATATTTATAAGTTGTTTTTACACTAGAAAGAGAGCTCATGTCTCAAACTGACAATATATGAAAGACAATATTCCATGGAAATACCTTTCTTAAGACTTCTTGATTTTCAATAAAAACTTTAATTAAGACAAAAAACTTGATGATTTTTGATAAATGTACACTATCTCATCCAGACATTTTAAAAAAAGGTTAAAAAGTTAACTTAGACCCAGATCCTGCTGAATCAAGCAGATATCACCTTTGATTAACCGAATTTGAATCTGTATCACCAAGGCAGCACTGTAGGTAAAAACTCATGTGGGGGATTCCCCATAATCAGTACCTTTCTTCTGGTAGATCAGAGATATGAAGTGTTAAACACATATGCAAACTTCCTGTAATACTTCATTTTCTGGTACAATTTGACCTTTAAGGGTTAGTTATAAACACAGTGCCAAGCAGTAAGCAGTGTTAGAAAGGACATTTAAAGAATGGTGTGAGATAGTAATTGTAATAATATTGCAATCTGCTTCGCAAATAATCTATTACTTGTCTGTGTGGTTTTGTTCCCAATCTTTAATGCTGTGGGAGTGTTTTCTGCTGCTTTGTTCATTGTACATTAATGTTATGCCAAGCTTTCTGTCTTAGTAGTAGTGAAGTGTTTCTAATGACTTACCTTGGTTTTAACTATGGTGTTATTGCCTTTTTTTCAGGAGGTTTTGGAGTTTTGACCCCAGCACTGGATTATTTGTGGCTTTATTTTTATCTCTAAAGCACTCTGGTCAGGAGCATAAAAATGTTGGCAATTAAGTGGAAGAACTCGAAACAGTCTGTTGAGGCAGGACATGTGCTAGCACAATGTGTTTGGAATCCCTTTTTTTTTTTTTTAAGGGAAGGAGGCAAGGGAGGTATATCCCTCTCATTTTTGCACTTCGTGAGTTCAAAGGGACACTGATCTAGTGCTCTGAGGAGGAATCTATTAGGTGCTACTCAGTAGAGAGGCCATATGAGGTTCAGGAAATGCTTTAAAAATAGCTGGAGACTAGGTGAGTAACAGGTGAAGAATGAGTACTTGCAATGTTTTTGCTTTTTCCTACACTGATGGCCCCAGCTGGAGCTAAACAGGAAACTAAATAGCTCAGTACAGTGACAGTGGTATACCTGTGTTTCCCGAAAAGAGGCAAGGACAACTATGAGAGGGTGGGGGATAGCGATTCTTCTCATTCCTTAGAGCACACTTGTGTGGGTTGTTCAAAATGCAATTTTTTGATAAAAATTAATCTACTGAAATTGTTCTTTAATAGAATTTTTTCAGAAACATCATTAAAATAGTCCCTGCAACTCTCCCTTAGAGCACTTACCTCTGAGCTTTCTCTGCATGTATAACTCATACATAAAAGGCTTGTGTAAGTATTTCAATTTTGTGGAAAATGACTGAGGTATGGTGAAATGACTTGTCTGAAATCATGCAGGAAGTTTGTAGCACAGTGAAGGAATTAGGGGATTTTTTTAGACTAGTTTGAACTCTGTTATGCTGATGCTGCATGTGTCTGGTAGTCAGTAATTCAGATGCTGGCTTAAGCAGGCTTCTGGGAATGAGTCCTGATGAATAAAACAAAGATGACCAGGTTAGTCTCAGGCAAAACAAGAATTGCAATCTTGGAGTTAGACATTTAGATGATGTTTCTCGATAAAATAAGCAGTGTAAAAAATACACTCCCAATCCTGAAATTATTTTAAAGGGGAGCTTTCAAACAAACAGGATTTCATTTAAAAGCATCAAGGTGGAAATTCCTAAGATACTGTCCAGAACGAATGATTTTACAGGATACATTCAAATGTATAGGAGTGCAAAAATGTCCAACTTTTTTTCCTTTTATGCTAACCTTGTGAGAAATCTTTTGCTGAAAGATTTAGGTGTATAGTCCTTTCTCCAGAAGCATATGCTTGTTGGATGTAAGGCAAATACTAGCCTGGAAGCAAAGTAGTTTTCTATAAAATTGTCAGTGAAGAGAAAAATGTATGTAATATACATAAACTGCTTAAATTCCTGCCCACTGAAGTGTGGCTGAAGGTGAGACATGAAGCAGTTTGGAAGTTCAGGTGTACTCATCTTGCTTTGGGTTCTTACCCTTTGCAGTAGAATTGTTCAGTGGAAAACAGCATGACAATAATAAGGGTCTCAGACTGTGGAGTCAAATGTAGATCCTTATTTATCATTGTTAAATAACAGAATGGAAGCAGTGAGGCACAAATTCTCAGTGGATTACTTTTTTTTTTTTTTTGACAGCTGAAAAGAAAAATGCCTGTGCCATTAGAAATTGATGCTGCAGTCCATAGAAACTTGAAGGGGCTTTTTTTGTGAAAAACAGAAAATAGAAAAAATAAAAAGTGACTGTGGCTTGGAATCCCAGATGTTGGCACCAGACAATCAAAATGATGTTATGCATTATTACAAAACTGGGACTACAACAGCAGTGAGATGCCATTAAGTCATCTTTTTCTCTCAGTATTCTCTACCTTTGTCTCACCTGGGTACTCCTACAAACCTTTGGATGTAGCTGTCTGCACAAACACTTTGACAGGGAGGAAAGATTGGGTGGAAAGGAACAACGGTTGAATGAGGCATGGCTTGTCAAGCTGTTTATATTGTGTTTAAGTGAATACTCTTGTGTTGTAACATTCCTTCAGTCCTACTCTGTTAATTTTTTAGTTTAGTAACCTGGCCAGAATACAGTGTCATTCCTTTGTAAGCAATGTACTTGAGTTTATTCCTCAGGGGAAGGGTTGTTGTATCCTCAGGTTTTATCTCATTGCGTAGTAAGGAGGTAGCAGAGGTGCTTGCCCAGACTCAAGTGCCATGACGTGTTTCTATATTCTGCAGTTCTGACACAGTCTCTCCATTTGCCTTGATGATTTAATCATTTCTTAATATTTGAATCTTGTCTATTGCCTGTGAATAAGAAAGGAAGAGGCAATGGTGACTGTGGAAGAGAAGCACAGACAATAAGAACCTTTTTCATTGGGTTCTTTCTCCAGAGCAGTTGTGAGAAAGTTTTTTTTTGAGTTTTGGATGATTGCACAATAGAAACTAATGCGGGGGAGGAGAGGGAAGAGAGGAGAGTGAGGAGTGAGTTACACTGTGTGCTGTTAAATCAGCATGGAAACTCTCAGGAAGGAGGATTTTTAAGTAGCTCCCTCCAGTTTTTTTTTTAGTGACCCTGTCAAAGTGCTAGGCTGTTTCCTTACTAATCAGACTAGATTATATCCCAGGTCATCAATTTTACATTATCTTTTCTTTGTCACCAACATTCATGTGCCCCAAGTTCTTCTGACTACGTAAATGTTTAATCAACTGTGCTTTATTAGTTTAATGATACCTTGGTTTCACTATTGTGGTTTTGCAATCATTTTATCAAAATGTCCTGGTCTAAGTAAACTCGAGACCCAGACAACGTGTCACCGTCCAAAAAGCAGTCAGTCTTGGTACCCCATTTTCCTACTATGCAAGGTCAATTTCTATTTTCCTAATTAAGACAAAGCTAGTTGGTATTATGTGGATAGAAAGTAAGCAATTTTTTGTATAATTAATTTGTTTCAAGTATTCATGTTCACTTCTATTTGCGCAGGGGTCAAAAGAGGGCTGTGAAGAGCTGTGCCTTTAAAGAGGTTTTTATTAGAGCTAATTAGGATATGTTATTTTCTTGTACAGAGGCTTTTGAGTTCAAGTCAGCTGTAATCCAGGCACTGTTTGAAGTTAAGTTCTGTCAGGCTTGCTGTCTCAGAGTAAGTACTAGTACATGAAAAATGATAGTAAATACTCCTTCCTGTAATACGTAGTTTTCTTTTAAGCACTTATAGTAGACATTATAAAACACAGGTTAAACTGTCCATGTGTATTTTTACACCTTTTTTCCTTTAAATTTCCCTTTGTGTGTGACAAATGAATTCTACTTTGATGATTTTGTTTCAAAGATACACTAGGATTCTTTTGGGGAGTCAACAGGGAGTGCTTCACTCCTAAGTGAAGCACTTGGGCTCATAGTTGGGAAAAGGAAAAACAGATTCAAAGATGCTTCCCATAAGCTTGCCTGCTGCCATTTTCCATGGCAATTCATTAGCTGCTAGGAAAACATAAATGGGCCCTTTGGAGCTATTATTTTGACAGCCTTATGCTGGAATTTTGTCTTAAAAGTGCTACACAATGCAAAGTTATCTTACATGGATATGGTTTGGCATATATTAAGGTTTTGTGTTTGCTTTCTGTTTCAATAATACTTCTAGAAAAACAGCAGAGAAAAAAGCCATTTGTCACATCTTTGGCAAACACATTCCTCCCTTTTCTGTTTTAGATAGCAAGCTAAAAAGCTTGTTTTGTTACTTTGGCTTATGATGTTCACTCAGTCGTTGTTATTTAACAAAGTTGCATCTAGATGATTACTTTTGTATGTAACTGGATTTTTAAGCTCATTAGAGAATATTTTTGGTAGCTGTAAAACTGTGAACAAATGATACAGTACATGTAATTTTTATGGCTGCATAATCGAACGAACTTTACAGTAAGACGCTTTTGGCAAGAGTGTTTTTAATGAGGGAAATTATCTAGGATTTTGTTTTTTCTAAATCAAGGCTCTCTTACCATTTCTATTGCTTTATCTTTCTGTGCTGGCACTTCTCAAAAAAAAATGAGTTTTTTTGGGTTTTAGTTACCTCAGAGTCAGTTCATCTCCTGTTTTTGTTTGTTTCTTTTTAATAGACTTCTGATACAGGTATAATTGTGTTAGCAGTGTTCTTTCTGCTACAGCTCAGTTTAGAACTCAAAGCAGTGTTTTCAAAGCCAAAACTGCTTTCTCTTCTTCTTTTGGCACAATTGTGCAAAAAATAAAAAATAAAATAAAATAAAATAGAATCTTCTTGTTAATGAAAAGTGTTAGAAATGTGTCACAACGTGACTGTAGAATGCTGTGAAACTGACTGGGGCTGTCCATGGGTCATGCTGGGTGTCTTTGTTTTGTTTTGATTTTTTTTTTTTTAAATTCTCTTTTCTTTTGAGTGTTCACTGACTTTGGCCCATCATATTTTTTTAAACAAGATTCAGGCACTGGACTCTTTCAAGCCAAGCCAGGAAAGTAGTTCCCAGTGGGAATATTTGTGTTCTGTTTAAACCTACTCACCCAGAATACGCTGAGTGGGTCACTTCTAATCCAGTATTTCTTTAAGAGTGCTATAAAGTTCATGGTAGGCTCATACCAGTGCTTCAACATCGCCTTAAAAACAAACAGACCCAAAATAATAAAAAAAAACCCACAAATCCATAGAAACCCATAATATATTTTTAAATATAGGAACATTTGTTAGATAAGGAATAAGTATTGAAGCGTGCCATTCTCAAATAACTCCATTCTGATTGGAGTTGTACCTTGGTGCTGAAATTGTTTTTAAGAAGTCACTCACCTTGCCTACTTGGCTGATGTGTTTCCTTCCTGTCAAGTACTTCCGCAACACCTGGATCATGCGCTGTTAATTCAGTATGGCGTTCCCTTTTAAATTTGGTCTTGTCAGGAGAAAATTTTGTTAATTTGGAGGATATCCCAAAGTGAGAGGAAAACAGAGCACTTCAGAGATTATTATTTTTGTTCCTCACTTTTTTTACTTTTCTACTCCTGCCCTTTGCTGTTGCTATTTGCTGTCTGTGATGTGGGAAGATTTTAGTAGGGTTAAATGATATTGCTGGTCTTTGACGCACTGGGAATTTTTCTGCTTCATTTCCAGAATAACCTTCCAGACTCTTAGGAGTGGCAGTCAGTTATCAGGGAGTGCAGGAGATGGTGCAGCACCAGGCAAATGAAGGGAGGTGGGCCAGGGGTGGCCAGCTGCCCTGTGAAGACAGGGTGTACCAGGAGTGAGGGCTGGAAGAGCATGAGTGGTGCAGGGTTGGCTTCTGGGCAGGGGTAGAGTGCAGTGATGCGGGAGCAGGTGCCAAGGCAGCTGCTGGTATTGCTGGGAGCTAAAGCCCCCTTAGCAGTCTTTTGGCATCCATACATATTCAGACAGAAAACATTTGAATGCGACTCATAAAAAATATGAGCCCTGAGAGGCCTGAAGTTTATTTTACATACATCTGGGTACTTCCATGTAATTCAGAATTGGTTAGGTATAGGTATGAACCCAGTTCTTCCCTCCGTTGATTTATACCACTGTCATGTTTTTTCCTTGGTCCACCTGAACAGGAAGCTAAATCTTGGCATTTACACTGTTAAAAATGGTGGAGCAAATTCACCCTACCTTTTTATTTGTGCAAATGTGAAGTTAGAAGTATACAGTTAGGTGGATTGAAGTTTACAGTTACATTATGCTGTGATCCCCTGATGACTGTGATAATTGGAGAATTTTCCCCCAAGAACTGAGGATTTTAGGGTTTATTTCTGCTTCTATAAGGAGTATTCCCCAGCGGCCCTTGAGGGCAGTCACCTGTATATGGAACTTACCTCCTAAGAATTGGGCTTAAGCATGTCTCACTGTTTAGCATGTCTCATTGAAAATTTTCAGTGCACCTCTAGTTTACAGCACCTTGCAGAGGAAACTTGGCAGAAGAACAGATTTGATGTTTCCTGCAGCATCCAGTAACTGGGTGTGTCAGGATAGGGATGGTGGTGCTGATAGTTAAGAGAAGCAACTTGCAGTCTATTGGGGTTGTTACTGCACAGGCTTTTCCACCAGGGAATTAGGGAATTGTAAAAGTGGCAGTGTAAGAGCGCTGTGATCACTGTGGACTAAGTGATCGTATTATTACCAGGCACTGCTGTGAAATATGAAGCAGTCTCAAGAGAACTCTAGAAGTAAATATAAAGCTGGTCATTCTAGGAATATTTTCATATGGTAATACCACTGGGTTTTCTCCTGCTGGTGCTGTTTTGGAGAGGGGGATCAAAGGAGAGTGTTTCTCAGCATTCTGGATATTTTGAACAGATTTTACCTGCTGTGAAGCCAAATATTCAATATATGCCATAATGATCCTTTAATTTGAGTGTGATGACTGTGTAATACTGACAGCAGCTTAAGTAGTAACCCAAAGGAACCTCAGTAAAGATTTCATCATAATTAACTCATTTGTCATTAACTGTGTACAGAATTAATGTGGATTGAGAATTACATTGCAATTTACAAAAATACAAGATGGAAAATAGCTACCAAGCCATCTGACAAGGAATATCTATCACTGGATGAGACTTAAAATCAGCAAAGCAAATGACAGGACTTGTTATAGCTGGTGACCTAACTTTTCTTCAGGAATCTGAGAAGCATGATAATTCCAGTGCAAACACAAGGATATGTGTTTCTACATTTGCATAGTTTTAAATCACCCCTCCCACACTTTAAAATACTTGGATAGTTAACTTGCTGGCAGCAGAGTTTTGAACACTGTTTGCCATGACAGCTGTTTGGCAACTGGCTCTGTAGCAGGGATAAAACAGCCAGCTTCTGGCAGGTTGGCAGCAGGTCCTGGCGAAGACAATGAGCTAAAAAGAGGGAATGACCATGTCATCTCAGAGGATCCCACGTGCTAAACCCTCATAGCTGTGTGGTAGTTAACACTTGGTGCTGCATTGTCTGCTGGCTGAAGAATGCGGAAAATGCAAGTTAAATTTTAGAAATAGGCAGAGGCCCAAAGCTGATTTGATTTGAGCATGTAACAGTTGGAAGCAGCTGGTCTGCTGTTTAGTTTCACTGTTTTGCCCTTTTGACTTGGTTGTGATATGTAGCACACTGTCTTGTCTTTGAACACAGGCACCTTGCACCTCAGGGTAAAGAATGTCCCCTCTCATCTGTGCTTACAGTTTTTGATACAATGAAGCTTTGATCACTTCTTGAGGCCCCATTAGAAATGGATATAATTGCCAATGTTTAATAATAACCAACTTCTGTAGTGCTGAAATGTATTTTTCTCGTTCTTCTGCCACTTTGTGTTTGTTCTTTATGAATATTTTTTCATTGAAAGCAGAAGAATCTTTTTATAACCTCAAACATACTTTTGGAGGCCCATGTATGTGGGGAAATCATTACCAGGCAAAAATAAAACTTTAATGGGTGTGCAAACAGACTGCAAGCTTAAGCATCTGATGGGATGCAGTGTGAAAAAAAGGCCTCAGGCAGCTTGTAGAGGGGACATGTGCACTCTCCCAAGTTTCAGTTAAACCCTATCTCCAATTTTGCACTGATTTTCATTTGAATGTGTGATTTCACTTGAGTCTGAAAGTGATATAAATCAGAAAATAAGCATGTCATCTTCCAGTTTGAACAGACTTGTATATTGTGTATGAGAATGCCATAGGCTTTCATACACCTATTATCCTCTTCAAGAAGGGAGGAAGATAGGAAAAATGATCAGGCTGGAGAGAATTTCTAAGAACACAAAGTGACTACTGCAGTTTTTAATTTCCTTAATAGACGTAAAAGCTAAAAAGCTGGGCTTGGGATGCTTTACAAAAGCAATCACGAGATTTTAGAAAGAAGAGAAATCCAAGCCACGTTAATGTGGAGATATGTCCATTTTGCAGGCATTCTGCAGAAAATTTACTTTGACTATTGCTTTGACTGTAACGTTTGTATCCTAAATGGGAAGAGTGGTGCTAGTGGTAGGCTGTAGTGAACTCCATTGAAAAGTAAGCACTTGATTGTCAGACAGTTTTCTAAATATTTGTATATCGGTCTTGGCATAATTTCCTATTGTTTAATTGAATGAAGAACAGAAGTATTATGCAAAAAAAATTTCCTTATCTGTCTGTCATGATATTTTTCGCAATGATACCAGAAGGAATAGAATATGGATGTTTAATGTAATATTTAGCTTGTAGTAGATTATAATTAGAATAATCCATTAGAATTGTTATTTTCCATTAAATTCTTCTAAAAACAGGTACCTTTCAGAAACAAGCACTACACAAAAGGGAGAAGTAGTATTTAGGAATAAGATTATTGGTTCAATTTCTATAGGAAGCTGCAAACCCAAGACCTAAGTTTCTTGTCTCAGCTCTTGTCTTATTCTCCCAGGCCACTTACTCAGTGTCATCTCTTGGGAGTCAGGACCTCCAGCACAGGGAACTTCTTGAGACAGTGACGTGCAAGATGCCTCTGTGGCAGGGCTTTCCTGGAACTGCAGTCCCTAGAGACCTCAGGATTTGTGATGTGGAGGCAATCCAGATAGCCAGACACTGCAAGCTTTGTTCCCTTTCAGGTCACCAGCCAAGCTGGCTGGAAACCTGACAGGCTTTTGATAGGACATGCTCCTCTTGCAGCCAAGTCATATATTGATGACCGCCCTGTTGTCTGTTCTAGTGTTTTGTTGTGTTTTGACCAAGAAATCTGTTTTGAGATGTGAAAGCTTTTCAACAACAACCAAAAAAAAAAAAAAAAAAAAAAAAAAGGAGGTTACTTAAATATGGAAGTTTCCACAACATTTTCCAGTTTCTATGAATTGGCATTGTACCCCAAACCTGAGCAGCCTCCTTTTTATTCTGTTCCTAGAATGCACTGATGCATGACCATAAGCTACAGTTCTCCATAAGGAAATGCCAGTTTCAAAAAATACCTTTGGATCTATTTGGAAATTAGGCAGAAAGTAAAAGCTGGGTCTTGTGCTCTCTGTACAGACGTGTCTGTCTGACATCAAAATACTGACCTTTCCTGGTAAGGCTGAGTTTTGGCTTCTTTCTTATGCTGCCTTAAGTTTTTATACAAAAGCTAATGCTCAGTTTTCCTAATTTATCTTTCATATCTACTTTTTTTCCCCTCCTCTCTGTATTTATAGTGTGGCACTCTCCCTGGGGGGGGGGGGGGGG
>JAWWTY010000001.1:95138253-95187681 GCA_035222235.1 Margarornis squamiger | reverse complement strand
CCCTGCCCCACCGCGCCCCCCCCCCCCCCCCCCTTTTTTTTTTTCCAGAGACACGAAACTACTTCTACTTGAACTTAGGGGTCAGACCTCTAATGGTATAAGCACTCTCCAAGACATGAATTTCAGGAAAGTAATAGACTTTGTTTGTTTATTTTCATGAATGCTAATGAACTTTTAAGGGTGATCTAGTCTAGCAACTTTGGGTTTTGCCCAAATATCAGGGCACCAGGGACTGGTAGTTTCATTTTGTGGAATTGTCTTTATAGAGGTGTCTTTCAGCCCAAATGCAAACCATTTATAATGCTTAGTGGTACTGTGATGGTTTGCCAGAATGGATGTTGGAAATGGATTTTGTTGATTGCCAGGGAAAAAAAATACCAACTGACATTTGACTAAAACTTGTGCTGCTGCAAGAAAGGTGATTGGAAAGGTGATGTTTTAAATAAACATCAAAAAGATAACATCAGTGATCAATATTTGACAAAGAAAATTCTTATTGCACTGAGTAAGTCTTTACTATGCCAGAGTGATTAACATTAAGATATTATAATTTATTGTGGCAGCTATATTTAAATCTACTCTTACTACCTTCTTAATCTTTTCCTTATGTATACTTTGTAATGAGGAATCAGAATTCTGCTTGTTTTTTTTTGTTTTGTTTTGTTTGTTTTTTGGTTTTTTTTCTGTTACTATATTTATAGAGAATATGAGATGATATAATTAAACACAATTGTTCTGTCTTGATTTTTATATTCCCTTGACATAATTGCTTGCTGTCCTTTAAACCACATACAAATCTTACCAGGATCAACAATCACTTTCTTGCCAATATGACCAGCAAAAATTTGAAAGTGCAATTTCATAAACTAGTTTACAAACTTTTTTCAAATTGGGCAGATGAACATTATTGTTTTAGCTTTATGTATATATATATATATAGGTTTTCTTCAGTGGTTTGCTTGAGTGTGTCCTAAAATCTCTGCTGTACTTGTTTAACCGAACATGTTCCTGTTGGATTTGTTTTCTGACTGTTCATTTTCTGAGTGGTGTAGTAGGATGAAAAAGCTTGTGCTGCAGCTTTTCCTGTCAGACTTAAGAAACGCATGTGACATGTTCCTTGAAAAAAAATGACCAAATGCTATAAATTCCCTCTACACTATTTTTATTTATAGTTTTATTGCCCCTGGACTCAGGAGAACAACTCTGTGTGAGCCCACCTGCCAACAGCTTCAGTCTGCTAAGACAGTCTTAGGCTGCCTTGGAAATGCTGAAATAAAATTCAGAGCACTCTGCAATGTGTCCAGAAATACTTAAACCTAGTGCAGCAGCTCTTTACTGATTTGGCAAGTCTCAGGCTTTGAAGAGAAGACTCACACTCATGGTCCCTGTGCCATCTTCCTTCCTGTGGTGCCTCTGTTTCAGAATTTAGCAGCATCATAGTCTCCCTCTGTCCTAGGAATAGATTTCCCCTACCAGACTTTGCCTGGTGCTATTCCATTTACCCGATGTGCCTGATGCACAGGATCCCAGAACTGAGGAAAGTCTATGATTTAGGGCAGGTGCCTGAAGGCAAAATACATTGAGTATGTCACTGCTACCATCACTGATTTCCACAGGGTCCCAGGGCACACATCTTCATTTTCTTGGAAAGATGAAGACTTTGGTCTTCCTTTCATGGTTACACCACCTTTAGGAACACATTTTCTATCATTTACCATGATTGTTTCTAGCACTGAGACAATGTTAGTGGTCAGGAAAGGTGAAGGTAAAAGATTTGAGGAAAAAAGCACAAAATGCCACTACAAGATGACATCCAGACTGTAGCCAAGCCAGCTCCGCATCATCTGTCTTTCATCCTGGGTGTGAAACACATTTTAGGTGTCATTTGCAGAGACTCATATTGTCTGGAAAGGTGATTTTAGAACGTATTTCAGGTGACTGTCACCTGTACCAAGCATACCAAATGGAAGAGTGTGACTGCTATGGATACACACAGTCTATGCCATTAAGTGTGAAGGTGTTCCCTGTACAGATCTGGAGACCAAAATGTTCCTCTAATCCCATAGATCTCCATATTCTCAGGCCAAGGTGAGTAGGTTCTCCATATCAGGAACCTTTTATGTGCCTACTTAGATACCAGTTTCCCAGTCCAGTCTTTCCCCATAACTTCTAGTTCTTCTATACTGTGTTAGTTGCACCTTGATCTTAACATAACTTTTAATTTTGCATTTCTTTTATGGCATTATCTGTGCTTGCTAGGCTTGAATAATGTTTAGTAGTAAGCCATTTGAGAAACCTCACACTGGATCTAAAACTCACTAGTCAGTGGAAACTTTCATGACACTACTTGACACTAATTCAGGCTTTCAGTAATTATGTTTTAAAATGAAATGTCTTTTTGAAAATTCAGTAGGCCACAAGGTTTTGTTGTAGGAGTTGCTGCTTGTTTTAGCAAAAAGTTAAATGTTTTCACTTAGGACCAATTATGTAATATAATTGGTAGAGTGCACAACTGCTGCCATGGTAATATCTCTGCCCCTTTGATTACAAAGCCTGACCTTGCTCTCCTCACGCACCCAGATCTCTTGCTATATCTGTGGGAATTTCACAAAAGAGACAGCATACAGTAAGATCATTCTTGAATATACATTCCATTTTAATGCTTTAGTTATAAAAAGACTTTGATTTAAAAGCCAATCAAATAAATAAGAATCTGATTTTGTAAGAGGAAACGGTGAAGATTAATTTAATCTGTAAAGAAACTTCTCAAGATTTTACATGTAATACAAGCTCTACCTAATCCCCTCAGCAGTACATGTTAGCATTTTTGCCTTATGTTTGACTGACTGGATTTAGTATTATGCTGACTCCAGTCTACTCTACAGGCATGCCTTCCAAGCTAATATATCTAATGAAATAATTGTCCGTGTATTTTCAGTATAGGGGGTTTTCTTTTCTTTAAAAATGTTGCAGTTATTATTGCATGATCTAATAACAAGTTTGGTTTACACAAAACAAACTAAAAATAACTCCTTCAGATTTAAAAAAAATGGCATCCTAAAAAGTCTGAGTTTAGTAATATGATGTAGCAAAGCTTTTCCCAATGCACAGACCCACTGTAGATAGGATTACTCAAAAGTCTTTTCTTTCCTGAATGTCTCTTTCTAATCTTTCTTTGCAGCCACATCTCTTTTTCATTGATGGCCTAATCCTGCAGTTCTGATGAAACATGTTGGAAACAGGTTTTCAATCCTATGTTTTTTCCTCCTTTACTCTCAGATTTTTCCATGTCTTTTTTTTTTTTTCTCCTTATATCTCTCCTAAAGTTTTTTGGGCATCATTCATGATTCTTATCAAGGGCTGTTAATAATTTTTTAGTCAGGTAGAAAATTCTTTCTCTGATACAGTTTCTCTGTGCTTTAGGTTATGAACCTTTCCTTTGTTCGTGCGGTAATGACTTCTGTCCCATCAGATAAAACATTCTTCCTTAACACTGCAAACAACAATAATTCATGAAAGGAAATTAATTTATGCAGGTTTAAAGGTATCAGAAATGTCAGACATGGGGAGAAAAGAAATGCAATGCAAATGTAATGGTTTATATTGTATTTTTTGGTTTTCTCCCAGTCTTTGGAATTGAAGGGAGCTAAGCACGTGAGAAATAAATAGAAGATGCTGAATGAGAGAGCAGTGTTTCTGGAATTAGGTGGCTTCCGTTCTTAGTGTTAAGAACATATGAAGCAGGCTGAGGACACGTGAAGGGCAGAGCTGAAGGTATCAAGTAAACTGAAGCAGAATTGTTTCTATTATCAACAGGAGTCATGCCTGGTGCTTCCTCAATAAAGTATAACATACCAGATACTCTATATTCTGTGTTAAAAATGGTTTATTTTTTCCAGTAACATAGTATTTTAGATGGGTGGCAAATAAGTGACAATAGTAATCCACTGTTGGAGGTGTTCATATATTTTATAGGAACAGAACATATACTAGACTCATAAAATGACTTTGGACACAGATAATGATTTTTTCTTCATTTGAAAATAATAAGAAAAAAATAAAGCCAGAAATTGAACTTACACAATTTACAGATGGTTTTTTGTTTTTATTTTACACATAAGGGTTTTTGCTTAAAACACCGGGGTGTTTAAACAACCTCTGTGTTTTCAGGAAATTAAAGCTTCTCCAGATCTGTTCAAGTTGTTCAGAGAGTCAAAGATACTGTTGAAGCTGATTGGCACCCCATATTTCTGTAAATGTACAGGTAATGTCCTTGTGCACATGATTTTCATGTTCTGTACCAAGGTTACTTCCACAAAATACTGTGCAATGAGAGAGATATTCCCACTGATGACATTTCTCATATTACTGTAAGTTTTCATGGCTGCAGCAGGACAAAATATACCTAATTCACAGCAGTTTTCTCTGTGCAGAAATAATTAACTTTTTTATAGGTCTGTACCCTTCTTTCACAGTCAAACATATGAATAGACTGGAAGATGCATGCATCTGGTGCCTCATACTCATGCATAACTGTGTATATGTCTCAGGTAAATTTACACATGGCCTTTTTCAGCCTGAAACATAGGAGACGAGATGGGCTGGCTGGTGGGGTGGCAGCTGTCTTGACTGACTGCAGCCATAACACCTATGTGCAGAATCAAAGGGGAGGTTGTGGTGCTATGTTTTAGGGCAGAGATGTACAACTCTGATGTGGCTCTGAATTCAGCAGGCTCATGGGGCATTTGGATGGGACAGGTTGCAACACTATGTCATACTTTAAAATCCATCAGTTTGGGAGTTCTGCTATAGCTCTGGCAGCATGACAGCACAACTTGTTCTCCATTACTCTTTGGGTGCTGCAGGTACTTGACTGTATGTGTCGGTATTGGTAACAGGCAAGGCAGAAGGACAGTAGTGGAACAGCACCCACTACGATCCCCACAGGTGCTCAGTAAAATTCCCCCAGGCATTTGCATTGCATTCCTTAAGGGTAGAAAACCAAAAATTTAATCATAAATTTCATGGAAGATGTGCACCCATGTAGAGAGGTGTATGCTTCAGAGCAGGGACTAGAAAGGTTATACCATCAGGTGTTACAAGCCCAGTATGCTTTTCTTGTGGATCACATCATATCCATAAAAGGGCAAACACTGATCATGGTAAAGCAGGCAAATGGTAATTTACAATTCCACTTAAATTCAGGATAAATGCTTTTTTAATTACTATTTTTCTCCCAGTTATGTGGCTGATTCAGGAGGGAAGTTTTCAGTAGATTAGCAGCATCACAATCTTTCTTCGTACACCTTTCTGTAGATAATGATTTATATATTAATTTGTGTAATTATGTATACTGTGTCTTTTGTAAATAGCTCTCAATTTTTTTTCCTTTCAGCTTCTTGAAGATAATATCTTGTTGGTAATAATATATGATCTCTGTAAATTGTGATTTAGTTCTTCAACACTCTTGATATCTCAGTGTGGACATATACCTTAATACCATTTTCATGTGAAACTTTGGTGTGAGTTATTTGTCTAGTTTACTGCCAACCATTAATATGTAAATCTTATTTGTGAAACATCACTTCTCCATCTCTCAGGTGCGGTTAAATAACATGGATCATTGAAAAAAAAAACCAAGCTTTCCTTACCTAGTTTATCAACAGAGACCTGCAATGCCATAGAGAGTTAGAGAGTCTTTGTGCTGCCTTTCAAAACTTCAGTACTGTCATAGTTAAATTGTCTTCCTTGATGGGTTATTATTCCTTTCAGATGTAGATCTAAACAGAAACTGAAAGGAATATAGTCTAGCTCTCACACTTATTTCCTTCTTGAATACTTCGTACTCTGAAAACGAACACTGATGTTCTTTGTGGTGTAACTACAGGGAAATAAGTACAATTGGGTCATCCAAGAGCAGTAGATGGACCATGACATTACCTATTCAAACAGTAGCCTGTGTGCATTTGCCAGCAAATCCTCTCTGTGCACAACAAACCTACTGTTTTAGCAAGTTGCACAAGAGATTTTGTCCTCAGATTTTGTTTTAAAGTTTCCTTATAATTTATGTGTATGAATATTTATAAAAAGGCCCAAAGAGATAGAGGTAATTAACTGCAGAGATGCTAATTTTTAGAAAACCATGTTACTAACGTAACGTACTAATCAGCAGGAATATTCCACGAGTACCCTTCTTGGTACACAGCCACACAGTGAGCGGCCAAAACAGCTAAGTGGAAGGGTTGTGTTCCTTACCAGGGAGGACCTGCCTCGTTCTTTGGCTAAGAGGGATAGCAGGATGTAAATAAAAATGCAACTAAAAGGCACCAAACCAGCAAAAGATCAGAGTGGGGACATCAAGGCCAGGGATTGTGGAAGATATTTTTAAAATACATTTGGGAAAATGAAGCTTGGAGGAAAAAAAGTCCGTTGTCATGTGTAAGGCAGACTTTATCTCAGGGTAATGCATGTCAAAGCAGCATTATCTTTACCTCACTGCTTTCAAACCCCGGGTCTCTCTCCCCCAGATTTTCATTGGAAAGACAAAGAAAAAAAAAGTTTTTCAACCAGGATAGACACTGCTGCTGCAGCTCCCCAGCTGTGGCACTGCTGTCCTGTCCAGCTCTGATATCACAGAATCCCACAGAATCACAAAATGTGTCCAGTTGGAAGGGCCCCACAAGGATCATCGAGTCCAGCTCCTGGCCCTACACTAGGCTATCCCCAAGGGTCGCATGGTGTGCCTGAGAGTATTGTACAGTCTCTTGAACTCCGCCAGGCTTGATGCTGTGACCACTTTCCTGGGGAGCCTGTTCCAGTGCCCAACCACCTGCTGGGTGAAGAACCTTTTTCTAATATCCAGCCTAAACCTCCCCTGAGACAACTTCAGGCCATTCCCTTGGATCCTGTCACTGGTCACCACAGCGAAGAGAAGAGATCAGTGCTTAACCCCTCCTTTTCCCCTCACAAGGAAGTTGTAACTGCAATAAGGTCTCACCTTAAGTCTCCTCTTCTCCAGGCTGAACAGACCAAGTGCCCTCAGCTGCTTCTCATGTGGCTTCCCCTCAAGGCCTTTCACCACCCTCATTGTTCTCCTTTGCACGCTCTCTAATAGGTGAATGTCTTTCTTGCATTGTGGTGCCCAAAACTGCACACGATATTCAAGGTGAGGCCACCCCAGTGCAGAGCAGAGCAGGACAATCCTCTCCCTTGACCGGCTGGCGATGCTTTGCCTGATGCCCCCCAGGACAGGGTTGGCTCTCCTGGCTGCCAGGGCACTGCTGATTCAGATTCAATTTGTCATCGACCAGGGCCCCCAAGTCCTCTTCTGCGTCACTGCTTCCCAGAATCTCATTCCCCAGTCTGTACAAACATCCAGGGCTGCCAGAATCCGACTCTTCCCCTTGTTGAACTCCATATGGTTGGTGATTACCCAGATCTCTAATTTGTGGAGGTCTCTCTGCAGGGCCTCCCTGCCTTTGATGGTGTCAACAGCTCCTCCAAGCTTTGTGTCATCTGCAAACTTCCTTAGTATCCCTTCCAGCCTTTATGAAGATGTTGAAGAGCACAGGGCCTGAGATAGAGCCCTGTGCAACCCCACTAGTGACGGGTCACCTGTCTAATGTCACCACATTCACTATTACCATCTGTGCTCAACCCATGAGCCAATTGCTCACCCACCACGTGCTGTGTTTATCCAGCTGTATGCTGGACAGTTTGTCGAGAAGGATCCTGTGAGAGACAGCATCGAAAGCTGTACTGAAATCCAAAAGGATTACATCGTGGCTTCCCTTGACCAACTAGATGGGTTATCTTGTCATAAAAGGAAATCAGATTTGATAAGCAGGACTTTCCTCTCACAGTGCTGTGCTGGCTGTGACCAGTGTCTGCATTGTCTTTCAGGTGTTTTTCAATACTTCCCAGAATAATCTTCTCCGTAACTTTACCAGGCACTGAAGTGAGACTGACAGGCCTGCAGTTTCCAGGGTCCTTCTTCTTGCCCTTCTTGAAAATCGGGACAATGTTGGCCAGCTTCCAGTCAACTTGGACCTCTCCAGATTGCTAAGACCACCCAAAAATCATCAAGAGAGATTTTGTGATGACATCAGCTAGCTTTTTGAGGATTCTTGGATGAATCCCATCAGGCTCCATAGATTATTTCAGTCAGGCACAGCTTTGTCCCTCCTCACCCTCCAAGGCTTTTCACAATCACTCAATCTTTCCTTCTTCTGTGTCCAGCCTGCCATTGCCCCAGGAGGTATCTGGTAATGGGGATGATTTCTCCAATGTCTTACAGCAAGATTCCCATAAAACATCATTGTCAAGGACTGATAAGCTACCACCTGTCTTCAGTACACAGAGCCAAGGGCCTACAGATCTCTGCTTTTCCCCTTTGCTGGCCCTCACTGTGCTGCTTCTGTGTTCAGAGACCCTGTGGGTGGGCTGAGCCAACACCTGATGGCTGGTGTCTCTGACATTGCAATCCTGGGGCAGTTCTCCTGGACTGTGAGTCGCAGAGTGGAGCTGGACTGATGTATGTGCTCCTGAAAGCCATACAGCTGTCAGCCAGCTGCTCACCCTTCTCTCTGGTTTCTCTACCCTTGATATGTTTGAAGCAGCTGGTGGGGGTGCAGAGGCAACAGCTGCAGATTTGCCTTTCTCTTCCATCATTACCAACTCAGGGCATACTTGCCAGTAGGACTGGAAGCAGTGCACCTTGAGTGCCTTCTTGCTCTCTTGCCTTCGCTTCTCTGATACTCTCATCCTCACTGCTGCTATTGTTCTTTTTCAGCACCATTTCTTGTCATCCTGCTGATAAAACCAGGAAAAAAGTATTGTCGAGTCTCCAGGACATGATTGTACAAATAAAAGCCAGAAGAGTAAAATACAAACTGCCTCAAATCAGAAAGTTAACTAAACCTCCCAACATTTGTTGTTTAAAACCTGGACTTTAAATTGCCATTTTGGGGAAGGAAAGCATTTCTTTGTCCACTGTCTAACCTTGTGAGTGTGGGGAAAAATCAAGAAGAATAAAAAGGTCTGTGAAGAAGGTAGTAGCTTACAACTGTTTATCACTGTCTTATTTGTTGCAGAAGAGAAGCTAGGATCTCTCCTTTTAACAGCTGAGGCAATCTGGCTTGCTCCTTTTGTGTATCATGTAGCATTTTTGAACTACTCGACCTGTTTTCCACTCACTGTAATCATTTGCAGCATCTCACAGAGCATCCTGGGGAGCTGCAGGGCTCAGTTTACAGGTGGAGGATCAGTGGGAAGCTGGGGGCTGTCAGCTCATGGGAGGAATAATGTGAGGTAGCCATCAGGCAGCTGTAGTTTGTAGTAGTATGTTTGCATACTTAGCTCACTACAGAGGTGTTTTACCTCCTATGTTAAAATCATAATTGTTCTTACTAGTATAAAGTTCTTTGATGTTGGCTAACTATCTTGAAATTTCTTTTAGTTTAAGATAATTGTAAATAAAAATATTTATAACATAAGAAATAGGTTATAGTTTCAAATACATACACACACACACAAAAAAAACAACAACAAAGAACAAGAGCAGCAAAAGAAAAAATAGCTATTAATTTGTTGCTAAAAAGTTGAAATTGAAAAACCTCCTTTCTTCTCTCCAGCTGACTGGCAGCAGATTCTCCGAGCTGCATTGCCAAGGGCACTGCATTTTTTGCCTTACATCTCAGATTGCATTCATCAGATTACACCAACTTTTAGCACCTATTTTTTTGGGGGGGGCGGGGGGTCTGCAGGGCTCACAGTCACATTTATATGTCTCAGGAGTATATTAATGTCACTTACACAGGCTGTAGTTCCTTAACCCTCCTGAGATATGATGTCCCTTTGGCTCATCAGCAGCTGTCCTTTTTACTCCATGGATCCGTCATCAGCGGCTTAACTCAGTGAGGAAAATTTTCTCACCTGCCTTGTCACCCCCATTCTCACTGTGAAAGATCTGTATCTACTGAATCATATTTTTTATCACCTTTTGTATAGGTTATCTAATCTCCTAAGTTAGGCTTTGAAGGACCCTGTTTGCTCACTCTTTGAGCTGTACTGACTTTGAGGTATTCTAAATGTGGTTATGCATTTTAGACTGAACCTCAGAAAACCATCTATAACTTGTCTTCTGTATTATGTATGTTTCTCTAATCAAAAGGAGTATGTATAGTAGTCTAATCAAAACATCTTAATATTACAAAATTTTGGGCCTTTGTATCTTATTATTGGTATGTCTTTGTGCTGAGTCTTTATAGCTGCTTTTATAAGTTTAAAGTCCATTTTTGAAATTTGCTTCTGATGATTAACTGCATCCTAATATGGAACCGTCCTTGGCAAACACTCTAAATATGTGTTAGTTTCAGACACTATAATTATGTTCAGCAAATGCTAATATTTTTTAGCAGATGTAATGATTTTTCTCCTTAAAACATACAGAACTGAATTCAATAAATCTATGTCAATGCAATGTTTGATTTATACAGATGGAAGATCTGTAAGGACTGATAGTAAAAGGTGCTGATTCACTCTCGACTTCAACCAAGGTAATAAGGTTGGACCTAGAAAAAAAAATGGTGGGAAAAAAAAAATCCCACTAATTTCTCTAGACAAATTAGCATTATCTAGTGCTGTGTTGTCTTCCAATATGACAAGAATATGTTGGTAATGATAAGGAAAAGTGGTTTTGGAATTACAAAGATGTTTAGAAATGGATAAATGCATAGTATCCAATTAACACCAAGTGTAACAGGAGCACTTGGAAGATGTTAAGAAAATTAGTCTTGCTATGCTATGCGTAATTCCTAATTTTCCAATAATCTTAGGTCATTCACTTGAAAATGTTTAGCTTTGCTCCCTTTGAAGGCAATGACAGAACCCCTACTGATTTTGAGGTTAAAATGTAAGAATGAAAGAATTGTTCATAGTCAGCACCAACTTGTGTGGTTTTCTCTTCTAAGCATTTACAGTGTTGAGTGACAATCCATGGAGGTTTCAACATAAAGTATTTTGGCTAAAGGGTGAATGGCATAATTTCTCATGCAGTTTGCCCTCTGCCAGCATGGCAAGGTGTTAAATGCTTCTTTTCTTTCTCAAGAAAAAAAAGAAGCTTTATAATTGGAATGACGTGATTTACCCCACTGCCCCAGTGGATAGTTCTTCTTTATAGACACATTTTACCCTATTGTGCTTGTGCATTTCTTTTTGTTACTTTCTCAGGTGTCCCTTGCTGTTTGAAATAAAAGGTAATTATTACTGTATTTTCAAGAATATAGTATTAGAACCCTTTTTATAGTACAGTGTTTGATTAAAACAGTAAGTTCATTTGAGAGCAAAGAAATTAATCTTCTGTTTGTTATGAACAGCCAGCTATTTGAGTAAGAAAATAAATGCATTATTACAGAAGTATAGGTTCCACACGTTTTCAAATCATTGGGGAATGAAATATAGCATGAAGTACATTATTATAATATAGAAAAACTGGGTTCCAGCTATCTGAATTTTAACTAAATTTAGATCACATGCTGATGTTGATTGATGCTGTAGTGATATGTGCAGTAACTGAACAAAGCTGCCACACTCTGCTTGTTCTTGGTGTCTGCAGAGCTGTTCACATGTTCTCACTCTGATCTTTTCTGGCTGCATTTTTCATCTGCCCAACAACTTCATTTTTTTTTTCCCTTCCTAAATATGTTATCATAGACGTGTTACCATCATTCCTGATTGGCTTGGCCTTAGCCAGCAGCGGGTCTGTCCTGGAGCCAGCTGGTATTGGCTCTGCTGGACAGGAGGGAAGCTTCTGGCTACCAAAAACTGGACAGACAAACACAATACAGTATCTTATATCATTTTACGATCATACCCTTTGATTTGATTATTGTTCTTATCAACTCAGACTCTGGCCTGGTCTTTGTGGTCAGAATGATGAATTCTTTAAACATTGATGCAGACAAAGGAAAAAAGAGGAGATAAATACATCCATTAGAGACTGGAGAGAGTGCAGAAACAGAGAGGCCATCCCAGCTGCATGTTGCTACACTGTGCACATCTGGCAGTATAGTCAATTTAATAAAAGTGACATGTAGTTTTCTGTATCTTGCACACCTTCCCTCCACAAGTCCCACTTATTCTCTGTGCTTCATAAGAAAACACTAGGAACCAAGTGTGCATTAAGTTGTGCTGAGTTACCTGAAGTGCAGAAAAGCTCTGAAAAAGAAGAGGTATTGTATTTAGCATGAGATGAAATGGACGCTAGAAAGAGCAGAAAATAAAATAGGTCTTGGGTAGCCCTTTTTGTCTAAGTTTAGTCTTTGCTTTTCAGATTGTTTTATATATAATTTAATAATATCCTGTTTTGTTTACTCTGTCTGTATTGAAATTGTGATGTACATCATAATTTTCAGCATAATTGTCAGCTGTCCAATACTCATCTTGTGTCTACAGATCTCTCCTCAGTATCCTGTAATTTCAGTTAAAACTTAAATTCATTCTGTTCTTGGTTTATAGCACTTGCATATGTTTCATGTTCATTTTTTCTTAAATTAGGAACCCTTTCTATCTGAACTCCTGCAGTCCTTTCAAATTTTCCCTGCTTCAAGATTTAGATTGTTGTAATAACATTTTCCCTGATAAGGAATACAAAAATTCGTCTGTTCTGTTCTTGGCTTTTTATGTATCTAGTAGTGTGGTCATTATTTATCTCCTGTTTTAAAACTGTCAAACCAATTAGAAAAGACAAAAATGAAAGCTACAATGGAATGAGTCATCACATTTGCTAGTTATCAGGAAGATAGCAATACACTTTTCATGTTGAACTGAATTCTTCTAGTTGTCTAATTCTTTCCTGAATATTATAAACTTTAAAAAAAAAATCTATCTGATCATACAATAACTCCTTACATGGAAATCCATGGATGTTTTTTTCATTTTTTTGGTGTCTGGTAGTTATGATGGCTGCCACATTTTTCTGCCCATCATTTTAATGTGTCTTGGTAGTTTCTTTTCAGTCTTGTAAGGGGTTTGCATATAAAAAATCTGCATCAAATATAGTAAGAAATCTAATTTAAAAAAACCCAAACATATACACAGATTGTAATGAAGAAATTAATTATTGACTCACCACTGTGCCAAAGATAAGCCTAACTGTATAAGAGGCTATTGGGATTTCTTCTCATATTTGGCCTTGTTATTACTCTGCTCTAAGCTCTCCCACCACAACTGAGAGCTTCTTCATCTCATCCAGTTAAGGAGCTGCTAAAGAAGTCTATGCACGCCTAAAAGTGGTCATTTTGGGTGTGGGAAGAAGGAAAGAATACTTTCAAATGGCACATAACTTCTGCTTGTAATTTCACAAACTTCATCAATATGGTGTAATAACATCCTGTGATTTTAACCTACTGTTTTCAGTCCATTAAAAAATAATGACAGATTGGTCCAGCCATATACGTTCAGTTACAACAGTATATAAGGAAGAAGAGAAAGGATTTTTTCACTTTCTCATTCTGTAAGCATTTAATCCAGTGGTAGAAGATTGCCTGCCTTCTGAAAAATCAAGGCATTTCCAGTGAAATGGGAAAGGAGGAAAGTGGGCAAAGGTGGGAGGAAGGGAAGAGAAAAGTAAAAGTCACCTGGTTATCTAGAGGCCAAGCACATTCTGAGTTATTGAGTGATTGGACTTGGTTTGCTGCTGCTGTCTCTGGAGTAAACCTCACATTCATCTTACCAGCAAGCTCATCTGAAAATTTATTTGGAAAAACTGCTGTGTTTTGTTTTGCTGTGACTCATGTAGAGAAAATTAGTATAGAGTCCTTCTTGCTAAGTATCTACATCTGCTATGGCTCATCCCTAGCTTCCTGATGAAGCATACAACTACCAGATGTTATCTGAAGAGTGGCTTGTTGGCAGCTGAATAGTATGGCCAAGGTTTGATTGCTAAGCAGTATCACTTGTCAAGACATATGAGCAATGTCAAATGTTACTCTGCATTCAACTTTTTTTGTATGCAGACTTAAATCCATACGTAATGCAAAATTGTAACATCTGAAGGAATATAAAAAGCTTTGTTGCACTGAATGAAAATGGCATAAATGGGAGCATCTGTCATATATTTAAAACCAGTAGTCATGGTGTTTTTCTCATTATTCAAATTGCTTTAAAATAGTTCTGCATTTCGCTATCAAATCTTTCAGTTATATGTGAATTATGAAACACTAAGATGATAAAATTATTAGATGTTCAGTAGCTTGTGACACCAGAAGACACTGGAATAGTAACAAAATATTTACATGTCCTGAATGCAATACAGTGTGTCAGTTTTTGACAGCAAAACCTTCTTTTAAACTGTTTTTGTTTGCTAGGTTAGTGTAGGAAGCATTTCATAGGTGCTTTTTCTAAGTCAAGTTTTGAGCCTTGGAAATTGAGATGTGAAAGCAGTGTCTGCTCTGAGATGGCAGTCTGTAAATTTGTGTTTATCTCAAGAAAAAGAGCTGTCCTAGTGATGGCTGACCAGTTCCAAGATTCTATTTTAAAAACTCTAATTTCCTTGAATGGTGAAATTGTACAAAGCATAAAATTGGCTGTTTTCTCTCTCTAGGGAGAGGAGGTGGGGAATTTTTCCAGAAGGGCCCACTGTATCTTGTTTTCTGACCTTGTTTCTATTTTATCTCTGTTTTTTGCTAAGCTGGACAAAATTAAATACATTAAGTGTTTTATCACCAGGTTTGATACCAGTTCAGTCTTTGCCAGTGTGAGAGCACTTGTGCCTCTTTGTAAATTTAAACACTGATGTAGTCTTTTTGGAACTAACTTTTTAGAACAGTGGG
This sequence comes from Margarornis squamiger, assembly GCA_035222235.1. Taxonomy (NCBI): domain Eukaryota; kingdom Metazoa; phylum Chordata; class Aves; order Passeriformes; family Furnariidae; genus Margarornis; species Margarornis squamiger. Next base: position 95,172,850 of record JAWWTY010000001.1, on the reverse strand, counting down.
ACTGTAGTTGAACATGTGCCTATGTTACCTAATGTTCAGAGAAAGTAGCTTTACAATGCACTTAAAACTTGTCTAGATATACTTTCATAGTTTACGTTGTCAGATTTTAAGCATTATTTATATCTTTTTTTCTCTTCCGAATTCCTTTTTTATTGCTGGAGTTCAGTCAGGAGAAAATACCTAATATAACTAATATCCCTTTATTATGAATATAAACAAATTGTCCTTTTTTTTTTTTTTCTCCTTAAATTACTGACAATGAAGTATTCCCTCTTTTGGACTCATCTCAGAAACACAAGTCTTTCTTTTTGTTCTTACACTTGAAATCTTTGTTTATGACACGGACAATTATCACCATGAGGACGATTCTCTGTTCTTATCCTAGCAAAAGATTGCAGTGGAAATAATGTGACTTTCCAACAGGTGAACCAGATTTCATATTCTTAGGTATTCCTGTTGTGGCTTCCTTTTGCCTCAGGTTTAGTTGCCACTTCTCAAGGTTTATTCTGCCTCTGCACTCACAGTTGTCCATTGTTCTCATTCCTCATCATTCTCCATTTCATACTATTTATTTTGCCTAGTGTTTTCATTCTACCATTTCTCTGGGACCTTTTCCTCCCTCCTCATTTTTGTGCTGCTTTAATGCTGCCCTTCAACATGTGTCAGAACTTCCTGCTGACAGCAATATACAATGCAGTTTTCTTTCCATTTAAGCTTTCACTTCTTGTGCAAAACCCACTAACGATGGTTACCCATGTAATGAAACTAAATATTTTATATAATTAAAAAAAAAAAAGAATATTCTAAAATGAAAGGCCTATTGAGGTTGCCATCTGCTGGGCATCACCTCTTGAAAAGTTTTTGCCTTTCTTCCATTCACCTGGAGGCTGATATTCGTATTTGAGCAGCCAAACACATATTTGTGGCACACAGACTCCTGGAGAAGGGGAGAGTGCACAGTGCCCTGCTGCAGGTGGGTACATGGTGCCCCATGGACTTGCATAGAACAATACAGCTGAAAGGCACTGACCCAAGCTATGGTGTAGCATTGCAGACTCCCCCTTGTCAAACAGTCCTACATGCTTCCCAGATTACATGGTTAGGTTGAGGCTTGTTAGGAGAGAAGAAATCACAGATGTGTTAACCATATAGACAGCAGCACTCTTCTCAGTTAGTCTGATGTAAATATCAAGTCAACAGCTTGCAACATTCAGGAGTCTGTCCTGTACCTTAATACTCTCTGTAAACACCTATAGAATCACAGAACAGACTGGGTTGAAAGAGACCTTCAGAGGTCATTTAGTCCAACCTCCTTCTGCAGGCAGCAGAGTCACCTTCAGCTAGATCAGGTTGCTCAGAGCCTTGTCGAGCCTGAACTTGAATGTTTCCAGGGGTGCGGTCTCACAAGGGCAGAGTAGAGAGGCAGAATCACCTCCCTCGAACTGCTGGCCACGCTTCTTTTGCTGCAGCCCAGGACACAGTTGGCTTTCTGGGCTGCAAGCACACCTTCCTGGCTCATGTCCAGCTTTTCATCCACCAGTAATCCACAGTCTTTCTCAGTAGGGCTGCTCTCAATCTCTTCATCCCCCAGACTGTATTGATATTGGGGGTTGCCCCAACCCAGGTACAGGACCTCGCACTTAGCCTTGTTGAATTCCCTCCCTCATTCCTTTCAGGATGGAGGATGTAGTCTAACCTGTCACATAAATGCTACCAAGTTCCATCATCCTAAATTTTTACTATGGCAATTCAGTAGATAAACACACATGTTACAATCTGAAATGAGGCAGATCCAAATGATATTTCTTTACATTTTGCTCAAACAAAATCAGAGATGCTTCCTCTTCCTTTTTCCTCTGTCCTCTGAAAAGCATCATTTGTCCATTTCTCCCGTTAATCAGTGTTTACCAAGAATCCTCCGTGTTTTAACCAGTGTGGGTTGTTGGAAGCATGATGTTATTAGACATGACAGTCTGTCTGCCTGACAGTACCACCAGAAATGAACTGTCAGGAATGTCTCCACCAAAAAGTATTGCTCAAAGGGCTTTTTGTCAGATTACTTGACACTTGCTCATGAACTATGACTAACATTGCCTCTTAAAACACTCTGTATATTTATTTTATAAGCCATATGGCCCAAATTGGCCTAGTGTTATATAGGTGTGAAAGACAGTCTGGATAGATTTAATTACTTTGGACTTCTGAGCTTTACAGTAAAAAAGTTTCCATGGTACTGTAATTACTGTATTGTGTTTTATATAATTTATCCCTATTTCCCCCTGATTATTTCTTGATTTTTTTTTTCACTTTCTTTTGGAAAACTATGTTTTTGGTAAAAAAACCCACACACCTAAATAATTAGTTCTGCAAAAGAATTGCTGTGCATATTTTACCTAAAACCAGATGTGAAATATGTGGCTGTTAGGAGCTGAGAGATTTCACCTAAGGGTTTTGCTAATGGATCACTGGAAGCCTGTGAATATATATCTTTCTGCTCTTGTGGGAACTTTGCAGAATAGTTAATAGAATCTGAATTAGTTATCCTCACTAATTAGTTAGACCCTTTTCCCTTTGTAGTCCCTTTAACACTTTGTAGCTGTTAAAAATGCTATGTATACAAAACAGTAGGTGAGAACCCTTTCAGATGAATAAAAGATTTAAATATGGCTGGGCTATCAGTTCCCCTTTACAAGAGCTCTCACTCAGTGAAGTGTCGACTGTGGTAAGCTTGATGCATGGTAAGCAAATGTAAGTCTTCACTGAGCAGAGTTTTCTTAAATTATTTTTTGATTCTCTAAAAATATTTTACTATAGTTCTGCTGTAGGTTTCTCACAGAAGTAGTAAGCAAATTCATGGGTCACTGTTCTTGGAAAAGTAATGCAGGAATTGTTCTCAGAGGATGCTGCAGCCTGGGTGTTTAAAATACAATGCAGGTCTGCCTTTTGTGTGCCCTTAATCTGAAACCGGGTAATGCGTCAGTATACATTGACTTCTTATTGCATAGTGTGGTAAATAATTGTTTGGACTTGTTCTTAGTGATGCATTTTCTTAGGCTTTTTGTCTTACAATCAGTGATTAAAATGTCATGAGACAATGTGCACAATCATGATATAAAGCATGCAGAGTTTGCAGTTTCTTTCTTCTGACATAAATATTCCATCTGTAAGAAAGATGCAATGTAATACAAAGAAATGATAAAACAGGAACACATCAAGGAGTGTACACATGAGCATGTTTTTAGCTCAGTGGAAATGAATCCATGCATAAACCATGAGAGTCTGAAGAAGGCTGTGAGCTCTATCCTGATTTTTACCTTGTAACATACTGAAAAATGATCTGTGATGCTAAAAGATGGTTATTTTTGGCAACCTATATCAATTTCCTATTCACACAGCAACTGGTGGCAACTAAAAATAATCCTGGTTTAGTACTAGCTGAGAATCTGGTCACATTTGGCACACGAACAACATGCACAAATAAAATTTAAGATCCCCTGTTCTGCTATTTCATTCGAGCCCACTCATCAAGCTTAGTTTGCTGCCATTTGAAAGCTATTGAAAAGCCATTAACTGGCAGGACTGTGAAAGCCGCAGTGCAGCAGCACACCTCAGTGCTGGAAGAATGTGGCTGCAAGTGCACACCAATTAAATCTTTCTATTCCAGGGGATGTGGGATTAGGAGCGCTGTCAATCACTTGTGCTACAATAGCACGTGCAGTAGTCATGGTTCAAGACGCACAGAGGTTTATCGTAACTCCAGCAGCCGGGTGAGGATGACTTGGAAGCCTCTGCAAGATCCTGGAACAGAACCTACGTTAAATAATGTATTCTGAGGTATACTGGATACCTGAGGAAGGGCTTTAAATAATGCATTTTCTGGGCATGACAGTTGTAGCAGAAGAGAATGCTGAAACCTGTAGCAAGACTACAGCCTGAGATGAAAGAATGTCTCATTACCATTTTATCAAATGCTGTAAGTAATGAAATGGTTATTTTGCTTTTAAAGCTGTCTTTTTATTTTCCGAGGTGTGTCTTTTCAATGCATATGCAAAAAGTCGAAGGCAGATGCTGCATGATGTCAACGTAGTAGTGGGGAAGGGGAGTTGTTACTTTGCATGTGAATATGCAGGCAGAGCCCAGTGTTTCTTTTTCTCTTCTGTTCAGAGGCAACTTCATTGTGTGTGTGATAAAGCTCTCATTCTGAAGTCCATACTGATCACCTTTTAAAACTTTTGTTTAAATTAATCACCAAAGAATACAATATCCGAAAAGAATAAATGCCATTCACAGCATTATGTTAAGGACGCTTTAAGGACAACCTTGGACATGGCTCTCACACTTTGCCAGGGTATACAAGTGAGAATAGCTTTTTAATTATGAGCCCAGCTCATCATCTACTACAGATCAAATGCTTGTATCCCCTCCTTATCAGAATATTTAGCTATTTGGTGTGACAGCCTTAAAAAAATAATAATGAACTTTTAACCTTGAATCAGGCAAGCTGCCTCCTTAAAGACATCTTGAAATTGGGATCTATGCTAAATGTATTGATTCAATGCAGAGCAAATTCCTAACAGCATTTTTTTCAAAGCTGCTTTTCTTCCTAGCTGCACATTTTTCAAGCTTGTAGGATTTGCCTTTTAAAGTATCCGGAGTCTGAGTGGAAATTGCTGGGTTTACATCAGATAAATGAATTATCGTTTAGATACTTGTTTTGGACAGCCAGCAGTAGTTTAATAACCATGGATATTTTTTACTGAAGGACTTGGAAAACTTCAGATTTCTAGTGATTATGTCACAGTTTTTACGTGACAAATAGCAGATTGCTGCAAAAGGTTTTCTCTCCAGATTGTGGTCTTTGATGACTTAAGTGTACCAAGGACATTTTTGAAACTATTTTTAAAATACTGTGTTACAGTTAAGAAATGAGTAATATGGTTCTTTGCTTTTTAAATAAGAAATTAAGGTGCCTGGAAGTATTTTAGTAATTCAAGGAAAAATGATTTATGTGTGTTTCTTCTTGTCTGGATTCAATGGGACTTGCATATGGACTGTTTGTAAAGCTAGTGGGAGTTACAAGCCTAAATTCCCTGATCATGCAGAGAAGCTCAGACTGGTTTTACTGCAGTTTTAAAGGTGCATTCTAAGAATAAGTCTTTGAGCTTGTATTGAGACTTGATAAATGTAAATGAGGAATTTGCAACTTAATAACTATGTTGAAGATGTCAAAAAACTATTGTTCTGTCTGTATTCACTTTAGAATGGCTTTCTTAAAGTGAAGCTCTAGCACATCTATATAAGCATGTGAGTATCAATAGCGTATTAAATAAGTAACTCTTCAATGAAATCTTAGGAAAGAGATGAGAATGACTATGGGGTTCTTCTGTTAAAAGGAAGCAAATGATGACTACTTGGGATGTTCATTGCATTGATTAGAAGGCAGAGATGAAGGACTAAAACACATCAGGGGAATGATGAATGTACATCATTAGTTTTGTGTATAATATTTGTTTCCTCTTTTTCAAATTTGGAGTTTTGATTAGTTATATCTTAGTAAATTGGGGTATTTTACCACATAGCTCTTTTCCTTTTAAATAGTGTGCTTTAGAAGACAACGGGTGCTGACTGGAGCCTGACAGAATGGCGTTTTACTGCCTCAGCTTTTTAGAACTGGCAAAAGTACTTCTGTTTCCACTTGCAATTAGTGGAGGAGAAAGATTTCCTCTGTGATGCTCCTCTGAGTGTTATTATTTGACTTCACATGCCAATATGTCGCTGATATTTGTGTTTGGCAGACAGCTGGGATCAAAGATGGGCATGGTGGCAACACCAGCAGTGTTCTGAGATATGCTGAGAACAGCTGAATCTCACAGTGGCTGGGACATGACTTCACACCTCACTTTGCTTTTAATACATTTCATCTGTGAATTAAAATGGTTTGTGTATCAGAAGGAAAAGGTATTGAACCAGGGGAAGCGTGGTTGCAGAGTACTGTCTCTTGGTTGCTTTGGAGAGAGGGGAAGTAGCTAAAAGACACAAATTAATGACACTTTAAAGGTTGTGTTTTATGAACTGTAGTGTTATGTGTCTGGCTTTTGCATGTATTTGCCTTTTGGGTTTTTTTAATCTCTGCAGAAGTTAGATATGGAGATCTGAGCTGAGAAAGGCTATTTTCTATGATGTTAGTACCGTTTTACTAATATTCTTTCATTTATTCAATGCATTGCTCCCATTAGAAGGCTGTGAAAATGACACATACTTCACCATATAAGTCACCATCTTGTCATGGGATCTTTCAGGCTGGAAAGATCAAACCTTGAAGGTCTCCAGTCCACCAAAGAATCATTAAGGTTGGGGAAGACCTCTAAGATCATTGATTCTAATCATTAACCTAACACTGCCAGATCCACCACTAAACCATGTCCTTAAGCACCATACCTGCAAGTTTTTTGAACAATTCCAGGGACCATGATTCCACCACTTCCCTGGACAGCCTGTTCCAATGTTGACCACCCTTTCAGTGAAGAAATTTTTCCTAATATTTAATCTAAACTTCCCCTGGCACAACTTGAGGCCATTTCCTCTTGTTCTGTCACTTTTTACCTGGGAAAAGAGACCAACACCCACCACCACCATACAAATTCCTTTCAGGTAGTTGTAGAAAGCAGTAAGGTCTCCCCTGACCCTCCTTTTCTCCACTCTAAACAACCCCAGGTCCCTCAGCCAGTCCTCATCAGACTTGTGCTCAAGACCCTTCCCCAGCTCCATTGCCCTTCTCTGGATATGTCCTCTTGCTCTAAGCAAGGGTAGCTGTGTGGTCAAACCAGATTTTCTGGGACCATGCCCAGTGAGGTCTTTCAGCTCAGTAATACTCTGGAATTATGCCTATTGCAGCCATCATGCTGTCTTCATCTGGCACCTGCAGCATTTAACACACAAGCTGTATGTGTGTCTGCCTGTTTGAGCAGCTCATGTTGTCACTACTCGTGCCCATCTCCTTTTTGCAGCCAAGCATCACTGTTGCTGTGAGCTGTCCCTGCCTGTGCTAGTAGCTTCTCCTTGGCAATCTGCAAGCATGAGCTATTCAGAAGAGGGAACAGTGGTGTGTAGGAGAGTATCACATATTATCTGCCAGATGCTGGGTACCATTTTATCTCAATGATTTGTGTGACAGACTGTACAAATGAATGTAATTTTGCAAATTAGGCAGCACCTTGCTGCTATCTTCTCTCCCTTGTATATCTAGTTATGACATAAATATCATCATTTACATGTTACGGCATTGGTTTTCCACCTGTGCTCTGGACTTCCTGATGGACCTGCAAAAGTAACTAAGAGAAACAGTACTTTACTAAGGAGGCTTAAGTTTGTTACTTGAGAGTCTGATTTCTGCTGCAAATGCTACAGAGGTGCATAAATGCAAACGGAATTAAAACCTTGACATAAGGAGTTACAGTCATGCCAGCTGGAAATCTGAGCCAAGAGAATTTATCCAAATACTAGGATCATCAAATCGGAACATCAGAGTCTACTTCTGTTCTTTCTGCTTTATCTCTGCTTCCAGTTCCTTCATCTCCTTTGTATGAATTATGAAACACTGAATTGTGCTATGTTACAGAGCAATCCTTACAGAGATCTGGGATTAAAATATTAATTAGATGTTTATTGGTAAATTTAATTTAGGATTTGAGACAAGATATAAAATAAATATAATTATTCTCTTCAACATCTAGCCCATATTACGTTCAGCATCTGACTACCTGGCAAGGATTGTCCATGAAGGAAATTAATTGGAGTAAAAGAACATAAAGTCATAGAATGGTTTGAGTTGGAAGGGGTCTGAAAGATCATCTAGTTCCAACCTCCCCACCATGGACAGTACACCTTCCACTACACCAAGTTACTCAAAGCACCATCCAAGCTGTCCTTGAACACTTCTAGGGACAGGGCATCCACAACTTCTCTGGGCAAGCTGTTCCACTGCCTTACCTCCCTCACAGTAAAGAATTTCTTCCTGATACCTAATCTAAACCTGCTCTCCATCAGCTTAAAGCCATTTCCCCCTGTCCTATCACTACATGACCTTGTAAAGAGTCCCTCTCCAGCTCTCTTGTAGCCCCATTTAGGTACTGGAAGGCCACAGTAAGGTCAACCCAGAGTCTTCTCCAGGCTAAACAATCTCAACTTTCTCAGCCTGTCTTCATAGTAGAGGTCCTCCAGCCCTGTAGTCATCTTTGTGGCCCTTCTCTGGACTTGCTCTTACAGGTCTATCTCCTTCTTATGTTGGTGGCCACAGAGCTGGATGCAGCCCTCTGTGTGGGGTCTCACCAGAGTGAGTAGAGGGGCAGAATCTCCTCCCTTGGCCTGCTGGCTACATTTGTTTTGACACAGCACAGGATACGACTGGCTTTCTGGGCTGCAAGTGCACGTTGCTGCCTCATGCCGAGCCTCTCATCCACCAGCATCCCCAAGTCCTTCTCGGCAAGGCTATTCTCAGTCTGTTCATCCTCCAGCTTGCATTGATACCAGGAGTTGTCCTGAGCCAGGTGCAACACCTTGATCTTGGCCTTGTTAAACCTCGTGAGGTTCCCATGGGCCCACTTTTCGAGCTGCACTGAAAGATGCTCTGAAAGGTTTGGCCTTAAAATTTTGCTATATCCTCTTTGGATATCTTGTCATCTTAGCTATTTTTTCCTTTACTTTTTTCCTGCCTCCTAATCATAGTATTTAACAGGTCCATGTACTACAGTGGTCCTTCCTTGCCTGAATAAAACATTATCTTGACTTTAGTCTGCAATGACAGAGACCTTAATCACATACTTTCTCTTGAAAGGCAAAAGTCAGCACTCATGTACTTACAGATGTCATCTTGTACTTTTCTCACACTAAATTCAAGACTTGATAGCAAAATTGATGACATATTTATGAATGAAAGAAGAGTAAATTTTGTGGATTCTTTTTATGATATCTGTTTTGTTTCATTTTAGCCCTCTTTTCCGTACCTTGCTGTTTCAATACATTTTCTATTTCAATAAAATTATTAACTACTAGAACTCTCGACGTGGTGCTGCCTGTTCCTCTTTAGTAGAGTTGAGAGACAGAATATATTGGCACATTCCAAGACACTTTGGTGGAAAGAGGTGTATTATTCTAAACACTTGTTTAGCACCTTACATTCAGTCTGTTGCTTTTCCCAAGGGATTCACCCAGTGTCTTCTGAGGCTCCAGACATGCCACAGTGGTAGCTCTACCTGAACCTTATGTGGCATGGAAAGGGTTGGGGAAAGATGTGATATGATACACTAGTTTCAGCTTTCAGAGGATGGAGACTTGAACTTGATTCTCCCATGGATGAAGAAGTAGTACTGTGGGTGAAACATATGATACCTTCGTGTCAGCTTTCTTACTGTGAGACTGCCTGGGAAAATTTCGTCTGTGTTTCAGTAGAATGAGTTATTGTAGTTTAGATTGAATAAGAAGAGAAGAGGAGAAAAGAAAGGTTGGAGACCCATAGTTGGTCTGTGACCCAGGAATCCTTCACCTCTCTGGCAGCAGGACCAAGGAATGGTGACATGTACATGTTCTGTCACACTGAATGGTTAGTGATGTGAGAGAACTCCAAAGTTCTTTGAAGTTTTCTCCTTCCTATGAACAGTATTTCTTCTATTCCAGGGTTGGTCAGGAGGTGTTTTCAATTTAGTGTATGTTAGGTCCCAGAGAATTCTCATGTCCTCTTAGACATGTCCTCTGCCTCCAATAAGGAGCTCAAGGGACAAAATAGTAAAAATTATGCAGGTGGTGGGAAGAAGAGCTGTAAACAGGATGTCTGTGCCAGTCTTTATTCAACAGCTAGCCCATTTGTTTAGGTTGATCGTTCATGATAGTGTCTGCTAACTCTTGCGTCGTGGTTTATTTCTGCAGTAAGAGAGCTAAGTACAGCATGGCTGCTGGGAAATATTCCTTTTCCTTGTACATCCTTATAACACTGTGACCTATGGCATGAGTTTAAGGTTGTTACTGAAATGAGATGCTTAGCATGACTGAGAGACCCTGCTTGCTGAAAATGAGGCTGGGAGGCAGAGGCCAGAGTCATCTTTCATGGGAGTCCTGAATGAGTAGGAGGAGCAGCTCTGTGTAGTGAGCCACTATTTGGTAGTTTCTGCGTCCTGTAAAGGTACATAAAGCAATTCTGGGAGAATAAAGAGATTTTTATGAAACATATTTGTTTGAGAAGCTTATAGTGTAAAAATCTGTAAAAGAATGCTAATACAATATATGGTATTTCTTATTCCATTTTTTCAGACTGAATCTTTATCTGATGTATTAATGATACACAGTGCAGACTTTTTTTAAAAAGTTTGGTCAGTATGATAATTCAGATGTCATGAAGGTTATCTCAAAAATTAGGTTTTTAATTATGCAGTCAAGAACAAATGGGTTTTATCTTACTAACCTTGATACAAATAGAGTCACAATTACAATATTTTTACTTTTGTTAAACTTTGGGTAGCTGTCTTTCTCACTGTCATCACTGGATAGGTGCAGGACAAAGGAAAATAGGGAATTATTTAGCACCTATGAATGCTTGAATGTCTGTACCAGCTGATGATCCTAGATTTATTCTATTTTTAATCTCCACTTACTGAGTTCATGTGACAATGACAGAAACTCAATGTTATTTTTTTAATTTAAACTAATTTTCTACCCTGTCTAAATTAAAAAAAAGCTAGAGATCATGACACTGGATGCCAGGAAATGTGTAAAAAGAACTTTTTATATCTGTATTTGGACATAGAAAGTCATACATAAAAAAATGTATTTTGCTCTGGCAATAACCCAATTATCTTGGCAATTATCTTATACTACTGATCATCTACTAATTGGCCAAGTGTGCCTCCAAGTAAATAAAACCTTCCTCACAGTAACAACTAACAACTTTCCTGACAATGGCAACCACTTAGAATAGCATTTGGAAATTATATTAAGGTGAAGATTTAGATTAAATCCGTGTTTGGAAAAATACACTTTGAAATAAATAACAGCAAGAGGAGCAATATTAACTTGGACAGTTGAAGGCTGTAAGATTTCCAGCTTTGTATTCTACTAAATAGGTTCTATTTATAATATTTTAGTGGAAATCACAGTATCCACTAAATACTTTTATGGCATCACTTGTTTTCTTACTGTAAAAAATCTGTCATGGGAGAGAAGTATCAGCACTTTCCGTGGAAAACTTTACTGTGAACGAGTAAGAAAATTATAAAGAAATCTTCTATAATTTTGGTATTTGGAGTGCTTTTTTCTTCTAATATACTAATTCTGCCAGCAGCAAAGAAATCTAGCCACCCTGCAAATCAGATGAAAGAAGATTGTAAAGGTCAAAGTACCATATTTTCTCACCATATTGGCACAGCATGTGTGAAGCTTCAGATTCTTGTATTACACTTTTTGAGAAGATTGCTGCAAGAACAGAGAGCAGAAAAAAACCCAAACCAACAACACCTCCCCCAACCTCTCTATTTCCATGTATAAAATTGTAGCAATATAGCCATTTTTCCCCACAAGGTTTGTGAAAATTTTGAGACTAAAAAACATATTTTCAATCGTGAAGTAGCTCCAATTAGTCAAAATTATTTTTCTTTCTTGTCTCATACGTATCAGTGGTAAATTTTACAGTTGCTAAGTTGTAAAACCAAGCAGAAAGTATTTGCAGATAATTCAAATAACCCCTGCATCAAAATTGCCACAGTATAAACGTGGTTATTTTAAAGCAAGTAAAATCTGAAGTTGAAATAATTCTAATTTTTTCTTAAACAAGTGGAAATAATTGAGTCAACAAAAGTTTAGTTTGATTTGGAGCAAATAAAGAGCTGCCCTAACATAAGTTTCAATATATCATAAATGATCACCATCAATTAAAAAAGTGATATTTGTTTATTAAAAATATATATATTCCATTTGCTTTTGAGCAAATGCCTTCAGTGCAAACAACAGCAAAATAAGACCTTCTTAAAGAAATCCTCAAGTTCTAGTATTTTGACTACTGCACATACTCTCAGCTAAGAGATGACATGGATCAGTCTGTTGTCACTTGTGGAAACAAATGTAAGTATCACCAAAACTGTTTTCCTTGCTAGTGCCATTCTTGTACACTGAAGACGACTGTCCCTGACCACTTCCTGCATCTGTAAGATGATTCAGAGAGCCAGGATGTGGTCCATTGTAAACCTCTTTTTGGCCAATAAGAATGGGACCTGACAAGGTCCTGTGTGGACAGGAGGGCACAGCACAGAAGTAGAAGACTACTTGGTCATTTATTACTAGCTTTTTACCCAGCTAGAATAGTGGAAACTGTATAGTGTCCACTTGGAAGTGTACTTTACTTTCTTTTACTTTCAGTAGATTTTAAACCAAAAGATGTTATTCTTGGGAAAAAGGTAAAGATGGATTCTGATATCTTTGGCTGTAAATCCTCTTATGAATGTCTCTCTATGCAGTATGACATTTCAGAAGAGATCGAAACAGCATTCAGAGCACGTAGACAGGCAATAGATCTGGGCCATACCACCTCAGGTTGGTGGACTCCTGCTGTGGTCCCATTTGGTGCAAATCTTGTTTTGAAGTATGACATATAAAATATATATGGGACCTTGTAAAAACATCTACATCAAATGGAGCAATGTTATTAAGGTCATATTTGGAAAGTTAATTGATGGCTTTCAAATGTGATCCTGTTACTATAAAAGGAAGCAAGGCTTTCTCCTGTAAAAGTTTTGAAAGCGTTGGCATCTAAGCTGAAGATAAGGAAGGAGGGAGGCAGGCATGTGGAAATTGTCTCTTTTATTCTGTCTATGTGGGAAGAGTAGCACTGTTGTCTTTATGTAGCTTATTGCAGGAAGCACTAAGAAAATATGTGAAAACAATGTATCCCTTACTGAACAATCATTTCTGTGACACGAGAAATTTTAAATTCAGATTGCACATGAATCAAAGAGCTTGTTTTTAAAGTGCGTTCCTTTGAACACAATTATTTGATTTTGTTAGCTGAAGTAGTAATGTTAGCTACAGAAGTGATATGTGTAAGTCATGTAGACAGTTGTGAAAAGTAAAGCTCTTAAGGCAAACTCAACGACTTCATTCCTCATAATTACCAATGAATATATAGATCTATTTTGTCTCAGTGACACTTTTTTGTCTTGTAAGCAGTAATATCAGAGCTGCAATAATTTCTGTTTGATTTCTATTTCAGTTTCTTCAATAGCTGAAACATTTTTTATGTTTGTCTAGTATTTCCTCAGTAAAGGAGCTTGAAGATTTGCATGGACTAGGAGTAAATCCTTTGATGCCCTGCTTTTTTTCAGCTGGTCAAATGAGCTGAAGCTGTTCAGTTCTTCCTCTTCTCTCCTCCTTCTTCTCCCTCTTCTTCACACACATTTTAACTTAATCCAGAAATAACATTACTCCTCATGTTAACAATCAAGTGTGACAATGCTTATCTTCACTTCTTTTTCTTCAATATATGTGTGCTGTACAGCTGTGCTATAGTATTATGTGACTACACGTATAATGGTAGGTGGTCGATGTGGAAGGTGACCTTACAGACAATTGTAAACTGATCTCAGAACAGCTGCTAAAACTGCTTTTATTTTCACTTATCCACGAAGATCCAGCTCAAACTGGCAAACATCGTTGCTCTTCTAGCCATAGGCCAGACTTACCTAGGACATACCCAATAATTAACCCCCCAACACAAGGGAGACAAGCCTTTGAAATACCAGTGGTGTAGGTCTACATACAGAAATTCTCATGTGTTGCTTCTCCACTTTCCTGAAGAGTTCTCTTCACAGGGCCACCTGGAGATGTCAGAGCTGAGTGAGTGAGCTGACCTGAGTGCCAGAAACATGGGGCTGCAGTGCCCAAAGTGGTGCTTTTGCATGGCTGTCCACCCAATATACCAAACAAGGAATCTTGTGGCCTTACCTGTTAATCTAATCCATGTGTGCTATTTTTATCTTGGTACTCTGCCTAAATTTGCACTATATTAAATTCATTTTATTGTTCCAAATTCCCTTCATTTTTATGCTATATAATCTTTCTTTTTCCCTTTCACTCTTTAAATTTCTGTTAACTTTTCTCTCCCCTTAGTCACTGCTTAGCTAAGCTATGCATATTTAATTCTTTTCATCTTTCCTCATAAATCAGTCCCTCAGGCCTCAGAACCATTTGTGGTAGTTTCTTTTGAACTGCTCCAATTTGACTGTCTAGAATTGAATACAATATTCCAGATAAGTTGCCTTTCTGCAGAAAAGAGGAGGGCCTGTTTCCAATCCTCTTGCTATTTAAAAACTGAGATGGCAGTCTCTTGATGTATGTACACTCAACAGTGACCAAGGGCCTACATATTAGGTCTGCTGCAGAATGATTGTTAGCTGCACTGTGCTGTAAACTACTTTTCCATCTGCTTTTACTTTACAGTAATCTCTGTAAATTATTAGAGTGTGCATAGAACCACAGTTCACTTGGCATAGGATTTCCTTTCCTGTGTGCTTGCCAGTCCTTGTAGTTGGGTCTGTCAACCAGTGTTTCCCTTTTGGCTTTTAACTCTCTATCATGTATGATACTCAATATCCTCTTTGTTTTGATTCACATATACCTTTTTCTCTCTCTCCTTTTTTTTTTTTTTTTTTACTGATTTTTATTCATGCAGGCTTTTTCAAATTTTGATTTATGTGTTTTTCTCTTGTGTTTTCTGTAATTCTCATATGCTGTATGCCTCTTGATCTCTGGCATATTTGCAGCCTGAGTAGTGATATCTGAGAATGTCTGTGATGAAAGAATTGCCCCAGATTTTTAAACAATCTGATTTTTTGTTTCTTTATTCAAGCAGTAAAACAGTTGGTTGTTGCTACTGATGTTTAACTTTCTCCGTACCTTTGAGGTGTTGCAACTGTAATTTTGGCTTCTTCTCACTGTGCACCTATGTGTTAACTCACTCTCCCAAGCTGCAGATTTACAAGTATTAGCAACAGTGAATGTTTTTCATTGCTTATTGTGATAAGTGTCTGCGTAACAAACCCTTTATATTAGACTGTGATGGCAGGAAGAATTTTCCATTGCATCTGTTCCCAGGTGCACATTCTCCTCTCCTCACTGCCCTTTATCTGGGAGTGTGGACTAGAGATGAATTTATTATTACATCTCCTTTTACTGCACTGTAAGAAAAGAACTATTATCTTCAAAGCTTAGTTGCAACTTCATTAGTTTTGTATTGGAGCCAAATAAAGACAACTAGGTCAGTGCAAGGACTAGAAGGAGGTATTTTTTCTGGAGGACTTCTCATCTGTTCCTTCTTATCTTTTTTATTTGGCAAGCCCAGATCTTCTTTGCTCTCACTGTACCTTTTGATTTGGAGCTTATTGAGTTTTACTTGGTGTTGGTGTGATTTATAGCAATTGGTATAATTCAAATATGGCCAAATATGCTGATGCTGTTTTCTCACAGTCTTTGTGAGTGACAAGCATTAACCAGTGCTTTATATTATTCTAACAAATATGCATAGCTTGCTTCTGGAAATCCCAAATAATGAGTGACATAAATTCATAGATGCAAAAGTGAACAAAAGAGTGTAAGGGTTAGCTCAAACAGCCAATTTGTTTTTTCTTCTAAGTTGTTGATATATCATAAAAAAATGTTAGTGCAGTCCATTTTGAACCAGATGACTGTTGCTTTCTGATCACTTTAAGTTCTCTCTTCGGATCCTGACATGGGAACTTAAAATATTTCTGTAAAAAAAAAAAAAAAAAAAAAAAAAGGAAAAAAAAAAAGTTGCTTTAGTAAAAAAATAATTTAACTTTGGAAAACATAAAAGCATATTTTGGTTTGATCTTCCTAAGGATACAAAGTCTTTGTGATTGTGTTACCTGTATGTGCATCTTTTAATTTTTCTTTCCATGATAATTTCCAAACCTGTTACCCAGTTGCAAGAAAATGTTTCTAAAAACAGGTTAATCATGACACAATTTATTCAAAAGAAGTGAGTACTACATTGCCTAGTAATGTTGTACAGCCTTTTTTTTTTTTTTTTTTTTTTTGGGTAAGGGAATATTGGATCCCAAGTTTCATGGATCAGTTGCTCGAAAGCCTTACTTAGAGTCCAAAAGAACAGTAAGTAGTGTTTGAGATAGCAGCTTTACCAAAAGAAACAGTATGTTCATTTTGCTTGCATTCATGTAGTTTCTGGATGTGGGCCACAGTTGACTACTGCTCTGGGATATACAGACTTCCTCCCAGACCATTCAGACTTTTGAGTTCCCTGTGCTTCAAGACAGGCAAAAGAAAATAGTAATGATTATTTTTGTTTCTAAAAATGGGAATAACCCCTTATACATGCATTTGAAATTGGTATTTTATCACACCAAAGGCCAGTGCATAGACAAGCAGTTTGGCTACATTTGTTGAATAAGCTGGCACATAGTTAATGAATTTTACTGAGAACATAAAATATCCGTATGTTATAGACTGCTATATAACATAAATCACAAACTACAGAGCAGAGCCCTCTGCTATATTTAATTAGATATTATTTAGGCTCTCCTCTATCATTACAATGGCAAGATCCCAAACTGGTTGATTTTTTGATTTAAATATAATAATTTTTTAGAGAATCCACTGTAACTTTACTGAATTGCTGATAGATAACAGAGTCTATTAGAAAGCATGTAGAGTTGATGAATAGTGTCTGATAAGTAACTTTTACTTGGTATTAAGCTGGAAATTGATTGCAGATCCTGCTTACCAGTCTAGTCACATCGAAAGGCTCTTGAACAGCATCATGCAGGAGTAGGCTTTTATAAGAGGATGGTTGCTTGAATGTGCTCAGGATTCTCTTCAGCAAAGACAGAACTGGGTGTTAGGCAGAAATTGAGGAAGCTTTGTGTATCATGCCATTTAAAAGATCCAACTTTCCTATTGCACCTAAAAGAAGCTCTGTGAAGCAAGAGCAGGTGAAGCACATCAGTTCCTTTACTGCAATGTGATTTATTCTCAGAAGACTTGGCATTAATTGAATATTTTGCATTCTTTACAAGGTAAATAGTTTATGTTTATACTGCTCCTGCATGATTTTCTACTTTTTGGGTGGGAAGGGATACCAAGAATAGGGCTAAGTCCATCACTACAGTGAGTAGAGCACTACTGATGAGAACATTTTAGCTGTGAAAGTCAGGCTGAGTGGTTACAAGCACCACTCTTCAGTCACAGCTTAATAAATGTAATGGAGAGGCTGTTCACATGGCAAGTAATTTTTTCTGTGCCAAACAAAGGATTTTCAAATCTAAGTATTTTAGTACTGACCTTAATGCTGCAATTTGAGAGGGATTTGAACTAAGCTAGCCCCTTCTGTGGCTAAGAAGTGTTTCTTTGTGAAATTGGAATAACAGTAGACAATACATAACAACTTGATTACTGAAGAGGGCACATGTAAAAAATGCATTGATCTGTGGTTCAGACCCCATGCCTTCAGTTGGGCTATAATATTTGTGTCACCGATTTCCTATGGAATTCAGTTCAGCTGCATGAATATTAATAAATTATTATTTCTAATAGAACATAATAGATTTAAATAATATGCTTTATTGGTAGCAGAAAATCTTGCTTTATAGTGAAGTCACTATGTATAATAGCAGAAAGGGTCAGTGCTTTAGATTCTGATCTGATTTCTGTTAGCAAACATTAATTTAGCTTTTTGAATTAAACGAAACTGCACCGATTTACATCATCCATGTATCTCAGTCTCTAAGTGCCACAGCATTTGCTGCTCGCAACATGCCATCTCACATATCTTTGTTAGTACCATGATTATATTTAGCTAGCCAGCTTTAAAAGTGTTGTGCAATAGTACAGCCTTTATTTTAAAAAATAGCTTTTTGATTTATTTAATGAATGCTAATCTATTTAACAGTTCACTGAAGTTGTTGAAATTTTGAAAAAAATATACTTCATGACAATTTAGGTATCTAAATTAGAATGCAGGTGTTTAATTGCAGTTATGAAGAGGGGCTATATGTCTTTAGAACAGATCAGGATTGGAACTGAAATGTCACAGCATCCAAACTAAACATAGTGTATAATTTCAGAGGGTTTTTTACCCTTTTTCCTTTAGTGAGATCAAGGTGCTTGTTTGGGTAGCAGTCTCAAGCAGATACATCCTCAGAATCTCAGACTACCATTTTTCCAGACACTTTAAGTCCTCTACATTTTGTTTCAATGCTGTAAAGACCATAGTCTTACAAATACCTAGACGTTTATTTATTAATTGTTTAAAATACTATAAAAATCAACATAAATATTTACATAAAGATAAGCATGTGCCTTAGCATTTGAAAATTTGTAATTTCAAGCGTCATGCACCATCATTCTTTGTCACTTTACTTGAGATGCTTACTGCATTAAGCTGTGTCAGCAGTTTGGATGTGTGTGTTTGCCTTTAATGAAGAGATACTTTGCAAAACACACTATTCCCCAGGGTACCGAACTACTACTTCTCGGAATCACAATGGCAAATCAGCAAATATTTATATCACATGAAAAGTCAAAATGCAACACGTCTGAGCAGAGAGGCAAACTTTTCTGCAGTGCCTAGAGAATATGTACGTAGGCATTCATCTTCATGTTCTGGAAATGACTCCTGACCTGTGTCCCAGGTTAGACAGGAACATAATCATCCCCATGTAATGTGAATTACCATGTGAGGTGCATTTTTTTAGTCTCCCAATTTAAGTGCCAAAGCAAGTGACTAAAATTAAGTAACAAAGCCATAAAAAACAAGTATAGAGGAAACTGAAAATAGGTATGGCAAAAATGTTCCTGCATACTGTGAAGTTACTTGGGCTCAAATCACCTGAAGAAGATGGAAG
This sequence comes from Margarornis squamiger, assembly GCA_035222235.1. Classification (NCBI taxonomy): domain Eukaryota; kingdom Metazoa; phylum Chordata; class Aves; order Passeriformes; family Furnariidae; genus Margarornis; species Margarornis squamiger. The sequence goes on along the minus strand of JAWWTY010000001.1, from coordinate 95,153,936 downwards.
AAAATGTCTTTAACAATCACATTCTTTTTCTCTGTTTGTGTTCCATCACGGTTCTCGTGCTCTTCATGTTTTTCAGGAGCTGGTGGTTGTAGTACCACAAATATTCCTTCTCTCATCTTCACAGTGAAAACCAGTGACAATTTAAAGCAAACATTTCCTCTTTACTCAGAAATCTCTTGTTTATACAGGCAGGATCAAGCTCATAATTTGTGTTATGATGCAGTTAGCATCTGTCCAGTTGCAAGTAAATTGCTACAATTTTATGAACAGGTTGTTTTGCAGCAATGATTCCTCTCTTTCTTGTGGTTCGGGGTGGACCCAGTCAGTGAAGCAGCTCTACACTAGCAAGCATCCTTGAAAGGTTTTTGTGGGTTTTTTTGGTGTTGGTTGCAATGGTAATGACTTCCTTTGTCCTGTACTGCTTAATATCCAATGCAACATAGTAAAAGGTTCTTTGGCTTTGATATTTTAGTGTTTCATAAAGGTTTTTTATTGTGTGCTTATACAGAAGATGAAGACCTTAAAACTATATATATACTGACAATCAAGTTTATTCTAGTCATTCTTGTCCAGAATATACCATTAAATACATAATTAAATAAATAATAACTTGGTAAGCTTTTTCAGTTTTTTCCAGGGAGACATTGCCAGTGTGTTATCTGGTGCAGGATACCATGCCAATCACAGTGACCTTACCAAATCACTGTACATAACTGTAATTGTCATACACTGAATCAAGAACCATATAAAATAATCTTCAAATATTATATGTCATGAGATATAAACTCTTATGCACATTGATTCAAAAAGTAACCTGTCTCCTTATCCACAAATCTTTCCTCATGTTACCAAACTGCCTCCTGACTAGCATACTCAAACCCAGTTATGGTTGAGAACATGTTTTCCATATATCTTCTGATATTTGAATGGGTCTCATACGCCAGCTCAGTGGGGCAGTTTGTGCTGTTTTTCTCATATATGAAAAAGCAAAGGATGGACAGACTTGCTGCACATGTTGCCCTTTAGGAGGCTCTCTGATAGCTTTGCTTTTGAGTCTGGCTGTAGCTGAGTTGTCATTCTCTAAACAGTAACAGTTTACATCCGCCTAATAAAGTTGTGGATTTTAGCAGCTGTTTTTTCCTGGAGGTTTTCTTTACAGATGAACCTGTTGCTTCTATTCGCAATGCTCAGTTAAGACAGTAGTTGTCATACTTCGAATGGTAGAGCTTAATTCTGAGGATTGAGTTGACAGAAACTTTGGGCAGTTCAACAAGGGAAGTGCATATTTTCATGCCTGAAGTGGACTAACCCTTTGCATCAGTACAGGGTGGGGACTGACTGACTTGAGCTGCAACCCTGCTGAAGAGTTTGCAGAGGTTACAGCAGACACAAAGTTGAATGGAAGCCAGCACTACATGCTGATCCTGAATCAGGCAAGCCACATATATATGGAGGGAGGTATGGCCAGCCAGAATAAGGGAACTCATTACCTGCTGCTACCTGGGGCTCATTAAGCTGCACCTGCAAGTATCTATTTAGTGTTAGTCCCCCGCTGTAAAATGGACATGGAGGAAATGGAGCAAGGGCAGCAGAAGGCTACCAGGATAACTAACAGAAATGACAAAGCTGAAGTCTTCTCAGTAGTGGCAGTAGTAACAAAGGATTATGGCAACCAAAAAAAATCAAGGCATTTTTGATAGAAGACAGTGCAGCACTGAAGAAGTTTACCCAGAGAACTTGTAGAGGTTTTCAAGACTGCTAGATAAGACAAGGTTATCTGATCCAATGTTAGTGACTGACCCCCTGCTCCAAGTGGTACTCTGCGATCCCCAGAATTACCTTCAAAAGCATGTCTATAACCCTCCTGGATTTGAGTTGAGCTCTCTCAAGGTGCTAAAGAAGCTCTGCCTCTTGTGCTATTGTTGGTTCCCCTTCTCAGTAGGCCACCACAGAGCAGAGAACTGCCTGGGACTGAATGTTGTATGCCTTAGAGATGAGCACCTTGTAACACCTCAGTTCCAAAGCCTCAAGCTTTACTGAGAATATTGCTTATATTTAAGACTCCAAGGGTTCCCACAGAACCCTTGCAAAGCCTTTGGTTCTTAATACCTTGAGGTCACATAAAGAGAACATGCTACATGCATTTTCCAAGAGATTTCTTTTCATTTAGTGAGAAAATAAGCATTTTGGCAAAAGGTTCACTGGAGTAACATAAAATCAAGGCAGAAGCATTTCACTAAAGCACCCATCATATAACAACCCTCACAACACTGAGTAAAATACAACCCATCGGTTTTAAGTTACCCACAAGAGATTAAGGAAAGAGAAAGAAAGAAAGAATAAAAAAAGAAATTAGAATAAGAGAATTGCATAGCTACCACCAAAAGGTCCTCTGGAAGTCAGAAATTTACATAGCAATGACAGATCCCAAGAGGAAAAGTAGGATGGAGCCCCTCTGTTCCTATATTTATATGTTTTGTCTACTGTGGCCACCCCTCCCAGGTGGGATGCCCAGCTCAACTGACCACTCTGGGCCAGAGTGAGGAGTGCTGTGGCTAATCAGAGGCTCCCGGGGCCTGGTGTGGGTGGGCTACCAGGTGGGCTTTTTTGGATTGGCAGCTTTGCCACGTGGCTCCTGTGTGCTCTGCCAGGCGGGTTCCAATACTGCCTGGGAAGTTGAGGCCATGTGCATTCCATGGTGTCACGTGGCTTCAGCCTGGCCCCTTCCCCCCACATACACAGAGCTTGTTGTGACACAATAATAAAATAATCCAGTCAGATCTGAATCCAGCCTCCTACACACCTGAAGGATTAATTCGGGGAGTTTGCCATGCTTGCATCTATACTATGCTGTTTAATCTAAGATTGATCTAACAAGGTTGCTGACCTGCAGCTGTTACATCCACCGTCAGATACTTATCTCATCTGGGATGTATCAGGTTCCAGATGTGCTGAGAGAAGAAACTCAATCTGCAGTTCATTACTTTTCGGCTCAGAACAGTGCCCAAATGGATTGCGTCCTTTTCTCAGTCAGCCTGAATTGTTTGACTTTGGCCACACACTGGAAAACTGCTATCTGAGGCCAGTTCTGGCAGTCAAGCACTGTTCTTCGTGGAGCAAATAGACTCATACAGACTGAAAGTCATCCCAGTGGAGAGGCAGAGGACACTAAACCAGGCAGATCCTGGTTTAGTGTCTCCTGGATCTGGCTGTGTGAGCTCATCTTTTCTGTGCTCTATTTGACCAGGACATTAAGCTAATTTGTTTGATTTCTCACCCTGGATGAGGAGAGCACCGTGATGGCAGAGATGAGGAAAAGCAAAGATACCATTATACTTTGTGGTCAGCAAACAACACTGATTTACAGCTAAGACTAGGACAACAGCCACAATTCTCACGCTCAGCTGAGCTTTCCAGATATAGACAGCAAGTTCAGTTGTAGGCTGCTGGGGCCCTGCTTCTTCTTCCCTTTGTAACGGAGAGGGAATGAACAGAGCAGAGGCAGCTCCCAACTGCATTGTCAAACACAGTTCAACACAGCAAGCTGGTTTTCCCTTTGTGGCTGCGAGCCGGGCTGGCAGGCATTACACCCACATTTAGCAGTGTTAGGGTATAAGCTCTAGAGTGCTACAAAAGTACCGCATAGGCTAAAGGCATGGCTACTGAAATATTTTATACAAAGCAGAGCATTTCTAATAGGGAAGATTTGTAGTTTCCTTATTACCCAGTCCTATCATGAGAGAAAGAAGATGCAGTTGCAAACTACCACAGGCTGAGGATGGTCTGAGTGCAACTCTTTTATGTGATTAAATGCTCTGAACATTGGGATTGAAGCAGAGAATAAAGTTACATCTTCTGCGGCTTTATGGAGCTACCCTTTCATCTCCTTGTCTCTTCCAACAAGGAAATACAAGAGATAAAACTTATCATTTTTGCTATGAATTGAAACATATCATTTAAGGTCAAATGGAAAATTTTATACAGAAAGAGTTGTTGGCTTTTGACATGCAGGAAGAAAGGCTTGTGTTTTGGCTTAATGCAAGCCAATACTTGTTTCCAGTTTTTAGTTTGACAACCCATTTTCTTCTAACTAGAAGGGCATGCTAAGAAAGGAGCAGAAATTGTAGGGAGAGGTTAGCGTATGTTAAAAGAAATTGACTGAACTTGACTTTTAGAATTATGTTCTGTGTCTGCCTCTGTGGAGTTTCACAGCAAGACACTCCAGGCACATTTTGGATAAATCTCTGCTCCTCAATTTTGGGAAGTCTGGTTTGAGACCTTGAATTTTAATTAATAGTCAATACAAATAATATCTAATATGTATTATATTAGATATTATTTTATGTAATTTATAGTATAGAATAATATAATAATACAACAAATTATTATATAATATTATAGATAGACTTTATAGAGTGATTGGCATGCAGACCTAGGACTATAACTTTGATAATAGTTTATTATGGTATTGTGATTCCTAATAGTTTATAGAATACTATGCCTTTAAAGCAAACCTAAAGGTGTAAAGAAAAGAACATATAATTCTTGACCTGGACACCTAAAATTAATGAATTAAAAAGAGAATAATTGTCTTTCCCTTCCTCTGTAGAGAACTCAGATAAGAATGCTCCTGTTCTTTTTAAATGAAAATAAATATTTGTGAAGCCTTTAAGTGCTATGATGATATGAGTGTTACAAAAGCCTATCAGAAAATTATTAATTATGCTTTCAGAGGAGGGTTTGAATGGTATTTGAAACCTGAAACACATGTCAAAAAGCAAGGAGAAAATAAAGTGGTCATTTAGTCAGCACTACTCAGGTAGTGCCCTAAATGAAGCAGGAGTCCTTTGATGCTGTAACTGCATATATAGCGCAACAGGCAGAGTAAAGCAGGCCTAATCAAAAATGTACAGTAATGCTTAATTTTGGTATTTCTTAATTGCCCAAGGTGAATTGAGTCTGCAAAGAGGCCTTCCCTCAAACTAAACAGAAAACTTCCCTCATCTAGGCTGCTGTCAGTCCTTAGAAATTACAAATTAGAGTGCCTAGCCCCCACTGAAGGAAATTTATACATATAGAGTAGAACATGAGAATCAGAAGTGATTGAGTGGTCTGTAGCCACCATATCAAAAGGTCTTAAAGTAAGTTAGTGTGTCATTGATGGACTTGGATTCATAAAAATACCATATATAATGGTAACTACAAAAGAGTAATCTGACTTGATGAATGTTAGGAGCGGCTGATTCAAAGACACATTTGTGATCGGTTTTCACATGAAGATTTCAATATCAGACAGATTCAATAGATGAATTATTTTTGATGGCTCTATACAATGAAAAAGTTAAAAAATAATAATAATAAAAAAGGTATACATGTAGTTAGGAATCTGAAATTACTTTGATGTTTTTGATAATTTCCTGAGTACCCACTGCATGCTAATGAACTCTTTATAATTACGATATGATGATTTTTATTCTCACCAAATACAGGAATTTACCAACGTAAAGCAAGATGAAAATGAACAAAAAAGATGCATGAGCATCAGACTGGCTTTGCTCTTCATAATAGTTTCTTGTTTGTAAGCAAATGCGAGTTACTTGAATTAAATTGAAATATTTAGGTACCTTTTCCATCTCACATTTGAACTTTTAGACTTTTTCTATTCACACTTTTTCACATGAACTATCTTTTAAAAAAAATTGCATTAGTGATTTAATGGGATTAAGTTACGTATTGTTTTCAAAAAGTAAATGACAATGACATATACTCTCTATAGTCAGCATTGGTGGAATAGGAGGAGCTCACATGATATATTTACACATGATTAGCACAACCAGATAATTGGAGGTTTTATGGCACATTTGAAAGCATGATCTAAATTTGTCTCTCTTTAATTTCTTACAGGCTGTTTCCAGCTATGTAATGTTTTTCGGACCCATGAGATGGAAATTGAGCAGTGCTTGCTGGAATCCCTCCCTCTCGGCCAGCGGCAGCGGCTGGTGAAGCGGATGCGCTGTGACCAAATAAAGGCATATTACGAACGAGAAAAAGCTTTTCAGAAACGGGAGGGCTATGTGAAAAAGCTGAAACATGGAAAGAATCATCGAGTTCGTTTTAATCTTTCTGATATGATACAGGATGCAATCATACGTCATGATGATAAAGAAGGTATGTAGTAACGTTGAACTATTTTTTTTTTCCTTTTATAGAGTAAAAGTTTCAGCGGAAAAGTTTCCTGGTTCTGCTCACCTATCCTTACGTCAAATACAATAAAGTGATCATCTCAATAGAATATGCAGGCATGTGTTGCATGCAACATGTTATAGCTTGTTAAATTAATGAGTTGCAGAGAATAAACCTTCAGAAGCCTAATTAATTTATTTTGAGGTTGATATGTATAAACTAACATATTTCAAAACAAGTAAGGGCTATGATTCCATAATTATGTGTTGTCTCTCATATACCTACATGAGGCATAGAATTTAACACAAGTTACTTTGAAAATTAGGTTCTCATTTTGACTGAAAATCTGGAGTGATGGATGCTGTTATTGATGACATTGGCTTGTCTAAAGCAGGGAGGTCGTGTTGACCCATAGTCAAACCAGGTAGTTAGTCATCTATCTCTTTGTGAAAAGATGTTTATGTCCTTTTGAAATATGTAACTACACTTTAGGGGTTCTTTTTTTAGTTTCCTGGCATTGTTTGAATCCCTGGTCCAGTTGATAGCAATGTGAGGAATTTGTAATTTACTACTCAGAAGTGAACCAAACTTTACAGTAAGAATCTCCCAGATTTTAGAAGTCCTCAGAAATCCCCAAACTGTTGTGTGGGAGGGATCTAGGAGAAGAACTGATGCAATGTTGTTAGCAACCCTTTTGCAAACACATTTTATGGCAGTTCTTTGTAAAATATTTGCAAAAAATTACCTGAATAAAGGAAACTCTGAGATAGACATCCATCATGCAAACGAGCTAAGAAGTTTCTCCTATTTTTTATCAGTTTGATTAGGTATGCCTTTTTTACAGATTCACAGAATAAACCAAGTTGGAAGGGACCCACAAGGATCATTGAGTCCTACTCTTGGCCCTGCGCAGGACCATCCCCAAGAGTCACACCATGTGCCTGAGTGTATTGTCCAAACACTTCTTGAACTCTGCCAGGCTTGGTGCTGTGACCACTTTCCTGGGAGCCTGTTCCAGTGCCCAACCACCCTCTGGGCAAAGAACCTTTTTCTAATATCCAACCTAAACATCCCCTGACACCACTTCAGATCATTCCTTCGGGTCCTGTCACTAATCACCACAGAGAGGAGATCAGTGCCTGCCCCTCTTCTTCCCCTCACAAGGAAGTTGTAACTGCAATGAGGTCTCCCCTCAGTCTCCTCTTCTCCAGGCTGAACAGACCAAGTGGCCTCAGCTGCTTCTCATGTGGCTTCCCCTCAAGGCCCTTCACCATATTCATTGCCCTCCTTTGCACGCTCTCTAATAGGTGAGTGTCTTTCTTGTATTGTGGTGCCCAAAACTGCACACGATATTCAAGGTGAGGCCACCCTACTGCAGAGCAGAGCAGAGCAGGACAATCCTTCCCTTTGGCTGGCTGGTGATGCTGTGCCTCTTGCCCTGCAGGACAGGGTTGGCCCTCCTGGCTGCCAGGGCACTGCTGACTCATATTCAACTCACTCCTGAATCTTCATTTTATTGTGAATTTGTTCTTACTCTCACTGAGGTGTAGTCCTACATGTTTAGATCTTTACAGGATCAAAAAGCTCTTTTCAAATGAGTGCCCAGAGCATCATTTATAATAAAGTCACAAATAAAATTCACAACCTTTTATTCAACTCTCCTAGTATGTATGCGGATTATAAGTGAAGATACTCCTCCATCTTCCTGTACCTCCTAACTTTCTCTAAAAACCAAGCAAAATACTAGGTATGACTTTTAGCGTTCTGTAAAAGTCAGATGCCTGAGGCTATTTTTGACATTCATGCTGAAGAAATGTAGTTTGCTTATTGCAGTGGTGGTGGGGCATTGACAGTCTTTTGTGTTGCCTATACTTGGCCTTGAGCCGCACCTGAATCAGAATATGAAGTTCATCAACTGCTGAGACTGAATAGCATAAGCATAAAGAGAAGATAGTTCAGGCAAAGGATGGTAAGGTCAGGAAAAAACAGGAATGGTGTCCTGCACTTGAAAACAGATAACATAGGTCCCCAGAAGCAAGGAGCTCAAATAGCCCACAGGTAACCCCATAGCAATAACAACATTATCCTCAATTTGTGGTCCTTTCCCAAGGCTATGAAAAGTTGTCTTTAAGCAGTTTGGGGATCTGCAAGTGCCTGTCTGCTGTGGTTTTAGCCAAATGTTCCCAGACCCTGTTTGATTTGGGCTGAAAAATGCTTTATTAAGAACTGTTACCATGTGAGCCAATAAAAACAAAGTTATGAGAAAAAAAAAAAAGGCTGAAACTCATAGATGTGAAAAGTGTTTTCCTATCAGTGTTGCGGAGTGGAGCGTCCAATCATGACTCTTTACTGAATATATCTACATTAGGATTTTTCTTCAAATTAGACCTATAGTTTTGTAGGGAATATCACATCTATTTACTGTGTTTGATCTTGTTTTATGGAGCATGTAAAGTAGATTTCTTTCAGGGAAAACTGGACTGAAGATGTGGTCTGGAAGTACATCTAGTGCCTCAAAACAGTAATGAGTTTTCAGTCTGTAAGGCTAGGCTAGACATAGCCTGAAGTAGTCCCACCAAAGGTATAGTTGGGGAAGCTGAGCTTTTACCACCACCTATTTCCCTTTTCTGTTTATTAATATTTCACAACAGGATCAGCAATTGACAGCGTTTCCAAATATGTTTTGTTTGAATATAGGGAAGCAAATTCAGTAACAAGTATTTTAACAACGCTTCTCTTTGTAAAAGCTGGGCATTGAACAAGCATTTTTTAAATGGTAATTCAGTGCAAGTAAGTAGCAGAGAAGTACTTTTGCATGATTTAGTAATAATAATGTAATGACTTAGGATAAAAGACCTTCTGCTATATGAAGGTAAGTTGTTATCCTGTGAAAAATGGAATGCAGGCTGATCTGAATGTTTTATATTTTGGAAGAAATGCTGAAAGCAATGAAGAGGAGAACTTAGCAAATCTTCAAAAATTCACTTTTTTTTACTCAACATTAATAATCATCAACAGGGTATTTTAACACAGTTCCAATGTCTTTACTTTTTCAGAAATATTACAGTTTTCAAAGTAGACTCTTGGTTTATACTGAGATATCTAATAGCAAGTGTAAAGGTGTGGTACAGCATATTCAGTATTCCATTAGCTTCAATTGACAAAATTTTGTCAGGCAACACCTTTCCTTGTGAGTTTGAAGTGCAATGATTTTGAAGAGAGAATTCCACTCAATTCAATACTATAACTTATCTGGATGAGAGGAAGTTGAGCCTGCCATTCAGGATGTATAGGCAGGCTGTGGTGTCCAAGAAGAGGACTGTGCGGTCTGGATACTTTAAATTAAATAGCTGGATACACAGAGATGGATTCAATTTTATGATGAGACTGTAAATGTTTTTGTGGCCCTTGGGTTCAAAGTACGTACAAGTCCTCAAGCTTCACAGCATTTAGGGTGTAGGGTTTCTGTAAAATAAAACTGAATATCTCAGGGCTAAAATTCTGGGATACATACAATTTTCTTCCAGTTTTACACTTGGAAGAGTGTATAGAGCAACAGTACTATGAAAGAGTAGATTTATCACGGAAGAGCAACAAACTCAGGGATTTGTAGAGAGTGATTAAAAAGGAGATGAAGAACTATGAGAGTGATACAACAGTGCTCACATCTGAAGATGTTTGCAGCTTTCAGCAAGAAAGCAGACCCATTTGATAGATGTAAAAGGCAGCTAAAAAGGGATGTTTTACAGTTCTGTGAAGGAAATGCAAAAAAAAAAAAAAAAAGTAGTATAGAAAGTGGAAAGAGGACACAACAGTAGAATAGGATAAAAGCTTCCCAAGTGAAGTCCAGAGGCTCATTTCTTCTGGAGTATCATAAACTATATAAACTGGACAGTGCATTTTGAAATGATGAGTAGTAGTCTGGTTTGCTAGGTGAGATAAATTAGATACCATGAATATATATATAGATGAATTTATAATGTGGCTAGTGCAGGGACATTTTGCACCTGAGTCTGATCAGAATTTCACTCTTACGAATTCATTGTCTTTGTTATTAATGAAAAATGTAATATGCCTTCTCCAAAATTACTATAGCAGCTGCTACTGGGCACAAAATGCATTGCTGATACTGCATGCTAATAGGTGTGATCAGTAGTTCTCATTAAAATTAATTTTAGAATGGGCTTTTAGAAATTTTTCTCAGTGTCCTGCTGTGTCTCAAATTTAGAAATTAAATATATGCTCATTATATTTCTCATGAAGTTAAAAACTAGTGAAATGTTATATCTATGCTCTTTTTGGAGATATTTAAAATTATTAATTGTATTTTTTACTTAGTATTCCTAACTGTTACTTAGTATTTTATCTGACCTGCGGAGGTGGAAGGGGAATCCTCATTCTCCTCCTTGCAGCCTCCTGTAATTTCTCTGTTTTAAAATCAATATGTTTTTGGTGCAGTTGGTGGGCCACATTCACCCGCACTACTAATAGTGAACATTTTTATAGATTTTACAACTATAATTCTCCATCATGACATGTACAGAAGCAGAAGTTGATGAATAAGTGAATGCACTGTTTTCTGATGCTGATTTTATACAACTCTAGTGCTAGCAAGGGAATAGCTGTAGTTCATTTTCCTTTAAACCGTATATAACTTTCTTCTTGTGAGATGTTAAATTCCTAATAATGGCAGACAGCAGGACTTCTGTCCTGCTGATGTTAGCCGTATAATACTGCAGATTGGGAGGTGTAGGCTTCTGCATCCCATTCTTTCCCACTGTGAAATAGGCATGCTTGCACATACACATGGCATTAGCGGACTCAGATCTTCTCTGATACACGTACTGGTGTATGCTGAGCCTGCACATCAGCTGAGACTCATCTACAAGCAATTAGGAAGGAACTAAGCAATCAGGAAATAAACTCAGTGAATCTCAGCCCAAGTTTCTGCTTCAAATACAAGGTAGTTGAGTGGATCTCAGTGTTTTGGTCTCTTGAGAATAAGGGGTATGTATTCTTCCTGAAGCAATGATGGGGTTCTTGGCAGTGACAACAGCGGGAAACACTGCTTTTAAAGAGGTGATTTTTTGAGGGTGAACTGATAAGCTTCCTTTAGTGAAAAGAGTAGCTAAAAGTGAATGTGACAGTCCTGTACCTGAAATCTAACACAGGGGGAAACTAAAACACTGGCTTTAGTTTCTGTCATCTTTTGCTATAGTCTACTACCCACCCTTTCAGTTATCCTGCAGCATTACTCAAAATACAGGACAGTCAGAAATTATTTATAAGTAGTGTCTTTTGTTATAAAAACTGTTAAGTTGTATTGTAGTCATAATATATACCATAGGGTCTACCACGCTGTCTTCTCTTGGTAGGTCAGGGTAGAAAGTCCAGAGAGCCATCAAATTCAGTCTTGAGGCAAAAGAGGTACTCCTGTGAAAATCAGCATTACAAAAGGGAAATGCAGATTCCCTAAACCTATTTAAAGCCCATTTCATCCTTATGCTGATTCTGTGGCAGCACTGTAATAATGATTCTTGGTCATTTCCATGGAAGTTGTCCCTGACTTCATGTTTTACTCAGCCCTGATCAACGATGCCAGAGCTTCTTCCTCACCCTTCAGAGTTACCGGTGTGAGTGACCCTTTGCCTTTCACAGTGGAATGCTCTGTCACCAGGGAATGCCAGGAGAAGATTTAAAAAGAAGAACATACCCATATCCTACTTTTGCTGCAGTATTCACTGCCAGAGGAGGCCTCCCAGGACTGGGTTCTGGCCCCAGGGGAGTGACTGCAAAGCAGTTGCTTACTTCAGGGGAAAAGAAACAGGGATCCTTTCCTGCTCCCCCTCCCTTGATGCCAGTACCTCTAGCTGTTTGAGACATGTAATAGTGTTCTGAGATTAAATTATGATATTTGAGGGTTGGAATAATCAATATAATGGAAGGTTTTAGTAGTATTAGTTATTTTAATGAGCACTGTATAATGTACAATGTCACAATAAGTTTCAGTTACATTAATTAGCGGTGTGTAAGTGAGCATAAAGGTGGGGCTGGTGCTGAACTGTAATTTGCATCTCAACAACTTTGAGCTATAAAAGGGGCTCAGGGGCAGGGAAATAAATTATCCAGAAGAAAGATGTATCTTTAAGGTGGCACATGAGCTGACCACTGGCTTTCAATAGTTAGGAGAATGTGTCAAAGATGTTATAATTGTTCCTATTCATAAAAAAAAGGATAAAAATAATTTGAAACAGAAAAATGAGGCTGAAACTTAGCTGAAGTAAACCAGACTTTTTATTATTTCCTTGGTTGTTTCCAAATCTACCAACTGACTTCTTATTTCTGCATCTTATTGCATTAGGCTTGCTCATGCATTACTGTCCTTTTTCCAGTACAAACAGCTTGATTGGTTACACACAAGATGTTCTGGAAAACAGTGAGTGGCACTGACTGTGTCTGGCAAGCATATCTGTGTAAACTTACTGATTGATCCTCAAAGATCGGGTTTAACAGTTGCCAGCAGTCTTTTTAAAAAGCTGGAAGAACCAGGACATGGGCAGTAGTGATGGACTTGTGAATTTAGGGCTCCATTATGTGAAACCTGTTGTCAGGCAGCTGGAAACTGGAGGAAGGCGCTGAGGAATGAAGATCACTGAGAGCGTGTACCATTGAGTATTCATTGCAAACATTTTCATAATTAAGAAGAATAGGAATATATTCAGGTTTCCCGTCTCCTGTTGGGATTCAGACTTTCAGCCTGCCTTTTTTAGACGTTCAATGATACCTCTTCTTAAACTGATTGCAGGCAGCTTTTCTGATTTATACCTATTGCATGTGCGGGGATGAGTGGTTAGAAAGCAAGGCTCTGAGCACAGCAATGCCTTACTTTTAAAATTCACCAAGGCCTTGCATGAGGATTACTTTTTGTGTGTCTTTGTTACTAGATGAGACTGAAAGATGAATGAATATGTTTACTAAAGAGAGAATTGCAGTAATAGAAGAGATTTACAGAAATAAAAAGTTATAAACCATCTTATTATGCTTAATATTTAGGAAAGAGGTGAAAAAGAGGTGTAGCATTAAATCTCTCAAGTTGAGCCTTTATTGCTGAGCCAGTTTCCTTAAATTAGGCAACAAACATCACATCTTGAGTTAAAAAAGTGACTCTGAAAAAGAGAAAAATCTCTGTGTGAAAGTTCAGATTAATCCTCTGTGCGATCCCAAATGACAATAACCCACTCCTGTTTGCTTCTACCTTTAAAAATCTTCCTGCCTTGTTTCCTATGATTAATATTTAATATCACTTTCTTTCATTCCATTCTCCTCCCAAAGGTACTTTAATTAGCATTTCTTTTGTATATGTCTGTTGCAGCTACAGCTTTCTGAAGAGGCAGGGCTAAAATGATAATGATGAATAATAATAATAAATGAAAAATAGTCAATGTACAGGAGATAGATATATATACACACACACACAGAATTGGTGAATCAGGATTTGGTTGTGTAATCTGGGTAGCTTTTCCCAATTTTCCATGCACTCTTGGGAAACCTCACTTTTACCAGTCATTCCAGCCCTGAAAAGGCTAAAATGGTTGTAGTGTGTGTAGTATGCATTTGTAACCTTCATGACAAAAGAAAGCACCCAAATTAAAAAAATTAAATCTTGGGTGAAAACCTATATTAATAGGAAATGAGACAAATTACACGAATTAGTAAGGTGCTGCGTAGTGACATCACGAAGAGGGACCACAAAAATCAATTTAATCTAATTTCAGTTTGAGGAATTTAAAACACAGCATGGTCAAGAACATTCAAAACAGAGCTATAGAACAGCTAAAATGTATTTGAGGGATTAAAATGTATTTGAGGGATTACATACTCTCTGTATTTCTTCACTTTAGCATGCTAAGTCCTTTATAAAATAAAAAAAAAATATATTTTTCAGATTTTATAGTATTTTGTTTCAGGATTGTGCTATCATTATTTTATATGTTAATTTCAGATTACTATTTACTTTAAATGTCATTGAAACCTTTTTTTTTTTTTTTTCTACTGAGAAAGCATGTGAGATTCATTATGCATGCAATAATGGGAAGACTTCCCCATACATTTTGGATTTTACAGCTAGATTCCTTTGAGTCAGAGGAGAAAACTGTACGTTGGACAGTAATCTAAAAGGAACTATTGGCAAATGTTTATTTACTATGAACTATTGAACAAGAAATCACAATACACATGTATGATAATTTATGCCATTTAATATTTATTGTCCAACCCTTTAGAGACTTGAACGCTAAACATTGAATAGTGAAATCAAGAGACTGTTCAGAGCATATGAAATTAATGAAGTACACAAAAATTGGGGCTTTTGAAAAGAAAGAATGGTATATACTGTAAATGAAGTACAGAAAAATTGGGGCTTTTGAAAAGAAAGAATGGTATATACTGTAAATGAATGCATTCACAAGACAAATTCATGCATTCTGAACTGGGAATTTATGTCTGTAATTTTGGAAGACAGTGGACTGTCCAACATGCTGCTAGTGATTTAATCAGCCCTGTGTATAGGAAAATGAAGCATCAAATAAACATCTCAATCTACCCATGGATGAAGAAGCCATTTCAAAGGACCAGAAGGTAGAGACACATTTCAAACCAGGACAAGCCTTTCTATAGGTTCAGCATGGTTGTTAACTTTATTTGGATCTGTGTGTGCTGAATTCAGCAACACAAGGCCTCTTTTTGGTACGACACAGGGAAACATACTGCCTTTAGTTATTGGGTAACAGATGTTAAGTAATTAAAGCAGCCGATTTCAAAAGCAATCATAAAATCAGAGGGAGATGAAATTTGAATACATTTGAATTCCTACAGGATTCCATATGTGATTTTTGTCCACGTGTTTACATTTTTAGTAATTTGGTATAGCTGATATGAGAACTGGATATTAAACTATTTCATGTTGATAAAAAGATGTATGATTCCTAATATTCAACACTTATTTAATTGTAAAAAGTAAAACTCACAGAAAAAGGTATGACATATCAAAAAAGTGAAGGATAGGCTCCAGGCTGTAGATTTTATCTAGTCCTTTTGTTCTGCCTGTGTGCTGTGTAACCACAGGAGTGCCTCTGCACTATGGCTGCTTTTCTCTTAGCTCTGAAATCTCCCTGGTTTGTTTCAGCTGGAGTTTTGTCTCTGCACATGCTCAGGGCTACCTTGATTTGAACAGTTATCTTCTGCCCGTACCAAGTAGAGAACTGAAGACAAAGCATCCCTCTATTTTGGGTCTCTCTGACTACACCAAATGTAATTATTGGTCTTACAATAAAATGGAGTTATACCTTTGTGGAGGTTTGGGTTGGCTCCCTGCCAAACCCAACTGCTGGCCACACAGATTCCCCCTCCCCCAAGAGAGAAGAGAAAAAAAAGTACCAAAAAGACAATTGTATTAAAGATATATATATATATATTCACATATATTACAATTATATACAATC
>JAWWTY010000001.1:95111717-95130280 GCA_035222235.1 Margarornis squamiger | reverse complement strand
TAAATTGTAACTCTGATTTATAATCTCTCTAGTGGTGGGTCCATTTTCTCCTGCCGGTTTACTTTTAAACCAGCACACTTACAATACCAAATGACGTTTAGAAAGTGTGTTTCTAACACAGTTTAAAACTAAGCTAAAGTTGAGGTTGCCATTGGTTCCTCTCCCTCCTGTCCTGCTCTGCTTCTGTTCTATCCTTTTGTCTTCCCATCTTTATGCTTGTCTCAAAGTGAGAGCCATGGAGATTAACCATTGTCTTTCATAAGGTTGTCTATCCACACCAGCTCATGGCAGAGTGACATGGGACACTGCTCTGCAAGGATTAGGGCAGGAGTGTGTGAGTACATGAATACATGAGCAAGGGGGAAGCAGCTCTGATTTTACAAAGGTAAACTGTCACAGATTACACTCTGTGAAAGGTGGTACCTCAGTCACGTATGTCAGGTGGGGAGATATTCCTGGAACCACATATTTCCTTCATAGTTCTTGTCACTCATCTGCCACAGCCATGACTATTTTGGATAAATGCATAAATATAACTAATGACCTTAGTTTGTTCTGTACAGCTTGGTTTAAGTTCGCTTTCTTGTGCACTGTGCTCCCTGGGAATTCCACTAGACACACAGGATCTGACGGCCAGTGGTCTACAGCTGGTAATTAGTACTATTTAGCAGCTGCTAAGCAGGATAAAAGTCTGTTATCCTTGAAGATCTCTAATACAAATCGTAATGAGTTGCTTACAAGGCTTTTAAACCAGCTGGCATAAACTTGCTCCGCATGGTGTGAGAGTTAAAAGAGGGAGTGAGTCTTGCTTCATATGGAATATAAGTCAGCAGTAATTTGGTTTACACCAATTAAGTAACGTTGGCATAGGAACAACATAAATGTTGGGTGAAACAGAGGGGTGTACAGTCTGTTCAGCTGAAAATTTGTGTTGTATGCAAATTCTTTAACTGTTACACTAGGGAAAAACATGGATATGACAGTGGTTTTCAGATTAAGGTACTGACCACAGAGCGAGTTCTTTTGCTGATGTGTGTGTTAGTATTTATTGTTTATAGGACTGGAAGGTTGCAAATTTTGAAATAAATGTAACATATTTAGTAAAATATTGTAAAAATCTGAAAGTTTCTTTCAATTCTACAAACATCTGAATGTACAATAAGGTGTTTCTGTAGCTGAAAAGTTGGCCTAAAAAATTACACTGGTAATTTAAGGAGCTTTCAAATTGACACGTATTTCTAAGGTGAGCCTAGTGGGGTGTGAGCTTTTGTAATAACTGACTAGCCTGATGATAAAGTTCTTGCTGGTTTTAGTCACCTTTTTTAGGATTTCCAGGAGAATGCGCGCATGGGAGACAGGTAAAATATGTGTACACAATTAAACAGGTGACGTAAATGTGAAGATATTATGTTCCTTTTTTTATAAATCTCATTAGCTAGTTGGAAGTGATAGCTTTGAGAATAGCCGTATTGAAATTTACTGTATGACTTTCCCTTAAGATTAATTTTAGAGTGTTCAACTTAAGGTAAATGTTAAAAAGCTTTGTTTTTATTGTAATTTTATCTCACTAAGACACACTGAATACACTCAGGTCTGTGTTACCAGTTTTTGTTGGCACAGCTATTTTGGTCCAGAAGGTAGCTATGCTGGCAAAACCCTGCTGTGGTATTAGCTGGGATGATAGAACCAATACTTGTAGCTGGGCATGAGTTATTTTGTAAGGTGGTGTTGAATCATTTTAGCAACAGCTCTGTTATGTATGCAGGTCATAGTTACTGTGAGATAAAATCACAGCCAGACTTTACTGCAGCACTTCTCTCCCTCTGGCCTGGCCAAAGCTCTAGCTCTGGTAGTTAGTTCAAAATGGGAAAAAACAGGGGATCACCATCCTTGCTTTGTGAAGCTGAGTGTGCCCTTTGTAGTATGTCTTTGGGCCACAGAACTGAATAGCTATTTGCAATCTTCTCTAAATCACTGTGGTTTACACCAGGGTTTTTCTACATCACTCTAGATATTGTCAGTGCATGTATTTGCAAGTAAATGATGTAAATTAGTGTCCTCTTATTTGAAAAAGTAACTATAAAGTAGGAGGGAGTTGGAAACTGAACTGAAAATGAAAGCAAATAAGACTTTAGCAATAAAGAATCTGAAGAAAAAAAAGAAAAAGGAGAGAGATAAATGATATAATCACATGTAGCTGTAGGTAAGGTGACCCAATAACTACTAAGTCTTATTCCTCTGAAATTATTTCAGTCTACACTGCTCTTCTATGTGAGTATCTGTCCTGTCAGTATCTTATCTTGTTGAAAACAGATGCTTTGCCTGCCATATCGCAACTTAACTGCTGCCCATTGTCACTTTAGTGTAAGGGGGTAGGTTAGTTTGTATCACTCCTTGGGCACTGTGAAAGACACACGCTAGGTTTTTTTTGTGCCGTTAGATTTGTGGCCTTAATATTTTCCAGTGGAGACACAGACTGCATTAAATTTAGTGTATATAGAAATGAAAAAGGGCCAATTTTGTGAAGAAGTTTTAAATTTAGCAGTTCTCAAATAACTGTAGTCCCTAAACTCATAAATTATTCTGGCTATGTCTATAGTGGTAGAAATGTCTGCCCCAGGAGGGAACTGTGACTCTCCTCACAGATCTCAATGGAGTTTGTCTTCATGTCTGTGTGGCCCAGAGACATAACCATTACTTTCTATATGGCTTTCCAGTTCAAGGTGCTTCAGATGGCAGGAGGGCTGTACCCTTGACCTCCAGAGTGAAAGTGCATTGGCAGGAAGCTGTCAGGGCTTGTGAATGCCTAGGCATGGACGTATAATAGTTGATGGTGCACAGCCTTGGAGGGAAGCAGCAGAAAACTTCAGCCCAGGCAGAAAGAAAGGGATCTATCTTGTCTCATGCTTACCTGTGCTCCCACAGTGGAGTGTTTGAGCCCCTCCATCTGTTTCTAAGGCTGGGTTTTGACTGATTTCTCCACAAAGAGAGCATGGGGAAGAACTACCATGTATTTTGATCTACCAACATTAAAGCTGGGAAAGATGTTGACTGGGGCTATGGTACTAATTCCATCAGTCTGTTTCATCGGTGGCTTGGTTAGTTTCTTTTAAAGTAGTGTTGTGCTGAATGGAGCACAAGAATCAGCCTGACATTTCACATTATGCTTTTAAATGCCGAAGAGAATCAATGACCCAGTTGCTTTGGGTTCATGGTAATATAATTCCCTGGTGCCTGAAAAAAAAAATCACAAACAATGAGAGCCCTGCCAGGGAATATAAAAACACCAGCCCTGTCCTCATCAATGCTGTTTTCAAACAGTGTGCAGTATAGCTTGGATATGGAAGGCTAATGTTCCCAATTTCAGCCAGTATGGAAAGAGTAGTTTTCCTCTCTTCAGTTCTGCAGTCTGTGAATAGCACAACACTTCTCTGTCCAAATGTTGTGTATATTTTGTTTATGGTTTATTGTCTTTAACCTTTGTGCAGCAAAGGTGGGAATTTATTTCGTAGTGTTATCCAGAAAACGAGATGATGAGATTTGCTCCAGTAAATGTGTTTGTTAGATAAACAAGATACCTCAAAACAATGAGTAAATTACCAACAGTGGTACTTGGATTTTAAAATTTAATTTTAAACTAATCCTAGCAAAGGTGTGAGGTAAATATTTTTTCTAAGATCATGTTAACCAAAAATCGGTGACATCTTACTTGATTTCATTTGGTGTTCTGATTAAGAATAACTTGCCTAGGATTAGCATTCATCTGTTCTCATAAGTACCTTTGGTACAAGCTGAAAGTACCGAGTGACTGCTGAGGAATTAAAAGAAGAGTTCTAGAGAATTCCAAGTTATTCATTTATACAGAGTTTAAGATCTCAGTGTTGAACCAAATATTTGACAGTGGAGGAGCTAAGGGGCAAAATGTGACACTTAATTGGTGGAAGTGGAAGAGGTGGAAGGATGCTACCACAGATCTTTATCACTTCTGTTTTCAGTGATTCAAGTTCATGGTCAGTTTATGTCCAAACTACTTCAAGCTGTTGGTGAAAAGTGGTGGCTACGCCAGTCTCCCTAATCACCTATTACCCAGTACCACATTCCCAGATTCTTAATCTAACTGGAAAACTAATCTTAGCCTTGTGTCCAGTGACAAAAATGTACAACCTGGGACAGGAGGAGAATGGACTAAAGCATTCCAGGATCAGCATCATTTTAGTTAGGCTTCTGCATCAGTATGTCTTGTTTCTGTACATAATGGACAAGTAAAGCCTTCCAGCTGGAGTTATTCCTGCTAAACTGAGAAGAACAAAAATAGATATTAACAGGAACAAAGTTCAAAGTAGCTGGCAGCTACTCCCCAGAAAAACAATTAATAGAAGCATACACTGGTACGCTATATACAGCACAGTAGATGGCCAACTGTTAGGTTTTACATATGTTAGGCACCTTTATTTTTGTCTATTCTGTTACTAAAGCTGAGTTTGCTGTCAATGCAACATTGCCCAGCTCCTAAGTTTCTGTTACTATCAGTAGCTGATCTGTGGTGAGTTACTGATAGCCCTGAGCCCTCTGAATTCGCCTTTCAGGCTCTGCCATCACTTCAGATCAGTACTCCTTTTGTCTACAGCATATAAAGTCATAGATAGCTCTATAAGCTGGGGCATTTAGATTGTATTCAACACAGCACGGTATAAGTACTGGTTACTCCCATGTATATAAAATTCTTAATGCATTGCACACCGCAGTTATACAAAGCTGAACAAAACTAAAATGTGTTAGGCAATTGTCTTGTTGTCATCACCGAGTTGCTATAACAACTAAAAGAGTTAAAATAAAGCTCCAAGCAAGCCAAGACAAGCCCAGAAAACATAAGCCTTACAGCCCTACTTCCACATGCAAAGGTAGTGCGAGATCTATGGATGGTAACAGGCACAGCAATAATGATTTTACTGCATTACAAGGCTACACAATAAGTCATAATCTAGTCAATAAAATCAATGGAATGTGGAAAGCTATTCAGCTCACTCGAATAATTTGGTTAAAATTTTATCATCGAGCATATGTAGAAAGCTATGTTGATTATTATCTTTCTTTACTATTGAGACTTCAATGCTTTCAAATGCTTTCTAAAACACCTCTATTGTATATGAAGTCAGGTATGAAATTCTGTTCTAAGTAGTCAATAATCTAAAAGACATCAGAGAATGGATGGATGTGTTTATAGACGCAAAGGACGGGCTTAAGAGTTTGCAAAAAATTTTACTTTTTTTTTTTTAAGTAAACGTCAGCTTCCTGACATTTTTATAGCACTACTTGAATATAGTTTTGTATTATTTTCTGTCCTCTTTAGGGCAGTTCCTCCCAAATTGCTACCAGTAGCTAGAGTAGTTCTAGTGGAAGGAAAATATGAACATAGGGTGAAGATTTTCCTACTGACTAGTAAAGCCTTAAGTAAATGACCTAAGTGAGTTGCATAGTATGAAGGGGGATTTTGTTTCTTTGTTTTTCTTTTCTTGATTTTCTTTTTCTTTTTTTGTTGTGCTTTGCAGAGGGGATGAATTCAAGGAAAGAGGATTTTTTTTTTTACTTGTTTTTATATGCAGAGGAACAGAGGAATGAAGCACATAATCTTGATTCAGAGCAAAGGCTCTCACCCAGCTGCAAAGAGAGTTTTCGTATCTTGCCCTGGTACTCTTTGTGATGAGAATTTCCTGGAGCCCTGATCAAGCTGCGTGCAATAATGAGGAAGAATACACCATACAAAGAAAAGAACCACAGCTTTTATCCACATGCCCTAATGTTTTTCTGTTTGGCCCAATAATTTGTTTATGGTCACAATTATTTAATATTCTACTTTAAGATCACAGTTTACTTACTAATTCTCTCTGCTGTGATCTTGGTCTGCATTTTTGCTGATGAAAAAAAAAATCATGGCAAACCCATTAATTCTTACGGATTTTGATCTTGGATCTAGAAATGGTCATTTTTCAGCTGCAAGGAGTTGTTAAATGGATCTGGAAAGGCATTACCTCATTTTGCTTAGCTTCCCTATAAGAACCAAGTCTTTGGAGAATAGATGAGAGAAAAAGATTCAATAAATTGTCCGTATTTTTTATATCTGGGTAGCCAGTTTCTTTTTGTCACTTGGTTAACTATTTTAGGCTCCAGATGAAATTCTCATGGAATACACTTAGAAATGCAATGTCCCAACCCACTAACCTTTCCATGTGTCCTTCTCCTGCCAAAAGAGAGATGTCTTCATCCTCTGTATGCTTTGCTTAGAAGGACCTACCCAAAAGCCACTTTTGCTGATCCCGAGGTTCTTAATGACTGAGTTAATCTCAATCACCCAACAAGAAACTCAACATTTTATTTTTCCCGCTCTTATTTTGTGGTATTAGAATCAGTCCCCAGATAGAGAAGTAGCCAGAGGTAAAGGGTGTGTAAGTCCCTTTGTGAACAGGGGAAGGGGACAGACTCTTTTGGTTAACTCATTAATTGTCTTATCCTGTCTTTTAGAAACACAGACTAAGGATGTTATTTCGTTGACAGCCCTAGTCAACATAAGATTTCTGCCACCAAACCATAGTGTGCTTGCTCTGCCTACACAAGATGTATGCCTGTGTATATCCTCTGTGCTGGTGCTCAGGGAGCTATTCAGTGAGCCACATTGATGGAGCCAAAAAATAACCCTGCAGAAGAAAAAAGAAAGAAAATAAAAAGGGAAAAAAACCAAACCAAAACAAACAAAAACCCCCCAAAAACAAAACTCCAAAGCCAACCACCCTGCCCTCCAAAAAAACCAAACAAACTCACAAGCAAAACCCCCCCCACCTTTCTGGTCTAACTGAATGTTCAGGTGGGGGGAGCTGGCACAAGGGAATAGTGGGGCATGCAGTGGAGCACGTGACTTCTCCCTTTTGACAGCAGTACAGCCTGTGAGAATACACTGTAAAGGTGGCATTTATATGAGTAATTATATACTCTCACAATGTCACCAGTTAAAGCCTCCTTGAGAACAGAATGATTTCTGCAAATCACAGTTTAAAGGACTATCTACCTGAATTCTCATATTTGCAAATGAGACTCTCATTGCAAGTGGAATCAAGCCATAGTTCATATATTTAACCTACATACAGAGTCCATAAGAAAGAATACTACATAAAAACACTGTATTAGTTGTCTGAGAATCTAAAATGGGTAGATTTTTTTCCCTCTGAAAAACAAGGGTGAAGGAGGGGGAACAATTTGGAGCATTAATTTGTTCAGGTGAAACTCTGATGGGTTCGGGAGGATGAAATTGCCTTCAGAGCCTTGAGAAATGTTCTGTGCTATGGAATTAATATTTTCTGCCCTACTAAAGAAATGGCATGACACAGGAACATTGAAAATACTAAGTGTTGAGGAGGATGTAGTTGCACACCTTTTCAAGGATGGAAGATTTACAATAAATCTTTACTCACTAAAACCTGAAGGTAGAGGGAGCATTTCCACATGTGGCCAGTAATTTAGGTATTAAACCAAGGAAGGAACTTGTGTTCTGAACTTTTAATGATCTCTCTATGGATGAGGACAATTGTGTGTTTTGTTGTGAGATTTGTGAATCAGAGAGCAGAAAGAAATGCTTTGCTTTTTGTTGTTTGTCTATGTCTCCCAAAGTTATGAAATTTTGTAAATATTTCTCTCCCCTCCCACTCTGGTTCAGTGCTTTTCATGTTACTTAGCAGGTGTACAGTTTCTAATATTCCATGTTACCTAATTTTCAAATTCGACTTTTGGTGGATGTGCTGGAGACAGAAAGGACTTCTGATAGGGATTAACTTTCAAAGTGGCATTTGCCAGAACATAGAAGTCTTTTACATTTATGTAGATTAAATGAGGCAAAGCCTTTGGTGAGGAGAAATAAGTACTGTGGAACTATTCATGAAGTATGAATTTATACATTGCTTTGGATTGATCTTTGATTTTCAAAGCTTATGAAAGAGCAAAAGACTAAATTAATTTGTCTAACTATTGTAAATATTTGCCCATTATACCAGTGTGTTTACTATGTAAAGTGTTTAGCAACGATGATGCCAAGTGTTTCACTTTCATTTTACAGGCTAGCAACCACTTAGCGAAATATTCTTAGGCTGAATTTTTCTAGGGCACCTGGTCAAAAATAATTCAGTACATTCAGAAAACATTGCTTTTATTAGTTGACAGTCTTTGAAAAAAACCTGACCCCTTTCAAATGGGTTAACTCACTGAATGCTGTAAGAAGTTGAACTATGAAGTGAAATGGAGTTGTAAGATATTTTTGAGAAAAAGAAAACACATAGAAAAAATGCATAGGTACAAAGAAGATTGTGTTCGTGAGTCTCTTGATGGAGTCCCAGAGGTTAGAAGAGCCTTGAGACAAGTTTGTGGCCCTCCTGTTGGACAGACACCAAACTGGGTTATTAACTACTTAAAATTTCTTTGCAGTTGTTTGCACAAGTCCATCCAAAATCTTAACTAGGAATTCAAACCAAGATTTCCATATGATGAAGGCAGAACCAGCTCTGCTCCTACTCAAGAAATGTTATTGACAGTTATTCTCATGGAGAGAGGCCTTTTAAAAGGGTTCTTCATGCCAGTTTAGTGAAGACAGGGTTGCAATGCCGATGTGAATTCCCCTGATAATATCTGGCATGGTTACTGTGAAATTCTGTTCAAGGAATGAGCACTGTTACCATGAGTTAGTCAATGCTTTGATTTAGAATGAAAAGGTTATAAAAGCAATAAAGACCATGGGGAAAAAGTGCTGAATTTTCACTCTTGAATGAGCACCAATATGAAAGGTTGTGGTTTTGCTTGTGCTTATAAGCCTGTTTTCATTTCAAAGGGGTTTGATACATGTAACTGGGAGTGGATTTTGACTCCAAATCTCATTTTAAAAATTATGCTGCATCAGTGATCTGACAATTCACTGGAAAGGTTAAATTGAGTACAAATCATTTAGCTTTGGTCTGATGATTAATTTCAAATTATATCAGGTATGAATACTAGTTTCAAGTATTTACTGAAAAAGACAGAATATCTCATGGGAACTCTATAAAGTAAAATAAAACCAGTTGACTATGATTTTGCTCCCAAATGAACTAATCGTGATTGTGACCTTGACACGGGGTCTCTCCTCCAGCTTTCCCCTCCCCTCTCCTATGTACAAAACTGACATGCTTATCTGTACACTTGAAAAGTCCTTGATACTGTTCATATTTGCTGTTCATTATCAAAAGTTCTTTGCTTACAGGCTTTGCTATTAAAACAGGTGAGATGATAAATGCTGACATGATAGTTTTGCAAATATTATATTAGAGATTTGGATATATTATTATTAAATCTCCTAATGAAGATGATGAAAAATCAGCCTATTAACAGTTCAGATTTAGGTATATTGTTGGTATATTAAGTATATTAATTCTTGTTCCTCTTTTCTTTGATGTTTCAGTGCTACGGCTATTGAAGGATGGTGCTGACCCTCATATGCTTGTTTCCTCAGGAGGCTCCTTGCTCCATCTGGTGAGAGTGATTGAAGATTAGTGTTAGTGACTGTGGATAAATGTGGTGGGATGCTGAGTAGCAGATTTGGCATATTAACAAAAAAGAAAGGCTTAGCAAAATTTTTTTATCTACCCTGACCTCTGCCGTACTTATGATTGCATCCAGCTATGCTTTTCAAATAAATGGTTGTTTTCAAATTGCTTGCAAAAGAAGTGGCATTTAACAAAGGAGAATGAAATATTTTATTTATAAATTATCTGTTCAGTAAGAAATAACAAAGGAAATTTTGCTTGATTCCAAATACAGAATTATATGGGTCTGAGATTTACAGGTCCTATATGAAAACATATCATGTAACATTTTTCCTTTTGTTTTTGAGTGTATTTTCTTGCACCAGTTTCCTACATGTGGATATTTAACACATTATCTGCATTTAGTTCATCATTATTTGCACAGCAATTTAGAGTAAGTAATGGAAAGATAAAAGCGAAACGATTTGTATGTAATGACCAGAAGAAAAGCAAGAGTTAAGGGCATGTGGAGGAAAGACTGACATACAGACAAAAAGAAAATACCGCAGAAGTTGAATTTTGACTTTGTTGAAGCCAATGGCAAAACTGATCATTATTAAATCTTATGATCCTTTTCTTTGGTCTGTGATTCTTCAGTTGCAGACATGCTGTCTGGTCAATGTGA
Source organism: Margarornis squamiger (assembly GCA_035222235.1). NCBI lineage: Eukaryota > Metazoa > Chordata > Aves > Passeriformes > Furnariidae > Margarornis > Margarornis squamiger. Next base: position 95,120,059 of record JAWWTY010000001.1, on the reverse strand, counting down.
AACTATTTTAAACCATTCAACTTTGTTGTACAATGTGGCTAAAATAAATGCGATTTAGCAAATACGAGGGTGTAACAGATCTAGTGATAATTCTGCGGGCAGAGTGTTTCATTTTAGAATAGTTGGGTTTAGTTTCTCATTATGTGTATACAAAATAAAGTAATTTATTAATGAAAAAAAAGCTCCTGTAATATTACTGGACTCCAACACACCTGTGACCATGCTGTCGCAAGATGTAGCATTTCCTTTATGTAATTAATCTGTGTTTACCATCTTCCATGGTTGTGCTATTTACCGAGTTCTTTAGGAAATAGACACCTAGGTAAGGAGAGAGTGTGGTATTGGTTTAGAACAGAGAAAATTTTAATTGTCTTTTCTCTCCTCCAACTATTTGCCTACTGTAAAGGTACTCAATCACTCTTTAAAAATGGAGTCCTTTTAAGATGTTGTCTTTGGGATTCCCAAAACAAAGGGTTTCCAAATCTTATCCTCTGCTGGAAGACCTAAAAGACAATCTTCATCTTCAGTGTGGACGATGTGACATCAATCTCAGGCAATGTAAAATGGAAGAAAGAAAAATCCATCTTCAGGAATTTTAGATTGTGTTATCTAGTTTAGTTGATACACACTTTTTAACTGCAGATAAAATCTGCAGTTGAACTGTACCTTTTTAGATTTCTTCATCTGCATCACGCCTGAAGTGCCACAATGTTTCCAGGTATTGGTGAACTCTGCCGCAGTTTCAACCCCCTCAGATGTTTATACTGCTCCAGCTGCAGGTTTCTCTTCAAATTCTGTTGCCTCTACTCCAACCAGTGCTTCAAGAGCAGCTCCCCCAGGAACAGCAGTTTAGCCAGTCATAGCATCTCCCGGTTCTGTGGGGAGGCTACGTAGAGTGTACAGAATGTGGCTGTGGACTTGAATTTCTAAGTTTTCGGTTACATTTTTCCCTCCCCACCACCCTCATCCAAGAGAAATGTTAAAAGGCTTGTCACTTGCTTTAGTTTAAAATGACTTAATTGTAGTTGTAACTTGGCTATTGGCTTCTCATTTTGAAGGGGCAGTTGCCCCTGAATTTGCATGGGTATTGGAGGTCTCTGGTTTGGGTTCCCCCCTTGCCACCTTTACCCATCAGTGCCAAATGTCCAGAGAAGGGAATGGAGCTGGGGGACAAGGAGAATTTCTGAGGGAGCTGGGGGGTGCTCAGCCTGCAGAAAATGTTCTCCAACATTAAACTCCATTATCATGACGCACAAAGTTTTTTCTATCTTTTTTTCTCCCTCTCCATGCTGCTGAGCAGTGGAGCAGCTTGGTGGGCACCCGGTGTCCAGCCAAGGACACCCTCCACACCTCGTGTCACCTGTAATAGGCATTTGGGAGAGAAAGATGGAGTGTTACCCAGAGGAAATAAACAATTTTAGTTCCTCCCTCATAGTTTGGAGGACTGCTAGAACATACACAGCTAGGCACAGATAGTGGCCCAAACCCTTCAAGGGGAGGTTGACCAATATTTGCCCTGTTAGATCCACACTGGGATGTGAATGTCAAAGATCAAAGGAGAATGTTGGAATTGTATCAAAAGTGGGTTATGTTTGGAATGAGAAATGCAATTCCAAAAAATAAATTGGTCAAAATTGTATGAGGTAAAGCAGGATAGAAAGGAGTCCATGATGGATTTTTGAGTAATTTAAAGGAGGCTGCATGCAAATATACAACTTTGGACCCTGAATCAGACAAAGGAAAGTTACAGTTGATTTCTCTGTTTATAGGCCAGTCTACAGATGATATAAGGATAAAGCTTCAAAAGACAGCTGAGAGTAAAGTTCTGGGTGAACTACTGGACATAGCCTGGACGGCATATAGGAATAGGGATCAGAAAGGTAGAGTGGAAATGATGGCAGTGGTGGCACATGAATGTCATGAATGCCTGCATAGTAAGTGGGTTGGTTGGAAAAAAGTATGTGGAAGGGGTACCCCTGGCTCTCTGGGTCATAATCAGTCAAATCTAGTTACTTACTTTTCCTTCTTCCCCATTTCCTTCAGTATTCTGGTTTCCATACCATACTAATACAGACCAACAAATTGGATGCTATTCTGTGGTTTCACATGTGATAGACATAACACAGTTATTTAACCCTCTCCTGCAAATTAGCTGCGGATTTCACTATATTTGTACTCTCCATGTATATGTGTGCTTTTTGAGACGGGGGAATGTTTCAATATTGGAAGAGGCATAGATCGTATTCAAATTAAGACATTAAGGATTGTATTCAAAACATCAAAGTATCTAATACAGAAAATAAGTCTCCCATAACCTATCTCCAGTGGGGAAAGAGAGAGGATCCTTCTCTAAAGAATTACTGATAGTGTATGTTAGGCAAGAGTTAAGATCTTAACCGAGGTGCCCTGGTTGTCTTTTAAAGTATTATCCATAATCTTATACATAGAAAAGTTGCAGATGTGACAGAGGAGTAAGGTCAAAACAATGTCTAAACCAGTTTCTTCTTCTCTACCAAAATTAGTGACCGTGATCTCCATCATCATCATTACACACACACACACACATGCATCCTCCCTGTCTCTCTTAACACACTCTTAGTGTGTGGAATATTTATCTGTCACAGAGATTTGAAGAGGAATCAGTGTAGTTAGTAGATTGGAAATAGAAGTGGGTATGAAGAAGTTGTATTATTGGTATGAATTGCATAAGAGGCAGAAGTTCATGTACATGTGGACATGTTTACATATGGGTGTACATATACTTAGATGCCACTATTCATCATGCACTGATGCCTGTGCACTGATTTGGAATGATAATATTGAACAGAAATAAAGCCTCACCTTTATTGTAGATTCAGCAGATTTCATATAGTGCTTTTTTACAGGAAATAGAGGATTCTGTGGATCATGCATATGAAACTGGTAGTCCACACAATTATTTCTATAGTTTCCTCAGCTGTTGTTCCCTACAAACGCAGCAGTTCAACTATAATGCATCTTCTGAATTTAAATACCATGTAATAAATTCAGTTGTACACTGAAGAAAACACCATCTTTAATTTGTTCTTTTTTTCTTCTAGTGTGCTCGCTATGATAATGCGTTTGCTGCAGAAATTCTAATTGACAGAGGAGTAAATGTAAATCATCAAGATGAGGATTTTTGGACATCAATGCATGTAGCCTGTGCCTGTGATAATCCTGATATTGTCCTGCTCCTGTTACTAGTAAGTAAAGCAATCCAATGCATTGTGTGCTTGAAAAGGAGACAGAATGTAGCACCCTAAGGTCTGAAACTGCTGTATGAATGCAACATATTACTACTAATCATATCAGTGAAAGCATGTATTGTGCTTGTTTTTTTTTCTTTCAGTGCTCAGGATTTTTAGAAGGCATTTTTAGGCCTCCAGTGAGAATAAATTGTAAACATCAATGTCAAGTATCTCCTATCTCTTCCCTGTGGTCAGGAATTTATATCTCTGATAAGCACTCAGTCCCGAATGGGAATTCAAGTAATTTTTTTTCTTTTCTCCTTGTCACTTTCTGTTAAGGGTTGAGTTCTCAGACAAGCTTATAAAAACCTCCTTCTGAAAAGCAAGTATTCATTCAATTACTCTCAGCATTCATAAAATAAGTGTTTGTGAACATGGTCAAAATGAGGCAAATTTAATATTTATCTGAACAACTTTGACTTTTGAAAGCTTAGGTTAGCCAATATAGTAATAGATACACCATTCAGCCCTTGTAGAGGACAGCAATGTGCCCAGGTGGCCAAGAAGTTCAATGGCATCCTGGCTTTATCAGGAATAATGTGGTCAGCAGGACTATGGCAGTGGTTGTCCCCTTGTATTAAGCACTGGTAAGGCTGCACCTCGAGTCCCATGTTCAGTTTTAGGCCCCTGGCTACAGGAAAGACATTGAGGTGCTGGAGCTTGCCCAGAGAAGGGCAGTGGAGCTGATGAAGGGTCTGGAGCACACGTCTTAAGAGAAACAGTGGAGGGAGCTGGGCATGTTTAGACTGGAGAAAAAGAGGCTCAGAGAAGACCTGCAAAGAGGTTGTAGTGATATGGGGGTTGGTCTCTTCTCCCAGGTAGCAAGAAACAGGACAAGAGGAAATGGTCTCAAGTTGTGCCAGGGGAGGTTTAGATTGGATATTAGAAAAAAGTTTCTTTACCGAAAGGGTAGGCAACATTGGAGCAGGCTGCCAATGAAATTGGTGGAGTCAGCATCCCTGGAAGCATTTAAAAGGTGTGTAAGTGTGGCACATAGGGACATGGTATAGTGGTGGACTTGCAGTGCTGGGTTGACAATTGGACTCAATGATCTTAAAGGTCTTTTCCAACTTAATTCTTTTTATAATTCTGTTTTGTGCTTCCATTCCTAGGATCACAACCTCTAGTTTAATGCAATGATAATAATCCAGCTCTTTTTCTCAGTTAATTTTTTGTTGCTCTTAAAACATTAGTGCAGAAAGGGTTCACAGTGTGACAAAGTTTTTTATTCTATTTGTATAATTTTAAAATTTGTGAGTTTTAAATAGGTCATTGCAAGTAGATCAGCTTTTTTATCATATTTGTAATTGTATTTCAATATTATAAATAAAGGGAAGGTGGAAATATTTTTAGACTGTTTGATAGTAGCTTTCATGAAATCACTTTGGGAGATTGTTTAGTCCATTCCCCCTGCTCAGACAAGAGCTAGCTACAACAGATTGCCCAGGACCAAATCTTCAAGGGTGGAAAGTCCACAAAACTTTTTATTAGGTTTAAACAAAATCTTGTGCTTTAATTTGTGCCTATTTCATTTTGTCCTGTCACTGAGCTCCACCAAAGGGAGTCTGGCTTCAAGAACTTACACATTTTTGTAAGTCCTGCCAGAGCCTTCTTCTTTCAAACCTCAGGAGTCCCTGGTCCCTCAGCCTCTTCTTGTATGACAGATGCTCCATTCCCTTCATCATCTTTGTAGCCCCTTTGCAGGACTCACTCCAGTATGTCCATATATCTTTTTTACTGGGGAGCTTGCAACTGGAGCCTCAGCAGTGGTGGTCTCTCACCAGTGCCTAGGCCTGTTGACAATGCAGTCCAAGAAATCTATGGCCCTCTTTGATGCAAAATCACATTATTGGCTCATGCTCAGGTTGTTGTCTGCCAGGTCCTAGTCCCAGAAGTGTTTTGTGTGGGACGCCATCTAGCTAGTAAATAAGAAATCCTAAAGAAAAAATATAGCCTGACAACCAGGGGCTAGTTTGTGTCCAGCTGTCATGTTGTAGAGGCTAAGAGTCCTTACTGCGCTAAACAAGATCTCTTCCATGATAGCTGGCTTTAGCGCCTAGAATTTTCCCAGGTCCATTAGATTAATAATGGAAATAAAGCCTTTGTCACACTGGGAATGTAATTTTATTGTATTTTCTATGGCAACTATAATTAGATCCAGTAAATGTGCAATGCAGTGTGTATAAATCTTTATAGAAGTATCCCATTCTAAACATTTTCACTACTCTTTGCAGATAAAGGATAAAATTTCCTGAAGGTGATGTTTTATCCTTGTATTACATTGATCTGTCCAATGTGTATACTTCTGAATCCTGTGTATTCTTTGTATTCTGCATGTACTCCTAAACTGTTAGACAAATCAGAACAGAGCATCTCACTTATAAAAAAAACTCTTATATTATGGGAAACTCTTTTAATGTGGGGAATTTTCAGAAATGCTGAATGCAGTGCTGTTGTTGACATTAATAGGAACAGTTGAGGTTATATAGGGTACTTGTAAAATTTTCCCTGCCTGTTTTTTTGCAAGAAGCCCGATCTAATAAACCCCCAAGTATTTCTGTACAGGGTTATATCCAAAATAATTTTTCAGTGTCCATCATTTGAATGTTGTTTGATTTGGTCTCTGTTTGTTACAAGCTGTCTTTATCTGAAAGTTCTAAGTATCTTCTGATAACTTGCTATAAATAGCTCATATAATGTATTTAAATTTTGATAAGCAGGAATACATCCATATGGATTTTTTGCAGATAAAGTTTGAGTTGTCCACATTATTTCCAATAAATTCTGGTAAATTTTCCTACATTTTAGGTGGTCAGCACTTTTTAAGGCACAATTTCTTGACTGGATAAATAATAACTTTATACTCTCCTTTTTGGAGTCAGAAAAAAGATAAGGATATTGTGTCAGAGAAAGGGAAATATTCTTAGGTAAGCAATAGTTTTTGAACCATGATATTAATGCAATCTTTAATAGCTTTTGACAAAGTGAAGATGAAAATGGAGGTTGGAGGGGCTTATTTTTCACAATTCTGAAATGCCTTTGCATGAGCAATTCATATTAGAAATTACTTTGCCTTGAGGTTAGAGTGTTTCATGGACCATGTCTAATGTGTAGCATGAGCCTCAATAATGCCAATATAAGCTACAGGCAGCATCTATTATGCCACTTTTTTCATTGGAAGAAAAAATAACACACTTTGTACCTTCAGGAATTACTTTTAGATAAATATTTTTTCTGGACTGACTTTACAACACAGGCAGTACCATATTTCCTGTTTTAAAGATGTGAGCTGAGGTAACAGCATGGTTCTTTAATTGAGACTTGTTCAAATTCTGATTCCTGGAAAACTGTCATGGAAGCCAGTGGAGATTTCCTCAGTGAGGTCTTCAAAACGTTTTCTGAAGAGAAAACAAAACAAAACAAAGCAAATAGGGTATATGTAGATCCCAGAAGGCGGTTAATGAAGACTTACTTAAACATGCCCAGCTTCTGATTTTATCCCACTTTTGGTGGTCTTCATATTTCTCTGACTGAGACAAGATAGTGACTTCTCATTCATCAGCTTTGCTGTGGTAACTCACAGTTTCTGTCTTCTGGTCGATAGCAAAGACAAAAGTAAAGCTCATTGATTGCAAACTAGGAGGGGCTGTAGCTGTTTGTAACGTGGTACATAATATACTGTTGTGTTCTGTTGGAAGGCTATTGGAATTGTAAGCACTGTTTTTGAAATAGATGCAGAATGAAATGCTTTAAGCTATTTCTATCCATAATTTCCAACATTTTACCCTGGGTAGTATAGCTTTCCAGGGATATATTTATGTCTTTTGTAGCTGTCAGGAAGGGGAGGGGGAACACTGGACGGTACAGCCAGGAAATACATCCCATGTCTGCTAAACAGTCAGTCAATGAAGAACTTGCCCCCGAGGCAGCTGCTAGCACAAGAGGAAATGTAGATATCAAAAGTGATCCATAGAGGTCTGGTTGCCATACATGCAGACGAGGTAGTAAAGGTCAGATTAATCAGTCACTGCTTGACCGCATCAGCTTTGGGTGTTTTCCCTGTGGGATACAGGGGACCGCTTTTGTAAGTGTTGTATGAAGGGGGCTCCTGTAGCAGGCTGAAGAGAATGCTGAACGGCCTTTCATTTAAGAACAGAAATGCATAGGCTTATATATATATTTGTGACCACATGCAATCTCCAAAAGAGTATGAAAAGAACCAGATTTATTGGAAGTATCTGCTCTCTTTTGCCTCACTGCCTTTTGAAGGCTCAGGACTGGATGCACTGACAAGAAGCTGTGTTTGGGTGGGGTGTGGTCTTTTTGCATAATTTGGGGCACATTGCAAAATTGCATTTTACATTAATTTCCTGCACTTGATATGATGCTGAATTGAAACACTAGCTAAGATTTGTAGCTTAGTATCCAGTGTGCTTTGTCCTATCCTACCAGAGTTACAGAATGTCCGAGCACAAATACTTGAATACTGCTCCCGCTTTATTAGCTGGAGGAAAGTGTTTGAACTTCTCAGTATCTCTTTAAGTGGCTGCAGCTTTAAACTAGTACCCATCACTGGCAGTCTAATTGTTCCTCCACAATAAACAATTTCTACCTTCAAATACTTTTAATTGATACATAAAAGTGGGTAACCCTTACTTTTCTTGTGTACTGTTCAAACTAGCTTCTTGTCATGGCAGCTCAGTCTCTCATTCACTCCTCCCACATCAGGATGGGGGAGAGAATCAGAAGGGTGTAAGGAAGAAAATGCAATGTTGAGATAAAGGCAGTTTAAAAGAGAAAACCTGTGAGTTGAGATAAAGATAGGTTAATATGTAAAACAAAAGCTACACAAATAAGCAAAGCAAAGGAAGAAATCTATTCACCACATCCTATCAGCAGGCAGGTGTCCAGCCATCTTCAGGGAAGCTGGGCTGTAGGAGTGTAAGGGTCACATGTAAGAGTGACTTGGGAAGACAAACACCATCACTCTGAGCAACCCCCTTCCTCCTTCTTCCCCAGCTTTATATGCTGAGCATGACACCATATGGTGTGGGATATCCCTCTGGTCAGTTG
>JAWWTY010000001.1:95087935-95111617 GCA_035222235.1 Margarornis squamiger | reverse complement strand
ACTGTTCAAACTAGCTTCTTGTCATGGCAGCTCAGTCTCTCATTCACTCCTCCCACATCAGGATGGGGGAGAGAATCGGAAGGGTGTAAGGAAGAAAATGCAAGCATTGAGATAAAGACAGTTTAAAAGAGAAAACTTGTGAGTTGAGATAAAGATAGGTTAATATGTAAAGCAAAAGCTACACAAATAAGCAAAGCAAAGGAAGAAATCTATTCACCACATCCTATCAGCAGACAGGTGTCCAGCCATCTTCAGGGAAGCTGGGCTGTAGGAGTGTAAGAGTTACATGTAAGAGTGACTTGGGAAGACAAACACCATCACTCTGAGCACCCCCCTTCCTCCTTCTTCCCCAGCTTTATATGCTGAGCATGACACCATATGGTGTGGGATATCCCTCTGGTCAGTTGTAGACAGCTGCACCAGCTGTGTTTCCTGCTAGTTCCTTGTGCACTCCCAGCCCTGTTGCTGGTGGGGTGAGAGACAGAAAAGGCCTTGATACTGTTTAGATGCTGATCAGCAATAGCTAAATCATCCCTTTGTTATCAACACTGTTTTCAGCACAAATCCAAACCAAAGCCACGTATTCTCTACTGCGAAAAGAATTAACTCAATCCCAGCCAGAACCTGCACACATCCCGTGGAGTGAACATTGATGCTGTTGCAGTTTTGTATATTATCCTTGGCTGCTCAGGCAGTAGTGCATATAGATAAAAATATCACTTTCTAGAACCTTGGCTTTCTTTTTAATTTTTGCTCAGACTGCATTACTTATTATCATGGATTCTGTGCTCTAGTGAAAAAGCACTGGATCATTAAAAAGGCAGAGGAAGTCAAGCTTTTCAGCTGCCCCACCTCCTCTTCTCTCTTACTCCACCCCAAAACACTGGAAAATTAAGTGGAAAAAATATGACTGGTTAAATTCTGATTCAAGTCTCTATAATTTCGTGATAGATTTAGTTGGATCCTGACCCACTGTTCTCTCTTAATTTTTGAAACAGCGTTTAGGTACTTATTAAAATGCTCACAATCATATTGAGCTCCCATGTTTAGTTCTTTGTCTCAAGATAACTATGGCTGTGTTACAAACTGCAGGTTTCTTTATGACTTGCTGTTTATGACACAGGTAATCATCACTGAGCTGTAGAGTTTGGCTCACGCATTACAAGTTGATAGGTACTAGCTTTATTTTTTGATGTATCTTTGATTTTGGTTTTGGGGGTGGATCTTTTCCCTCCTCCCCACTCCAATGAATCATGAAATCTTTTGATGCTGACTGACCTGAGGTTGAGAGCAACAGAGGAAAAGAAAGCAGGTGAGAATGTGTTTTTATAGTGTACTTCACTTATTTTACTATCATAAGGAGACACCTTTTAGTGAGCAACATGAATGTTGTACTTTCACCATCTTCAATACATATCTGGTCAAATGAATCTAGGAAGGTGGAGACAGTATTCTAGTGTTTGTACACCATGTTGCACAGTAGAGATTTATTCTTTATTTATTCTTTTATAGACCTGAGGGCATTACTGTAATAAACATGGCAGTTAATTAAGTAGAATGGCAGAGAACAGTGATACATCCTCAGGAATTTTTGCATTAAAGAAAATCGGGGAGTAGAAAGACAATCGTTTTTATTGCCCTTACCAGGAAAAGCAAATGTGTCTACTGTCTGCCAACTAATTAAATATGTTTCATCACATGCTTTTTGGAACCTAGAACTGAAGCACAAAATGTGAATCTGGCATAGAAGGCTAAAAGTAAAATTTAAAAAAAATGGTTTGAGACTGAGTATTTTTTTGCTCCCTCCTTTTTAAGAACTTAGGGAAATCTGTACCTAGCAGTGTGCAAAGGGGAGTTATAGAATCATTAATTAGATTTACAGTCACCAACAGCAGATGAGCAGTGTCAGTTAGGTATATAATACCATCCACTGTGCAATTCACTTGTGATTTTGGTATAAAATCCCTTTTCAAAATTCAGATGTATTTTTACTGGAAAAAAAAAAATTACAGGAACAGATTTACTGGTGGGAGTAGAAAAGAAGACTTTATGAGCTGTAACTCGTTTCCATTTCCCAATACGGTTGGTGTGGCATGTATCTGAAGTCACATAATCAGACAGCAGTTATATAGTTATTTTGCCCTTGTTCTTTGCAACCACATCAGACTATTATAGCAAGCAGAGATGAATGATCAAAATGCGATTATCTTTAGAACTTTATGAAAGATCTTTATAGTTCATAGTTTTGGAAATCGTTATAGCTGAATGAAGAATTGCTTCCTCAGAGGAGGCAATTCTGCCCTCCCACTCAATCTTACTCAGTATGACTTCCTCCTTTGAGTCAGTACGAGAGGAAGAAGGGAAAGGGAGAGAATGAGGGGAGTTAGAGGTCGGAAGGGAACAAAGGGTAACATGTAGTATAGTATAAAGGACCATGTGGCCTGAAAAAAAATAAAAATTCTTCTCTCTTTCTAGCAGCAGTTATCAATATTCAATAGTTGTATGAACTTTAAATAGAAGATTTTTATGTGAAAGCTGTGGGTTTCTATTTGAATTCATCTGCAGTTTAGAGAGACTCGTGGATGTGTGATAAGTCTAGGAGGGAGCTTCCAGAGAATGTGTACTGCTGGGTTATTGCCTTTCATTATTGCTGACTGAGCTAAGATAGAAATAACCTAGGAGAAGGCTAGTAATGAACTAATCTAGGTGATACCTATTAATGAGTGGCTCAACTCCAGATGGCAACACTTGGGGGAAACTGTAGAAATATTAGTCTTTCTCCTTAAAGACTGGGAAAAAGGGATGAAGCCAGCTAGAGATGTAGCACTAAAGGTGATCTAAGGAGAGATAGGAACAGGAGCCTAACTGGATACAGCAAAATGGGTAGCCTAGTAAAGAAATGAGGATAATCTGAAGAGAAAAGAAATAGCATTGGAAACTTCCATTGACAGGAGAAATAACCAGTGAAATAGAATCTGCAGTTCACAGTATGAAGAATGCTAAATGACGGGTTGAATTAAAGCCTTTTCACATCAGAAGTAGTCACAGAAAATAAACCTGAAAAGTCTATAAATACTTATGCAATGGCTAGAAATTGCACACACACCCACTCTCTCCCTCTCTGCCTCCCTCCTTCCAGGTGGAAAACATTTGGGATTGTGGATGAAACTTAGGACATAGACCAGGGCTAGTAAGCAGCACGTCTGTATAATTTGGAGTAGAGTTTGATGTTCTTAGCATCACAGCATTTCTAGAAAATAAAATTCCCTAGAGAGACCTGTTGGGAAAAAGAACACCCTCAGCTGTGGTTGGAGCAGGTCAGATAAAGTATGCCAAGAGATAGACTATGTGCACAAAAGTGGGGAATTTTGGATCAGTTTCACTGTAGTTCTCTTGATCCCCAGAGAAAGAAGATGAAGGAATGACAATGTAGTGAAAATCAACATCTGGCTTTTGATCTTCAGTAAACATAGTTTTGTGCTGTGAAGAAGATGGTCTGGGGGGATGTTCCACCACTGGGGGATGTTTGTAGAAAGTGAAATTCATTCTTTATGCCAAATAGCCTCTGTTTGAATCACTGGTATAATTATTCTGTGAGTCACTCTTTGGAGTAGCTGGGGAATATAAGGAAAATTGTTAGCTAAATTACAGAAGTGAAAAGTTACTTGGTAGTTAAGAACAAGACAACAGCCTAGCTGTTAAGAGAGAAACTGTGGGCCCGAGACTTACAATGGTTTCCTTAGGATTGGTCCCACAATGTTATTTTATTTAGAGTTTTCAGTGATAACCTTTTGAGGAAAAATAGGGGTATGATAATGAAATAAGCTGAAGACAAAGTGGTGCCCTATCAGTTGGGGTGAGGGTTATAATGTCATGCTGAAATAATAGGGTATCTTTGAAGACTTTGGTAATAAACATGGATTGAAATTTAAGTGTACAAAAGTACAAGGTCATGCACTGAGTGACAGACTGTGATATGCTCAGGAACAATCAGTTGGAAAAAAGGAAAAAGACCTCAGAGCTTTAGTCAATTTTAAGCAAATTGTATGCTAGAAACATGTGACAGCAGGTGGGGAAAATAGATTCTTGGATTTGTCAGAATGAAGATGTTTCCAAGGGAAGGGAAGTGTGTTGTTGCCACTGTACAAGGAATGACAGCCTGCAGTTAACTATATACAGCCATGTTCAGGAATGTTAAATTAGGCCAAGGAAAACTGCAGGGGTAAACAGGGGAATAAAACGCCTATCTTATGAGAAAGGCATAAAAATAATATGTTTAACTTTAAAAAAAAAAATCAAAATAGATTGTAAAAAATTCTGTAACATATATCAAGATAGAAGAGGTAAAAAGAGCTTTTAAAGCATGAATTTACTGACATGAAGGCAAATGATTACAAAAGCATCCAGCAATAAACATAAGACAGAAATTAAACTAAGTTTTCTTAATGTTAGGAGGCATATGTTGGAAAACAGCATTCCATACAGGAGTAATAGGGAACAGAAAAACCCAAAAACCAACAAACCCTAATGGGCTTTAAAATTGATCTTAAAGTTTTGAATGAGATTATATGTTAGGTGTTTACCTGCATTACCAAAGCAATGCTTCAGGAGATCCATTCCAGTATTATATTCCCACATGACATCTGTTCAGAGGGCTGTGTATTTATAGTTATTCTGACTGTGTTCTTAAAACAATAAAGTAACATGTGGAGGATATTAAAAACATAATACTGTTATCAACAGCAAGTAAAGTGTAGATATTTGATGCCTGCCTGATTATGCTAAATTTCTATAGCCCAAAAAAAGACAGGAGAAAAGTTCATGGAAGAAGATGGTCCAGAAAGAGGAGTTAGACATATTAACTGCCAGGGAAATACTGTTTTCCAAGCATTTGAAATATTTTTGCTTGTTTGATTTTAATACTGTTTTCAGGTATTGGAAAAGAAAACACATAATGAGCAAGTAGTATGAAATCTAGAGGGGAAAAAAGTGCTTCAAGAAAAGAAGCCCCAAGGTTAAAAAAAGCTAGATGTACAGTCATTGGTAGTAAGTTGAGAAAGGCATTTAGATCTGTAATTAATTGTATGCCTCAGTATTATTTATAAGAGAAACTGCAGACTGGTTCATAAACCTGAATATTAATTCGATCAGGGGTATGAGAAGACCAATGTATGAGAAATATGCCAGTGCAGGAGCTTGATTAATCAGGGGAATAATTACAAAAAAGAAATAAAAGTACTGTATCTTTTAGTGATATTTGCTTGAAATTATTTAGGAGTTCCTGTTGAGTTCTACATTCTTACTGGCTTCCAGGCTTTGCCAGGAGCTATAGAAATATAATAAATATTTGGAAATGAGAAAATTTGAATTTTTGAGGTCTAGTGCCATGGTCTTCAAAGTGGATGCACACCCCAAGAGGTGCACAGAATGATTCATTAGGATTATTAAATTTATATTTTCATATATCTATTTAGTTATTTATTTATATTTTTATTTATTTAAATATGAGGAAGGAATTAAGCTTTACTTATACTTAGTATACTTATTGATTCTGGCACTCCATCCGTAGGTCAGAGGGTTCTGTGTTTTGAACAGTAGGCAAGGTGACCTGAGGGAAGAGCTGCTCCACGTTGCAGAGGTGTTGACAGTGATACTCTCGCTTGTTGTGTCACTTGCAGTGCATTGTGTTGAACTGCAGTTTGTGTATGCTTGGTTACATGGATTTATGGATTATATTATTTGGTTGTAACTAAACTAACCCTCACTAGCTGGACAATTAGCTTAAAAAATTCCTGAAAAGAAATCACAGATTGAAGATAATAAGGTTAATAATGACAGCACAAATGAACAGGAAAATGGCAGAGCCTCTCCTCGTCCTAGTATGAACTCTTCATCATTACAGGGTAGAAACAGTGCTGATCTAATCAGATTTAATCAGAGATGGTTATAGGCAAGCAATACTCAGTACAGCATTTTACAAAATTTCACTTAATTTTAAATCTTCAGAAGCCTTTTTAAAGGCTTCTTGATAGCAAAATACAAAAAGCCAAATTCTGTTGGGGACACACTTGTTCATCCTGCTGCAGGAAAAACAGCTGAAATAATACATGGGAAACAACTTGGTGGCAAAATCTAAAAAGCACTCCTTTGTCAGCAAATACAGTTGAAAAGCCTGTAGAAAAACTCACTGGAGTTTGAAGAAATCAGTGTTAGAACACATTACACAGTTTGGGAGGTTTGCTATGCAGTTGCCTGGAAGTACAGGTGTTTCTACGTGTCCTTGCCTCAGCTTATGCTATTTGCTAGATTCTGTTTCAGTTATGAAATCCATGAAGAACTGCTCTATTGTGAACACATCACTAAAAGAAAGATGTGCCAAGGGAGATATAATCTCAAGAGTAAATAACTTTAATAAAATCAGTGTTTTATGGGAAAACTATGCAAGTGTAGCCATTGGTGAAGCAGCTACTCTGACTGGAGTAAGAAAGGTTTCTGGGGGTAAGGTTATAGACCTGGAACTGCAACTGAAATTCACTCACTGAATCATAGGCAAGCTGTCCCCAGCTTCCTGTCACAGCCAGGACATTGGCCCCAGAAGTACACAAAGTGCTACAGGATCTCATTAGTTTGTTTAGTTTTATAAAAACAAGACTTTTAAATCGTAGAATCTTTACAATACTTTTTAACAAGATGGAGAGTGACTGTGAAATTCTTTTGTCTTGCACTGAGGGTCACTGGTTGTCTTCGGGCAAAGTGCTTGAAAGAATTGTTAAACTTAAAATCGAGTTGCACATTTTTGTTTTACAAAAAAGCAAAGATGTCCAAATTGATGACCTTTTCTGTGATGAAAAGTTGTGGGCAGCATTTTGGTATCTAGCAGATATTTTTTGAAAAAAAAAAATAAGCATACTTGATCAGTACTTTCAAAGTAAAGATGTTGGTCTAACAATGAGTAGGAAAGTATCTGCTTTTTGAAAGAAACATGATGTGAGGAGAGCATTTTGAAAAGTGGTGTTTTGAAACTTTTCCATAGCTGTAGGATTTTGTTGCTGAAGATTATGCATGTCAGCTATAAATACTCTTGTACATAAAAACACCCCTTGGAAACAGAATTTCCTAACATTTTAAAAAATTTTCTTAACCCATTTGTTAAACATAAAAATGCAGCACCTTCTCATTAGCTGGCAAGACCAAGTGACTGACATCAGGGAAGATGAAAATTTCCTAGCCAAATTTCAATAAAAACATGTGTTTAATTGGGATATGGAATTGAAAAATTAGTATAATTTAATAATTATGACCAACACTTCTTCCATTTAGATCTATATATTTTTGTGAGCTATCTTTTCCAGCTATGACAGATTTTAACACCAAGTATCGAAGTAAATTGAACTTAGAACCAGACCCTGAATCACTGTATCGTAAAGTTAAAATTTTAACCCAAATGTTAAAAAAATAATGAAATTTATTCAAGCCCATTGTTCTCATTGAAAATAATAATATTAATAATAATAACTATAATAATACAGTAACATTTTTTGTACCAATAATGAATAAAATAAAATTATTTTAGTATATTCTTTATTTCACCTTTATCTCATCTTTTTAAAATTCTGGGGTTTTATATGTTTTGTAATGTACGTAATATATTGGTGTAGTGGTACACAAATAATTTATAAGCAAGTGTGCATGGATTGGAGGTGCATGCTCAAAGGCTCTTTACTGATGGGGTTCATGATAAGGACACTTTGGAGGTCACTGGTCTAGTGATTAGAACAAGAGCCTGAGCTGTGAAAGACCAAGATTAGTATTGTGTTATGTGTGTCTGTTCTAACTGAGGCATTGCTATCAATTGAGCATGAAGGTCAACCAGCTGTAAATCTACTAGAAAATGTATATTGTTGTCTCTGTGTAAGTCTAGAAAAGGGAGCTCTACAAGAAAATAGATCCTTTTTTCAGCTTAGTGGCTTAAACAGCTTGCTTGTAATGATTTTCAATGCACCATTGGTGTTAGATCTAGTGGAGCAGGACATATTTGCATACTGTATTTCCTCATATGGGGACATTTACCTGCTGAGATCTTTGTCACTCTACCCCCTCAGCAGCAGGGAAGGGTTACATTTGCCCTTATATTTAGGCACTCCTTAAAGCTATGAAATGTTCAGCATGGATGAAATTGCTCCAATTCCTTCTTTCCTGTACGTTCTTTCCATAATTAATAATGTTATTCACAACAACCATAAGCCAGAAAGATACATCTTGTCTTTTGAAATCTCTTGCTATCACCCTTTTCTTGAGCCTAAGAAAAATTAATATCTCACAGAAATTCACTGGACCTTGCAACATCTCTATGTTTGTAGTAAAACAGGACTATGACAAAGATGGCAGATGTGATTCCCAAGACTTTAGGGAAATCTTGTTGACTGCTGTCTTCTGAAAAAAAAGGGAAGGACATTTTTTCAGGAAAAATTATACCCTGTAATTTATTTGGATAAGAGCTGTCCCATAATGCTTAAAAAACCCCACAGACAAAAAAACCCCAACCCACTCAAATGAACACCCTCCACCCCCAGTCTTATCCAGCTGTGTGTTTTCATTTCAGAAACACTAAAATGAAGTATCACTATGGCATACTTTGCAATGCGTAGTTTAGAAGGGCTTGGGAGCATGAAACTCTGAAAAAAAAAACAAACACAAAAACAACATCAAATGAATTTCCATGAATTCTTGAATTTCTGAGTGAAGTAGTAGGGGAAAACAGAGTACTGATATAATTTATCAAAAGTTCAAGGGCAACTTATCTTGTTATGCCAACGTGAAGATTGATGTGTAAAGTCATTGAAAATAAAACTGCTGCAGGAAAAACTGGCTTACATATTGAAAGCAGATGGCTTAGGTAAATTATAACTGTGCAGAGTTAGTGGACGTAATAAATGAGGTGGCATGAAGGTCATTAAAAGACTCATGTTTGCACATGTTTGAAGACTTTACAGTTCAAATAGGAAAGGTGGAGAAAAAGCATTGACTTTCCAAATGTGGAATAATTGGTGTAGACTATGTGTGGAAAAAGTAGGTAATCCAATCCAGTGTAAAACAATGTAAGATAATAAGACTGGAATCATAATGAAACGGAGGAGTTAAAGCCATGAACTGAAAAATAGTGAAAAGTTGGATATAGGTTTGGGATTTTTTGTTGTTTGGATAATAAGCTTGAGCAAGATGTGGTTGCTGTCTGCAAGAATGAAAGGTTAAAAAGATGGTGGAAAATGTATAAAAGCTGGCTTATGAAAGCGCAGGGGAAAACTGACCATTTACATTATTTCTGTGTAACAACTGCATCTTCAGTGGTTTGAAATGGAAGTTTATCAAATCAGACTTGCTTTAATTTCAAATGAGTCTCATTAGAAACTATGATATATTGCACATTTTTAAAACATAGTAAATAATGTTTTCTTAAAATATTAAAAAATGGGAAGTATTTGTTGAATTTAAATGAATCCCACAAGATTACTCATTTGGATTTATCAAGAAGAAGGATGTTCCTTAAAATTATGACAGTACTGGAAGTTGGGGAAATCTGTTTTTTGGAATGAAGACTAGAGAATGGTAGGGGAATGATTATGGACCAATGTTTCTGGGCAAGGTGATAGGAAAAAGGTAGGTGCCTGTTACTTCATCACTGACTGCTAGGATTACACTTTATGAACATGAGTAAAAAGATTTGTCTGATACAAGTCGCCAGATAAATCCTTGATGGATGTCATAGCATTACGTTTTTGAAGTATTTGTTACAATTTTGTGTAAAATTTTGTCATTTTTCCAATATATTCATTGATCCATTGAGAGCAATATATGCAAATAAACTTGGAGTCTTGTGTTTGGTTAATATATAAATGTCAGCTGTGCTTATAGTTTTATTGCTAGGATTTATAAGCGTAAGTATTTCTTTTCATATAAACAAAGACGAAATCTGTCATGGAATGTGTCTTTCCCCCATAGTTATATTAGGGAGTAACTTGCTACAGTCCCACATAGCAAGTTACTACTTTCTGTGACGGGAAGACTTTGATGTCTACTGCACTTCATTCATTACCCAAGCGGAGGAAAATAATAGGGTTATCTGCTTGTCTGGTGAGTTCTCTAATGATACATTGCTGTTCTGAGAAGCCAGTTTTGTAATAAGATGACTGGCGTACTAAACCTACTAAATATATTTGGTATTTGACACAATGACTTGTTTGTAGAGTATCTAGGTTTAATTACTAACCATCAAGAGAGCATCATCTTGAGTGCAGATGAAGTTGCTGTACAGTCCCTTCCCGATAACACTTGAGTACGTGTTGCTGTTATCAATCAACACAATGAATCTGTCTCATAACAAAAATGCAAATTAACTGAGTTGAAATAGCAGCTCTGTACTCTTAGTTCTTTGCATGATATATTTATCTTTGCAGAAACTATACACTGTATGCAGCTATTGTTTATTATGCATTGTTTAATCTCTTGCTTTTTATATCAGAGACGTAGTACAGGCTTTTGTTTATTTTTCCTATATGTGTACATACATTAATATAGGCTCTGACTTTTTCTCTACATTAAAAAAATGGTAATATCTGATTTATACTGTTTGTTACATGTGCCATTTGAAGCATATTTAATTTACCACACACACATGAATATGTATGTGTGTGTGTGTGTGTAATCTCAAGATGGACTGGAGAATGAAAATCAAACCATTCAGCATCTGTATTTTCCAAGGTGAATAAATACAGACATGGATATGACAGTGTGCACAGACAGGAAAAAAAGACTATCTTACCAAACAGTGAGGAGTAAGGAGAAGACCATCATGTTAAACAGGTCCTTCAGTTTTGCTCCTAGGTAGCTTTTCAACCATTTGTGTTATTTACATTGAACCTGTAAGCCTACAAACTCTTCAAAACACAACTTTCAGTCCTTACGGAGCCATTACAATCAGCTTCCTTTATTTGCAGCTGATCCATGTGGTTGTTCTGTTTGTTCTGCCTTCAGCTGTGGTGGGTCAGGGCTGGAAGCCCTTTTAAGTGATGCTACTAGGCAGAACTTTGTCCAGCAATTTTGTTTGGAGCGTATGTATATGTACGTATTACTACCGCCCCATATACATGCAAACACATAGAACTTAGTAGGAAACATACTAGAAAGAGTTAATACTTGCTGTCCTATTTTCCTATTTGTCCTTAGCAGTTCTATAGTGGATGATAAGGGGGTGCTTCCTATGTCTATTTTGCCTACAATAAATCTATGCCTCACTGACTGCCCAGCGTTGTACACAAATGACAGTTCATACTAACCCAAGGGAGTGATCTTTTTAATTCCTGAAATATGAGATTTGTTTGACCTTATGTAATTATAAGCTTGCTTAATGGTTATAAAGTAACTGTTAACTCTAACTGTGGTGTCAGATTAAAAGACTTTTTGACAGAGGTTCACTCCCTGCTGTGTGAAGGAGAATTTCCTTCTATCTCTTCTAAAACT
Organism: Margarornis squamiger; assembly: GCA_035222235.1. NCBI lineage: Eukaryota > Metazoa > Chordata > Aves > Passeriformes > Furnariidae > Margarornis > Margarornis squamiger. Next base: position 95,100,100 of record JAWWTY010000001.1, on the reverse strand, counting down.
AAAAGGCAATAATTTCAAAAAGTGACCTTTTGTTGCAGTATTATAAGACAGGGAATGATCATTTTTCTGTGTGCCTGTCATAATTTTTAATGATTACAATTAAAATAAAAATGAAAAGAAAGCGTGCTTCTATACTGTTATCAGAGGCATTCAGTGCTCAATTAATTTAATTTTGTTCCATAAGCTCTGCTACTGATGGGAAGTTTGCAAGTCCCATGTGCAGAAGCAGATGGGGAAATTTTAGTCTTTAGTCATCAATGCTCTTTGAAGTTTCCCTTCTAATTCACTTTTCTTGCCAAATAATTTGAGAGCTGGCGATATCAAGTCAAATACCCATCCTTCTGTACTTCAACCACCCTTTTTGTTGACCTCATTCTGATCTTTTGCATTTTTTGCTGCAATGTCTTAAAAATAGAATAGAATGCTGTTGTAGGCAAAGAGAGCTTTTCTTCATGATATATAACATGCAAGTAGATTTTGCTATAATTTCCTTTATAGTCACTTCATTAATCTACCTCAAATTTCAATACAAAGATAGAATTTCAGTGAGAAAATATATTCTGAAATTTCTTTTCATTTTTTCTTGCTTTCAAATAAAATGATTTGATTAAAAGATTTAAAAGTACATCCCAGTTTATTTTTGTGAATTCAAACATGTACCTCCAATTCATATAATTACTACAATTAAACTTTTCACTTTTTTTTTTCACATGCTAAGCTAAAAGGAGTGTCTTCATGCTCTTTGAGCTCTCCTGATAACCTAATGCCTCATCTTTTTGTCTCTTTTCTGAGAAGCCCTCACTAAAACTGTGTATCATGTATTTTGAACCAAGAGGTACCATCATAAAGAAGGAGAGTGAAAAAGAAACACAGCTATTGTTTTCTTTTTTTTGTCATGCATGGCCTAGGTGATGAAAATTACAGATATGTAATTCTTCATTAACTTTAATGTAATGCCTCTTTTTATTTATTTATTTATTTATTTAATGCATAGCAACTTTTTGTCAGGTAGAATATTTAACTATTGATCTACATTAAGACAAGTGCATATCTTGATAGTAAGATTGGTTCCTGTAATTTCTGTTAGAGTAAAGTTTATGTGCCGAGACCAGAAAATTGAACGTTTAAACTCAAGGCTATGTGGGATCTCTTGAACTGAACTTGAACAGGTTCTGCCCATAGTCCAACCTTGCTGATGGAAGTCAGTGTCACACCAGAAACTCTATAGATTTATTGGCTCTACACTCTGGCTGAGCTAAAATGTCTCAACCCTGAACTCACATCTAGCCAATAAGTGCAAGAGACAGATATTTTTATGGCCTTTTTCCTTGCAGATTTAGAAACGGCAATGAGTACATATGAAGAAGATGCATTGAGGCTGAAGCAATTACTTTCAAATTGTTTGGCAAAATTTGGTCATGCATTCGAGCTACAGATTTTGATTATGTTAAGAATGATCAGCTGAAGTTGTTCGAAAAATTCAGAATTAAGTATGGAAGTAAAGAAACAGAAATGGATATAACAAAAATAATTCTATTCTTCCAATTTCTAGTCAAAGTAGCTGGATGATTCTGGATGTTTTCAGGTATTTATGTGGGAGAAGAGAGGAAATAAGAATAATTCCTTCAAGCAAAGCTGAGTCAAGGAAACCAGACTATATTTAACTTAGAAATTAAGACCGTAAATTCCAAGAAACCTTCATGATGTGTGCTAGGATTCAGAATACGAGGAACCACCGTGAAAGATGACTTGCCAACAGATTAAGATCCAAGTACAAATCTCTATGCATTTAGAATTGAGGACTGGGTAACATTCTATTATTAATGTTGTAGTGCTAGCACATGGAAATAGTAGTAACTTGTGAAGTGTACATTATATTTTTATTTAATAACTTCTAGATTAGTAGATTTTACCTTTTCATTTCCTAACTGAATGCTTAGTTTTATTTTACTTTGAAAGATATTGTTGAAAACATACTGTATCTCTGCAGTGTTATCTGAAGTGTTCAGTACTGGAACTGACTGGGATTTTCTTTCCTTTTTCCATGCCTTCCAGCTGATGGGTGGAATTTAAGTCCCCATGGTGCACAAACAGATGGGAAAATATTGGTCTTTAGTTTTCAGTCATCAGGGCTAATTCTTTTATCTTCTGAATGCATTAGTCAAACAGACTATGCCTGTCAAGCAATCTGTAATTTGTGCTGTGACAGCCTTTTTTTTTTTTTTTTTTTTAACTTTACTGAAATTCTCTTCTGTGAACTGGCATTGCCTGCATTCTATTAGTTTAAGGGAAAATGATTGTCAAAAAGGTTGTGGAAATTCAATGATTTTAAAGTACTATTTTTATTATTTGTGTGATGTAATTCAACAACCAAGAAGTACATTTTCAAATATAACTGGGGATTTTTGTAGGTGTTGGTGTTCTTATATGTATACAACTATATGATGTTTTTTGTAAAGAGACACTGGATTGGCACATTTTTTTATCCCTTCTTAACCAGTGTGTCATCAAGAGACATGCCTGGGATTTTTGGAACACTATGATATTCATGCACACTGGCATGCATACATAAATCCTGATTTCTAGACTGTAACAAGAAAGTAAGTCTGTTTTGATGAGGTGTTAATTTTCATATTCAGATTTCGGTGCCCATTTTTGCAACATGGAACCCAGAAGTGCCATGAATTAAAGAACTTGTATCCACACAGCAGCTGAAATACTTTACTTACACAAGGATGAGTGAATTTCCAGTTGCATTTGTACAATGGTTCACTGACTGGTTTAGCATATTCCTATGAGGGGAAAAAAATAAGGAGTAATGGCATAACATAAATTTATATTAATAAAAATGCATCTCTTTTAGCAATTAGGTAAGGATATTGGCATAAAATTTTCAGCACTGTGTTGTCTCCTGATTTCTTTTAAAGTGAGGTTTTTTTTGGAGATATGTGTTCCATCCTCTTCAGGTTATTTTATGTGCCTGGAGGGCACTTATAAGGCTCTAAATTCAGCTTTGATTATGTGGGCTGTGTTGTCACAGACATTAGGGATTGAGCTTTGTGTTTGTGTTTTTATGATGTGGGATCGGGCATGTCGAAAATGAATTCAAACCTTTACTTATATCACAAGTTAAGCTCATCCAGATGGCAGAGAGTTCCTGCTCCTTTTGAAAAAAATACTTTTGGTAATGTCACAAGCATGAGTTTATAGACAGTAGCAACTCTTGCAGAGTTTAAAGCCCTGAAATAGAACAAATATTGCAGACAGGTGATAATCAGTGTCTTTCCTGTGTGAGAGGTGGAAACTTCTGCTGCAGGTAACTGTTGACTCAAGGTTATGGAAGGGATCCTGTAAATGGTGCACTGGGCCAGTCCAGCTCATAGAGCTGTGCTCTCTGCAAGTCCATCTGAAAGGAAATGAGAGAATTTTCTATTTGTATTAAGGGCAAACTTGTTTTCTTGAATATGCCTTAACATGATGCCCTACTATGAAGGAAATCAGCTGAGCAGGAGTAGTTGTTCCCTGCATTTTCTCTGTAGCTACACAAGCCTGTACAAGGCATGCATGAATCAAATGGCAAGCATGATAGATGCAGTTAGACCTTTTCAGTTCTTGCTTGGATTTGTGACTCACAGATTTTACTTCTGAATTGTATGTATGTATATGAAGTTTGGGTTCTTGTTCAGATTATTTTGGTAAAAGACACTCTGGAAAGAAAGGAAGAAAATATTTTCAGTTTGGAAACTCCTACATAATGAGATTGCTGTTTGCATTTCTTCAATACTTTTAATACTTCAGGTTTCAATAAATAAGAATTTATTGGGGGAAAACCCGTTATTTTGGAAAAGTTATGCATAGGTCTGGTATCCATTATGGTTGAGGGGTGGTGATGTTTTGATGTGGAACTTAAATAACTCCAAGTAAGTTAACCGCCTGATAGAAGTAATAGTTTATTATGAGCAAAAACATATTTTACAAATAATAATTTATTATTTGTAAAACATAGGTCAAGTCATCAGTCTGGAGTTACTGAAATTCCCATTTAATAAAATATCAAGTGCGTCCCCTTCAGGCTGGAGTGATGGAAATTGCCCTAAAAAGGTTGAAGAGTGGAGTTGTGAAAAATTGCTTTTGTACAGATGAAATTTCAACTTTCTTGTTTTTTTTTCAAGATGTATGAAAAGAACAAGGCCACTAGGGCTAGCTGTGTAGCAGATTGGAAAATGATCTTCTTGTCAGACCTACTCCTGTCTTCCATAAAGGGAAGATGTTGTCTTCTTTTCCTTTTCTTTTGGAAAGCTACATTTAGGGTCATTAAAGCCAAAACTACAGCTAGAGCAGCTTTGAGGTGACTATACTGTTTGCCATGGTCTACCCTTTATAAATGGCTTATGAACATTTATGATCCCTCTTCCATTCTCTGTCAAGCCCAGGGGGAGGAGGAATAAAAACAAATATTTAGAAATAGGTAACCTGTGTGGTACACTTCTAGTCCTGAATCAGCCTTTTTCATGGGCTTCTTTTAACTTTTTGTTCTGAAACAGGAATCTTTTCTTTACTCTGGAGTTGGTAGAAGTTGGTTACGTATCTTCTAAGCATCTTAAGAATCTGTGGTGTCATGGGAAAGAGGCTTCCATAAAAATCTATGTGGAAAAAAGATAAAATGAAAAGTATTAAGACTGCAATCAGCATTCCAAGACAATATCTAGATTTCGTAGAATAGTTTCTAGATTCTTCTATACTCATAAAGAGAACACAAAAGAGGTAACAGCTTATGTCTGTAAGTTTTCTTTTTTACTAAGCAGATAAACCTGGATTGTGATAGCAGCAGGTAGGGGAACTGCCAACATAGGATCTATAATTGTAATCACGAAAAAGCTCTTTTTTTTTCCCCCAGCTCTTCTAGTAGCTGAATTGTTATTTCTGTGAAATAATTTCCTGCCTACAGAAAATCTGTTGTTGAAATGAGTTGGAAGGAAAACGTGCTTTTGAACTGAGAGCAGCTGCTCAATCTCACTTAATCTTTTATTTTGTTGTCTGTGGTTTGCTAAAGTGGAGAAGTCTTTGACTTTTTTTTTTTTTTGAGCTTTGCTGTGAGAACTGTTCCTCATCTGCTTAGCATCATGAATTTGTAAATAGTGAGATCCTGTTCTAATGACCTAAACCACAATAATGTGTAGAGCAACTTTATTCCTTTCTCTTTGATAATGAATGAGAGTCAAACAAGTCTAACAGGAGCCACGAAGAGGAGCAGCTAGATTTGTGGAATTTGGTATCTTGAATGAAAATTTATGCAAGCCACTGAGGCCGGAGAACAAGATCGCATGGCACCATGGAGCTCATGAGTGTGTGTGATTCCATGTATGTTTCCTTGTTCTCAAAAAAATACAGCATTAGATCCTGTTGCTTTCTTTTTAACTCATAGTGTACTAAAGACATTTGGAAGGATTACCATTTGCACAGTAACTGTGGTATACATGAGAACATACAGATGGGTGTATGTGATCCTCGGATATCCTTCAACGAGCAAAACTTTTAATGGAATTAATGTGAAGAAGTAAATCAATAAAGGGGGAGAAACTTAACTATTCATGTCACAGAAAGTCAGATGCCAGAAACGTTTTGTGAAGAACTACATTTAGTCTTGGTCTACTTCCATGGTTAATGCCATTTTATAAAAAGGGACTGTTTGTAAACCATGTGGTTATATTTTTAAAAAGTAAAAAAAAATAAAAATAAGTGAATTGTTCAACCTGTTAGTGAAAAAAATGCTAGCCTCTCCTTGCAGAAAAATGATGAACATAGAAGAGAGAATACTATGTAAATGTTTCTACATTTGCATGTGTATAAAGTTATACAAATAAAGTGTGTGAAATGGAATAAAAATAGATAACTAATATAAATAAGAATATAAATAGATATAAAAATGTCAGGTTTTGTGGTGGGGTTGACAGGTGACTGCACAAATTATAAGAACTGTACAGAAGGCTGTTACTAGGTGAAAACTCAACAGGTATATTAATATGTTTTTCTGTCTTTTTGTTTTGTTTTGTTTTTTTTTTGTATCCACACGTATTCCTCAGGGTGTATTGTATTTCTCACTGCCTTCATAAAGCCTCATGAAGCCATTGGTGGTAATCCTAGGTTACAGAGGCAGTTGCTGGATCGTAATTTCTGTATTGAAAAATGTTTTGAAACACTCCTGGGACTTTCTACTGTATGAGTAAAGCTAAATTACTTTGTTGTTTCAAATATTTAAATAGCACGCATGGTACAAAAGTTTGAAATAATAATTTAAGGCATGCAAGAGAAGACAGGATTTTAAGCTTGAATTTCAGGAAATCATAGTCAGACTTTCAGGAGTCTACCTGTCTTCCACCTAAAGTGGATTGATGCTGACTCTGGTTCAGAAGGCAGTTCAACCAGGTAACCCTTCTGAGCACAAAGTTCCCTGGGGTTTTGCACCCAGGAGTGCACCCAGGGAGTTTAGCAAGAGGTGGTACCTAGGTAGAGAAATGCCTAAATCCGTCCCAAGACCTTGGGGAACCTCAGTAAATTAGGAGTTCTCTAAGAGTGCCTAAATCAGATTATACTGTAGTCCATATTGTCGGTTGTCATTATGTTTCTGGATATACAACCTAGTGGTTAGAACTCTGTCCCTGAATAGGGGATATGGTTGGAGGTGACTGGAGAAAGTCTAAACCCACAGCTCTTCATATGGTTTTCACCTATGCTGATGAAGTTAGACTGCTGATACACAAATTATTGTGGATTTCAGAGAGACAGAAGGAAATAAATAATTTTACATCTGTAAATAAGGACACATTCCTCAGAATGGAGATTTCTAGTTCCTTGTTCTTTTTTTGAGTAATGGTAAGTAGATATATTTCTCATTTGAAAATCAAGAGATAAGATCTATAAGAGAGACTGTAAATAAGAAAAAGTAGCAAGGATTACTAGCCAGGTAATAAATAGTATAGAAGGAAGTTTTGAGACCTCTTATCAAAATTAAATGCTCAATGAAAGGTCTGCCCTTTTGCATGTTAAATTGATTTTTGAATTCAATTAATTCTCAAAAAAAAAGAGAGATTGATGGAGAAAATTAAAAATACATTTTTTGCTTGTAAGTTAATAGTATCACTAATTAGGCTTCCTAGATGTAGAATATGAATAAATTAAACTCTTTTCTTACCAGTGGAAACTTGGACGTTGATCCACTGGACTGCATAGTCCTCAGAGGTTGTGACTGTGTTTGTACTGTGGTGCTTGGGCCAAGTGGCAAGGGTAGCTTGTTCAGGGACAGAGCGCAGCAGAGGACTCTGGCTGTGCTCACAGTCTGCTCATGTGATGAAGTTACAAGTGCTTGTAATTTCTTGTAATTTCCAGTAGTTCTCTGACTTCAGAAGCTATTTGGTTCCTTCCCCATCTTCTGGAACATTATTTGGGAAGAAAGCATTCAGCTCCTTCTGCATCCTGCTGTGCAAAAGCTGCATTCTTAGCTGTACTATCCTAAATTAGCTACAAGTTTAGCTATACACAGATGTGATCATGGGATAAGTTATAGTGGGAATGTACGTTGTATCATGTACTCTACAGTGAATCTGAAGTTGTTCATCTCTCTTCCACTGAATGGGAAGTCATCTCAAAATGCATCATGTTGGCAAAAAATGTGGACATGCCCATAAATCCACATTTAAAAGTGTGAAACTCCACATCTAACCTACCTCATGCTATATTGTTCCTGAGCCCTTTACCTAATCTTTAGGGTCACCACTTCTTCATATATGTGGACTTCAGCTATTCTATTCTGGTTTTCTGAAATGAAAACATGTCAGAGATTCTACAAAGAAGTAAAGAGACAGAAATTAAAACAGGATTAAAAAATGCACAATAAAGTAATCCTAAGATAAATGGAAGTATTTTGAATCATCATTTCTGGAACTGGAAAGGAAATCTTTTCCCCTTTCCCTAGCCAAAGGTATTTTCTCTTTGGCAGGAGGCTCAGATGTCTGATCACAGGGGGATACTGTGCAAATCTGCTACTGTTTAGCTATTATTGATCACTAAAGTTCAATCTCTTATGCTTGTATGTACATATGAATGTTGCTCTGCTTAGCACAGCATGCAGTTCAGTTGCATATTGCATTCTTTGTATTGAACTAGGTGTCTTTAGGAACATTTTGAAATAATATGTTTAAAAATGTTTCTTCTGCTGTCTTTCTAAAATAGAAGCAATTTATCATTGCAGAGAAATATTATGCTCAAAAATATTTTTTTGCATTAATGGAATATATTGAATAAAGTTTTGCAATATATTTATCATTTTTATTGAGAAATGACTCAAGAATGAGGATGTGTTGAGAATAAGCCAGTAACTTTTCACACACATAGAGCACTGCATGCAGAATTCAAGTGTGTTATATTGAAATGGAATAAATAATAATAGCATTTAGGATATAAACAAGGTATGCATAAGAATTTAGAAACTAATATCAGCAGCCTGGGGACAGACTTCCTCATGTTTTCATCAAGAGCTATAAACAGAAACCTAAGAACAAAGTAGAACTATATACAGATAATGTGAATTCCATCTCTAATCATATGTATGTTTCTTATTGTCTGGCCTACGAGGTCATATATGTAGCAGTAGCACTCTGAGTTCAGTAGCACAGTTCTGGCCATCTGAATTTAAACTAAAGCTACAGTATCTGTGATATTTGCTACCTGCAACATGTTCCACACCAGTGATGTACCCCTCTGGTTAATAGTGGGTCCAGTCCTGTTTAAAGTCTTCATTTATGACCTGGACAGTGAGAGGGAGCACACCCTCAGTAAGCTCACAGGTGATACAAGGTTGGGAGGAAGGCATGATGCACCGCATTAAAAGTGCTTATTATTAAAACCCACAATATATGTTTTTCTGAAGCAAGATGTGTTTTTCTGTTTAGATGTGTACCATTGCCCAGAATTGCTTCTTTATTTAAATTCTGAGACCTTCTCCTACTTCCACTGCCATAATTTTCACCAAACCTGACCTCCTCTTTGGGAGCATTGTGAACATTTCTTAAGAAATGAATTAATAAAAATTACTTGGAGCTGAGTAATTCCATATTATGTCCTTCTTTCAGTGATATTACATCTTAGAGAGGAATTAAAAGTGTGCTGCTGACCAAGATAATTATCCCACTTTTCCTGAATTTGATATATCAAAGGTAATTTCATTTAAGAAGGAAGAAAATGTTCTTCTGGTATTGCCTGGAGATTGCCTATGTACAAGGAATAATAGATACCTGCAAGACTTTGTGGGTTTTTTATTATATGCAAATCAACTAGGTATGAAATTGTGTTCCATAATTCTACTGTCACCAGCAAACTCTCATGGATCAATGAGTAGAAATCAAAACAAAAATCATTCTTCCTAGCAGTGGAACAAGTTCAATAAATAGTTGTTAAACCATCCTGCAAAGATAGTGTGATCTTCGAATCCACCCTTTATTTGATTTTTTACCACTCTTTGATTTTTTCTGGCAGGACAGGGAAGTAGAAGTTTATTTTCATAGCACTATAATGAATATAAGATTTACACTTGTAAGTCTCCTTCCATGCCTTTTCACTAAGTATGAGAGTCAAATCCTCTCATCTAATTTAATTTAGTAATTCAGAAGATATACATCTAATCTAAATTTGCTGTGTAGCCTTCCCTTCTGGTCAATGCAGGAAGAGAAGACTAGAAGAAAGTAGTTCATTTTGTAGCAGGATAGATTATTTTGCTGCATACTATATGGTCTGGTAGGATATCAGAAGTGTTTGAGACAGCTGAGGTAAGTTTTGATGCCTGCCTGTCCCATTGTCACTGTGATGGAAACTCAGGAAGTCACCTCAGACTAACAGTTCAGCTTCAACACCTTGCATTTTATGACATAAAGCCTACATGAACTTGCTAGTGTTGCATGTCATATTTCACTCTGAGCCAGGAGCTCAGAGTGCTCGTTGGCCAGGAGCCCATTGCAAGGGTTTTTTGATAGAATACTTACAGAGAAAGCTCCTGAAAGAAGCAGTCATACTTTCCATTAGTAATTTCATATTACAGTTGACCTCTGCTGCTGTGGTTTTAAGACAAGCTGTCTTTGGTACTTCTCATTTTTATTAGCTGAACTCTTTATCATACAAGCTGTTAAGAAAAGTAATTAAATTTACCTGAGGTCACTCTTATTTCATAATTCTTTGCAGTTAAAAGCAATAGAGAGAACACTTTAATTAATGTTATGACCTCTTAAAGAAGATACATGACATTTCACTAGTAATGTAACTTCTAGTGATGTAACACTAGTAAACATATTTTCAAGGATGAGAGCTTTCTTACTAAAAAAAAAAAAAAGGTAAAAAGATTTCTGTTCACAGTGCAAATTCTTACATTAACAGTATTTAATATAGAAAATATAAGTTTTCTTATCATGCTGCTGATTTTTCAAACTTCTCATGAATCTATTCCTCTCACCCACCCCCAGTGGCTTCTCTTAGTTGTCTGTCCTTTATATTGAATTTTCAATGAAGCTTAGAGAAATTTCATCCTGGCTTCTTTAGGGAGTGCGGTTGAAATCATGGAGCTCACTTTCATTGTCTCCAGCTGGTGACAAATGGCAATTTTATTTAGCAATTGATGGTTCTCCTTGAGGTTGGATTGATGGATGAGGCCATGAGAGGTCAGGCCAGCTGATGAGGTTACCCATACCAGCGGTCTATCCATCCCTGCTGCAGGTGTGTCTGTGCTGCTTGTCAGTCAGCTTTTGAACCACTGCTGGTTACTGTGTAGTGGGTTTGACTGTAGTCAGTGACAGTTTACTTTAAAATGTGGTGCTGCAAATGGTGGTGGTTCCAAAACTCACTGATGAGCACATCAAACTTCTGTGTGGCAAAGGCAGACTGGAGACAGCTAGTGTGGCAACAGCGTCAGCTGTCTCAAACAAAGCCAGCTTTCTGACATTCAAGAGTCCTTTATTTTGTCTTTGGTTTTTTGTGTGTGTGGTTTAAAGGTTGTAATCAGCCTGCTGCCTAAGAACACCAGCTTTGAAGTGTTTTTGAATATATAAGAAGCCCAATTGTGTTTTGAGATTTCAGTGTAAAATCCTAAAATGCTTTTAATTCTTGTCTGTAGGCTGGAGCAAATGTACTTCTGCAAGATGTTAATGGAAATATTGCACTTGATTATGCTGTAGAAGGGACTGAATCTAGCAGCATCCTTCTGATGTACTTGGAAGAAAATGGTAAGTCAGCTCTTCAGCTTTTGAAATGTCATAAAAATTATAGGGATTTATATTGATTTGATGTAAGTCACACCAAAACAAATTGAATTATATGAGTTTGGAGATGAAGGGGAGGAAGAAGATTTGGAGTCACGTAAGTTTTCAGTGTGTTTATTTTGGAACAACTAACAAAGGTTAGTGGCAGTTGCCTTTGTCAAATCTGCTTTTGCCCTTTCATGTGGAGATACTAGAATGTAAATTCAAAGTAGTAAAACTGCAGGAACGCAGAAGCTTTTGAAACAACTAAGTTAACATTTTGAGGATCAGGTTTCACATTTTGTTTCATTTCACTTGTGAGATATGTATGTCTCAGTATATTTTTTGAGAGACTGCTAAATAAATAAATCTCTTCAAATAATTTGAATGAAAACACATATAACACTTTATCCCTTATTCAAAAATATTAGTATTTTGTGGGGTTTTAGATTATGAAAATAGTGTAGCTAGATTTCTATTATGAATAATGCGTAATATGTTATAGATGACAGGACCTGTATGGAAAAAATGGGTTACAAATTTAGATAAGAGTTCTGAAGTGGGATTTCTAGCATTGCTTTTAACTATAATAGGTCCTCTTAACATTGTATGTGGCTGATCTTAATGCTGAGGAAAAGGCATTAAACAAAAATAATGAATAGTAATGTAAAAATTTGTAATTTTAACATTGCCTTCATATAAGAAATCTTCTTCAACAGAAACTAAGTAAAATTATATTTAAATTATATATAATGTTAATGTACACTTAAAATAAAAGTTAACTTACATTGTCAAGGAAATCACACTCATTCTCAGATCCTATGCTGGTAGTCCACAGGACATTGCATAGGTCTGTTTTATAATTTTGCTTCCTCTGTGCCTAACA
>JAWWTY010000001.1:95060617-95087835 GCA_035222235.1 Margarornis squamiger | reverse complement strand
AACATTAAGAAGGTGAGATCTACCTCTACTAACTTTAGATAGCTAAGCCTGATCTAGTCATCCAGACCTTTTGGTCAGTAGAGCAAAATAGGAAATGCATGCACTGTTTCATCTCTTCCTAACTTGGGTAGGTGAGGAGAACTGACTTCCAGGACTGTTTCTTTCTGCTGACCTGTAAGACCTTAAGATGACAGGTTTTAGTTTTAGACTGTTAGGGTACAGTCAGTTAATTACAGTACTGCATAAATTCCTGGCCTTCAGGTGATCAATGTCAAAATGCCCATCAGCTTTGCTTGGTCTGCTACTATTATTCTTGTAACAATAGGCAGCTCAAAGTACTCTTATTTTGCACTTAATTTTTGGAATTTAATTAATATCTACTGAAATATTTTTATAGCCTACCATGGTTCGTAGTGATTGAGGAGGAAATCCTTGAAGGAAATGAAGCTGTATGAATAAGTATGACTTCCTCTGAATTACTAAATATTTCTCTGTGGATGGTTTTTATGAAGCCCTCCTCACTGCAGTAATCCCTGTGCACACCTGTATATGCATGCCCCAACACAGAGCAATGTCAGGACCAGACTGCATCTGTTTAATTTCACTACAGATCTTAGTGAGTGAAGTCTCTCTTCATTGTTGAAGATAACCTAATTTACTCTGTGAAATGCTGGGAGCTATAAGTGATAACAATAGCCTTGGATGCATTTAATGATTTATATATTTTGAAATAGTTTTGTTTACTTACTGAAGTTACTTCTTTGAGTTCTGTTTGTAAATGATCTGTTAGGGCACAGGAATATCACAAATGCAGAATACTGTTAATCCTCTAGCAACTGCCAGAAAGCTTTCATATATGCTTTACTGTTACAGAATATGGGGATAACTGGTATTTTGATAAATATGAGGATGTTATACGGAGATTTCATTAGTGGAGTCTAATGAAATTATTATTTTGTTAAAATGTTCTCTTTCCCTGTGTAGAAATCAGCTTTCTCTGCTCTTACATTATGTTGTGTAACTAATGTTGCATTGCATACTGAAAGTAATTATTGACTGAAGAGAGCAATAGACAGACTTTACTTACCTAGGAGAAAAGTCGAGGTACATATTCTCTGCATATTAAGAGCATAGTTTCTATTGGGTAATGATTCTAGCATATTATAAGCTTCATTTAAGATATCCCTGGTCAAGGATGGAAGGTAAAATATAGCATCCACTTTCATATTTAGAAAAGTGCTTGAAGTAGCTTAACTGAATTATATTAGATCATGTCCTGTGGGCACTCAGAAGCCTCGTGGGCTCAGGAGCTTCAGTATTTTATTTGGGTTGATTTATCTAAATCAAGTGTCTGGTAGTCACTCTGTAGCAAACCCTCCTTAGAGCGAAGGAGATGCTTCAAAGGTAATCTGTAAAATGAATCTGTAATTCAGGTCATTTGAATTAAGATCTGAACTGCATGCTTCCCTCCAAGTGCTGTGAAGGGAGCCCAGAAGAGCTAACTGAGACAGAAATCTGCTACATAGGATGATTGTTATGATACTTAAATTTACAGGTCTCTATATAGGTGCCTATACACTAGGTTTGGTGTCTAAATTCCTATCTGCTTTAGTGGCATTCTAGGAAATACTGCCTCTGGAGAGCAAAAGGGTTATTCATTTGACCAGCCATAGGGAAAACACCAGTAAAAGCTGTTAAATTTGTTTTGTGCTGAGATGTTATTGGTTTTCCATGTTACTGGTGTTCTCACTTTGCTGTGAAAAGAAAGTCAGGACATTTAGGGACTCCTATCTTCGGCAGTTTGGATGGACGCTCCTCACCCCTCACCCCTCCTGGCACATGGTCACCAGGATCCCCCAGATGGCGCAGGGAGGACCACACACCGGGGAGGCAGGCAGCAAAGAGGTTTTATTCCCAGAGGTCTGGGTATTTATAGGGTTCTCAGGGGGAAGTGATGTCACATCCGGAACCATGAGGGACAGAGGGTAGGGAAAGGGTTAACAAAGAAGCCAGGGACAGGGGACACATTCTCACCAAACCGGTTTTGGCAACTCCTTGCATACTAATGAGGGTGTAGCCAGTCTATTGTTAACAGATAATACAGTGGCAGAACAGACAAGCTTCATTTTACAAGGGGATAAACCTGTGATTTTAAACATTATGGTGAAGTTTTCTCTATCTCCTGAGGCTTATTTCTTTATTTTCACCTCAGATATTGTACATCTTATAGCAACACATATCTGCCAAGGCAAGGCCAACTGAGATGAGAGTAGGCCAAGTTACTGAAGGCTGTGTTGGACTAGAGATTCTACTGTCTGTCTGGGGTCCCATTCTAGGGCTAAGCCATCTTCATGTCATTTCATTTTATTTTGAGTTGAAATTTTCTTTGTTGCCACTTAACACCTGTAGCTTCTTATCCTTTCGTTGTTTTCTTCCAGGAAGTGTCTCCCTCCAGAGATGAAATGAAAATATTAATGTAAAAAGGTGATTTTTTCACTATTTGTCCCATTTTATTCTAAATCTGGTTGATTATTGGAATCATCAAGAAAGTCCACCTGGCACTTTTTATAACCCTTATTTTGATAAATAGGAGCTTTATGTTTTAAGGCAAAGCTTTTTTAGTGACATGTAAAAAATATCAAACTTCAAATGACTTGTAGTGGGTTCTCTGTTTTAGAGGCAGAATGCTCTACTGTAGAAATGTGTCAGTGAAACTCTGATCATGGCATATGATCTTTATGTTTCCTCCTTTTCCACGAGGCTGTTTCACATATTTAATACTTTGAAGAATGCAGCATTTTTGTTTACTTCCTTTCCTGGTATTTAGTTGTGTAGTGGATTGCATGACTCAGCTATAAACTACAAATGATTGAGAGATGTTTCTTGGTTCTGTATTTGCCAAGTCGTAGGAGGTGATACATTCACTGTAATTCATTTCCAAATATGAGGTGTCCTCTTTTGCCCTCCAAGATCTCAGAGCTTTCAGGGATAACTGTGTGTTCCAAGAACACCAGCCTTGTTATTTAATCTAAAAAAAAGACAATTTGTGAAAACAAATTAATGTCTTTCTTGTGTATTGTATAGTGGCAGGTTATGCTGAGCAGATTAATGCAAAAGAAAAAGAAAATCATCTGTTGTGATTATAATTTTTTTAGGAATGACTATATTTAAATAACATACCTACCCAAAGGTATAGATGGTATTTCTTTTTCTACTATGACTCAAGTACAGAAGAAAAAAAATTGATATTGCTTTTCTACATAGCATTCTTTTTGGTTTTAATGGTTCACTTTCTGTGGGGTAAATTAATTTAAAATAGCTCGTTAAAACTTATTGACCTTTGATGGTAATACAGATTTCATGCATTTAAGCAAAATCTATTTTGGTATTCCAGGCTGTGTGCATAATGTTTTGTTCCCTGAATATTAAAGGGATCATATCCAAGTGTCTTAGAAAACTGTACACAGAACCAAAATAATGTATAAGTCCTATCCATTTAGGTACTTTTTTATGGTTTAAATCACTTAAAATATTGCTCAGATTTCACAAAAATAGACCACAGTTTATTAAATTCTTACTAGCAAATAGATTAAGCTTTACTCTTCAGCTGCAAAATAGAAGGAATAAATTTATTCTTCTGCCTTGGAGCAGTAGGTAGATTAAAAAAAAAAAAAGTAAAAAAAAAAGTTAAGTGTTAGTACAGAATCCTACACTGAAGATGGTGTTTAACATTAGCCAGAAATAGCCCACTCATACATTACTACAGTAGGGAGAATTTCCCTGAAGCCAGCAGTTAACAACACAAGAGGAATGACATGTGCAGGAAAAGCTGATTTGGAAAAGTAGTGGGCAAAGGATTAAGGAAAAAATTACTGTAAAACTGACACTATACTGTAATCTAAAATGTGATAGGAAGATCTGCCAAAAGTTAATTTTGATTTAAAATATAAAGAAATTTGAAATTATTCAAGAAATCTGGTGTAGTTGCACTAAAAGCCAAACTCCCACACAACTGCTCACTCATTCCCTTCCTGAGAAGGACAGAGGGAGAAAACAGGATGAGAAACCTTGTGGTTTGAGATAAAGACAGCAAGATTGCTTACCCGTTACTGTCTCAGGCAAACCAGAATCAACCTGATAAAAACTGTAATTGGAATGGGAATAGGTAGCAATAAACAGAAAGGCAAACATTAGAACCACACCTTTCCTCCCCCAATCCCAGGCTTCACTCCTTCACTTGGACTCTTCTACCCCCTCACGAGGAGGTGGGGGAACTCAAGTTGGTCTCTCTCTGCCAACTGTTCTTCACACTTTTCCTCTGCGCCAGTGTGGGTTTTTCACAAGTATGCAGTTCCTTCAGGAATATCTGTCTGCTTTGCTGTGGGTCACACTTGGCTGACAGGCTCAGCTGTGTCCTGTGGTGGGTCTGCTAGAGCAGACTAGAACTGTCTGTGGTCCACACGGGACAGCCCCTGGCTCTTCTCACAGAAGCCATCCCAACAGCCCCACAACTGCCAACACTTGGACAATACATCTGGTTGTGTGTTTGTCAACACTCTGGCGCTTCTTGTGAAAATAAGATCAAAATTAAAATCCCAAGTTATTTGTATTTTTCATCAGTTTTGATTGTTATTAATTAAATGTTCAGAATATGTACACCAAAATGCTTTAACATTGAGGTGGTACAGAAGCCCTTAAACAGATCTAGTAATCCAAGAAGGGGAAAAAAATCATGTAGTTTCTTCAGTGCAGTCAAGAAAAATTGATATAAAGCAATATACTTTCAAAAAAAGTACTGCTAGATTTTAATATTTAAAACTGTTTCACAGTCATTAAGGAATTATTGCTAATATATTGCCATAAGAACTGACTAAAATGCCAACACATACAGATTGTTAGCACTGAAGATCAGCAAGCTTCAGCTAAAACTAAATCCCCTGATATATTTTCTGTTTTAGAATCATATTCACCATGATCTTGATTTATGCTTGGAAGTTTTCTTTTAACAATATTGATGCAGTGGGTTACACTAGTTTCTGTTTGTAGAAAGAAAAACCAGCAATCAAACCCAGACAGCCTCAGGGTGGTTCAAATTTTTATCACTTTGATTCCTGTTGATTGGGAACCACCTACACATAAGATTATCGCACACAAAAAGTCTATTTTTGGCATTAATTGATGATAAGGGTTGAGTGTTGGGGTTGCCAGTGAGAATAGGGGACCAAATGAGATGTTTCAGTAGGTCTCTTCAAGTCCGAAAAATGAAGCACACAGGTAACACGTCATAGTTGTAGTAGAAAATGTCCTAGTTGAGAACGCTCATCTTCCTTTGGCCATTGTATTTTCTAATATAACCATGAACGAGCTACCTTATTTTATTTTATTTTTCCTAGCTCTTGGGGAACTGACTTTGAAGTCTTAAATTCCTCTTAATATTTTTATGCTTCCAGTATGTTATCCATATGTTTCTATCAAAGAGAAAACCTTTACATCTACCATGCAGACTTTTGGCACCAAACTTAATATTTTAAGTTACAACTAGTAGTTTATGATTTACTAGCTGATGCTAGAAAGAGAACAGGCATTCCTTGACTAATAGGCTTTGCAAAGATTTGAAAAAAAGAATGTGAAGAACATCAGAAACTGAGGATGCCCTTTTAGCATCCTTTCAAACAACTTATCAAGGAATACTCTAACCCCATTATCATCAGAAATATAATTTCTTATAGAATTCCTAAAATTATAATCTTTATCAAGTTGGAAAAATATGTCAGCACCTGCAGTGCACCCACAGGTTCTGCAACCTGTCCCACACCCCTTCTTGCTGGGGCTTGTCTGCCTGTGCTCAAAGCCAGCTGTGATGTGTACAGCCGTGTAACCTGGGAGCCCTTGGCTGAGAAAAGAGATAAGTTGTGAGGCAGAGCTGGGACAAACACTGTCGTGATCTTTCACTCATCCTTTGTCTCTGAGGCCACATTTAGGCTCAGGTCCTTGCTTGAGGTAGACCTATGCTCTGCCATGAACCTTGCTGACCCCAACCCTGAACCAGCTGACTTGACTCTTTGCTTCAACTGATTTATCTGGATTTGTTGCTAGAGACTTTTCTGGCAATCACAGCACTGCTGTTGGCCTTGATTCCCATCACCAGACAACTCAGTTTTCTTGTTTGGGTACTGAGGGACTGTGCCCTGGTCAGCAAGGATACTGCTCTCCCTTCCCTGTATTCACCCTCACCTCCTGCCTCCTGTGTTGACTAGCCTGCTTTTACTGCTCTCTCACAAAAACAAACAAACAAACAAACAAAAAAACCCCAAAACCATAACATTAAGACCTTGCAGAGAAATCCAGAGTATTGAAATAGCATATGTGAAGATCTCATTTTTATACTTGACGCAAGTGAGCAGAGACAGTGACATACTTGTTTTGCTTCTGTGTTCATGTTACAAATAAAATAATAAATATGCAATACATATCCACAAATGAATACTTTAATATTAAGCCTTGAGATTGTGCCAGTCTGTTAAAGTAAATTACAAAAACTATTTTTGTTTTCTTACAAGTTAAGAAGAGACAGAGTTAATTTAATTGATTTTAGCTGAAAGGGTCATCAATATCATTATAAGAGAGGAAAAGAAGCATGTTTCATTAGAGTAGAATTGTCACTCTGATATTTACATAAAGAGAGAGTGGAAATTTAATTTCTGATAGCATTTTTGGACTAGAAGAAAATAAAACTATCAGGCGAGAAAGCCAACTGTATCCTGGGCTGCATCAAAAGCAGCGTGGCCAGCTAGTCAAGGGAGGTGATTCTGTCCCTCTGCTCCGCTCTGATGAGACCCCACCTGGAGCACTCCATCCAGCTCCAGAGTCCCCAGCACAGGAAGGACATCGACCTGCTAGAGCTAGTCCAGAGGAGGCCACCAAGATGATCAGAAGGATGGAGCACCTCTCCTGCAACCAAAGGCTGAGAGAATTATATTTGTTCAGCCTGGAAAAAAAGGTTTTGGGGTGACTTCATTGTGGCCTTCCAGTACCTGAAGGGAGCCTACAAGAAAAATGGAGAAAGACTATTTGCCACAGCATGTAGTGATAGGACAAGGACTTTGGTTTTAACTCAAAGAGTAGGTTTAGATTAGATATTAGGAAGAAATTCATTACTGTGAAGGTGGTCAGGCACTGGAGCAGGTTGCCCAGAGAAGCTGTAAATACCTCATCGCTGGAAGTGTTCAAGGCCGGGTTGGATGAAGCTCTGAGCAACCTGGTAGAGTGAAAGGCATCTCTCTCCATGGCCAGGTGGTTGGAACTAGATGACCTTTAAAGTCCCTTTTGACCCAGGCCAGTCCATGAAACTAAGCATCCTTCACTAAACATAGGCAATAATGACATTTTTAAGAGCAAACAGGTAAAACCCTCCATCAAGAATTAGCTGGTACTTCTGCAGTGAATTAGAGCTATAGCCCTCAGTAGTTTTGCAAGTATACATTCTTTTACAGAATCTGAAAATATTGGCTTCCCTTCTCACATAATAGTCCTGTAAGGACGACTATCCCACCTCACAGGATTTACCTCTTGTCAGCCTCTTCCCTTATCTGGAAATCCAGTTTGTAGCTTCAGGTACAATCCAGTTTGTAGCTTTAGCAATTCTGCACCTGGGATAGCTGGACAATAGCACCCCCCTTATCTTGTCTTAAGGTCCTTTTGCAGCTACAGTGGACAAAAGCCTTTGGTGATCTTAACAATGTTTAAGCCATTACCCATTTCAGTCTCTGACAGGTACCATGACTTTTTATTTTTTCTCATTGATTTTTTTTTTTTAACAAGTCTATCCTATTCTATACTGCACAGGAGAAAATTACAAATTCTAAACCATGGTATCCCCTGAATTACAGAATACAGAGAGGCTCATCACACTTGGGATGAAAAGAGCCTTGTGGTGTCTACAGCTCTGTTCAGGAAGGGCAGATACAGACAGGGTGATAGAAGACTGTATGGGAGGAGAGAGAGGCTTCTCAAAGCTGTTGCAAGTTTTTAATCTGTATTTGTATTGGCAAGACAAGATGCAGTTGACCTCTCCTAAAGACTGTTATTAAGCTTATTGGAGAATGAGACATGCAAGTTGCAGCAAGAGTGGCTGCTGGGTGTGTGTGCAGTGGGTATTTCCCAAAGAGGGCTTCAGTGTTTTACTTTGTACTGGTCCCAGAAACCAGTGTTCCCCTTGCAGATGGAAAGGCTTCTTTGTACTGGACATTTATGAGGAAAATATTTTTAATAGCAATCCTCAGTTCTGTTTGCTATGTATTTCTTTATCACTGCAACTTTTTGAAAGTTACTTTTCGATTATTTATCTGAGGTTTTTATATTCCTTTGGGTTGTCAGTTCTATAATCATATGCCAGAGAGGTGAGACAGCCAAAGTGCATGAAATGGCCTTGTCAGGTGTTTTTCTTAAACAGTGAGAAGTAATTTATTTTGTAGCTTTTAGGTTATGCTCCTGCCTGTCATCAGCACTGATACTCATCACCAAATGTGTGCCCTGCAGGGTCACTACAGTTTTAACTGTTCCTTCTCCATGTTATCTCCTGCAGAACTGGTGAGCGTGTAGTTCTTCAGGGTTTTTTCCTTCAGGGTATTTGGAGTGTATTTTCCACACAATGCCTTTTTTTTTTTTTTTTAACTTTTTATTTTTTAAAATGTGAATCTGTTCCCATAGTACATGCCAATTTGTTTTTCTTCCCCTATTTATTCATGCTGGCTGTTGTCCCATTTCAGCTGAATATCTAGACCACATTTCCCCTTTGAAAAGGAATGGGAAGGTCATTCTTTGATTCAGGCAACCAGAGTTACTTACTTTATGAGTAACACTTTGTTGTTCCATCTAAATTCCTGAAAAGTATCAATCCCTGGGAAGGGAGAGCAGACCCTCCAGAATTACAAACCTGATTAAGGGAAGGCACACAGTGAGAAGGTCTTCTTGTTTGAACCTCAGAGAATGATACATGTGCACGCTTGATAAATCTGCTTGTTGGCTCTTGAGCTCTTGGAATTCAAAACTGCGCTTCTAAGACTGCAATTTTGATTATTTTTAACATGTTTTCATCCTATTTTCTATAAAGGTAGAGAAAGGCAATCTGTTTTTTCTGTAGCATTTTTAAACCTACTCTTTAAAAAATGAATCCTGTAGAACCATGTCACTCTGGTATCTTGCTTGCCAGGCTGTTTACTGCTATTTGTTTAATGAAATATGTGTAATTCCTTTATACAGCTATTACTTTGAAGCCAGTAACGCTATCTTGAATTGCTTTAGAATTGTGCCTTTTGTTGCTGTGTAGCTTTATGTGTTTTCTCTGGGCCGATGGGTGCATTATATTTATGATAGAATGAATATAGCAATTGATGCAACAACTCTTTTCTTGATTTCTTCTTCAGCATGGGCAGAGTTAATCTTCCAACAGCAAGGTTTTTTGGGGCCCCAGACAGGTCACACCAAGGTTCTATAAAAGGCAATTTAAAATTAATAAGGGTCAATATTTCACTGTTACAGTAAGAATATGCTGGTAAGTTAATTCTCTGACTTTGGTGGGTGTAAGTCAGTAGTGAATTGCTAACAACAGCTGAGTGGACTCAGCTGGCTTCTGCCCTCAAACGGTAGCCATTACTGTAATTTACATGAAACATGATGCAGCAAATAACCTGATCATAACTGTGTTTCATTCTCAGTGTCTCTTTATTATTTTTTTTTTTTAATAATTTTTCCTTCCTGCAAAAGCCAGAAACCAGTATTTCTAATTTGTGGATTGTGAACTTACTTTTTGGTTTTGGGTGTTTGAGGTATTCTCAGACAAAAGAGGTAATACATTCATTTCCACACATTGCTTCTCTCTTTGAAAACCAAAACTTACTCTAATTGTTTGTTGGACATACAAGAGAAAAAAAAAATTTACACAATTTCTGTCAACAGTCCTGAAGAATGGCTACCTAAATCAAGTATAAAATGCTCCATATGTTTTTTAACTTTAATCTTTCATACCTGACAACATTAGGAAAAGCTTTGTCATGATGAGTGAAGTTTCATATTGGCTGCTCAGTCTGTCAGTGTTGTATATTTAAAATGTTAACTCAGCGCTGCAAATGATAATTAATTTTAGGTGTATATTCCCCTTCATACCACATGGTGTATTGGAAATCTCAGCTTAGGTATTTGAGAGAGATCTATCACTGGGACAAGAATGTTAAACCATCAGTTTTCTGTTGCAAAAATCAGGAAATAGGCAGAAACAGGAAAAAAAATATTTAATTGGTTCCATGTGGCTTCAGTAATCTGTAAATGTTATCAGGTAGTTTTAAATCATTACTCTGAAATGTGATGAAGGCATAAAAGCATTAGTTCTGATGAAATAAATATATTGATTGTTAGGAGACACTGAGAGCATCCTATGAAATTTGCATTGTGTTCTGGTCTAGCAACTGTCAGGCAATAGAAAATCTCGTTGTCTAATTTAATATCTCAGTATCATATATAATTTACATATACACACATATGTGTGTTTGTCTAATGTGAAAGATCACAAGGTTAATCCAGATACATAAAACATGTAATTTCCTCCATCTTATGTTTAGATTTGTGTTTTACATTTGGTGTTATTTAGTATTATTTAGGTGACAGGTGTGAAAATAAGAATAAATAAATGTGGCTAGGAAGCCAGTTCTCACCCTGAATATTTCACTTCAGAGCTGAAACTCTCACAAGGATTGCAGGCAGCTGAACATAAAGCAGTGTGTACAGTAGCACGTTCAAAAATTGTTGGGATCCTTTGATGAACTACATATAGTACACCCATTTCTATGAGTTCCAGGGTGGATTAAAACTAAGATACCTAAAACTAAGAAGCTTAAAATATGATTTTATCCTGAAACATGCTTCAGTTGTTTTAGTAATGTAAGGAACTTCAAGAACTGTTGAAGATAATACGTAAGGTTAAATACATACTAATAAAATTATAACTTGTCACTTTTTCAGCTCACTGACAATTGTGGAAGAGAACCAAGAAATCATTTATTCAGATGGCATTTTTTGTTATGTCATGGCCAGGGAAGAGAGGAAGAATTTTCATACTCAAATGACATTTTCTATAAATGGGTTTAAGTGATTGTGTGGAGCTAGAAGCAGAAGAATGAAGCCCTGAATTTTGGTTAGATATTCCAATAAAACCCAGCCAGTTGCTAATTTAAACACTTAGCAATTTTGTTGTATCCTGTTTCTAATTTTAAACCTCTTCAGCCTGGAGACCATGCTTTCTTTTGGTTACAGACTGCCTTTCTTATGTACTTTTTAATACTGTTCTTTGACATCTGTTTCTTTCAGTAGCAATCCTGACACAAGCAATCTCATAACCTTCATTCCTTTCATCCGCTCTCATTTGTTCCTGCCTCCACACCATGTTTTCTCTTGGTTTATGGGGCCTTGCGAGGGTCTAGGCTCAGCTGGAGAACTAATCCCAATTAAAAATAACCCAGGCACATAAAAAAGTGTTGAGTTTTAATGTCATTTGCTTCACTTCACAATCTCTTAAGCAGTTGAGCCAACAGATTTAAAGGACTGGTCTGGGTACTGTGATGTATACCCAGGGCTGAAAGAATGCAGCCAAAAATAATTTTAATCAAGTCTCAAAGATTTGAGTGGCTTCCTTAGATTGTGTAATTCTTTTCCCATTTACAGCTATTTCACGATCCCATTGGGTTTAATGATATTGCAACTACTGGCAGTAGGAAATCAGGGTGGTTTATTTGATATTGCTGACTGACTTTAAATTGTCCATATACCGACTGATAAAGATATGAGTAAACTTTTTGGTCAATGTAGGTAAGCAATATACACTGAAGTCTAATGAAATGTTGATTAAACTTTTACAAGCCCAGAACACCAAACCATATATCTGTTCTTTACTGATGAAGGAAATAGCAGAAAGTTTTATCTTTTTCCAGGTGTAGAGCTGAATTCATTGCGCCAAATGAAGATACAGAGAGCTATGACAATGCTTACAGATGTCCGGCAGCTCATATCAAGTGGAGGAAGCGTGAATCAAAAAAATGATGAAGGAGTTACCCTGGTGAGTGGGAATATGCAGTCTTCCCGCTGTGAATATGCATGTATTGCCACTGTTCTGGTGAGCATGTTTGCAAGGCAATTCTAAGAAGCAAAATGAAGCATGATTTTGGTTCTCATCTGGCCTTTTGAAAATACGTGTATGTCAATTCCATACATAGTATAGATTTTAAAACAGGTTAGTGCAATACCTTGATGATGACTTTCTTACTCGTAGCCACTAAATACAACATATGCAACATAAAAATTAATAGCATAAAATATTAAAACTGTAGTTTAATGCTGCAGCAGATACTTGTGGTCTGTGACAATCTGTGGGAGAGAGGAGCTGAAACTTCTCTCAGTGATTCCTGTTTTGGACTCATATTTTCTGGCTGAGCCAGGCTAAAACACTGTTTCATGAGGTTATCCCATCTTGATTCAGTGTAATGAAGCATCCACCATGTAAGTGGATAAGCACTCCCGCTCCCAAATTTGCATGTTATTTGTAGTCACTGGGTTTCATTATGGATTTTTCTGCTAATAGATCTTCCATCCTTTTGTTTTGTCTGGGTTTCTCCTTCTTCAGCTGTCAATTTTAAAAATATTGTATTTTTCTATAGATAGCATGTGGAATGTGCTCTTTGCATATAAAATTTTCAACACCATTACCAATCAATAAATAGTAAATTAGCAGCATTAATATATTGAATTGCTTTTTAAAAGTACTTTGTGTTTTTCTGCAGATACTGTACTAAAATAATTGGAACCCTAATAATTATTAGTGTTACTATAATTTCTGCATTTGCACTGAATTACATTACATGATACTGAATTAATTTACTAAATCATCACTATTTAATTCCATATTTTAATACCTGTGGAATTTTTAAGCTATAACCAAAAAAGTGAACAATCTCATATCTGGGATTGGTGAATCCAGCCACTGGCTCTATCTAGAAACAGAATGTTGTGACTTTTGGGGTGGTCACCCCAAGGCAGTTGACTGTAGTGAAAAACAGGAGGGAAGCAGGGAAGAAGTGGGAAGAAACAGCACAATTTTTAGTTTAATTCATAAAAACATTAACTTTCCAGTTTTCTGATATATTTAAGCTAAGCTGCTAAATCACATTGCTATTGTACTTTAATTGCTTCTTTAGTCTGAATTGGCTTAGTTAAACTGAGTTATGAACTTAGGTAAATCTTATTGTATAAAACCTTTTCTGCCATTAGCTGGAATTGTTGAAGTGCTTGTCTGAAATGTGTTTAACAACAGTTCTGCAAATAGTGGGAGAAAAACATTGTGGATTTGTTGTTTTCTTAGTGGAATGTTGACAAAGGGGATATTTTTTAAATGAACAGTTTTTATTCTGAACTTTGTTTTTTTCAAGAAGTAGTTACAAAGTAGATAATTTTGCTTTTGATTGAGATTTCTATTATGTGGAACCTTTGTTTGACAAACTGGTGGGAAATCCAGAATCTGTTTAACTGCTCTCTCTCTATTCATGGGTGTGGAGGCAGCCAGTCTCTGATAGTTGTATGTGTATCAAAGGGTTCTGGGAATAATGTTTTGCTCCCCTACATCTATCTGTACAAAGAAGGCCAGTATCTCAATTGTAAGTTTCAAATCAGATTTGTTTAGTCTTGACAGAATATATATCTAAGTCCATCTGTAAATTAGGAAGTTTAATCAAGCAAATTATTGCTGTAAAGAGATAAATACACACAGTCTTATAGATTCATAACACCTACCTGTGTGCACATGCAATACAGACACAGAATGATATTTGTTAAAATTATTTTTTGTTAAATTCTGCTGTAATAGTTTTTCTTTTAAAGCCTTTAGTCATAAAATATTTCCTTTGTCCTATAAGCTTTTAAACTGCTTTTAAATAGCACTTGTCAAATTGATGCCTGAATAGAAAATGCAATTTCTTCTGTTAAAACACACTCCCACCTGATGCTTTGTCAAATTATATGAAAATTTTGACGTTTTTGTATGTTGGAAATCAGAGCCTTCACAGCAGAATTAGTGTTCTGCCCCCAGGGCAGGGGTATTCTGCTGCCTTGCCAGGGGAAGATTTTGGATGAGT
Organism: Margarornis squamiger; assembly: GCA_035222235.1. Taxonomy (NCBI): domain Eukaryota; kingdom Metazoa; phylum Chordata; class Aves; order Passeriformes; family Furnariidae; genus Margarornis; species Margarornis squamiger. Next base: position 95,073,661 of record JAWWTY010000001.1, on the reverse strand, counting down.
TGTACTGTGTTTCATCCTTCTACATCAAGCATGTTCATATTGAAAATTTTATGCATACTTTATGCATGTGCAGCTGAACCAGAAATAGCAGGTAATACGAATAATATCCTGGACTCTGATTTTGATGTCTCCTATGCTTATAGTGACTTTGGAACTATGCAGTTGTAGTAACAGATTTACTGCAAGACCTTTTTCTTGCCATTAGCCATCCCTTTCAATCATCAGAAAAATAATATCTTCAGCTAACAATACTTGAAGAAGAAAGTCATGTAGTTGAGCTGCATCATTTGTGAATACAGGTTACCATCTATAATCTCAGTTCTCAAATTCTGCAATCTTTCTATGCCCTGTTCTTACTGACCATTAAGCCTTCGGACTGGGGATGAGCAGTTATATTGTGCCAAATTCTATATTCACATCTTCTCCCCTTTGCTCCCAGAAGTGAAGGGAATGTTTGAAATGATTGTAGAGAACCATGAGAAAGTAAAGATCACTAAACTGTAACCTGGATCAGTCTCATCATATGAAGTATGTACCTCAACAGTTATTCACCACAAATAAGAAATGATTTCCATCAAAACTGCAAATGAATTGTTTTCCCTGATGCATTTTCCTCTTTTACTTGATTATTACTAGAGAAAATAATTTGTATAGCCCTACTATTTCTTTCCCGATTTCTCTCTTCACAAAACCTGCTTGATATTTTATTGCTTTTATGTGTATTTTATATACTTGCTATTTGTATTAAATAAAAATAAAATGTCTATCTTCTTTAATTAACAAAATCTCATTCTATAAATAACATTGATACTGGAATTGATTGTTGATATAAATGCCAAACACATATAGAGCCTTAAATAAAATGCATTGCAAAAGATAATGTCCAGCTTCTCAAATCAGCCATTGGCAAAAAATTTACTTTCTCCTCTTCTAGCCACTACAGTTTTCAGTAGCTTATCACTTTTACTGTATTTGCTACTTAGAATGACAAGCCATGAGCAAACACAGGTACCTTTGAAGTTGTCCCTGCTTTAGCAGCAAGTTGTGCTACTTGACCTCCTGAGGTTCCTGCTGACCTGAGTTTCTCTCGGTCTGTTACTGTGTTTTCCACCCTCTGACTGCAGTTTACAGACACAAAAAATCAACCACAATTATTCAAACAATTACCAATTAAAATAATTAAGTATCTAAGGAAGCAATGCATGTATAGGAAATAAAATCTCCATGGTTCAAAATTGAGAAAGTATTTTCTGTGACTAATTTTGTGCTCCAGTCTCAATGTGCTTGGGTTTATTATGTGTAAATGAATTAATTTTGGGGAAGTGTCAGCCTACATCTGGGATATTCGAACTGCCACAAAGGAAAGTTAGCTCTACGCGCTAGGAGCACTCAAGCTCTATTGAAATGTATGATTCTACCTGGGCTCATGAAATTTTTGATTGTGTTTGAAAGGATTTTTGCATGAAAAGTGGCAGTCAGACTAGATTGTTTAGTAGTTCTCAATAAGCTAACATTCTCATTTTTTGTGGGTCTTGTTTATAAATGCTAAAATGGATTCCACATGTATATTTTGTATTCATTGTTACCATGATTTAGTCAAGATATGCAATGACACACCATGGATTTTTCTGAGTTCTTTAAACTATTGACTTATGCAACATTTAACTTTTATATTTCAGCTGCATGTGGCCTGTGCTAATGGATACAAGAATGTTGCATCTCTGATACTAGATCATGGGGCTGATCTCAATGTAGTGGATAATCAGTACTGGACACCCCTACATCTGGCTGCAAAATATGGACAGGTAAAGCATGAGTTTTTTCATGTGCTTCTCTTTTCTTTATGGTAGTCTTCTGTACCAAAAGGAAATACTTTGAAGTCAGGGCAACTATTCTGATTTTAATGTGAAAAACTTTCACATTCAGGTACTACAGATGGCATCTCAAATGATAGAGATCATTTAAGGATAAACCTTAAAAAGCTATCAATCCAATACAGCTCATTAAAATCCATCTACCATCAACAACAGTTTGTCTCCAGCAAAAACTAAATTTGCACTGACATTTGAAAGGAAGACAAAATAAACACTTGTCTGCTATTTTCTTACAGTCTAATGTAAAAGTTTATTTTTACTTAACTTTTTTGATGTGTGCATTTCTGTGAATGGATGTCCAGGATTCACTTAACAGTTGCATTCAAAATTTTCCAGTCACTGAGTTGTGGAAGGGTGCTCTGAGTTTGGGATTTGGAGGCCATGCCTAAACATGACTTGTACCTCTTAATATCCTACCTTTTCATTTTTCCTTCATCCTCATGCTCCCTAGATATGTTCAGTGAGCCTTTGTTATAGTCTGGCCATTTTGGGAGGGCTCTCCACATCTCTCACTGAGCCACCTCATGGCTCACAAATGACTACTTACCTGTAGGTGCCTTCCAAAAACCTCTGTGATGCATCTTAGCTCAGAACTCAGAAAAGAAATAATGCACTTGATGGCAAGAAGATAGTAAAAATAAATGTGTTTGAGACTAGTTAGTTCTGCTGGGATACAGATTTCTTATATTCAGATACCCTGTATCTTCTCTTTTACAGGATCTGAAAGCTCAGCACATGTTCATAATAGATTAAGTCATTGGTTTATATGGCCTGAAGTGTATCCTCAATAATTTCTGGTAGCGTAAATTTACAGAGAAAAATTTTCCACAAAAATATACTGAACCAAAGTTTTGTTAACAAGTGAGGTATCAGTGGTATTTTGCAAATACTGTGGATTTATTTTTCTCATCCCATCTTATCCTGTGCTGTTCTGTAGTTCTGCTGCAGTTCTACTACTCTCACTGATCCCCCTGGATCCTCATGTGATACTACAGTAGGCGCTCACTCTGCCTGTGTTCGGGCTTCAGTAAGGCAAAACTCTTACTCAGAAGTGAGGTGATAGCAGTGATGCAGTTGTGAGCTAGGGCTACAGTTTCTTATTTTCTTCATGGCTTACAAGTTTGGGCTTTGTATCCAATAATGTAGTTATACTATGGCTGTATGTTTCTTCTTGCATGAAGCCTAAGCCCTCTTTTTATTGAAAAGGGATTTGAAAGGACTTGAAACTACTGGGAAAGAACTTGTCTTTGCCTATATATGTGTGACACAATATGTTTGCAACACTAACCCTGGGTCACTTGAAATACTTTTTTTTGTCCTGAAATTAGGTATTTTTCTTTTTGAAACAGATTGTATGCATATAAAGTTTGTACTTGTAAGTGGCTAATGGAAAAAAAATGTTTCTTTCCTTTTGAAATCTTCTAAGAGCTCAGATTGCTATTTTGTGAAATGATCCTTTTTGTTGGCACTTCTATTGAACTGTATCTGCCTTCATTTCCCAGATGAGAATGGTGTTAATTCTTACTATTTCAGGAGTTTTCAGTGAGAAGTCAGGGACCAGTTGTGCTAGTCTCTGTACAGGCACTATGGGTATGCAGAAAGACAAATGAAGTAACACTGCACTCTCCTTCACTAAAATTAGCAAAATACAGACCAAATATCTTCCCTTTGTAGTGTTAATGAATAATACAATTTGGAGATAGCTTATTATCATTATAGATAATTTTCCAGTGTTACTTAGGAGAGAAATACAGCTTTCATGTCATTATGTTTGTAAAAACCAAGTAAATAATTTAAACTCCTTTATAAAAGGGATTTATTAGATACCAGGGAAATATTTCTTTCAGTAGTGAAGCTATTGAGGTACTTTTAAAATTTTCTTTCTTATGATGATAATTTGCAAACATCTTTTGTCCTCAGTATGAATTCATGTGCATAACATATTTATAATTCCAGTTTGAGTAATTATAGACTAATATGAGCATTGTTACTATTTTAGGTAAAAGTAGTATGGAAGAATGGGAATAAACTTTGTTAATACATGATTTGCATAGTGTCTTTTAAATTAAAATATATTTTTGAGGAAATATTTATTTTTTAGCCAAAAATATTAATGTTCTCTCAGAAAGTCATTAACATAAACTCTGGACTCCATCCCTTACAGTTTCACACTCTTCTAACACGTATTTGTGCCATATTTTTTTTTTTAAAGTCTCACTTGAAAAACTTGCTACAGTGATAAATGCGTATCTTGTGCTGGAAGACTATGAAAAAGTCTGTTTGGTTTTAGTTTGGTGTCCTTTTCAGTTCTTGAGAGGATAGCTATCCCCTCAGGAATGTATTGGCACGGAAAAATAGCATTTTCTTGTCTTGTAGTTTGTCTAATAAACAACAATCCTTTAATGATTGGTCACAAAAATTTCAAAAAAAACCCATTTCAAACCATTGTTATTGACTAGTTTGCTAGCACTGCTTCTGCATTTCCTGCAACCAAACGCCATCCACCATATAAGTAATACTACATTCCATGACCCATAGGGAGTGACAGTTTTTCTTCTTTACTAAATACCTACAGATGTATTTTTCATGTGGAGAAGCTACTCACATTACTAAAATGCTATTGAATTAGTTATACAATTACAGATTTAGTTTTTGAACTATTTTATATTATAGACATCACATTCATGCATTTTGCATATTTTCTTACTAAAAAATTTGAGTTGTGATATAAAGAAATTGTTATACTATTTCAGAATGACATCCAGACTCAGCTGAAGGACCTGAACTCTATACGTATACAGTTCTGTGTTTACAAATACACAAAATATGCAAAATGGAAAAGAAAAAACCAAACAAAAAAAAACCCAAAAAACCCACAAAAACAAACAAACAAACAAACAAACAACAAAAAAACCAAACAAAAAACAAAAGAAAACCCACCATATTTGGCTATTTGTAAGATCATAACAATAGAGATGGTACTAATTTTCTTTGTCTGGGGAAAAACAAAAGAAGGAACTGCTGAAGTTTTAAATTTATAGTGAGAAAATTTAATTTGTGTCTGCACAGGAGGAGACTTTAAAAAGTAAAGGCACTTTAAGCTTCTTGTTACAAATCTCAAGTTGTAAATTAGGTGGATTACAAAAAGCTTCTTGCTCCATCTTCCACAGTAATTTATATGAGAAATTACTGGAGGAAGATGCATCAGTCTGAGTGAGTTAAGCATGTGACAGACATTACCTCCATGCATTATAATCAAAACCTGGCTTGTATAGTGGTACCTTGATAATGGCAAACCCGTTTTTATTTAGATGGGGCTCTTCTCAACTAAATTTAGCCAACTAAACTTAAGGACAAAGTCTAAGTTTTCATTTGTTTAATATGAAGAATCACCTCTAGAAGACAACTCAGACAATTCTCGGAGGTGCATTTAAAATAAGGGGTTGATTTTAAATGATGTAAAATCATTGCTTAAAGGTGGGACTCTCTTCTATTATAGAGGTCATGGGCAATTAGCATATGTTAGAGGTCTAATTTGAACATTTTAAAATTCTGCAGGAAGAATCCAGACCCAAGTACAGAGCCAAAGGATGCGTCAATTGCCCACTGGTCTTCCAGGTCTCCTCAGTCATCATGAAGTGGGCATGGAGTTGATGCATTACTTTTAGAAAGCACAGGGTTAAACAGAGTTGCACAAAAGTTGCAGAGAGTGAATCTTACAAAAGGAGCAGAGTTAGATATTTACAACAATACCAATCTTATCACAAGCAAAACATAGCGTAGATTGTTGCATTGTTTCCAGACAGGGAATAAGTTATAATTTGAAGTGTAAGTATGTATTATCTGATGTTGAAAAAAAATTGAAAAATCTCTACCTGTCTTTACATATATTTGTAAAGAAAACTAGTTTCACTGATTAAATTTACCATTTAAAATTTGTTAGAACATTATTAGGCTGAATATTGAAACAGAGCATGGATGAATGATAAATGCCTATTAGCGCAGAGTAGAACATTTTTCTTGCATTTTCTGGTGAGTTTGAGGGTTGTGTACAGGATATGGCTACTGGGTACAGAATAAGGCAGCTGAAGCTACTGCCTGTAGGTCAGTCTCTCTGTAAGACAAGAACCTGTTTTACAGCAACAGATTAAGTTACTGATGAGTGCAATAGACTGGTAACTGAAATACTACCAGCTGCAAACATTAAAAAATAATAGCAATACCATTAAAAAATAGGCGATTTTTAAAGCAAGGTTATTCTGAGTTTTTAGGACTGTTTTTATTTCCTGCTCTGTAGGTATTAGGGCTAAAAGCCATTTTATGTTTTTAATGCACATTAAGATATTAAATTTGTACAAAAATTGATATTATTGATATTTAGATCAGAGTTGCTTACCTTAATAATTTTAACATAATAAAATGATGGAATATAATAATCTCTACAACATGCATCCAAATCTGCATCAGTGACATACAAAAACCCTCTTCAAAATAAGATTATGAAGGCAGCAAAGCCAGCCTCAAGAAACGAGAATATGGCAGGGTTGCTTACGTAAATTTAACAGGGCCTTCTGGACATACACATTTTTAACACTGTTTTTGATGGCAGTTGGAACTCCTTTGTTTCACATGCACCACGGGCAGCACTGGTACACATGAGGTTGCTGTCTGTGCGCACCAGAGCCGGGTACACATTGTCACTTGGGTACCACACTGCCCATGGAGGGCGACTTGTGTTTCTCAGACTGGCCCCTTAATTTGAATTTAGCACGGCAATCACTTTGTGAATGGCTAGTAATCTGGCACGGATAGTGCTGTCCCTGCTGGACATCTTCCAGCTGCTGTGATCAGGAGAGCGCACACTCGCCTTCCCTGTGGTGGGAATAGGATGCAGCTCTGACATTTGCCTTGGGTACTTTGGCACAGTTCCCAGGCGCAAGCTGTTTCTTTGTTGTTTATCACAGAAATGTCACCTTTCAAACAGCTATCGGAGGCATGCAGGTCAGAGCTGACTCTGCAGTAGCTGAAACACTACCTTACCTAAAATTTCATCCTTGGGGGATGATGCCTATATCTAAACTGTTAAATCACTAAATAAAAGAGAGCTAGGGATTAAGCCAGGCAACAGTCTGGCTCACATTCACATTGTTTAGAGCTAGTTTCTTCTACAGGAGATTAGTCTTGTTTGTAGAGATCTGGTTGGAGTGGTCCAAAGCAGAGTCAGGGTGAGAGCTAACAGTTAAGCAGTGTGGATTATAAGGAATACTTAAGTTTGCTCCATTGCACTCTCTTACTTAGTGAGACAGATTTAGCCTCTGGCTTTGAGGTTTAAAGGGTTTCATGATGTAAAAAAAAAAAAAAAAGATAAGAGATTTGTTGAATGGCTGACTGTATCTCTGCAAGAGTAACTCCTGAACTAGCAAGGGTTTCTTCCCATCAATAAATTGGTAATATCCCCAAAAAATAAAAATTATTTAGACATCTCAGATGCCTAAGTTGTGTTTCTTAGCATGTTATATACATCCTGGGTCAGTTTCAAAATTTATGTGTGAAATTATCATTCTGCAAGTATATTCTCTCTTAGCACATGTTTGATTGGACTGTTTGTTTGAACTGAATTGACTAGTTAGGTCATCAAAACAGCATTTCTCTCAGATTGTGGAAGGGACTCTGCTCCTTGCTCAAGTCTCAGAGATCACACCCTCTTACTGATCATTACCAAAATACATTTGTCATTTGATGAGCTGTAATTCCATTTTCTTTTAAGTGCCTGTTGACCTCAAAATACAAAAAAATCCACGCAGAATATGCGTCAATCTGAAAGGGATATATGAACTCATTGTAGGAAGTTATATTTAAACTCATTCAGGTTTGGCCATTGCCATAGGACTTCCTTTGCAGTTTCTGGACTTCTGCAAACACACTCCACAAATGTTTTTGATGTGAAGAGAAGGGGGTGCTGGTTCAAAATTTCAAAAAGAATAGGGTATAGTCACACAGGGAATAAATATTTTTCCCATCTAGTAGTTGGAATCTTTAATTTATGGTCAGAAAATCCTCTAGAGAATGTTTTATCCAGACATATCTCACCCTTTTTTCTTTAGTCTTTTTGTTCATGTTTGGCATGTGTGATTGTACTCAGGTAGAAGAGTCATATTTCCTGTCAGATCAAATTACACTCAGTTTCCTCAAACAGAGAGACCACTTTGGGATTTCTGCCAGTGATATCTTTCTTTCCCTCTCAATATATTCACAAAATTTCTATAAATAATTCAAATGCTAAATGTGGGTACAGAATATAAGGCAAGAAAAGCTAGGTTCACACAATACCAAATGATAAGAAAATAGATTAAGATTCACATACAGACTAGGGACAACCTCAGTTTACAAAATTAGGATGAAATTCTCTGTGTTTACATGTATGTTTTTAAAGCTGAAGTGTGCACAGACTACACTATATATTTGGTTATTGCAGGATCTCACTGATCAATATAAATTCTATTTTCCTTGAAATACCATTTATAGTGACTTTCATATACAAGAGACAAGTATGAAAAAAAAACTAACAAAATTCTTCAGGCACAAACTTTGAGAAGTGACAAATTTATGATGTTCTCTGTTGTATCAATTTATAACTTGTAGGATTTTAAATTATAAGCATCTTTAATCACAAGATCACATGATATTTTTCCCTGATTTATTTTAATTTTTTTTCTCAGTCTAATTTGCTGGTGGATTGAAAAGTGGTAATGTAGATTATCAGTCTTGAAATAAAGAGTGATGAAGTGTTTACTTCAGCTGTAGAAAAGCATTTAAGTGACCTTTGTCACTTGCTTTGGTACCTGAAAACAGCACTAGGCTTTTCTTCTTTACTTGAACTATTCCAGAGGTTTAAAAGGCGTACCCTTAGACCATAGGGGTTAAACTTTCTGATTGCAGAAAGGTAGTGGTGACATTTGAGGAGCTTAGGTTCCATTCCAAGCTCTGTTCATGAACAGGCACAGTATTTACAGTTCATTCCTCCCACACATAACCTATTTGTCCCATTGCCTCCAGTGTGCCTCGTTCTTGTCCTTATTCTCTTGCCTTATTGTCCTATTCATGTCCTTTCCTTTAGTGTTTTATCCCAATCCTAATTTCCTTGCACAGTCAGCTTCTGCCCCTCCTCCTCATCCTGGTTCTCATCCAAGCTTTCATTTTTCTCCACTTTGACTTCATGCCAACCTTCCTGCCCGTCTGTCCCACTTGCTTACAGTCCCAATCTCCCTTGTTCAGTCTCAGTGTTTTTTTCCTCACTAGGTCACTTTCTTCTTTCATTTTTCTGCTTAGTCTTTCTCTACCTATATCCTGGCTCCTTGCCACATTTCTCTTCTTCCCTTTCGCTTCATTTGTTTCATGCTGTTAGTTCCAAAGTCCAGCATTTTATCTATGCTCTCCTCTATTCCCCCACCCCCACTGTCTACCCTGCTGCTGGTCCTATTCCCACAACCTACTTTTTCTAATCTGTTCCACTTTGCTGACCACAGGTGGTAATGGTCCCCTTTTCTCCACAGTCAAATCGGAAAAAACCATCTTTCTAATCTATATTGTATCAAGAAGGGAGATCTGTAATGAGTTTCAGACATAATTTTCTGTGTTTGGAGCAGTGCTGTGGATCAGATTTGCAATCGCAGAGGAAATGCTATTTAGCCTCTGAACACTATTGCTTTTCTTTAGGGCTTCACATATGAAGTTTTGGCTTTAAGGGAGATACAGTCTTTTAAGGCATAGTGTTTTGTAATGGAGAACAAATATATCATATTAAAAACTGAAGTCACAGGAACCCTAATGGCTTAATAATTACCTTACTCCCTGATGTTGGGAGTTCTCTGTCTTGGAATTTCTTTCACTCCCCAGTAGCTTAAGGTCCCTAACCTACACTTTTCTTCTTTATGTCCTTGATGCTCACTGAAGTGCCTATTATCACCCCATTTAATTAGTTAAATAGTCTCCAGTATTATTCTGAGGAGTTTTATTGCTCCATGACTTTTCTGATCTTATTTATTTGATCTATGGAATATATGACTTGCATGAAGCTACAGCACCTCTATCACAGAAGCTTAGTAATTACAGTAATAACAGTAGTAATTAAAATTGGAAACTACTTCCCTGCTTTCTCTTTTTAATTGCAAAATCTTTTAAACATCTAAGTGTATATTCAAATAGAGCACTTGATACTGGTTAGACTAACATATAGGCCTACAGTGGACTGCAGTAGGAAAAGTGGGCTCCTTGATTTATCCATTAGAATAAAAAAGCTGTCTTGTAAGCATCTGGTAGCTGATTTTTTTCAAAGGTTTGAAACTTGACAAAGTTTTGATGGTTTTCCAACAGACAACAACATTGGATCTCACAAGGACATGTAAAATATATTCCCATACTCTGCTACCGGAAGTGCTTCATTTTGAGTTGCTTTATTTTTTTCTCTAATGTAAGAAAAAACAACCAAAACTGAAAAATCTTAAGCATTTACTGGCTGCAGTCCTAGCAAACTGCCTAACAAAAATCACACAGTGAGGTGAACATGCACTTTTCAAGCCAGTGAGATAAATTTTAGTTTTATGAGCAATAAAATTGTTCTTATGAGCGCAGATATAGGTCATCTTACTCAGTGGTGAAGACTGCAGAATATATTGGTGTAACCAATGATATTTCTTGTGTTCTGCCTAGAAGTTTTGTTGTGTTTAGTGCATAAACACCTTAGGTATTAAAAAAAAAAAGTTGGAAATTTCACTGTGTTTCACACACAGTGAGATTGATGGTCAAAAATAATATTGATTTTGATCTAAGATTGTTGGTCCGCTAGTTTCTTATTGTATGTCTTTGTCTTGCTGTGGATGAGAGCATTCTGGGGACCATATACAGCAAAGATGAAGTGGGAACCTGAAAAATGGCAGCGGGTAGAAGAAAAGTGCAGAAAGAAGGTGATGAGGGCTTAGTCAAAAAAATCTGAGGAATGGGTGTCAAGAAGTGCCTAAGGACTAAAAAATGGGGAAGGGGGATAGGAACGAAAAGGTTGGTGGTCAACCAGGGCATTTGGTAATGGTAAGATATGTCCAATGTTGAAACAGATGCAGAGGAGCAGAGAAGTAGAGAGAATAGAATGTCAACAAGGACGAAAAGTGAAAGACTGAAATTATTTATTGTTGGGGGTGCATGCAAATTGGGTGATGCATATTCATTGCTGTGCAAAACGGCACATGAGGACATTTGCATAAAACCTCCAGCTTTCTGCATTTACAGCTTCAGCAGGTATCTCTCTGATGGTAAAGAAAAGAGAATAAATGATCTGAATTTGTGGCATTGGGACTTGGATAATAAAGAGTTCACAGCTCAGCCAGAACCAGCAGCTTATCCCTTGCAAGTGCTGGCACACATCTAGCATCCTGTACATCCTGTACATAGCTAAGAGGAAAATATCTGACCAGACAAGAGAGGAAAACACTTTTTAGGAGGACTGGTTCTGCTCACCAGCTAATTCATTAGCAGTAAAAATAACGTGGCTTGAGAGCAGTTTGGAACTACTTTTGCAGCCTCAAGTACATAGGAGGATTCTATTAACACTCCTTCACGTCCCTTATTTCCTACCCTGTCACTACAGCTACTTATCTGTTGCAACAGGCCTTGCAGTCTGTCAGCTGGCCAATACTGGTACTCCTAAGCTTGTGGTTTATGAAACTGAGCATTGAGCTTTTTATAGCTAACATTTAATGTGTGGTAAAACTCAGGCCCTCTTTTGGCACAGGGCAATTTTATTTAAAGGCTTTATAATGTGCCTATTACAGTAAATTTATTTATCCTGCCTTTTGTCACAGTGTCACAAAATGGGTAAGTTTGGAAGGAACCAGTGGGTCATCTGGTCCAACTTCCCTACTAAAGCAGGGTTATCCTAGAGCACATTGCACAGGATTGTGTCCAGATGGTTCTTGAATATCTCCCATGAGGGAGACTCCACAACCTCTCTGGACAATCTGTTCCAGTGCTTGGTCACCCACACAGTAAAGAAGTTCTTCCTCACATGCAGGTGGAACTTCCTGTGTATCAGTTTTCACCTCTTGTCCTATTGCTTGGCACCACCAAGAAGATCCTGGCTCCATGCTCTTGATACCCTCCCTTCAGATAGTTATAGACATTGATGAGATCCCCTCTCAGTCATCGCTTCTTGAGACTGAACACACCTAACTTCCTCAGCCTTTCCTTGTAAGGGAGATGCTCCAGTACCCTAATCATCCCCATTGCCCTCCACTGGACCCACTCCAGGATCTCCCCATCTCTTTTGTCCTAGTAGCCCAGAACTGGACGAAGAGGTAGATGCATACTCAAAAAGTTCACTGCTGACACAAAGCTGGGAGGACTGACCGATACCCCAGAGGGCTGTGCAGCCCTTCAGAAGGACCTCGACAGGTTGGAGAGAGGAGCAGAGAAGAACTGTCTGAAACTCAACAAAGGCAAAGGCAGGGTCCTGCACCTGGGGAAGAATAACCCTCTGCACCAGCACAGGCTAGGAGAGACTTGCTGGAAAGCAGCTCTGCAGAGACGGACCTGGGGGTCCTGGTGGAAAACAAGATGTACATGAGCCATCAGTTGTGCCCTTGTGGCCAGGAAGGCCAGTGGTATCCTAGGGTACATTAGGAAGAGCATTGACAGCAGATGGAGGGAAGTGATCCTGCCCTACTACTCAGCTGTAGTGATGCTGCATCTGGAGTGCTGTGTTGTTTCCCTTATAGCTTTTTATTTTCAGTATTCCACTCTGTGTTTCATTATGTTTAAAAAAAATGTTCAACACCTGTCTGGGTAATTTTTAGCAGATATTTTAAATAAGTGCCATTACTGTCGCATTTTCTGTGCAGAATAATCACATTGTCTATTTTTTTTTTTTTTTTTAAATTTATGTGAATTGTCAAAGACTACTGGTGCCAGAAAAAATGGCCGATTAATAACTGTTTAGAGACAGAATTTTAGTCTATAAACAGCAGGGTATTTATTTGCAACGTTGGGGAACTCCCGGTTAGCACCGGACAAAGAGTTCCAAAGTTTTTAGTGAAAAGCAAGACTATTTATACAATTTTGTGAAGGATTACAACATCTTTTTATGCATATTCATAATATTGCAACATTTGATTATAATATT
>JAWWTY010000001.1:94902036-95060168 GCA_035222235.1 Margarornis squamiger | reverse complement strand
TCCTCCCTATCTACTTTTACGTCCATGTGCACATTTTCAGGGACATACTGACCTTAATTCTGTTTCTAACTAAGCATTACTCATAGACAGCTCTCAGCGTTAGTGTTTTAAGCCAGTTTTTAACCTTCGGAGCTCTTCCTCAGCTTCACTACGCTGGAAAAATAAGAATATGTATAAACTAATTTTATTCATAGGATCTACAATATTTCATTAGATATGTTATTTCTTAATATAATCATATCTACATTATTTGTATCTCTGCAATTGAAATATCTTTGGATAGTGGTAATTTGCTGTAATTTTTCTGCTAAATATTTCTACTGTAAGGTACAGTTCTGAAAATGTGACAATTGGATTTTAAAATATTTGTTCTAAAACATTTGTGAATGAGGTTATTTCTAATACAGACAGTTGTGTATCCAAAAGCAGGTTATTGAAGTTTTCAATTACTTCAATACCTTAGTCTTGGTGATGTGCATGAAGGAATCCCACCAGGAAATATTTAATTGGCAGCAGGAAGCATTGATATTGAAACACGAGATTTCTTGTGATATAAATTCAAACCTTTAGTAACCCAAAAAGCTGTGTATTGTTAGTAAACTGAAAGGGCATTAAAAACCTCTCTCCTTTGATACAACTACCACTTATCAGAGATTCTGCAATTGCTCCATAACTAAGCATGTTCCATTTTTTCATAATGAAAAAAGACAGATATATATGTGTGTTGAGACTTCCCAGTTGAAAGCAGGGCTAATTGAATTTGGAAATAAACATTATGGCTTCCTCACTTCTTCAGCTTTGCTGAATTTTCTGCTGTTACAGCCAGAATGAAAAACCGGTATTAGAAAGCTGAGGAGAGCAAGATCTTTTTATTTTTATAGAAATTTGCAACAATATTTTCCTGGTTTTCTGTGAATAGAAGCATGGGATTTTCTGTGCATTTCATAGATTCCTCATTATCATGGCCTTTTGTAAAAACTTGCCTCCTGTGTACTGAATCCATATTGATTTTTTTATGATTATTTCAATGATTTCTTTTCTGTTTAGCCTTTATTTATTTATTTATTCATTTATATATTTATATATTATTTATTGCTTCTTTGTTTCTTTTTTTGCCAAATTACTATCCTTTCCCTTGGCTGCCTTGCAATTCAATTCTCGTTTATCTGTAGGTCTGTTTTGCTCTGAAGAATCCTTTTTTTTCCCCCACAGCTTATTTTCCCCTGTGCTCATCCTGGCCTGCCTTCTTGGTTACATTTATATTATACATTCTATTTGCTTTAACATATATCCAAACATACAAATAGTTCTCTCATTTGATTGAGCTCTATATTCACATTACAAAAGTATTTTTTGCTCCTTATGCAGCTTTTTACTCCTTTATGACCCAACAATTTATCAGGGTAGACATTACTACAAGCTTTGATGGGGAAATATCTCTAGAGTCTTTGGTGCAGCAATAGAAGAGCTCATAAAAAACAGTTCCTTGCAGCACTCTTGCAGGAATTTAAAAATATGTTTTAGACTTTTTCATTATATGATACTCTACACTACCCTACTGTGCTGTAATTGTGACCATTACTAATAGATTAAGTGGTTTTGATAAAGATATGATAAATGTGCCAATTTTTACTACTGACAGAGGGCAGATTTACTCCCATGGTGATGGCTGTGAGTCAGACCCCTTGGGCAGTGATGGCACACAGTTGTTGAATAAATAAGGCATAAAGAAATATTTGTGATCAAAGTAAAAACTGGTGTTGGAGGGTTAGGTTTTTTCCTTTGTGAATTTGTTTACACTTGTAAAGGTACAGGGAGAATTTGGAGGTGGATTTATGCTGAGGGTACACTGAAATCATAGGAGAACTGTAATTTATTCTGCCTCTTGTAATTTGTAGAAATGTGTTTAGTAGCTGCAGAAGGCCGGGGTTTGAAGGTACTGCCTATGGTTTTTCATACCATTTCAGCTAGTACAGGAAGGAAGAAGTAAACTGAATGACAGGCACACTGCACCTGTCCTACTTCTGCCGTTTCAAACACCTCTGTTTTTGCCCATTTTAGACCAATCTTGTGAAGCTGCTTTTGATGCACCAGGCAAATCCCAATCTTCTTAACTGCAACAATGAAAAGCCTTCAGGTAGGTGAAGATTCATGTACATTATGTATGGATTAGTTACTGTGACACTGTTTTCTTTCCTTCCTGCTTTCTCAGTTATACTTTATTTAGTGTGTATATACACATACATCTGTGTATATGTTTTTACATCTGTTGCTGAGAACTGCTGGGTGTCATATCAAATGACAGCATGTTCTTCCACTTGTTGCTTTCCCTGTTAATTTTTAGCTGTGTTTGTTGCTTGAGAGGTCAGTGCCTTGGTGGTAGCTGCATTTAAACATTCTAGGTGACTTCTCACTGAGTTTCTTTCTGTCTCAACTGATCAGAGTACATAGCCTCATGAACTGGAATTTCTGTAGCTGTTGTCTGAAAACAAATTCAACATCCAGTTTTGAAGTGTAGTAGCCATTGTTTACCACAGAAGGCACCTTCTTAGACCAGATAGCAACCGGGAGCTGAAGCACTGGCTCTAAAGGGAATAGAATTATAGACTATATTAGGTTGAGGGACTTCAGATCAACTGGTCTAACACAGAGATCAAAGCAAAGGGAATGTCAGTAGCTCTAGCTAGCAGTGTGGAAAAGAAGAAACCCATGGTTCTTCGGTCTTTTATGCCTAAGATAAAATGAAGATGGAACCCAGAAATGTAGAAAATAGAATCTTTCTGTCAGATTATGTACTATATTTTCCTTTGCATAATAAAGCAAAATATGCCGTGTCCCAAATACTATGCCACTTACAAATACATTCACAGGGAACTTCATGACACTTAACCTCAGGATAGGTGTTTGTGCTTAGATACATGCCAGTTTGTATTTGTATAAAAGGGTATGGGCCAAACTCAGATCATGTAACAATACAGTCAGGTAGCCACATTTAATATGTGGAACACAGTTGAGCTAACTGTATTTCTGATCTGCAGACACAAGTGATTCCAGCACTTCTGTATGTACATGACATATAAATCTAGTTTGTAGAAATGCAAAACAGTTGAAAAGGATTTAAGTGCATGCTTTCACTGAAATACTGTGTTGAAAATGGTTGTATTGTTTTTCCTGAAATCCTATGAATTATTGAATACTTTGGTTCACTGCACAGTGACAATGGTTTTGTGGTTTTGCAAATGACAACTTAATTCTGTACTGAATGTACTTTGCCTTTGTTTTTCCAGTAATTTCATGTATTATTTTATGATCAATATCTGAGCAATTATTTTCATATCATTTAGCCAGACGTTTAATCTTAATCTGATCTAGAAATTTAAATTCAAAGGAGCTTTACTGCACCATTTTCTTTTTCTGATATTTTGATATTCCTATATCTTAGATGTTGCAGCTTCTGATTTTATTGAGGAGATGCTTATGAAGGCTGAAATTGTTTGGGAGGAAAAAATGAAGGACCCTTTAGCTGTTTCTACTTTATCTCAAGAAGAGCCATATGAAGAGATCATCCATGATTTGCCCACAGTGTCCAATAAACTGTAAGTGCTTCTCTTGTTATAGAGCAATTCACTGAAGCCAGGTTGTCATTTGAACTTTATCTGTCAATCTGTGAATCTTAGCTGTGTGTCCTTGAAGATATTCAAAACCCATCTGGACATGGTCCTGGGCAACTGGCTCTACGTGTCCCTGCTTGAGCAGGACAATTGGACCAGATGCCCTCTAGGAGGTCCCCTCCAACACCAACCATTCTATGAGTCTGTGATTCTGTGTGATTTGATGGAAATCTGCCAAATCATGTTTTGTGTTTGTATCTCTCATCTCTTTTTTTGTCAATCTTAATTCTATAAACTATGAATAATAAAATATATTATTATAATTGGCAGTGAAAATTATCCTGGGTTGCCTTAGCAGAATTATTAGACTCGAGCATCCTTTTATTAAAGTAGATGGGAATACTCTAGTAAAACTACCTTTGCCTATGAGAGAAGTCCTGAAAATGAAAATAATCTATATGATTACAGATGAAATTATACTGGTCCAGGCAGTTACAAGTTTGTATTTAGATCTGTGCTGCTTAAAATGTTTTTCCATGCTGAAGAGGAGTGCACAATGATAATCCCCATGTACCATTGCTTTATTCTTTATTGTATCCATTCTTCATTAACTGTCTTGATATAATGAAATATGTTTAATGTGAGGTGGTAAGTTTTACAAGAGCCCCTATTAGCTCTATATTGTGGCCATATTTGTTTGTGCTCATCTCTCAGAACAGTAGTCAAAAGCAGACTCAAAAATTATGAACAAACAATTATAAATAGCATAAGCTCTGTCAGCAAACCTAATTTTGCTGGTTCAAGATTAAATTACAGCATTGATTTCCGGAACACTATGAAGACATGAATTGAAAGTCAGTGTCTTTACTCAGGTAAAGGAAATAAAGTTTAGCAGTCAGTATATTTGCATAGTGCTAACTAAACCTGGTTTCCTTTAGCCAAGCATTGGGTTAATACAGTTGAATTAATGTTACCATGAAGTTCTAATTGTATTAGAATATTTTTTCTTGTTCTTTTACTGAGCTACTGAGTACTTTTGTTTATCTGATTTAGGATGGGTGGATTAGACAGTTAACTGTGGTCCTTAGCTGGCCCTCAGTGAGCTGCCTTGCTCGCTCTAACACTCTGCTCCCTGCCAGTAACAGAATTTCTTTCCAACAAAAGGGATAAGCTCAAGGGACCCATGAAAATATTATTGCAGAGTTTGCCTCTGTATAATTCTCTCTATCAAGTTAAAAACTGCCCTAGTGCTTCCCATATTGTCGCTCTCAGGTTTTTGTACGATGTCCCTTTTTTTTCTTTCCCCTTAAAATACAGGACATGCTAGAGTGTTGCCTAAAATCAAAGAAAAATTCTCTGGACAATTTTAATATATTTAAGGTAGAGAGCAGGTCTTTGATTAAAGCACTCTAAGGTGCAAAAAATACATTAGCACACACAAAGGATAGCTTTTACAATTTTTCAGTACTAACTGATTATCATATCTAATGGAATACACCCATCCCAAAAATTATGCACCCCCAGAAACTCCCTCATGGTCACCCTTAGTTCCGCCTACCCAAATTGGGTGGGTGGTCTCCCACAATCATCCTTTCCTTCCATTCTTCATCTTCCTCAGGTCTTCTGTCCTGCTTGGAACAAATTCAAGGATTCTGGGCCTTCTGAATAGCTTTGACTAAAGTTTTATCAAGGAGTGTTCTGGATATATCTTGTTCTAGTACAGTCTCTTCAGGCTAGATGTATCTTAGCTTGCTAAAAAATCTCTATCTACTGAAATGCCTGACGAGAAACATAAGCAACATTTTGGAATTTGGTACAAAAGCAAATATTTAGTTAAAAGTTCTATCCTAAAATTACTAAAGTGCTGAAAGCTGCATTAAACCTCTATACTTGTGAACATTAAAGCATCAAGAGGATGCCAGCCTATAGAAAAGCATCTCAGTTTATCTAAAAAAAACTCAGTAAAAATACATGAAACTTGAAATTAATTGCATATATGATGGCTTCTCTGCCCAAAAATTAAAATTTCTATTCCTTCATATAACATTCAAGATTTTTTCCAGATTTTTTCAGATAGACCAGTAGCAAATCCTACCATATTCAAATAAGATTACCCTAGATAACACTTCTTTCTCTCTACTATGCAACATTATTTTGGCTTGTGTCTCCCTTTGTGGTTAATTATCTATTAATTATCCATTAATTTTTATAAAAGGAGACAGTTTATGCTAATCTACTTGCCTACATTAACATAAAATCTTCCCTTGCATTGTCCTGTAGTTCTGCTTTCAAAGGCATTTCTTGACTTAATCTTGTGACTAATAGAAATATATATGAATGTTAATAGAAATATTTTTCTGAAATGCCACTCTTTTCTTGAAACATTTTATTTCAGCTTATTTTTCATAGTGTCTTCTTGAACCTGAGTCATAACAAACTGTTGGAGTAATTTTAGTTTTTTCTTTCACAGAATCATTCACGTTTTCCTTGTAATATGAATTATATGTCAGTATTCCCATCACATAAAGCCCTGTTAATATCTTATAAATGCACATAATTTATAGCCTATTCTCTTGTACATAAAGGGATGAAACACACCTCTTAAGTTATTGTTATTATTGTCCTCTGAAGTTCAAAACGCATCTGTGGAAACAGTAGGCACCTTTTTTTCCCCCACACTTTGCTGTGAGTTGCAACCTACTTCTCTTTTCTGACACCTGGAAGGTTTATTTGGTTGCAGGGAGTTTACAGCTGAATTTTAATGTGTGATGCATAGTTAACATAAAAGATTAAATGGGTAAGGTTCAACTTCGCAGAAAAAAAATTCCTGAATCTTCACAATTTAAAAGAAACATCACTTGAATATTAAAACAGTTATAAGTGCAGTGCTTTGCTTTTAATACTTAAATTAATTTGGCTTATGCTTTTCTTTAAATCTTTCTTCTATTTGTGATTAAAGAGATTTGAGTGGTTTTGGACAGTAGTAAAAGGCTAATCAGAAAGAAAACTTCATATTATATTATTCTTGGTTCAATTCTGTGTCTGGATAAAATGTGAATTAATATTACTTTTCTGCTTGTGTGTGTCACAGCTACTTAATTTCTTCTACAATCTAATTACTGATATGTCTTATTCTAATCTCCAAGTTCACAAAATAGTTGGATAATGGCTTTCCTGTTCTGCAATTCAGATCAAGAGAGAGGGTTTGGATCTTTTGTCCATGTGACATTTGGTAAACAAATTTATGACAAA
This sequence comes from Margarornis squamiger, assembly GCA_035222235.1. NCBI lineage: Eukaryota > Metazoa > Chordata > Aves > Passeriformes > Furnariidae > Margarornis > Margarornis squamiger. The sequence goes on along the minus strand of JAWWTY010000001.1, from coordinate 95,053,305 downwards.
ATTATCTTAGGTCAGTCAAAGCAGTAAATAAAAATGTTTTCACTAATGTTCTTCTAGACAGTTTAAATTTAAATGTCTGAAGCAAAACATTTTGAGAAGGAAAATTGTGTATATTTCATTATAAAATATTTATACGTATTCTTTCAATGTTTGCAGACTGATGGTTTCACCAAATGAAAAGTTTTGTTTCTGTATTTTATTCAAGGGGAAACTGCTTTGAACTTGTTTTCCAATTAATTCTGCTTAGAAGGTGCTTTGTTCTTTGTTTCTAAAATTTATATGCGTGTTTCAGTTCTGTTTCCAACAGCAGTTCTTATCCTGAATTGCTATCAGTATTATCAGTGAGTCCTCCTTAATTTCATTTGAGTTAACCAGGTGTATAATCTAAGCTTTTTTTTAATCAGTGATTAAACTGAAATAACTTAGAGTAAATATGAGGTTTATTTTAACTAAGTTTGGGCTTTATTCCATAGTGGAACACACTATTCCCACAGTCCCATATTAAGTTCACATTTCCTTCATAGAAATAATGTACACATTTTGGCAAGGAGCTGATATACACTCCATGAGATTGTCTCATTTGCACTGTCAGAATCCAGACGGTTATTTTTTAAGATGTTTCTGTTCTCAGCTCCTGGGGCTGATTCCTTCCTAATTCCTCTGGATGTACAGCACTGCCAAAATCATCCAAGATTTTGGCATTGTTGTTTTTCAGAAGTGTCGTATTGTCTGAACTGTCAGTAGGGAAATCAACTCCATCTGTGTAAGAATAAGTTTAACTATGTGGTTGAAGAGTATTGTATATTGTTGCAGTAATTTCAGGAGTCTGCTATTGGCTTGTTTGTTTTTTGGGGTTTTTTTAAACTTAGCACAAATTCAGAGCAGCTTCTGGTGATAAAATATATCTTGAATATTGCCTTATTAAAAGTAAGCTAAAAAGAAATGGAATTTGGTTTTATTAAATATAAGATAATTTTATCATTGCAATGGCAATATCTGTATTACATTATGTTAAAACATACTATTTTTCAAAATAGTATTGTGTAGGTTAGCACTGTGCTTTTTTAATTCAATTTCAAAATTGGCTATTGATTTGCCAGTCTAGTGCTGTCAAAAGCAGGCTCATATGTACTGTCTTTGGCTTGCTCAGTTCTGTTTCAGAAAAGAAATACATAAAGGTGAATTTTAAATCCAAGTGTTTTGCTCTGTGCCTTTGGGAGCAGACCAAACTATGTGAATAGTTTATTTCTCATCAATTTCTTCTTTCTACTCGGACCTGGAACTCCTGTCTTATCCCTGACTTGTATCTCAGTTCTGTGCTTTTGCCACCCACATTTGTTTGTCTGACATCTTCAGTAGGAGTCTAATTGCTTTATTGATTCTCTTTGTAGCAATCCCCTGGCTTTACCGATTGCCAAGCAAGACAGTTTGCTGGAGAAGGACACCATGTTTAAAGATGCAGCTAAAGCCTTATGTAAGCAGCAATCTCAAGACAGTGCATCTGAAAATGTCACTGTGAACACCACGACCAAACTTGAACAGGTAATGGCATGCCGTTTCTTGACATTTTTGTTAGTGTTAAGGTCTGGAAATTGTAAAGTTAATGAAGCCGAAGACTGTAGTGTGTTTTAACCTGACCACACAGCAATATCATTTGCACTCCGGAGCCTTGTCACCTTGATTGCTCCCTGCAATCAGCCTGGCCCTGCACAGTTCCCTCTGCAAACTGAACAGCTGCTTCCTGCCAGCTACTGGTGGCAGGTCAGGGGCTGTGGCAGTCAGAGGGCTCAGAGCTCCTCAAACTCTATTCATGGTTCACAACAGGGGAGGGACAATTGTTAGTGCTGCCCGGAGCGGGCTCTTGTCCCCAGCTTCGGTTTACAAAAGAGAGAAACACAACCTGGAAGACTGTAAAAACAAAAAAGAATGTCTAAGTAATATCAAGTTGCAAAGTAAGTGACTGTAATTTAAAGCTAGGAATTGCCAAATTTACAGCTGCAGTGTTAACTCCCTTTCTTGTGGTAATGCATACGGTTACAGGCACTGATTATTTGGATACCCTTTGCAGTTTTCTCCCAGGATCAGTGCATAGGATGAATGCAGAAGGAGGCAATTATATGTTGCTTATAAATCTAACACGTCCCAAGTTTGAACGTTTATTACTTGGAGTTTGGAAGTTTTTTTGAGGGCGCGTGGTGTGGGATTTTTTTGTTTTGTTCTTTTGTTTTTGTTTCTTTATGGTTTTGTTTGATTGGTTTGGTTGGTTGGTTGTTTTGTTTGGGATTTAAGTTTTTGTTTGATTGTGTTTTTTGTTTTACAAGGGGTTTTATTTTCTGTTACATGCATTTAGGAAACACATATTCCAGAAATATTCACTCACTTAAGAAAAAACTGTTTTAGAATAGAGAAGGTGGGAGTCAGGGAGGGGAGTATTTCCATTTAAAATAGTTTACTGTGAATTTGAAGCATAACAGAGTAGCAAGATACTGATTTCTTTTAAGCCACATTCAGTTAAAAAACCCCACCTGAATAGCTGTCTTGGGAGAAGAATGCATGCTCCACTGCTTTTTATTTGTGTTTCAGAGGAATGGCTTGATCATATGAGATCAATCGGGGGTTCATATATAAATGATACAAGTCAGTGTCTCAAAGTCCTCAGCTTCAGGATCCTATAGAGCACTCAGTTCCCTATACAGTCAGAAGATACCACAAAATGTTTTGCACTTGGCTTACATCTTGTTTCATGTCTTACAATTTCTGGTGTTGCTGATGGATGTGATGTGGTGAAAATAGTCAATCCAAGGCAAAAGCACAGATTGTTATGGTATGCACAGAAAAGTAATGCTTGTAACCCTTTTAGAAGGAACCCCTCCTATAACCGAAAGAAAAAGAGAGGGAGGTGTTTAGTTTAGGGTTTCACTGAGACTATCACTTGCCTTCTAGATGTTCAACAGAAGTGTGAACAAGAACATAGATACTTCTTTCTGCTTGATTCTATTTTGATTCAAACCTAGCTAAAATTATGCTTGTTTTCATTATCTCTAAGCTAAACTTTTGCTTTATAGTTTCCAGTAAAACATAGAAACTGATTGGAATAAAAACAGCTAATCTTCCATGTGCAAATGAATGGAAGTCTTCATGCTGGTAGTTTTCTTCTCCACCATGACCTAGAGTCTCTTTCAGGGTCCCAGGGCAGGTTTTCAAAAGTACTCCTTCTGCTGTTTCACCATACTCCAGAGGAACTTCCCACAATAGTTAGGTACAAAGACAACACAGCGGACTTAATCTCTTAGCTCCATTAGTTGAGAAATTTCTGGAGGAAACAGTCTGTGAAATTCTGTTCTAAATAACATAGAAGGAATGTCTAACTTGTGTTTTTTTTAGAAGCAGTAAAACTACAAATCTTGCCCAATGTCTGTAGTTGCTGAATTAGGAGTGATGCTCCCTTGGAAAAGAAGAAGCAGGAAGAGTCCTATCTGAAAAATCATCACTAACAGGGCATAGATTAGAAACGATGCTTTTTCAGTGGGTTTTTAAACGACTGGTTGCATTAAAAAAATTAATAGATTAATGGAACTTTTCAGTTGGCAAGGGCTTAATGAGCTTTAGGTCTTACAAAGAAAAGAGTAAACCACTTTAATCACTTCAGGAAATAGTTACATTTTAGTAAACTAAAGAATAGCTAGATTTTGTCAAATGAAAATATGAGATTTTTTTTTTCTTTAAGTGAAATACAGGGAAATACAGGGATTGTATTCTAAACTACTAGCCATGCATTATGAACTGGAGGTATATGTATGTCATATCTATATTTTGTTCAAAATATTTAGATCTTATTTTTCAGAGATGATTTTCCAGGTAACACTTTTTTGTTTGTTTATTTTAATTTCACAGCTTGGGAAATAAAGTTTTTATTTAGTGCTGGTAGCAAAGGAAAACTTTGAACAACCTTTTCTGCCTTTTGGCTATGCTTACTCTAATGAGTTTCACTGTCTTATTCTTACCAGTTGCATTCCAAACTGCACTCAAAGTAATCATGTTCTGTTTAATTTCTCAATAGGTTATGAGGAGTCATTACTTGGGTTTTATGTTCATATATTGTTGAAATATACGAGTATGATTTTTTTTATGCTTTGTGTCAGAAATATCATACGTTCTTAGGCAATATGGCATGCAGATTAGGCCTTTATTCGGGGATCAGAAAGAAAAATTTCATCTCAGTACATTCAAAACATGCATTTTTAATAGAAAAACCTCGTAACTTTTTTGGCTTTGAGAGAACTAACAGTTCAAATTTATATGTAGCTTCAGGTTTTTTTAATTGCCATAATGCTGAAAAAAGAGCCTTAAGGAAATATTTCTCATGAAGTAAGTTTTTTATTACATGAAGCATATGAGATGAGGATCAAATGACTACATCAATAAAGCTTTTTGTGCCTCTCTTGACTTGTATAAGCTTTTGCTTTTTCCTACGTAAAAGGTGTTCTTTGATCATCTGTAATGTCAAGATCTGTTCTCCAAACAAAGAAAGCATTGTGTCTAATTTCCAGAGTTTTATCATAGCTGAAAATTTCTCTTCCCTTCAGCTGGGAAGGGTATTTTTCTGATAGCAGATTGAAATTAATGGCCTGGAATTGGATTATGTGCTTCATGCTACAGACAAATACATATTAAATATTTTCTTTATCTTAATTGGGTCTTTTTTTTTTTTTTTTGTCTTATAATTCTTTACACATTGTTGGGCATATGAACTTTGTGATAGAGTATCCCCTGATGCCCTTTTGGTTGTTCCAATATCACTTATGATATACACAAGGGACAGCTGTGCATACCATAACATGTAAGAGCTGTAATGCATACATATTTCAGTGACACAAGTATGTAAGAAAAAAAATGAAAATAAATAAAGATTTTTATATAAATAGATTGTGAATGTTGTTTAGTGTATGCAATTTAAATGAGTAAATAAGAATCTTCATTGCTAGCATTACAAAAATCTCAAAAACCTCTAGAGGCAAAGAGCCTGCTAGAAAATGCTGAAACATCAACTCATAAACTTTGTAGAAAAAACGGTTGACGAGAAATGATTTTGATTTCCCTACTTGGAGTTTAACTGAGCCCTTCACATTTCTGTCTATCCACAGAATGAGCGTCTTTGGCCATATTTAGATTATGAAATCAAAAGAAGCCAGGGCCTGTTTGCTGGCTTAGTGCTATGTGGGATGGGTTGGTACACATCCATAAGGCAAAACTCTTCTATCCCTCTAGAGATGGGGCCATGCCCAGATGGCCTATGGGAAATGACCATTGATATGTGACCTGAGTGATATTCAGGTTTCATCTTCATGAGAGCTGGCTGACATGAACCAAGAATGTAAGGAAGTGTGCTAAAAAGTTCTGAAAATATGGAAAATCCAAGGGCAGTACTTGTATCCAAACCCCTGTTTTATTTAAAAATATAAAGCAGAGGTTTAATCATCACTGAGATAGATTAAGACAAGCTCATTCTTTGGCACAGATGTTCTGAGTTTTGATAGCACACAGGGGAGTGCAGTGAAGACTGATGATGCCTGTTTGTTCCTGCAAGCCAGGTGAGCACACTATTAAGAAAAGGAGGCCAAAGGCTTCTGTCTTTCATCTGCTCTTCCTCTACAAGACAGTTAAAAATGCTCTTGGAATTCTTTTGTTCAATTTTTCTATTCCCATGTACATCATCAAAGACAAATATAAAAATGAAAAATGCAATTTTTTTTTTCTTTTTTTTTGCCAAGTGGAATTCTTGTTTTCTAGTCAGCCATACATCCAACTGCCGTGGTTAAAAGCAAAAAAAAAGCAAGAAATTCCATTTTCTGCATGACAGAGAAACCTTCATTTACTTTAATGGGGTGAGGAATAAACCTCTCATATATGTAGATGTACACCTGTAGGTGTATGGGCATGGGTAGTGAAACCAGAGTATCCTGTTTGCTGAACTAGACCTCCAACCTATGGAAACAATTGAAGTTCAGTAGTTTTGGGTGAGGTCCCCAGTATGAAACACAGGCATCCATAGTCTTTGGAGTCTTACCCTTGTCAGAAGCACACTCCATGCTCCCTCCAGTATCACCCAGTCTGCTTGCTACTTCTGCCAATGACTACTGACACTGCCAGAGACTGAAGGTGCCGAGTTGTTTGCCAAGAAAGGGCAGTGTCTGCTTTTCTACTGAGCTTTCATTTTAAGCAGAGCAGCAGAAGAAAGTTTCATCTTCGTTGCCCGCCCTCAAAATAGACACTGAGTTATTAAACTGCACAAACAGCTCAATTCTGCCATTGTTCACATGAGAATTTTCTGTCTCTAGGTATTTTGCTGACATGCAAGATTGTTTTTCTTTGGGCTGACATACAAAAGGAATCAAGCTACATATTAAGTGTCATCAACATCATGGCTAGGCTTCGCAAACGAAGATTTGCAAGGGCTCTACCCACGCTTGCTACAAGCACGCTGGTGGCTAAATATTAAGTATAGATCATAATTTATAAGCACAGTACTTAATGTATCAATGTTTATTTTGTCTTTAATCAAATTTCTATTATCACTGATTCTTTTTTCTTCTTTCTCCTATACTGTCTTTGTCTTTTGGATCTTTTTTCTTTTAGTTTCATTAGCATTTACTTTTTTACTTTGCCTTGCAGAGTTTATATTATTAATCCTAAATTTCAAAAATATTAAATTAATTTCACTCACTGTTTTTGGCTAAAATGGCCCCTTCTGATTATCTTCTGGTTTCCTTGACAAAATGATTCCCGTTTCTTACTTTCTTCTAATCTGCAGGAAAAATTGCCATAGAATTTCAAATCCCATATGATGAAGAGTAGTAAGAGTTTTCTTAAATAGTAGGCAATAAATGGTTTACAAGTGCACTAACTAATAGTCTTCATTTCATCTGCCATAAACATTTAATGAAGAAAGCAGGAGAATGGCATTTGAGCTAGGAATCTTTATGGGTTTAAGGGTTGCAAATGGCACTCTGGTAAGGGTTTGTGTTCCGGCTCATGCAGTTATACACTTTAACATTGATTATAATTTTGACATTCTTCTCTTGATTAGGATGAGCAATGTGGAATTGCTTGGGAGTGACAACTTTTCACTTTTCTAATGCATTTTTCTTCCATAAATCGTGTAATCTAGGTTTATAGTCTAGGTTAGAACATTATGGTGCAGAATGATTAGCTGTGAAATTACTTTATTTCTCTAATTTGTGTTTTCTAGATCAAGCTAATGCCTCCAGCTCCAAATGATGACCTGGCTTCTCTGAGTGAGCTAACAGACAGCAGCCTGCTTTATGAGATTCAGAAACGTTTCAATAATAATCAGATATATGTGAGTTGCTTTTCACCTATCAACAGTAAGCTTTCAAAAAAGAGCAAAGTTAGAATAGAAAAAATAGGGTTGCTATCATAACTACTGGCCCAAACTCATGACTAGTTTTAAATAGATTGGAGCATGTGTGTGTGTAAGCACTGCAACTTCTCAAGTTTATGTAGGAGAAGGAGAAATAAAAAATGGAATATCACTTCAGATAGGTTTGGATACAATTTATGTGTGTTTATTACACAGAGGAAACACATTGATGAACACATTTGTCATGAATGAGTGTTCTAAGGTGGCTCAGATCACAGTGCAGCCTGGGAGGAGTGCTGCACCACCACAATATGTAATCTTCCTTCTCAAGCCACCAAAAGATCCTTGAAGCTTCCTGCTTCGTGTTTTGTGGAGCTTAATAAAGCTTCATTCTGCAGAAAAATCCAACAGTGTAGTCAGGGTGGTTGAGAGACAGGAAATAAATTACTGCATTTTAGAAGAAAACCAGTACTTTTATTATGAAAGGCAGTATTTTTCTGCCTCCCCAAATCAAAATACTTCATTTTGGAAAAGAGAGCATGACTGGAACCTTAAGATCATCTAGTTCCGACCCTCCTCCCATGGCCAGGAACATCTTCCCCCTAGTCCAGGTTGAACTCAGAGCCGCATCCAAACTGGCCTTCAACACCTCCAGGGATAGGGCATCCACAACACTTCTGGGCAACATGTTCCAGTGCCTCACCACCCTCACAGTAAAGAATTTTTTCCTAGCGTCTGATCTAAATCTCTTCCCTTTCCATTTAAAACCATTACCCTTCATTCTGGCACTACAATCCCTAAGAAAGAGTTCTTCCCCATCTTTCCTGTAGGCCAACTTTAGGTACAGGAAGGTTTCCCTGGAGCTTTCTCCAAGCTAAACAATCCCAACTTGCTCAGGCTGTGTTCATAGAAAAGGTGCTTCAGCCCTCTGATCATCTTTGTGACCCTTCTCTGGCCCTGGTCCAACCGGTCCATGTCTTCCTTACTCTGGGGGCTCCAGGGCTGGATGCAGCGCTCCAGGTGGGCTCTCACAAGGGAAGAGTAGAGGGGAAGAATTCCCTCTCTTGACCTGCTGCCCACACTGGTTTTGATGTAGTCCCGAATATGACTGGCTTTCCAGGCTGTAAATGCACACTGCCAGCTCATGTCCACCATTTCATCCACCAATATCCCCAACTATGAAAGAGAAAAATCTTGCAAACTTTATCATCATTAGATGGTTTACTCCTTTTAATATAGTCAGATTAGTTTTTCTAGATGCATGTCCATATGTTCATATACACATACATAAACACTTACATATGTATCAATCGCTCTGGCTTATCCCACAAGCAGCATATTTTTTTAATGTATGAGTTCTGGATAACCAATATAGCATTTCTAAATTATGTCATCTATCCCATAAAAAAACCAAAAACACTTGAGGAGCTTGCTTATGTGGTAGGCATGTCACATCTTTGTAGTTTAACAAATGGTAAATTACAAATTAACTTTCAAATAATCTACCAATAATATGTGCAGTGCAGTTTTCCTATGCATATTTTTTCCTTATGAAGAACTGTTTTATTACAAAAAGAGTAATTAATTCTGTATGAATTGTAAATTTAGTCCTCAAGTTCACATCATGAAGTTACAAGCTCTGAATTCATGGCTTATGTTTAGCATGTTGATAACTAGATTTAAGAAACTTTACCAAGAGTTCTCTTTGAAAGAAAACCATTAGCCTCCTTAAACATTCAATTTATTATTTAATAAAGAAATTATGTCTTCTTTTTTCAGACCTACATTGGTGATATCCTGCTGCTTGTTAACCCATTTAAAGAACTTCCTATTTATTCTACCATGGTAAGCATTCTCTTTCTAAAAGATTGTGGGTATTTTTTCAGGATTCATATAGTTCATTTTCCAGACCAAACCACTAAAATTAATTAGCATATATGCCCTTTTTTATGTTGGAAGCATCTTATTTTTCAGCAAAAAAAAAAAAAATTTCTTCCAGAAATAAGTATTTTGGCTGTGTCTTAATTGTAAAACAGCTATCTTGATAATGCTTTGAGCAGAAGCACTTTTGGTTGTCTAAGAACAGTTCCTGGTGACCTTGGTGGTTTCTGCCACAGTCAGACTTTCAAAAGCAGGTGCATGCTTTGTACAGTGATTGTTTTAGTTCATGCCCACCTTGCCCAAAACATGATTATGGAGTTAACAACCTTGAATGGCACACAAAGGCTCAAAACGTCTGTCAGTGCTCCGTGTCAGGCCTCTCAATCTGGGCACTGTACAGCAGTAAATGCAAAGTTCTCAGCATGAGCTTAGCCCTGCACTGGGTAAGTCATGCAGAGGTGGCTTGTGCTGGGCACAGGCAGGACTGGAGTCCATGTGTGAACTCTCACATGCCCAAGGCCACTTAAGAAGTGCTTCAGATGTTTCTGTCCTATCTTTCTAATCTTTCATTTATGAGACAGACTAGCTTATAAATTCAGTACCTAGATGCTGATCCTAATTTAAGTGGACTTTGTAGATCAGTGGGAATAAGATAAATTCAAATGTTTTCATCTCTCCTTCATTTTCACCCAGACATTTTAGAGATACAGTGTTAGTATAAGTTATTCTCCCCTCTTATTTTCTCATTGATGCACCGAGATCACAGAGATCGAGCTTCCTGATAGGAAATGTTCAAATGTGTTCATTTAACTTATAAGAATTATAAAGGGTTAAAAATTTGGTAAGAAAATTGTAATCTGTGGCTGTTTGCTACATTATGTGGCTTTGTGTACATCAGTAGTAAATTTGAGAGAAAGAAATGCTGTGACACTCATGGCAGGAGCAGCAGATTGCAAGTTGGGTGTCTGAATTTATTTCTAGAAATGGAAATCATCCATCACCTCCAAGGTTTTAGATGATGGTATTTTTTTTGCTGTCACTGTGCATTTTACGTTATATACATGATTTTGTGCACCAAGAGAGCACCGTAAAGAAAAAGAGTTTAAGTGGTAGGCTTACATGTTAAAATGTTTCCTCATTGTTTGCCACATCTTTTCTTGACTTCTCTGTGATAGGTCTATTTCATTAAGTTCAGCATGAGACACTTTTTGTCCTGTAATTGTTTGGGTCTGCTTGGATAAAAATTGCTTTTACTTCATCATTATAGTTCGCACACTATTGTGCATTACTGAGGTATTTCCCAGATGATAAAAAAGTCATGGTTGTAAAATCACTTTGTTTTTGAAATGTTCAAACATATTGTGGGAGCTTAGCTGATATTTTATTAAAGTCTCTAAATGTTAGTTGATCTGTGTATAAAAGTAATAAAAAGTGATGATGTCAATTCCTCAGGAGATGCTGACATGCTATGTGATGTGGCTCATTAGTTGGCATTTTTGTTTCAGGTATGTAGTTTGTTAGCTGTCAAAAAGAAAAAGAATTCAAACGTATTGGGCATGATACTATTTTTAAAACCACAATGAAGCAATGAAAAAATTATCATGTATAATTTCGTTATCCTACACTAACCTTCCACACTTAGTTCCAATAGAATACTACTAATATAAATATTTTTATAAGCAATTATTCACTCTGAGATGACATAAAGAATTCTGCATTAATAGACACTGATATACATTGCTTCTTATGAAATTCAATGCACTTGCTAGATGATTATATTATTGCATTTTTACATGTAAATACACTGTACACTACACATTGTAGTAGCATTAGTAACTGTTTGTACAAGTGTTTGTGCTATGGTCATGCTGCTTTGTTACAGAATTTGCCTGTGCCCAATTAGGACAAATACAGTCCTGAAGTTCATGTTAGAAAAGAAGTGTTTCCTGCAGCAGATAATTGGTTCTACTCAGGCCTTAAGGGTAGCACATATTGCTAGCTATGTGTATCAGGAGTTATTCTATATTGCAAAGAGAGTGTTTGTGAGAAACTGCTCTATCATGTAATAAATTAATTAATTTATAACTTATGCCTTTGATTTCAATTCTAACTCTTCGTGGGATGTTCATATTTAATTTTGTAAGATTTTCTAGTGAAGACATTGAAAAATTATAAATGCAAGGTACAAAAAAGTAACTTACTAAGTCTCGTTTTGCTTAATGCACAAAGCAGTAGTGTTAAATACTCTAGTTATGTTTAATTTCATATCTTAATTAGACCTTCTGTGCTACAGCTTTATTTTGTTTAATTAAAATCTTCATGTTTGCTGTAACAGTATCACTTACATACATGTAGAAATTCTGTTCATAATACTTAGAGAGCTTTGCAAAGGATTCAAATTAAGGGGGTGAAACATAATTAGTTTTAAATTTATTGATCATGTTAATTTTCTACGATTTTTCAGGTCACCCAGCTTTATTTAAGTAACTCTGGAAAATTGTGTTCCTCACTTCCTCCACATATATATTCCTGTGCTGAAAGAGCTTACCACATGCTATTCCAGGAGCAGCGTCCCCAGTGTTTTATCCTCAGGTGAAAATTTATCTTTCTATTAATTAATTTGTACCTCCTGCCTTTCAGCTGTTTCCTTTGGGCCTCAGCAGTTGAGATTTCCATTTTATTTTTTTCTCCAACTGATTTTTTTTCTGTGTACTGGTCTTTGTATCATACATTAGAGCAAAATAGAAATGAAAAAGGTTTAATTACGTCTCAAGTTTATAAATTCTCCTGGGGAATTGTCACTCCATGTAGCTGCATCTAATTAGCAGCAAGAGTTAATGGTAAAGAATTCAATACTGCTGTGTGTGTTTGCTAATATTTCATGAATCAGGATTAGAAATATGATCTGTTGACAGTAAAAAGTCTTTAACTAAATTGTAAGCCTCTGAGTTGGGGCACCTATATTGGATCTTGCACTTTGCTTCACATGTTTATGTGGCCATGAATTTGTTCTTTAGCTGTCCAGGCTGAAAAGGGAATTTAAAGTAGACTTCAATCTTGGATAAACCTAGTTAAACTACCTTTAATTATAATGAAACTGAATACTTTGAAACTAATAATGTTGTTTTAATCCATTGGTAGAATCTAGATAATTACTGTCTGGAAAGTAAAGGTGATATAGGAAATTTCCATTAGTTTTCTGACAACTACAGTAATCGTCGTCATCATCATCACCATTATAATCTGAAAAATATCTATGATTTGACTAAAGTTACTCATCTACCCCCTTGAGTCACTGATCATGTGTGTATGCATGAACTTCTGTGTGTGGTCAAAATGGATTTCTGCTTTCCTGCTATTTCAGCTTTAAAAAAGCATTAACTATCAGCACGAGAAGCTTCTTCCACTACTGTGAGGGATGATTCATTGGTTACATCTAGGCTAATAAACAGCATGGAGCAGAGCTTACTCTCTGGCTCTGAAGACATGTGGTAGGGCACCCAGTCAGTTTTTCCTTGGTTTTCAGTTGATGAGGGGTTTGTGGAGGAGTTTTCAAGATCCCAGTTTCATTTTCTATCAGAACCAAATAACTGCAACTCTGCAGTTCTGAAATTCTGCAAGCTTTTGTGTTTTACTTTCTGTACTCCAATCTTTTTTATCAAGAAAGCTTTTCATTCCTGAATAAGAAGTTCTGTTCTTGTTTGACCTGTGGTGTCTGTGACTTTAAAACACCTCCAGTTTTTATAAGGCTGAGCTGTGAATACGTTTCTACACATGCAGGTATAGTGCAATGAGTAAGCCTAGTAACAACTTTTAAAAGTTAAAAAATTACACTTTCCTCTAATGTAGAATCACAGGCAGAATGAAGATGGGGAGCTCAGAGGATCACTCTGTAGCTAGTAAGGCCATTTCACGTGAGTGCCCAGAAGGAAGGAGGCAATGGATGAACAAGTGAAAAGGATTCATAGATCCATGAGAATGTTACTCTGGAATAATTTGGCTAGGAGTGCTTTCACCCTTCTGCTTTTGTCTGGTTGTTTCCTGTTTTCCACACCACCCTTTGTGTCAACACAGACGTTCAGGTGGTGGCATGGTGAATTGGCCTGAAGAAATTCTCTCAGGTCAGAATTCTACCTGAGAGGAAAGTCATGACGATGAGATGCTACTTAAAGCTCTTGGGGTGATCCAAATCAGTCTTTTCACCTCTTCTGTCTTTCCATACTTTACTTACTTTCTTGTCTTCTGAATCTTTAATCTTAAGATCCTCTGAAGGGTTACAGAATCACAGAATCGGTCAGGGTGGAAAAGACCTCTGAGATCATCGAGTCCAACTTTTAAGCGAACAACACCTTGTCGACTAGACCATGGAACTAAGTGCCACATCCAGTCATTTCTTGAACACCTCCAGGGATGGTGATTCCACCACTTCCCTGGGCAGTCCATTCCAATTTTTAAAAACCCTTTCTGTGAAGAAATTCCTGGTGATTTGTTACCATGTTACAAGATTTTTTTTTCCAGTCACTTCATATCTAATCAAATGTTCACTCTCTAAAACTGAGCATTTTACAACAAGAAAGCATTTGACCAGATGCTTGAAGAGCTTACTATCAGTTATTCACAATTACGTTTAGTTTATAGCACCTTCACTCACATGTGCTAAATACCAAGAGCTGGCTTTGTATAAGCTTTGTATGGAAGTTACAGGATAATATAACATTATGTTATGCTCTTAAATAGCCAGTAGGTGGACTTTTCATAATTAGCTTCCTTATGACTGCATTTTGCTCCTGCTTTTCAGGATATGAAAATGCATTTAGCACTGACAAGATAAGTAAGGAGCTGTCTAATAAACTTAAATATAGTTTATAGGCTTGTTAAAAGCTAAGAATCCTTAGTCAATCAAACCAATTATTTATGGCATACTGATGGATAATTTTGTGAATCAAAAAATCATAATGAATATATAAAATGCAATGTTATAACTTTGTTAGCAGCCAGAAATGTCAATATCCAATTATTTTTTTGTGATATAAATCACATTATTAAGGCAGATAATCTGGAATGGAGAGAAATCCTTGTGTTTTAAAGTGGAATGTCTTGAAGGCTTTTGATTTCTTCAGTTTAGCATCACCAAAGGCATTCTGTTCAAGATAATATTTATTTTTTTTTTACATTATAATTCAATATATTGTAAGTGCAATGTACTGCAGTATATTTCTAGTAAAATACTGTTTAGCAATACCCTTTCCAGTTTAGTTTACTTTAGAAATATAATTTTCAACTAACATGCAGGGTTGTTCAGTTACAGATAGCACTACTGATAATACAAAACACATTCTTTTATATTTAACAGTCTTGCTTGCACATATTTATTTCAAATCTAGAAACTTCAGTCATGGAGCAAGACCCAGTGTCTTACACACTGCAAATTGAGAAGAAAGAATTTATTCTGGCCCCCAAAAGTTTGCAAGCTTACTCGCTCTTCCCTGGGTATATCTTACTCTCTGAATGGGAATTTGGAATAGTAATGCTCAGTTTAGGGTTGTACAACAAGAGATTGGTTTCAGAAGTTCATACAGAACAGCATGCCTGTTTATGCTGAACTAAGTCTCTTTTGAAATCTGGTATAAATCTTGTATGAACAAATTCTGTCAGCAGTTTTCCAGCATTACTGATTATAGTTCAAGTACTGCAGCATTAAGCTTTTTTGTTTGTTCTGTTAAGTATTCCCTCACTTCTGCATGTGGTATCTTTGGTTAGAATTGAAAAGGAAGCAGACAATAAACCCCCTGTCATTTCTATGAACTGATATTTCTCCTTATGTGTTTTGTATTTTGTTATATTTTGCCTAAACAGAGGATTTATAGAGTTTATTTACACTGGAATTGATACATGCCAAACAGTAATGATCCAATAATGATCCAGTGTTCTGAATTCATAAAGGTATAGACAAACCCGGCTAATATGCAGAGACAGGGTAAACAAGACGTACATGCAGAAAGTAATTCTTAAAAATTGCTGGAGTTGGCTGTTTTCTCACTCATTTAGCTGGACTTCCTTGATTAACTACCATGTGATGGTTCTGTTGTCCATCTCTAACTATTCCTCTACCCAATAATTTTTGAATCTGGTGGCCACCAACACCCATGGTGGTTTCAGAGCTGGGTTGTTCACACAGGCTTTGTGGTTTTTGGAAGTCACCATGAAGGTGATTGCAACTTCGGCCGCAGCTCTTCACAGCCAGGCAGTTCATGTGGACTGTTTGGCAATCACGGGCTTAGCATGGAGCTTGCAAGTGTGAGTGGCATCAGCAGCCCAGCTAGACTGGCATAAACTAGCAGAAGTGCTGAATGATAATCCAAGTGCAGTGGACTTGAAAGGTACAGCTTCTTTAGTTCCCTGGTAGTATAATGTCTTGTTCTTTGCTTCACATGCCTTTCTATGTCCAATGAAGTGGACTTTTTCCTAAAATGTTAGATTTGAATTTTTTATTTCAAAACAGATTTTTTTTTTTTAATTATTCATATTATTTGAGGATACAGAGGCTAGAGCTGTAATTAAGGTTTTAATAACAAAATATTAATAAAGAAATAGTAGGAAACAGGCCCTCCATCAAGTAATAGGAGAGGAAAAATTGAAAAACCAAAGGGGAAATAAATTGAGAAAACTTAGTGGAACTTGCTTAAAGCCCTTTGTGAGCATAGGAATACAAATTCTTTGTACATTTTCCTTTCTTTTGTAGTATACTCTCTAATTTAACCTTTTTTATAAGTGAAATAAGACTTCTTTGCTTTGTCTGTCTCATAATGCCTTCTATGGACGTTTTAGTGCAAAAGAATGCTTTTCTGCTTCGACTCTAGCTTATCCTACACTTATGATAAGGCAGTCTAACCAAAAGCTTTAAGAACAAGTGTTGATATTGTAAATCACATTTTTAAAAATACGATGATGAAACAGTTACTTAAAAGCGAAAACAGGAATTGTTCTCTAAGGAGCATTAAACTATTAGAGCAAAGATACTGTGGACAATGAGGTCATTGCAAAAAATTTTACTCAGCCTCAAATGAAATGGAAACAAGATCTGGTTCAAGGTACCAAATTACTTTTCCAATGTTAAACTCTTTATTTCCCAAAATGTTCAAAATAATGATATCAATAATTAAAATTTTTCGTAACATAGCATTTTTATCAATGCTTCAATCTGTATTTCACTAGAAGTGAACACAACCCTTTGAAATGCTCAGAACAACCACATTCAAGTGAATTTTGAAGCCCTGAACAGTGCTCTAGCAACCACTTCAACCAACAAGCTCCTGTGCAAGATAAACATGTCAATCACTGTAAAATTAACAATTGGGCTGAGTGTGTCACACCTTTGAAACTGTGTCACTGCAATATTTAGGAAACATGAATCTTGAGAGGAAAATACTCAAGAGGGGACAGCGACTGTCCACTTCATGCTTGCTTGCGTGGTCCTGTGTCATCTGGGCCACAGTTGACTTGCAGTGAAAAATAAAATAGTGAAGCAAATTAATTCTCATGTGGGGAGAGTCATGGTGAGCACTCCAGTTCCTTTTTTTAAGAAGGCATTTTTCTGGTTTGAATTTTTAAGTTGCATGCCTGCTTTGTAATTCTCAAAAACAATCAAAGGCACATCAACTGTTATTTTAGCATCCATTCTCCCCACCCCCAATTTATCCAACTGTGAGAAAGATTTTTGAATCCCAGAAAAGCTATTTTTGACACATGAGATTAGGCCTAAGCAAAGAAAATAATAAAATACTACAACAATTTGTTAAATACCAAATCTTAGCTCTCAAAATGACACAAATATTTATCTGCTGGATATAAAGGACAGTACACGTTGGACACGCTGTGAGCTGTTAAAAACTAGGAATTATTTCCGATCTGATTATCAAAGATACATGAACACTTCTGCTCGATGGCATAATCTGTGGCTGTGGCTGTACTAAACTTCAGAGATGTTTTAGTTTCAGAGAAGTTCCATAACAACTGAAATAACCAAAGAGCCACTATTGCTAATCTTGTTGGTAACCTGTGCTATAGTGATAGCAGGTTGCAGCTGTGATTTTGGATTTAGTATGTTGTGAAGGGACAAAACTATTTCATCCTCATGGCACAGTTACCAGTGAACTGTGCAGTGTGAGTGGCCATTAAGAAGGAAGGTGCATGATAGATTTATATCTGTCTGTAGGCTCACTGATGTTCTGGATAATACAGGCATAAAATCTGTGAATTGAAAGACTATGAAATGTGTGCAGGGGAGGCCCATCACAGGAATCTCAGTGATCCGAACAGGATCGCTAAAGTCAGAGTGTATTGCACTGCAGAAACTAAGCAGGTTGTAAAATCCATCGTCTTTTTTTTCCTGTTCCTTTCCTGTTTTTTTCTCTTCTTCCTATTGTATTCTGCACTTTCCATTTCTTCTGATTCCCATTATTACCACAGTAGTATTTCCCCATCTGCAAAGAGAACCAGACAGAGTAAGTGGGCTCCTTTGCTGGACAAAAGATAAAGGAAAAGATAAAATCTATGCTATAAATACTTTCAAAAGGACTTGAAAGCTTTAGATTTCATTGGATTGACTTGCGGTACAAGACAATATATCTTGACAGCTCTGACAGCGCTCATGAACATAGTCAGCCAGTTTCTCTCCTACGTTCTGTTCTTTATTTGCCATCCATAAACCTGCTGTTATTTGAAATGAATGTTTGACGGAGCTGACTTAAATCCATTCAAACAAAGCTAGCAGAGAATATAAATAACATCTCAATTGTGAAACTAACAATGATTCCTGCTTCTCTTCCTTGCCTGTCATCTTGCAGTGGAGAAAGTGGTTCTGGGAAGACTGAAGCCTGCAAACAGATAGTGAAACACCTCACTTGCAGGGCCAGCTCCAGCAGAAATACCTTTGATACAAAGATAAAACATGTAAGTAGCATTCTGATCACTGAAAAAACAAAGCAAAAACTTGGCCTCTTGAAAAGGCAAAGATATTTAAACTTGAAGGAAAAGGGCATCTGCTCTGCAGAAATTCATAAGGGTTTGGTTTTTTCACCATTGAAGTCAAAGGAAATTTCTTTCCCTGAATTTCATTCTCTGAATGGGAACAAGATTAAGCTCACATTGATTCAAATGTAGAGGCAGTTTTGTTTTGGTGACTATGGAAATCAGTGTTTAAGTGATTAGGAACTGTGTGATAAGGACCTGTTTCCTAAATGTGTATTAATTGTCTTCAGTAAGTAAATAAATGTCTGTATGGTGTTTTGGTGCTTTTCTGGACAGTATATGAAGTGCTGAGACATCTGAAGTAATGGCATGTAAAAAGAAAGTGTAAACTTGCAGGAAAAATGCAAGGATTGAACAAAGTTATATGGCTCTATTTGTGTACTAAATATATTTAAGAAATTAGCAAGAGTTCTGAATATTTGTTCAGTCACATTTAATTTCCAAAATATGTATTTCTGTATCTGCATATTAATTCCCTAAAAAAGGTTCATACTGACATTTTAAATGATGCAAACCCTGGATTGACAATTGAAATTGGTTTTAAAAATTGCCTTTCCCAATGAAACTTTTCTCATCTGAGATCCCAGCTTAGAAACAGATTTGCACAGAAAGTTTTAGCACAGTCTGCATTGTCATACATCAGTTCTGAGTGTCACACTTAAAAAAAAAAAAGAATGTTTAACCCCTTTCACCTACTCTGATGATCTTCCTTTATGACACTTACAGTCAACCCAAGATACTTTTGGGGTGGTTTTGTTTTATTAGTTTCACATGCCACACCCATGACTTTCAAAAGAACTCTAGAATTGTTCATTATGTGTTTTTTTAGTAGTGTCATATGCATCATTCAATACACACTTTCTTCTTGAATTATGCATGATTCAGTCCAGAAGGATGATAAAATATGTCTTTAGTACAACTGACACTAACAGACAACCTACAAATCAGGATTATTGGGATGTGGGAAAGGCTACAGATGCACTGATTCATAGTTTATACATTCCAGATTATAAGGTAATAAAAATCCTGTGTTTTTTGGGTGGATTTTAGAAGAGTTTTGCATTTGGGTTTTTCAAGACATGAAAAAAGACTGATGACGCTGAAAACACTACAAATGAATAAGCTGTACCTTTATTTTACTTTGAGAAGTCATACAATTGCAATGTTAGTATTTTTTGTTATGTTATCTGGTTCGTTGATGGTATTCCTAAAATGGGATATTTATTCTAGGTTTCACATGCAGTGTTAAGGGTATTCTTGTTATTTTCTCACTTTTTCTAAGTTTCAAAGTCTAGTGTTGCAATAATGCCATTATATAGGGACAGTGCAGTTTCATTGTATTTTTAAACCCAGGAGCCAGATCTACAAGCTAAATTTATTTCTAGTATATATTCTTTTATTTACTACCTACACAGGTTTATTTTCAGTTTTGAATGGATCAGACAATGAATGTTATTCGTGTAGGACTGCAAAATTCAGGTCACATCATCCAAGTCCTTTAATCCTAAAGTTCAGATTAAATAATAAGTAGAATAACTAAGTAAATAAGTAATTTTTTGAATAAGCGAGTGGAAACTCTGTGCTTTGGGTGCAAATATGGAAGCAGGGAATCAGGAGGTGTGGGAAGCAGTATTGTCTTTGCTGTAACTTGTCTTCTGAACACAGGAAAATTCCCAGGGACAACCATCATGATATCACGCAAATGGAATAAGATTTCTTCAGTGAAGAAGAGAAACCAGTGTTGGAGGGGCCAGACCAGACTTAATTTTCTCTAACTAAAAATAAGTTAACTTTGTAAACTAGTTTAACCTACTCTACATTTATGCAGTAAACAACAGTCCCTAACATGCAATTGGTGCCTTGCTCCCTGTCAGAGTTTAAATCCTGTAGAAGTCCTCTGGTTACAGTTCAGAGAACAGCATGTGCCAGGGACCATTCACAACAGCATTTCGCCCTGATCTGCGAAAGAAGAGGTGTTAGATCTCTGAACGTGAGCCTTATCACGACACTTGTCATTTAGGCTAGAGTCCTGCTCCTGGTCTTGTTTCGTTTAATAGTACTGATGCAGCCATACATATAAATGAGTCTTAATGCAGGTGGAAGAGAATTACCACACGTAAAGAAAAAAAAGCTGCCTTTCGGTTATAGAAAGATCCCTTACAACTAGCATAGATGAGATACCTGACTTCAGATAGCAAAGGCAGATGTAGCAGATCTCACCCATGGGGAATAAAGTAGAGATTTTGGGTTAGTTGCCTTTTAAGGTGCCTTAATGAACACAATAGCCTGGATTCATTTCTGCTGCAGTTATGCATAGCAATATTAAATTAATAAAGCTTCACAGGTTAAACCAAGTCCTGAAAGCAAACAAACAACGCTGTGGAGTGGAACTGAAACCAAAACTAGGCTGACTAGTTTACTGCTGCCACCTACTGCACAATAGCTGGTTTAACTAGTGATTCTGAAGGGTTTGATTTTTAGAGTGTCTGTCTTTGTGACAGGAACCACATATTATCTATGCCATTCCACAGCCCTCTTATCCCAGCTAGGTTATCCAGCTTCATGAAAACAAATTATATGAGAACAACAGTGTATTTGGTCCACACTTCAATCTACTTCTAAGGATGCAAAGAGGAAAGTTCTGAAGGGCATCCTTCAGGGTGTAAGAGTTGTAGGCAAGAAATTTTACACAAAAGAGCTAAATACAGAGAAAACATGGAATAAAAATGGCATATTTAATATTTTGGTTTTGATTGTTTTTTGGTTGCTTTTTTTTTTTTTTTTTTTTTTTAATCTTAAAACCATTGCTGTGACCAGGAAAGTGTAATGTGAAAATGCATTAGTGAGAGATGCCATAAAATGTGTGAATCTGTTTTTTTACTCAGTTTTTCACTAGTGTAATCCTAAAGTAATTCCATTTGAAATCAATAATTTATACAGTTTCTGATATCATATGAAACTTGTACATTGCTTTGGTTGGTTATTAATATTGACTTACTTTAGCTTCATAAGATGCTTTCAAAGATTCTAATGTTTTTTCTAAGCATGCCAGCTCTGGGCATATGACTCCAGTCACTCACATCCAAACTACTGGTAAGGACACAGCTCACATGTGAACCACTGTCTTCCTCCTTCCATTCACAGCTTCACTATCCTGACATCGCTTTTTTAAAATGTATTTATTTTGAACTGTCTTATTTTAATTTTTATTTAGGAAGTGAAACTTCCAAGGATTTTTTTAAACTCCAAGATGAAAAATGGTCTTCCCACCCAGTTATTAATCACAAACCAATCATTGCTTCTTTACCATTGTTTTTCAGGTAAGCTGTATCTTGGAGGCCTTTGGACATGCTAAGACACCCTTGAATGATTTTTCCAGCTGTTTTATAAAGTATTTTGAGCTACAGTTTTGTGAGAGAAAAAAGACATTAATTGCAGGTAAATATCATGTATTCTGGTTATTTTTGTATCACCCACAGGTGATTAGATCAGAGATCCCAGTGTACCATGCCCAGAGTTGGAGAGCAAGGGCTTTAAAGTATGTGAAAGACGTAGGGGGTATTTAGGAAGTGTCAGAAGAACATATTTAATAGCATATGAATTGATAGCTTGTCCGGATCCAAGAGCAGTTTAAATTGTTCTGAGCAACCACTAGGTGGCAGAAAAAGACAAGAAAAAAAAATGACACCACTGATTCCTCATATTTCCTGGGAAATCAGATTTCTCTATATTTCCCAGATTAAACGAACTGACAGAACTGTGTATTGCATCACTGTGAAATAATGATAACAAAGAGATTAACTTATGCATTTGTATCTAATATTGCATTGCATATTTTAAGCAACGCTTAAAATTATTGAGTGATAATATAATCTGTTTAGGCAAAAAACCCCAAGTATATTCTGTAATACTGAAATTGAAAGTAATTTATTACATTTACAGCATCTTCTAAAAGATGTAGGAATCATGTTGATATTTCTTCTCTTTAGATACAACATAATGTAGAATTTGTGCCTGCTTTCAGAGTGAGCCTGCTAATCCCTAGTAAGCATTCATGAGTGAAAAAAAAACCAATTAAACAGTTTGATTCTGAAAACTCTGCCCTTCAGAGACAGTAAGACAGAGCTTTCATTTCTGGTCCACATAGGTCATTATAAAGTTACTCAGTGTCAAAGCAAGGTATGCCTGCAGAAATAGCTACACACAGTTTCCTACTGGCACTGATCTTCCTGGATGGAGAAGCCATGTGACAAGATTTTGTTCCAAGTAAATTAGATTCTGTTGGATAAACGTTTCTGAATCTACGCATTTTTTTTTAATCATTTTAAATGTGTTTAGGCTTTCTGAAGAGATTCCTAAAAAAATTCTTTGGTAATATTTTATAGTGGGAATTACACTTTTGTATTCTTGAGACAGTTCACTGTACTCTAGCAAATATGATAGTTTCTTCAGTGAAAATGTCACTGCATGGGAAATTACTAACAATTTTTTTCTGGTTTGCTTTGCAGTGAATGTAGAATAATTGTAAAGGGAAAGGAAAACTAAAAAAAAGTGTGATTTTAGTTTTTATTTATGAGCTCTTGTGGGAGGAATGTAAAGTGATGTATACATTAGCATGGACTGAAGAGCATCTGAGTTCAGCTTGTAAAAATAAAGCTCCATCCCTAAAGCTGGTGTTTTATAAATTCTTTGTATTGTATATATTTAATTTGAGTATAATGAGTTTGCAGGGACTTGAGTTTTCAAACAGCCTTATTCAGACTTGCCAGTTTAATTCACAGGCCTTGTCTGTGACAGATATAAATATGGAACCATTTAACTGGGTTCCTATATCAGATTTCTGGTACACTAATTCTGTGGTTTTTTCATTCTCAAGTCATAGGCATTAAATGAGAAAATCTAGGTGTAGTCAGGTCCATTAACACATATAAACAAATTACTTATCTGCCTTAGTATTCCCCAATTATTTAGAAATTGTATCAATTATTCCTACCAAATCTAGGTTAGCCAAAAGTTACTTAATTTACTGTCAGGAGTGAGAAGCCCTAGTACAGCAGTAGAAGTGGGTTTTATATTTCTGAAATTTGCAGTTGTTCTGCTGTTTGATTTGCATAATAGATGTTGCCTTTTCTAGGCCACTGCTAAGCATCACTTCTGAGTTAAATTGTCCCAGATTTACACCATAAATGAGAAAAGAATCAGGCATGTTGTCTTTGACTGGATTAAATTCCTCCCAGTGATTCTCTGTATTTATTTGAAAGATCATTTGCAGCAGTGTTTGCTGTCTTGCACTGTTTAAACATGACTGAAAAATATAAATATGCAGAGCACCTGAGTTTGCTCAGCCATGATTTTATAACTTATCGATACAAACTGGGCTAAATGTGTCTGATTTGCAAACAAAAATCCAAGTGACACTAAACTGCCTCCATCAAAGGGTTTGGGTGGTTTAAACTCCTCAATAGACAGATCTTGCAGGTGGAGTTCCAGAACAATATGCTAAGGAAGGGTTGTGCAAAGTATATGTGTACATGTTTCTTACAGAGGGCAAGCTCAAGGTGGCACTCCTTGCATTGAGACAATATTGGTCAAGTTTGTGACATCTTTCTCATAATGAAGTTCTTTTATGCTCAGATCCTAGAAACACTCTGACTTTTGTCACAAAAGGCTTATTCTTATAGCAGAAAGTCCAATATACCTAAATAATAGAAATGTTCTCCATAATTTTCACCAACATTTTGAAAGCAAGGATGGAGCTTTTGAATGTGCTTCTACTCTGTGATATCTAAAGATATCTGTAGAGGTGTTATGTATCTTCTCTGATTCTTGTTTCTGATAAGGTGTGCTGCGGTGCTGGGTTCAAATGTGTTTTTTTCTGACACAAGTGTCTTTGCAGTCAAGTACCTTCCATTGCTTTAGTACAGGCAAACAAGTGGAGAAGGTATAACCCAGATCAAGTAATTGTTCTTTGTGACTGGATAAAATAACACAGTGAGAAGTAGTAAAAAATCTTATATTAGAACAAACACAGAATAAACTACAGGCCAGTGATTTCATCAAGTTTCTCAGAACTCATATTCAGAACTCAAAGATTTATCTTCTGGCAAAAATTTATAATCATGCATAGAAAATGACTCGCACTCACAGCATAGTAGTAAAAATCTGATTGATTATTTATTTCCAGAATGGTCCTTCAGGTAAGTTGACATAATTCCTAAGATAAAAATTAGGGCCTCTATGAATTTCCTCAAATTATTCAAAAAGAAGCTTAGGAAGAGAAAATAAAGTCTGAAAAAGTTGTTCTCCAGATTTCTGCCTTACTTTTCAGGTCTTGCTTTTCTCAGTCTTCTCTTTCTGAAAAGCAAAGACTGGTTTTTTTTTTTGGTGTTTTTTTTTTGGTGTTTTTTTTTTTTAAGTTGCATTGAAATGTTAGTTTGTCTTTAGCAAGGACTGTGTTTAGGACAGCATGTTTTTTGAGAAGGAAAATGTAGTTTCAAAGAATGCATAGCTGGAAGACAGATTTCACTGGCCACACTTTTAATAGGGAGTCTGCTTGCTGACTGTTTAGCTGCTCAGTAGATCAAGTGAGCTGTTAAAAGAAATACAAATTTGTTTGTGCCTGTAACCACAGTTAACATTGCACAAAAATGACAGATTTTACTCTGGAGCTCTATTATTTTTTCCCTTTTACTTTATTTTATTTTAGATTAACAAACATATTTCACTTTGTGGAAAAGTGTGATACTGTCATAGTTTTCTTTAGGAGTTCCTTTAGCACCATTAAGAAGATGCTTTGTTTGATTCTTGGTGTTTGGAAGCTCGACTTTTTTTAACAGCTCTTCCCGTTGCTGGAGGTTCTAGTTGAGATGAATTGTATTTAGCCTTATTAAAGTGCAGGTGACTTGAAGTGCCTGAAAAAGGATTAATTAATTTGTGTAATCTAAATAAGTGGTGTTAAAAATGTGATTAAAGGGTAGTCGTGGACTCTTTTCAAATTAATTGATAGTTTTACTGAGAAATAAGTTACAAGCACAATGAAACATAGAAATCATCCTTTTCTGTTTTACTGTGTAGGAGTGGCAGCCAGGTAATGATTGATTCTGATGAAAGTGTATGTCTGGGCCAGTTCTGCCATGATAGGTTAAGATTGCATTGCTTCAATTTGTAGTGTGCTGCAAAGCTACTGGAGTCAGAAACATACATGATTTCCCAAGTGCATCTTTCTATTTCCAGCACAGGTTTGGTTTTTGGTGATTTTTTGGTTGTTTTGTTTTGTTGTTTGGTTTTGTTTTTTTTTTTTCTGTAGTGTAGCAGCACTAGATGGATGATATGCTTCTCATAATACAGATTCCATAATAGCAGTTCACTTCTAGATTTTTTAGGATGATTAAATGGGCCAGATCATGTCTTCTTGGTTCAGTAGATCAGATGTACAACTCTTCTCTATTGGTCCTGCTGTCTGCTGTGTAGCTTTGCAGGCATGGTTTTGCTTGCCAGCACATGTGTCAGACCATATTTGTTCTATTGCATAAAGAAAGTGTAGAAGATGTCCCTGGCTAAAGCAGCACGGACCTTCATACGTCTTAATTGGGATGTGTTCAGGATAGTTTATCCTGTGCAGAGCAGAACTTTGAGAGACTGTTCATAGTTATATTTAGTTCAAGAACAGAGCTTACCTGCTGAGACCTTCCTCAAAACAGTGTTCAAGATTCACCCATTTAATTTCCCTTCACTCTACATTCTCTTTCAGCAGTGTTCTCAAAGGCTGTGTTCCCTCATACACACAATTTCAAGTAGCATCAAGTTTTCTGTGTGTAATTTAACAGGATAGACAGAAACTTAAAGAACTTCAAAAGAGGGAAGATAGATCGGTGGAATTTAAAATAATATTGCCAGAGAAATACAGATGGTGTAGCAATAACTAACCAAGTGCTAAATGAGCTGCTGTATGGTGACAGGAGCATGCCATTCTTCCTTCTAGCCTAGCCACACACTTCATACACCAACCTGCATGACTTTGCTCAGCGTTACATTGGGCAATAGTTACAAGTCAAAAACTGATTTTAAATATAATGCTTCAACTAACTCCATCTTTTAAAGTCTCTAAACTCCCACTCAACCTTCAAACTTCAGGTCTCTTAGGCATCTGAAGTTCTGCTTCTGTCTAGAAGTGAAATAGCTTTGACTGTACCAAATAACTTTTAGAGAACATACTTACTATGTTATAGGATTTATGCACAGTGTTTTCTGTCACTGTGTGTTCAAGAACTACTTCCAGTTCACAAAGGAAAGACTCATAGATGTGTTGGTTGAAACCTAGACTAGGGGAAGCTATGGTTTAATATTCTCCTCTGCTTACAGCGTTTCAAAAATATAGCTCCTCCTTTGCTGAGAAGTGCACCTTCTGCTCTAAACTCTACAGTCCTTTCCAGGATAAGGATGCTTGCTAAGACTCTGTGAAAGCTGCACCATATTGCAGAGGTTGAAAAGCCTGAAGCTGCAGCAGACTGGACTGCATTCAAGTGTGGAAGTGTTCCGCTGTGTGTGAAGGGACATGCTCCTGGTCTTTGTGCCACAGCTAGTGTTTAAGTAATGATGAGATAACGTATGCTAGGTGGGACCTGGAATCAGGTTCCTGCTGACAGGGAAGGCCATGACCTCCAGCTGTGGTGAGGCATTCCCGTGTCCTCTTAGTCTTTTGCATCTGGAACCACGTGGTGATGTACCCCCAGTGGAGGGCTAAAGAGGAGCCTGCGCAAAATAGCGAATATCCCTCTGTCCCTTCATATATACCTCTAAAATGCCTGCAATCTTGTGAACAGGTGAATGAATCTGATGGTCCAATATTTCTTTTGCTTCTGTGCTTTGCCTCTTTCAGAACCTTACTGTGCCTGAGTTTATGTATAATCCTGTAAACTGCATTTCTGTAGGCAAATCTCATTCAGATTCATCCTCCTTCACCTTCTTCTCAGATTGTGCTGATTCACATGGCTTCTCCTTTGTCCAGCTCATCACAGCACCTCTGAGATTCCCAGATCTCCCCAGGCTCAGATTAGTGAGCTTGCTGATAACCATTTCTGCAGAGGATTTGTAGCTTTGTAGCCATCTAGAAGTTAGGTGGTTAATCTAAACAATGAATCTCTGTGTTCTTGATTACCAGCAGAGAAAGAAGAAATGCTTCCAAGAGTGTTTTTTTCAAGAGATCTTGAATCTCTCTTGCATCTTGCTGTTAAGAAGGAGCTTAGAATAGGTGCCAATGCTCAGATGGCTACACTTTGGTGAGATGACTAATAGCTTGTCTCTTAGAAAGTCTTGCCAAATACAGCAACTGGTTCATTAAATATATAAATAAACCAGAGTAAAAATCAACATCATTATCTTTAAAACTAAGTAGTTTTAAAGGTAATACAAGACAGTAAGTAAGGTAATATGTTTATTCCACCATTTTATATGTGGTTTATATAGAAAACCACAGGAGTATTAATGGTACTATTGTATTTTATATGCTTTCCTCAGACCATTTTATAAGAAACATTGTTTATTCTTAACTGTTGCAATGGTGAATGGTTTAAAATATATAAGTTTAGAGCAATCAGTATAATGATGAATTTATGTTTGTTTCTCAATCAGCTAGGATTTATACATACATGTTGGAGAAGTCTCGTGTCATTATCCAGCCTCTCAACCAGAGTAATTTTCATGTTTTTTACTTGATGATGGATGGTCTGTCTTCTGAAGAAAAATACACCCTGTACCTCAGTAACTTGTCTGCACACCGGTAAGAAAACAGCTTTCTATTCAGTATTAGTATTTTTATTATTTTGGTTCCTCTCTGCTGCAAAGGTCCTTCTTCCAACAGTTAAGACTTTTCAATGGGCTCTGAAATCATGTATTACAGAGGACGTGTTCATGAGGATACAATTTTGGAGTGCATGTGTAGTCCCCTGACAAGATCAGTATTTTTTTATCCATTAGGATTATTGCCTTAAAGGAAAAATAGAAAGGAAACTTCATAATTAGTTTTCCATCTTATATGGCCTAGAGTAGATCTGTAGGTTGGTTGTTTTGTTTGGTTTTTTTTCCTGATGAAAGGTTTTTTCTTCATGAAAAGCTGTTTATTAAAATTAGAATTTTCTTGTGGAATATGTTGATTTTGATGAAATGTCACTGTAAGTAACTTTTATTTCCATTTTCATTTCGATATGTACTTTGCATCATATTAGTAAACAGAAACAAAAGTTCTGACTGCTTGGAAACTGAGGATAACAGCATCAAACACCTAAAATTATGTCTTTTTATATATCTCCACATGAGCTTGTTGTCTTGGCTCCCATTTGCAGTCAAAGAAGATTGGGTCCCTGCTCAGCTGTATACAGAGTTAGCTGCAGATGCATCCTTTAGGGTGAACTGAACCACCTTTGTGGCTTCATAAACTGTGCTGACTACATCCCCTTTAACAGTAAGAGCGTAAATATAAAGAGCTGACTATAGATGCACTCAAATGCAGTGTGTCTGTCTAAATATATTCCAAATGTTTACTATCAGTGGAAGTTTTCGGGTTTTTTAAAGAAATTTTGGGAGTATATCAAAGTTTATTAATTCAGATTATTTTAGAATGAAAAAAAATATTCCTCACTTAAATAATTTGCTTTTTTCTTCAGTCTTTCCTAAGAAGTATCACTGAAACGAGAGAAGCCTATAAGTATTAATGATCTTCTCCAAAACTAAGTTTATAATGAATATAGTAACTGTAAAAAGACCAGTAGTAACTAAAATTATGTAAATTGAGTGTTTTGAGTTTTTCACATCTAAGTCTTTTTTCCATGGATTTTTTTTCTCAACTTTTTTATCTTCCACTCTGACTAGTTCTTGAATAAAATAGCAGTTCTAGATTTGGGATGTGCAAATAGACACCACATTACTGTTTGCAGAAAAGAACCTACTTGGTTATGATTTTTTCTTAAACAGAAATCTTCAGACTACAATTTTTTGGTAATGTTTAAGCTGTTAGCACTTCTGTGTTATACAGAATAGCATAATGCACTAGCTCTGAAGAAACCTGAGGCTAAATTGCTTTACTAAAAATGATCCACTTCAAAGCAGGGAGGAGAAGAGTTAAATTCTATATAATAAATCCTTTGAAGACCAAAAGTATTCTAGGTTCCTGATCATTTATTTATTCCTCTTCTGGCATAAGTTGTGTGGAAGCATTCAGAAAATGAAACAGTTTGAAGTCAGTTTGCAAGAAGCTCAAACAGGAAAGAACTTAGCAGTAGTTTGAATAATTAGGTTCGTATGAACAAAGCTTTATCTGATAAGATACCTGATAACCATCCAAAAAGAACAAAATAGTATTTCTAAATATGTGTCTGAACATTGCAGTACCAAAGCTCTAGAAATAATTTATAGCTGAGTATTTGCATAAACCTGCTTTCATCAATAAAACTTTGCTTTGGCTAAGTAGAGTGGATTGTATTTTGCATTATTGAGAGAGTGTTTGAGCCAAATATTTCTTACCTTAAACTCCTGAGTGTAGCATTTTGGTGACTTAGGTCTTTCTTAGTTGATAAGTTGGTGGTGAATTTCTATTGTATCAAACTCATTCATTAATCAGGAAAGGCAGGATCTGGCGTTTTTTATAAGTTCATGGTTTCTGGCTTAATCAAATTTTGATGAGATCATATCATTTTGGTAACATCTGTAAGTGAATTTTTGATGTTTTCTTTAAGCAAGTGTAATCTTGACTCCAGTAGTAAAATTAACTAGATAACAGGCCCTTTGAAACTAGAGGTTGTTCCTGCCCAGCTGTTTCTTTGATAATTTTTCTGTTTCTCTTTGCATTGTTTAATACTGCACCTTTATGAAGAAGATTCAACAGTCTTTGTAAATAATGGCTATTAAGATCACAAAGAATCCCTATTTTCATATTGTTTTAAGTCATTGTAATAAAAGAAATGAGGTAGAGGATTGGGGGTTTTATTCTCATTTTTGGTGCAAGTATCTCAAAGAGTCAAAGCAGTATTGTCAATACTGGTTAGAGTTAGACTTGATGTTGTAAAAGGTGAGAAGTAGTTCATGTTCTAAGTATTATATAATCCTGGATTCAAAGTTAATGTAAATTGCTTAAAGGGAAAATCCCTCCCCTTTGGAGTTACTAAGAGTTTCTGTAAGGCTGGGGGTTTACCCCAATGTGTAGGGGGAAGTTGTTAGGTTGTAATTCTGTGGTGTTTGGTTCTGTCCTCGGAGGGAGCTTGTGCTCAGAAACTTAAATGTATGTTCTTGTAAGCATTATAATTGCTAAGGCATCGTATGAAGGCAAATAACTGGACACTTTCTGTTGAACCTGTATACAACTAGGATCTTAAAGTAGCAAGCCATTTAATCTATATAGGGAGGGATCTAAAGGAATACATCTCCCACTGAGTCTGCATGTGGATCATGATGGACAGAGAAGCAATTGCTGAAAGGTAAGATCATTTTTCAAGACTGAGCAGGGAAAGCGTGTCAGAAATGGAGAGAGACTCCCGAAAGGGCAAGTTGAGGCTTTTTAATTGACAATTACTCCCATATATTCATTACATTCAGAAGCTGATTTTTATCAGCAGATGCTTGATTGAAATATTCCAAAATTTCTATTAACTTATTGTGTTTCAAAAGAACTGCAGAACTTTTTTTTATCTTGATGATGATGTGTAATACAGAGAGATTAGAAATTTGAAGTTATATTCTCAATTTGCTCTTGATTTGTCCTGGAATTTTTTCTCAGTACAATCCATGACTCTAAGCGTTTTTTCTGGCATGTGAAGTATAGCCTCCCAATAAAAGTATCTACTAGCTTCTCTAGCACATTTAGTTCAGCCTCATAGTTATAGTAGGTGCTACCTCAGTGATGAATCTTGCAAGCAGTGTGAAACAGAGCACAGTAAGGGAACTGACAATGGTGATAGATTCGCTTGTAAATGGCCTTCCACTCTGGTGAAGAAAGGATAGGAGTGTAAAGGAGTGATCAGAAAGATGGGAAAGAAAATATGTGCAAGAAATCTCACAGAAAAAAAAAAAAAAAAGAAATACCTGCTTTTGTTATTTTGGTCTAATTGCTTCATATCAGCATTTCTTTTTCAAAGCTGTAGGATATAGAAAAATGTAAGAATGTCTTTATGTAATAAGTACATGTAAGATACTCAAACATACTGTCATTAAAAATCATGCCCTTACATTTTTATATATATTGGAACTATAGCCTAAGGCCACTTAACCCTAGAAAATGGTTCCAGAAATGATAGTGGGTTTGACAGCTGTTCAACTTGATGTCAATTTTCAGTTTAAAAAAGTTTGCGAGTTCTTCTAATTCATTGTATTATAAAAAATAAAAATAAAATGAACAACTTCAAGCTGGGGAAAGTGTTAACATACACATTCATGCAGAAGCTGGACTGTGGTCAGGACATACATTTTTTATGTTTGAATTGTCAAACTGCTGTTTCCAGATGTGTAAAACGTTCCTTTCTTCCATACAACCACAGTGTGCACTGCACTGTGTGCTCTCTCTGCCTGTAATGTCTCACACCCCTTAAAAAGCTGCAAAACTCTTCTGCACCCTCAGCTGTACATCAGAACTGATGTATCTTCTTTTGCAGATTTTTAGTGCAGGTGCCTTCTTCACTGCCAATAAAAAAACTTTCTATTAATTTAATTTATAAAGTAGTAATTTTAGTGAAGTGATTGAATTTCTCATTAAAGTCTAAACTGATCTGAACCTTAATCACTGAGGAAATAATTTCCCACTCTAAATTATATGTTTGGTCTTCAAAAGAGGATTAAAAATTACAGTGTGGTAAACTGAATGGTATAGAAAAGATCCCAGTAGACAGAGTTTTATGTCTGATTTTTTGTGTGTTTCCAGTCATCATTTTTTCTAAATAAGCACTAATACAATGTGCAAGAAATAATGATTGTTCTAGTTTTATCCATACTGATCCCCACTCTGCCTTACATACAAGAGCTCAAGATGTGAATTTGCAAGACTGTGAGTAGCCAGTTACCAGAGATTACCCCTTTTCAACATACTCTGGAGGCAGCCTCTATATTTTCTAACTGTTATAGATATAAAGCCAGGAAGGCACTGCACGTTTCCATACCCTCTCTCCTTCTTTCCTTTTATCTTTGGATGCCTTTTTTTTTTTTTTTTTCCCCCAATAATTTCATTATTTTCTCGTTCAAAATGAAACAGAAAGAAATCTTAATCTTGAAACTACCAGTTTTCCATGTCCAGTGCCATTTGTCTACAATCCTGTCTGTGTCAGTCTAACAATGCAAGGTAAATTCATAGAGAAAAAGTTTTTCCTATTTTTTTTTATTTATTTTCCCCACATAATTGGAAAAATAGCTGTTCTAGTGTTGTTCCAGTCCTCTGTGTTCCATGCTCTTTCCTTGTATTCAAGCCTAATAGATATTTTTTTTCCTCGTGGATACTGACTTTGTTTTAAGCTTTCAGTACTGCCAAAAAGCTCAGTTCACAAAGGTGTTTACACAGTACCCTTTTTAATCCTTTTGCTTCACAACTTGCCTGATGCTGATACCAGTGTGTGAAGACTAGAGGAAAATCCAAGGAAGTGTAAGACTTAAGTTTCAAAACTAGTTGAATCTAAATATTGTGAATGAAACAACTAGATCTATAAGGGTTACATCAGATTTTCCAATGGGTATTATTCCTGGTGAAATAATACTTTCTGTGTGAAGTACCAAAATTCTGAGTCTCACCCTAATAAAGCCTAGTGTTGAGGCTCCGTGAACTTCACTGTTGAGGATCAAGTTTGTTTTAAAATCCTGCTGACAGAATAAAGCTCCAGGCAGTCAGAAAAGTGGAATTCATTCTATTTAATTTTAGGAGGAAGGTAAGGATCAGTCTCAGAGATTCCTCTGCTGTATTTCACTTTTTTATTAGTGTTATCTGCACAGAAGGAGAGAAAAGCTGTGGCAGAAGATGTTATGCTCACCATCCCTGCAGCTGAAGGGCTATGGCCATTTGAGGTCAAGTCCTCCTAGCTCTTCTTCCAGAGAGGCCCTCTCTTTGTCTCTTAAATTGGAAACAAATATTCAAGTTTTGGTTGACAAGTAAATCTGTATTTTTCTGGTTCTGTGCAATTTTTCCTGTCCTAACTTACATGCAGCACATTGCTTTTCTCCAAAAAGCTTGCAATTTAATTACATTAACACTTATAAGACAATGTAGTGATACAAGTAGTGCAAGCTATGTAGATTAGCATGTCTAGAGAGCAAAGGACCATTGGGATATAGAGATTTTTCAAGCACGTTGATAAACTTTCTAAATGATGGCATAGTATGAAGATAGAGTTTCAAAGACAGATTTCAAAAATGGAGGGACTTAAAGTTAATTTTGCAGGTATTTGTTTCACTACAATAAGTTAATGTGGATAGGTGAAACCCTAAGTAAAAGTGAAAACCACTTGGAAGTTTTTTTGATGGTTTGTTGTTTTGGTGTTGATTTGGGGAGTTTTTTTTGTGTTTGTTTGGTTTTTTTTTCAACTGCAAATAATATAAAATTATATACTCCCATCAGTTTGCATCTTCCTTACATAATTTACTTGTATTTCAGCTGTCTAGTGAAAAGCTTTCACTGTGAACATTTGTTTCTTGGCTATCTTCATGCAATGCTACTGTGACAATCTGATTCACAATGAATAATACTATTTTAAGGCCCAGGTCTGTAGATTCTGAATGTACTGAGGTACTTCCATTTACTTAAATTCCAGTGAGGTCTGAGAGCTAAAATAAACCAGTTAGTTATTAGGAAGGTAATAGGGAGAGATACAAAGAAGATCTATTTGTCTGAGATTCTAGTGCAGTTTTAAACTCGTTTCAGTGAGTTTTGTATCTATGTAATCTGGAATAATTTTAATGTGAAAATTGTCTAAATGTTCTCTGGTGTCTTTTGTGCTTTTTTTGTTTTTCTTTACTTTTGCTGCTTACCATGTATTCTTTTCCTGTTTACACTTTATTTACTGGTGTCTGAATTTTTTAACTGATTTCTATTTTGAGATTGAACTGACTATACTACTGCATGCAGATCATATGCATATTCCAGCAAAATGTGCTTTCACTCTTTATTGTGTTTCTTCCCGCCTTCTTATAACTTCAGTCTCCAGGTCCATTTTCTTTCAACTGATAATAGTCTGTATCTCAATACTCTTACCTTCTTCACTTTTCCTTTGTCTTCCTCATTCATGCAGGTTTTCCAAGTAAACAATGTTCATTAGATTATTCAACTTGGTTCATTCTTTTTATGAGCAGGAATTGAACCAAAAGGAACGAGCTGTGGTTTTCTGGGGATTTTTTTGTTTTGTTTTGTTTTGGGGTTTTTTTTGTCCTATTCTTTCTTTGAAGTTCAGGCTCCATTAATCT
The DNA here is from genome assembly GCA_035222235.1 of Margarornis squamiger. Taxonomy (NCBI): domain Eukaryota; kingdom Metazoa; phylum Chordata; class Aves; order Passeriformes; family Furnariidae; genus Margarornis; species Margarornis squamiger. The sequence goes on along the minus strand of JAWWTY010000001.1, from coordinate 95,018,591 downwards.
CTTGGACCGTGATCTTCAAGTCTCAGTGTTGATCTTTGCACTTCAAAGAAAAAACTGTTGAGAGGCAACACCAGTAAATGACTGATGTGTGGGTTTTTATGCCAGATAGCAATAGTCATGAGTAAATCACTTAGTTTTGTCAAGAATGGACACCAGAAACTATATTATATGTTGTATTAAGATACAACTTGATGTTTCAAAGTGATATTGACTAACCAAAACTAATTTTATCTAATTCTGATGTAACATTTCACAATACATATTTTCAGATATGTCTGACACTGAAAAATAGAATAGAGTATAAGTTTGCAGAATTTTTTCATCCCGTATTGCTTGGGTTTTTAATAAAATATATTCTAAAATAGTGTTTTGTTATTCTCTGGTCTAATTCATCTCATTTTTCTTATTTGTGTACTTCACTTCTGTTCAGCTAGCTTTTAGGTTTAGTGTCTCATATTTTAGGCTTAGACACTCATATTTTAATGAAAATTAGATAGAACCCTAAGGAACCTATTAGTGTGCAGTAGCTAAGAAATTTTTCAGTGTTTTTTAGCGAGGAAAATATGATGAGTGGACCATGTAGACTAAACCTTCCTCCCTAAGATCATCACTGTGCACCTTAATATTCAGGAAAAGCTAACAATTGTGTCAGTGTTAAAGTTAATATGCAGTATTGTTTTGAAAATTGACTGCATTTCCTCTATCTTAAACCCTCTCTCTCTGAGACATTTGTGGATAGTCATGTCCTAGAAGATACATTACTAGAAGGTTGGCATTGCAATTACAGAAGATATAATCAGGATCATAGCTTAGGTTTTCAAAACAAAACTGAAATATTAATTTGTTTCATCTACTTTATTTTACAAATAAGTGGTTGTTTTTCTATTTGCAGATACCTATACTTCATGCATAAAGTATACCTCTGTGTTATTAATTTTATTTAATGATACTTGTTTTGAGATCTGGCAGGGCAGTTGATTTGGGTAGTTCATCCTGACTTCAGGGTTAGTTACATACACACCTGCACACTTGTATTCTAATTATGTATTTTTCTCCTTGGAAGCAGAGGTAGCTTAGCTTTGGATTTTGATGTTTAATTTATTCATTCCAGTTTTAGCTGCTTTTAATATTACTGCTTTGTTCCCAAAGGATCCTTTAAGGTAATGTACCTTCAATAATGTTCAATAATCATTAATTTATCATTAATTAAAAAAGATTTTTTTATTTAGCAAAATAAAAGTAGTAAAATAAATCTGAGACTTAGCTCAGGGTCTTTGTCTGAGGTCCCAAGTGGACTTGTTATTTTCCCGGCTTTCAAATTAAATGCTATAGAAATTCTGCTTCGTTTCAGAGCATAAATCTGAAACTCATATTCCTCTGGGTATTTTTTTTCATTTGATGTTAATAATCCCCTCTTCATTGTACTATTCTTCATACATATTGATTGACTAGTGGCAGAGGATGTACAGTCCTCCATTGGCAGAGTCTCAGAGGTAACGAAATCATTCGTTTTGATTACCTCTCTTTTCAACAACTGTTTTTCTCTCCACTGTAATTCTATAAAGCTGAACCTGTAGAACTAACTATGTGTAAATGAACAAATGATGTTTTCTGAGGAGCAAATTGTATGTTTATGGTAGTATGGTACAGCCAAGGCACTCTTCCTTGTATTTCTGTGTTGTCCTAAAGGAACATAGATATCTGATAATATTTGGTATTTTACATTCTCTCAGCGTTAGTTCAAAACAGAAAAAATTAAATCAGACGTATAAAACCACTCTGACTTTTGCCTTTTTATATCTCTACTCAGTTTAGTTTTACATCTTTAGTTTTATTCCACAAACTTCCATTTACTTCATTTTACTTCGCATTATACTGTTTGCTATTTCTTTGATTGAGAGAGGCTTTGTCTTTCTTGTCTCTTTTGGGGTAGGCATGATATGGAAACAGGTGCAGAAAATAAGAGGAGAATAATCTGTCAGTGGCATGAAAGATAAAGAGTAGGAGGCAAGAAAAAACTGAAATCTGTTTAATCCAAAAGAAAGAAACAAACTTGGTAATTAAGAGCACTGGGATCTTTAGAGTCTACTGAAGACATCTGTCTTAGTTTTAACAGAAAACTACATATAATAAAACATTGTTTGGAATAAATTTCTTCAAGTGAAGAAAGTAAATGCAAAAATAAATATAATATTTTATATTGATGATTTTCCAATTGGTTGTGAATTTGTTGGTGAGCTTCTGGGCCAAGTTCAACCATTTTTATGAAAAAAAAGGAATCTACAGAGATCTGTGGAAGATACATATATATATATATATGTTAAATTTGTTCCTCTGTTGAAGAAATTAAGTGCTGAGTGTTTAGGCAGCCCACCAGTTTTTCACATCAAACTGAAAATGGATGTAAAAAATGCTTCAAGGGATGAAATTGCCGTAGAAACCCTAGCTTAAAAGTAGATGTGATTACTCACTTATATAAATGGTAGAAAAGTTAATTTCGCTTTTACTTTAAGTACAAAATATGCCTCTGCACTTTACTGGGATGCTAATCATCTCATATGTGGCAGGAGATTCAGTGGATTCAGTTCCTGAAACCACTTAGCTATTACATTGCATAAATCTAGAGCGATAATACAGTTCTGCAATTTATATTTCAAAAGTCACTCTTAGAATCATCCTGATACAATTACTGTAGATGAATTTCCAGTCAGGAATGGGTTGTTTAAGAAATTGGTATTGACATATGGAAGACCCAGTCACTGAACCCAGCTCATCTCAGTGTTAGATCTAATGGAGATGATACCTCTCACCATTGTTTGAACTTACTGTCTTCACTGAGCTCCCCGAGCTACCTTGTAGTTTCTCACTGCACTGGAATAACTTTACAGTTGCTGTAGGCAGCTCTCTCTACCTAAGTTAGGCAAGGTCACCCCAAAGTGCAACATAGTTTTCTTCCTCTAGGTCTTTTCATTAATCATAACTCAAAATTACCCCTTCTCTGAGGTTAAACCTGATTGTGTCAGATTAGTGCCATTCACGGTTTCCTTTAATTCCTGGATTAACACACTGTTTCTTGTAGTTAACTACTCAAACTGAGTTTTGTCTGAAGCATACAAGTAACTAATTGAAATCCTCTGAATATGCTAGTTAAGTGCTAAATGACCAGAAGATTTTAGGATCTTAGTTTTATACAGCTCCTAAAAATGGCAACTCTGTTAGTCTGGCTTCTGAATTTATTTTATACAATATCATGTAGAACAGAGTGGTGTGGGACCATCTTGCACTGTATCACTCATCACCCGCATGATCTTTGGAACTTCTGTACTCTACGTATATGTCTTGTCTATACCCAGTTAGTTTATGACCCATCTCTTGGAATCATGGCACAAAGTGTTATTGCTGCAACATAGTACCGCACAAATCACATGAAACTTGCTGTACTCAGTGGTTAATATTAAAAGTAAACAAAACCAGTCTCAAGTATAGTTTCAAGGTTTTGAGTCACATGCTATGCACACATATATTAGCCTATCTAGCCTGGAAAAGCTGTATTTTTATCAGATCTCTGTAAACAGCACTCTGGATCAGACAAGGAGACACACTGGGAAGAACTGAGTGGGTCCAGAGCGTGTCAGGGAAAAAACATAATGTATAAGATTCTGGACTTTGGACTCAATTATCTTAAAGGCCTTTTCCAGCCTAAATGATTCTATGATTCTATGATTTTGATAAGTGACCTGTCTGTCACAATCGCCCATCTGTGATTATAAATCTTATTTTTATGTGATTGGAAGTTTAAATGTTTCTTGAATAGTAGTAGTATGGGTGAGAAAAATACTTAGAACAGATGCAGTTTTCACAAAGAACTGTGCAAATCAAGAAAGTCCTCTGAAATAAAAAAAAAATTATTACAAATTTCCTGCTGACTGAAATGATGGAAAAGGCCACTGAAACAATGCAGACATACAATTTGACAAGCAAGCTGCATTTGTAACCATAATTACAGAGAAGTGTACTTTATGGCTTATGAAAATGCCGGCACCCTCTAATTTCTGCTCTAACCTTTATGAAATTTTAACATAACTAAATCATTAAATGGATAGAAATCAGTTTACCAAGCTGGCATTGCAGCTTAGTATTAAACTTACACAGTAATTGCAGTGTTTATTTTGATGCTGGTACCAGTTTCATGATCTGGTTTTACCCAAGATGAGTATCATGCAGACTAAGAAGAGTGCTAATCACTTGCAAAAAAAAGTCTGTGGCCTTTCACTGTAAAAATTAATAATGAAAATTATACCATTAAGTAGGAAAATAAATTATTTAGTGGAATATTTTGTTGGAAAACAATTGGAGATTGTTGTATGTCATTAAAATTTTCCAGTATTGAATAAAAGACAAACTCTATATGACCCTTCTTTGATACAGATATTGCCACTCTGATCTAGTGGATAACATCCCTGCCCTTGGCAGAGCCGTTGAAACTAGATGGTCTTTAATGTTCATTCCTACCCAAGCCTTTCTAAGACATTGATTCTATATGTTTTTCAATTGACATTGTTATCTTGATTTTCTCTTTATCACTTTTCTGTCCCAAATAGAGATGAGTTAAAACTGCTACTGCTAGAGACTGTACATTTTTATCCTAATAGTTCTGAGTGTTTCTTTCTGTTTGCTCCTGTTGTTGCTTTTAGAGGAATCAGATGCACTATTAGAGATGCATCTGTACTTCACTCTAGCTGCAGTCTTTTCCCAATTTCCATCATGCTCTTAGTGATTCCTTTTCCAGTATATTTCCATCCGCATTATATATATTTGCCACATTTTCAGACCTAATCCTGTGTTTAAACAGGACTCCTAAATCAGGTAATGATTAAGAGAAATGGAGCTGCATGTATTAAAATATGTACTATGATGAACTTAACTTCAGTGAGTATGTTATGGAATTAGGTTTGCCCCGAAGTCAAAACTGCAACAAATGGGAACATCTCAAATTCGATGGTTATGTAGTTTGTTCTGGAACCTGTTTTTTAAATATGCAGTTGTAATTCTTGCCAATCTATTCCCATTCCTGCTTTCTATATGTCTGAGGCATAATTTACTTTATGATCATGTTTGTTCCATGTTTATCTTATTACCTTTTAAAAATGTATTTATTTTCATTTTATTTAGAAAGCAGGGTATTTGGATACAAACCTAGCTTTGCAAATCCTTATGTGTAAATACAGTGTAGATTTTAGCAATAAGACTCGGCAGGGAGTCTCTGTCCTATTTGAATGCACACATCATGAAAGTACTCTAAATCTTCAAATTATTGTACAATGGGAAGGCTAGTTCATTTTATACAGCTTAAAGTCAGTGTAACTTCAGCACCTAAGTAACCTGCTTAGATGCAACCGTTCAAGCAAGTTCTCAGTGTCCACTTAGTGTTTATTTCAGGTTTGCTGGGCATACAGCTCATGTGTCCTTAGTACTTTCTGCCTTATGAGAGGGAATGGAAGACACCACAGGGGATAGAAGTGTCAGAAGTAGTTCATTTGTGAACTTTCATCCAGCATGATTTTATTGGAGGGCTGAAGAAATGTGAGAGAAACACATGCATGCATCCATTCTGTTCACATTTTGGACAGTCCTGGGATACACTTGGGAGAGAAATGGGACCTGGGATGGGGGAAGCAAGGCAGGTCTTGTTGAGCATGGGAAAGCAGCCAGGAATTCTCTGTAAGTGAACTCTGTGTTCAGCATCGTGTAGCATGATGACAGTGTGAAAAGCAGAACCCTCTTGTTAATTTAAAGGGATGGCAACTATTGATAGTGGATTTTTGATTGCTAAATAGATAGCGTATCTAAGTACATACAAATTTGTTCCATTTATAGTTGAAAGGAGACTGTTCTTGCTTTGTAGAACAAAGTGAGTTAAAGGTTGGTACTGCACCAACTCATATTCACTTTCTTAGCCCATGATAGGTAAATAATTGTTATTGGTTATTTAATTAATTTTATTAATTCTTCTTAAAAAAAAAAGTCTCATTATTAAATAAATAATATATATTTCCCAGTGTTTCAAAGGTCACTAGAGTGACTAGCAATTTGGGAGGGTCTTAACTTTTTTTGACCAAGTTTAAAGTACTTTAAATGGATTTTATGGCTCAGAGTTACTTGTTTAGTATACACACCTGAATACATATGGTTATACCTGCATATACAGGAAGAAGAGGGCTTCTTGTAAGGCTGCTGATCTAAAACTGATCCATGAACTACAACCAGTAGTTATATGATATATTATCAGTGTTTTAACTGAATACTGGTGAAAGTTGTAAGCAGATTCCCAAAGCACCTTATAAAATTTAGAGCACATTTTGTGGCTCTTAACCCAGTAAGCCTTATTTAGTGAATCAGCATTTTAAAGTAGCAAATACTGGCAGAGAAATGCCTTTGAGGCTCATACACTTAATGACATCCACCTGGCAACTAATCCCAAAGTAAATCTGAAGACAGGAATACAAAATTACTCTTAGTTTTAGAGCAAAGTTCAAACAGAATTTTTGAAGCATTTCAGGACATGGATTGGACCAGTTTGCACTTGCATGCACACTGGCTTATTTTTTTACATCTTCAGCAATACGCAGTATTCATCATTATGGCCCATATTTAGTGTATATTAAACTTCAAAATTACACTTTTAAAGTGATAGTTCACAGAATTATGATCTCCTGAGTCATTCTGGCCTGCAAAATACTAAATCATGAGTCAGATAAACAGTATTAGAATGTGTACTGTCTTTATTAATTCTTGTAATATCATCAGGGATGTGAAAAATTCTATTTTGAGTCACTCTTGTTGTGCATTCTTTTTTTCTCTAATAGATGAATTCTAAAGTTACATTTTTTGTAATTTTAGGAGCAGAATGTTTGAGTCAACTTATTCCACAGGAATGTCAATATAATTAGAACCAAAAAACCCTATACCTGATTGTAGCCTAACAATATTTCTCATTTTGAGATTAAAGACCAAGATGTATTTCTTTGTTTTCTATTTGAGTATATCCACTGTCTGTAAAACTAATGTACTTCATGGTACTTCTTGCAGAATTATTTGAAATTTCACCTTATGAAAATATCAAGGCAAAACTATTTACTGAACAACACATGGGCTAATACAAGCTTTTCTGTGCTAAAACCAGTTTACAAAACACATATCTTAACTTGTTATTTTATTAGTTTAGAAAAATAAAAATAAGAGCTGTGTTCTGGCTATCACCAAATCTGTCTGCAGTGTTTAATTAATTAATACTGTGTTGGTACCTTGCCTCCTGACATTAACAAAGCTATTTCTGTTTTTTCAAATCCAGCTTTTGGTGCTTTATTACACTAGCTATGAGCAGAAATATGTGCACTTAAATGGTTAGCAGTAACTCCAGCTCAGTGCTGGTTTAAAAACTGGAGACAAAGGGAAAAAAGGCAGTAACATATGCCCTTTTTCCCTCAGAGAAAAAAAGCCAGAAGCTATTCATTATCATGTTCTGTAAATGTCGTTTACTTCATTGATGTCAACTGTTTTGCTTTGTCTTTATCTCATTCCTGTTTACATATCAAACAGTGCTAAGAGCAAGGCAACTTTTCCTCACTAAGCAGAATTACATTGTCCTCTTATATTCACATGAGAGATCTAAGGATACTAAAATGTTTGTTGTAATTTCTTATTCTGTGACTTTGTAAACAGAGTAGAGATTAGTGGAATTTATTTTTTGAAAGGTAATGTCTTGGTTTTATACGCTCAATACCCTGCATCCCAGCAGCTTTGAAAACATATGTAAAGCTAGGAAGTCATTAATTTTCAGTCTGGCAAAACAGTCCTTAAGTCCAATGTTCAGCTATACCTAAATTGTGTCTTGGGATTTACCAAGTAGTCACAGGAATAGCTAACCTTTTAGAAAAAGATTATGTATTTCAGAGAAAGACTTCACAAATATTTAATGTGAGTGCTGTAAACTGACCTAGTTGTAAGAAAACTGGTTTTTAAATAGTCATATTTGTCTGTAACTAACACATATCTGAGATACTATAATTTTCGTCTGAATTTTAAGTAAAAATTAATTGATCTGGTAATAATGAATTTTTAGTGACAACCATTCTGCTTAATCAGAGCTACTACCCTGAACTGGATGGGAAGGAGGGAGGCAGTCTACAAAGAAAAGCCACACACTTTTCACATGATTGTGCAAGTACATGGTTCATTGGGCAGCACCCATAAGAGGAAGGAAGGGATTTAGCTTGTTAATCCATGCTTCTTAATACAATGTCACATTAAATGACACCCACAACATGCATATCAATTGTGTTAAAGCTGGAACCTGATTATGAAATGCTGCTTCATCCTCCTGTGATGTTGTCTCTCTTGAGAATTTTCTAGCAACACAGCATCAACTAATAAAGATTTTGTAATAATTTTTTGCTTTAGACTTTATATAAAGACAGGTAGAAGCAAAAGAGAAGTCTGTGGCTCATTGTGGAGTGTATCAGAGATACCTCAGATAAGAAAAAGTCCATAGCTGTGTTGGGGCTTCATCTGAGCTAAACAGCCTCACTTATCATGCCTGCTGTACTATACCTAGATCATACAGTTACAGGTCAGGAATCTTGATGGATCTTTGGATTCTGCATTGCATGTTGTAAATGTATGATAGGGTCATATACCTAGAAATTATGTAGGCAGTGCTTGGGACAGCTTGAAATCAAGGTCTCCAGTACTACTTTTCTCCTTCAGTCTCACTTACACACCTCATCTGCCTTTCTTTCTTAGTGAATCAGAGTTCAGCATAGGGTGTTAACCTATAACTTTGAGTTGTACTCATACTAAGGTTCGACTGAAATAGGTGGGACGAGGCATTGGTTTGAAGTTAGTTACACATAAATCTTTGGCTGAATTGGAACAATATACAATGGTGAAAGAAATCACTATTCTACTTCACAGTACATGTAAACGTGGCAAGAAAAAGGAAAAAAAAAATAAAATCTTCTTTCTTCTTATTCCAGTGACCTGAAATCACTAAATATGATGTTATGATGGCCATGGTCTGTGTCTGTTTTTGAACAATTGATGCAGCTTTTTAACACTGAGAGGATACTTGTGTGTGCTTTCTAATGACACATTTTAATTAAGGTCAAGCTGTAATAAAAACCTTTACAGTATTAGAAGTGTATAAATGCTTCCAACAGGCATTTCTGAATCCATTCAGTCTAACTGACGTGCTCTTCTTTAGGTTATGAGCACAGTTTTTCTCCCAGTTGTCTATAAAACTCACTCATTGAGAAGCTCATGCAAAACAAGTGACAAGTCAGTTCTGTTTCCTGCCTATCATCACAATTAGAAAGAATTTGGACACCTCTGTGTGAAGGGAGATATATGCAGAAAATCGTATCCAGAGTGAAGATGATGGTTTGAAATGGCCTGGTTTGAAACGGCCTGGTTTCATTTCGTTTCTTTCTTCTGAATTTCTTTAACCGGACAGTGCATAATGGTTTTGGAGAACTACTACGTGACAGGTTTCCACATGCTTACAGAATAATACATTAAAAAAAAAAAAAAAAAAAAAAAAGGCATTCACTTTTGATTGTTTAAATGAGAACAAAAAACATTCTTGCTTGTATAAATAAATATGAGGTATCAGGATCTCAGCTTTAATAGCTATTTTGAATTGGTGAATGAATATAAAGAGTTTTATTTGTATGTCATTTTTATAAAAGAAAAAAAGGGATTTATAGATAAAATCCAGAATTTCTGATTCATAACATGATCTGAAGTGGCTTGCATTGCCTAATTAAATATGGATACAGAGTCATGTATTTAGTGATTAGTTTATCTTAAATATTAATTCTTTGCTCATTCCATGTAAATTCTTTGCCCAATAATCTTGAATTCCTATTAGCAAAGTAAATGTACTAAATCATGTGGTAAATTGTGCTAGAATAGGAGTTAATACTATTCTGTTTCTCTAGGGGTTAGTTAAGAGTTTATCCTACTAGAAGCAGAGAAATGACATGTGGGCAAGTGAATCAGCAGAAGAAAGAATTTCTCACCAGAACCAGTTGGCTGAGTATCTCAGAAAAAAACAGATTATGACGTTCAGCCCTTCTCATGCATTTGTTTGGGTGTTTTTTTTGTTTTGGGGTTTGGTTTAGTTTGGTTTGGTTTTTGTTGTTTTTTTGGGTTTTTTTTAAATCTTTCACCAACTAAAGGAATATAAACAGACAAAAATAATGTTTTCCTTTGCCTTTGGTTTGAAAGGGGCCTCCAGAGATCTGGTCCAACTCTTTGTATCAAGACAGAATTTACTGTGCAAACAGACAGTTCTTTGAAAATCTATTGCAACAGCTGTACAAAAGAAAGAGAAAACTTAACTGATTTGTAAGCTAATGCCAGGGCAGTTTTATCTGTGTTCACATTCATGTTCCCAGTTCTTACCAGGAAGATAATTCTATCACTTCCAAATCTTTAAACTTGTGATTTTCTGCATCGGGATAATATTTGGAATCAGCAAAGTTTCTGTTGTGACTTTCAGCCCTTCCCTTTTTTCAGTTCATACAGCATAAGAAATAAGTCTAACTAAAGTAAGCTTGAGTTCATTTAGTGTACACTTTTACCCAGAAGCCCAGTAGAATAAATCTGAGTGATTATGTGCAAAAAAAGGGTTATTTTTCAGTCTTCTTGGTAGACTTAATAATAAATAATTTCTTGTGGAAGGTACAAACCATTTATTGTTTATACAAAATCAAGTTAAGTTAACTTGGAGATGGTGGTGGTGATCACAGCATGTATCCTGACAATTATTTTGATACAGCTTGCATGGGATGTCTTTGACAATTTCAGGAGTTTGGCCCTGTGCCTCAGCTTTTCCTAAAACATCTACTGAGAAACTTCTGATGTAGCAATAATAATATTTTTCCAGGTATTTTGAAGGTATTAAAAAAAAAAAAAAAAAAGAGGGGGTTTCTTCTAAAAGAGGTTTTCTTTGGTTTCTGGCTCATAGAAGATGATCAAAGTGTCTGGAAGTTTTGTGATGGTGATTCTCTGAGCTGTTCATATCAGTTTTTCATAAAATTTACAGTCAATTTCTCTAAAATTTTAGTTTTCTTAAAATTTTAAAAGAGAAAGTCTATTTAGAAGTTGGTGTCAAAAACATTTATTTCCAAGGCAAGAAGACATTTTTCTCCTCATAAAATAATAATACTGTTCTATTTCAACTACTAGATAAACTAGTGGAAAGAATTTCTGACCTAAGCAGAGGAGTTACAGTGCATAAATACGATCTTCCTATTTTGACTCATTCTTTGGTAGGGCTCTAATGTTCAAGATTGTTCTGATTTTAGAACACTATCATCCCTTCAGGTATTAAACAATGCAAATTTTTAAGCAAAATTTACTTGTCCTCTGATGTCTTATAGCTCTAACACCTGTGTTCAATTTTTGTGTTTTAGGGACTATTCAAAGGTCAAGGTAATGTCCCTTACATTTCAAGACCTACCTTTTCTTGGTCTCCCACCTTTCTGGGGCCACAGTTCCTGGTTTTATATGAGATTTAAACAAACTCCAAATCCCAACATATCTCCAAAATAAGTTTAATGTGTTTCACAGGATCCCAGAATAATCCAATTTGGCAGGGACTTCAGGGAGTCCCTACTGAGCAGGGACTCTGAGCAGGGCCAGCTGTGAGAACACATCAGGTTGTTCAGAGCTTTGTCCAGTCAGGTCTTGAAAATCTTGAGGCATTGTTGTGTCTTTGCTCACTCAACCAGCCCCTCACATCATGTCTCTACCCCTGACCCCTGAGGTGGCCCTTCATTGATCTCACTCCACTTTATCAGTGTTTTCTGTGTACTGTGCATGGAAAGCTGGCTGCAATATGTAGATGTCGTTCTAAGAGTGAGTGCTGGGCAGGGGGAAACAACCCCCAGTCTCCTGGCAAGGCTTCTGGTGATGCAGTGATGCATGCTGGGGAGCTCATCAGCCCATTTATTCCTTCCCAGATGCATAGCTTTTTGCTTGTCTTTGCTGAATTTCACAGAGTTCCTGTTGGCCCATTTCTTCAGTCAGGCAGCCCTACTCTCCAGCATGTTGGCGCTTCCTCCTAGTTTCATGTCCTATGCAAACTGGATATGAATGCAGTATCAAAGCCCAGAAGTGTGTTAGAAATTGTCTTCATATCTTAGTTATCCTATGGTACCTTCACATATTCCGTCTCCTTGAAATTAGGTCATATCTCTAAAATCTGTTTTGTGCTCTACTGTGCTATTCTTGTGCATCCCTCAGGTCAGCTGTGTACAGTAGTGGTGTTTCCATGTCCGTAGTTTTTAGCCCAAAGCACTGTAGGAATTTTCCGCTTCGCGTTATCTTTGTCTTCTGTAAGTTACATTTAGTGCACTCTTTTGCTCTTAATTCTATTTTCTGATAGATTGTTTCTGTTGCTTTCCTCTGGGTTTTCTCTAACAGATCATTTCCCTGAAATGGGATGCCCCAAATGGCACAGAACAGTCCAGTTGAAGCTTCGACATGCTATTTCATGATTCTTATATTGGCATATGTAAATGAAGGGTGTTACATATGATGATTACTTTTTTTTGCATTATCAAGGTATACTTGGCTCTCATTTAGCTGCACTACATGCTTTTTGATGATCCACTGCCTAATCAGCTTTACCTGCCTTGAATTTACATTCAGACATCCCTTTGTCTTATTCTATTATTGTTTGCGGTTGAATTGTATCTTTATAATAGTTATTTGTGTTTGGCTTAACTCCTTGACAAAATGTGCTTTCTTCTGCTCTCTGTCACTTTCTCTGACCAATAAACTAGCATAACTTTATTGAGCCCCTTGCTTCTGTCTGAGTTTTTGGGTCTTTTCTCTGTTAAAGATATGTCTTCTCTTTCTAATCTGAGCACAGACCAGAAGCTTCAGAATACTCTGAGATCTCAAATGGGCTAATTTTCTAAGTATAAACAATTAGAAAATAAAGTCTTTTTGCCTACAACAAGAGTTCTTTTACAGAAGATCTTAACTGTGATCACTGAAATCCTACAAGCAACGTTTGCTGCACTATCATCTGTTATAAACTTTCAAGACTTGCAACTAATTTTGAATTGTTTCTCTTACATCAAGCCTGCTATAGCCCAGAAAGCTTTTTGACAAAATGCAGATGTGTCAGCACTCATCCTCCATCAGGAAAGGAGTCAAGTAGGAAGCACCTAGATGCTAATAAAAAAACCAAAACAACATCAAAAAAACACAAACAAAAAAACTCCAAACAAACAAAAACCCCAAAACAAAAAAACCTTTTTTTTCTATTGTAGGGCTTTATCCTAAAATTTTTTGGTGACTTACAACAACTTGATATAATCCCACGAAGGCATTTTAATTTTTTTTATTTTTTTTTAATTATTCATTACAGAATGATTTTACTTCAGGAAAGCCTTCTGAAAAGAAGTGTCCATCTGATGAATCCATGCTTTCTCTCCATCTTTAATTGGAACCCAGCTCTAACTGTCCTGACAAAAGGGAATTTCTGATGAAGTGGGCAAAACTTACTAATCTCATTCAGACAGTTTCACTGTCAGATATGACTTGAACCACTGTAATGAACCAGTATTTCTGTATCATAGCCATGTGCCTATAGGTGCATGGCATAAAGTGACTGTTCTTAAAGAATACTTGAACGTTTCAGATGCCATATTCTACAAATGCAAAGTGGTTAGGATACTGCTTTGGTAATGTTTCACTTACTCTGTTAGTGAAATATCAATATTATAATCCTTAGGATTGCTACTATGGGATCCTTGGACAAGCCCTGGCATCATTGTGGTCAGCATTGTGTACCAAGGTTGTCTTTGCTCACTTCACAACTACAAACAATAAAACTTGAAATACTTTGTGATTGTAATTGTCCACAGAGTAGATTAGGGCAAAATATAATTTATTTTTCAACCTTTATTTGCTACAGGTCAGAAGAGTTCCCTGCATACATCAACAGTTCATATTTCCCTTGAAACACGTAACTGCAGTGTAGACTTTGATGACTATAGCTGGGACATTCACACACTAAATTCTGATCAGAGTATGAGCTAGATTTTCAAGACTGGGGAGTAAGTCCATTGCCAAAAGATGATTGTTTTCTGGCTCTGCTTCAAAATAGAAAGAAAACATGTTTTTGAAAACCTGCAGTATTTTTGAGCTTCCCACCTAAAGAAGGTGGGGAAAAAAAATTCCAGAGAGGACTGTGCTAATAAGCTTTTCTGCCTCAGCATGCACTAACTGGGCAGTGGCAGCACTTCCTTACCAGGGACATGGAACATGAAGGTTCAATATCCCCTCATGCTGTAGGTGCTTTAAGCTCACTTGGAAATGGATTGCATGACACAGAGAGTTGGAAAGCTCCAGATCTGTTTTGTGTATCATGCTATGAAACCAGAAAAAGTAACCAGTAACCAGAAAAAGGGTACTCTCTTCTCAAATAGATCCCCTAATTATCAGATTTGAAACTTGTTTATTTTTCTCTTTTCATGGATTTTATAAAAATGCAACAGTTCTAATAGGAAACAGAAATTACATGTTTTGTCTGTGTGTAATGAGGGAGATTACTTCATTTGATATTAAATGCTATGGGGTTAAAGTTCAAAAGAAAATTAATCAATGTAAATCAAATATTGTTTTGCTGAGTTTCTGTCAGAGCAGCAAGCCGATAAGTCAAAACTTTTCTTTTTAGTCTTAGCTTGTCTCAGCTAGTTTTAGTCTCATTATTTGCTCAATCATCCAAGCAGAGAATTATTTGTTTGAACAAAGTTTTTAACTAGTGTGGTTCTGTAAGAAATTTTGAAATATGCATATGTCACAAAAAGTCAGTATTGTTCAAGTAAGCTGACATACTTATTTCTTTTTCATATTTGAGATGTATGTACCAAATTTTGAATAATTGTTATGATGTGAAAGAGTTATAATGAGAATTATAAGGTAAACTGGTAAGGTAATTCAATAATTGAATTTAAGAATTGAATCTCATAGTAATTACTTTCTTATATTCTTGGGTGCACTAGTCACACCCTTACCTGAAAATTTTATCTATGTTGTCATTTGGATGATGTTTGAAGCTGTATATTATGATAAGCAATATACTGAAAAATTACCACCATTGATTTTTCCTTATTAATAGTATTTTTTTTTCCTTTTAGAGACTAGAATATATGAGATTACTACAATGCTGCAAATTAGAAATGTTAGAAGAAAAAAAATCTGTAGTCTCTTTTACATTTCTCAAGGAATTGTCTATCTAATGTAGCATTTCACTTTACTGAAAGTGACTATACTACAATTAGATTAGTTTATCTTCTTTAAAAACCATGTGTTTTGTGAATCAGTTTCTTTTTTTTTTTTTTTTTAATAAACAGTTACTGATCATATCCTTAAAACTTTTTTTGTATGCTGATGAACTATTGAAATATCGACATGGGGTAGCATTTATACAAATGGTTAGACAGTCAGCAGAAACGAGTTAATTACTAGAAGTGCAAAAACTGTTTGGTTTGTCACTTTTACCAAAGATATAAATATCATTTGTCTGAGTAGTATCTTCAATTAAAAGGCTCAACTTTGTCCAAAATCTAAGAATCTTTTTCTAAAGCTACAGTAAACTAATGTGAATGTGCATTTGCAGAATGAATTTACATTCAGAGGTATGCCAGTAAGCATAGTAAAACTATGCTAAGTAAACTGGTGCACAGCCTGCATGCATCAGCTATTATGGAATGTGAACTCTGGATTGTATAGCAGCAGTACCTCTTTTACTACAATTTTCAGCAACAAAGAATTCAGGAGACACCAGGTCTGGTTTACATTTGAACACAGACCATCTTGTTGGAAACACAGGAACATTTACACACACTCAAGTAACAGCATAGGTTTTCGCAGCTATAACTCTATAGGTCACAATAACAAAGATCTAAAGGCTCCATGGTAGGTTCAAAGTCTAAATTTTAAGCAATTTAGTTCCTCTTCATCACTAACAATGCCATTTTGTCCAGACCACTTGAATGTCAAAACACAAAAATATGCTATAAATACAAGGAAAACTACACATCCTCGAAAAAAATTTACTTTTCTTGCAATAATAATGTATTTGCAGTGAAGGAACCTATTATTATTAGGACTGTTGCATTGTGACACATCTCTTTCTCCTTTCCTGATTTCTGTAAGGGAGGTAACAATTTAAAATTTGTTCTGCACTCTAGTTTGTAAGCATAAATAGGTAATAGTAGTAATATTGTTACAATGAGTGTGTCAAGCCCTTTTTGTCCTCAAGATCTTTAAGGTGGAAAGAAGGAGATGCCAGATGTTTTGTAGGAAAAAAAAGTAAATTTATTCCTATGTAAATGTTAACTATGTCTCTGAGGTGGAATGAGCTTAATAATTAGCAAAATGTGTTTCCTTGTATGGCTAGGATATATTATGCTACACTGTTTATTTACTTTAGTTTGTGTTGTATGATATCCATCAACAGTTCCAAATACTCTGTACAATTCATCCATCCTTAGTGGGCATATACTATATATAATGTTTCTAACAAATGTGCATATCTTCAAAGCAATGTTTTATATTTCATTAGTCCTTAAATAGTTTGGAAAATGAGTGGGCCTCATGAAATGTTCTAAAAGAATTTAATTGCTTTTAGACTGGGGAAACTGATTCTAAATTGAAGTGCACCTTAGAAAATGTCCAACTGCATCCCTCTCCAAGGGTACCAGTACATCTGCTGATTAAATCTTCAGGACATATATTACTGGGAAAGTCAGATTCTCTTCCAACAGGCATGTCCCAGCGGATGCTGCAGTTTATGAATGGGTTGTTAGAGCCACAGGCACCTGGTCTGGCAGGTACCCAGTTTGCCCCCTGCTGTATCAGCAAGAAGTGCTTGTGCTGAAGGCAAGAACTGACACATGTTGGTTCATATCACAGCTCAGCTCTTTCCTCTCAGGGAGTGAATGTTCTGTGTCACTCTGCTGTGCTGCAGCCTGCTTTCATACGTGTTGGTAGTGTTCACACACCTTTTTGCAACATCAGTACCCACTAGCATGTCAACTGTGAGAAAAAGTACTGGTGAAATGGGGTTGCTCAAAAGAGGGAAGTGTGGAATATTCTCTTCACAGGACAGGAAAGACTACTCCATGCTCAGTACAGAGAGAGACAAAGAGTTATTTAAGGAGAACACCATTGAGGAGGAGGGTTTTTTTACAGAAATGGCCATATGCTTCTAACTCCTCCAACCATTCAACAACAGGATATTTTGACAGCAGAGTAGCTGCTTCTGTAAGTCTCCCAGTTACGGATCAAAAATGCCACTGACACATGATGCATAACACGTTACTGATATAAGCTCATGCAACAGATCAGAACAGTGGAAAATTTTCTGATGGATTAGCCTTTATACCAATAGGTTCTATGCCAGATTCAGTATCAGATGTATTCTAGGCTCCCCTTTGAACCTATAGGGAATGTAAAAAAAAAAAAAAAAACACAAAAAAAAAACACAAAAAAACCCACAAAAAAACCCAAAAAACCCCATAAAACTGGCCTATACTTTGTATCATCTGCTCTAGCTGGTTTAACAGCTCTGCTGTCATTTGTATCTACCTGATTCTGAGAAAATGAATGTTTTTAGTAAGCTCGAGGAACCAGTGCTGTGCACTGGCAGTGATGCTCACAGACCAATGTTCTCAATGGTTAATTCACCAGCTTTATCCACTGATGTGAGGCTTGTTTGTACTTGAGGTATCTGCTGACTGAATCCTCCTGTGGTTGCAAAAAGTGCTTATGCACCCAGGAACACAATCTTTTTCCCCCCATCATTCTTCTTCTGCCCACCTGCTAGGGTAACTTATGCCTTTATTGCTGCAAGGGAAGTCCATGCTCTAAATCTGGTATCAGTCAACTATAAAGGGACTTTGTGTTTCTTTGTGTGTACCACTTAAACTTCATTATCAGTTAGAAAAGTGCAAATAATAAATAATTCTTGCTACAGGCATTCACATAAAATGCCGTCTTTATAAAAACAACGACCTTTACTAGAGCATTGCCAGACCTGCTGTAGCACTAGGAGTTTTATTTTGAAACTATGTCTCCTTTATAGTGCTATTAGAATAGTATTATAAACAAGAATTGTCAAAAATTAAACCAGAATTGTTTCCTATAGTTACATGGCAGAGCATGGACTGAACATTAGTAGAGAGCAGAATAATTGTAGAGAATTTTCGTTGTGATTGTGGTGAAGGCATGAAGGGTGGAGTGTGTGTAAATTGTCCACCTTAGTTGTTGTAGTGATGCCATTATTTGGATATAGGTGTGGGGAATTCTTTTACTTATCCAAGTGACATTTATGAAGATTGTAGATTGTGTGATGGATGTGTATTTTAATGATAATGATAATTTAATGGTAATGATAAAAGAAAACATCATCTTACATCTCAGCATGATGTAATTTAAAGTCAGATCCCATGAGATAATTCAGACTCCTCACTCTTAGTCATTTGAGTTGAATACTTTTTAAAATACAGCCCATAGACTTATTTTGAGAGTTAAAATACACTGTTGTACAGGTTAGATTGCTGCACTTTTCTGTCTTAATATAGTTTCTGTTCAATCTGTTTTGTGTTATTACTCTTTTATGTTGCTTCTTTCTGTTTTTCTTTCCTGAGTTAGCTGCTGCGCTAGGTGTCTCTCTTTCTCTCTTCTAATCATTATTTTTGGGAAGATTCATAGTATTTCCTTTTGCCTCACAGTGTGCAAAGCAGTGGAGCTTAAGGGCTGTACACTTACTACTCTATATACATAGTTACTACTTTGTTCTAAGGATGTTGCATATACCCATCACCCATTCAGCTCCTAAGGGAACGAATGATTGTCGCACTTCAGAGCTCATCTATTTCCTAGCAGCAGGAGGGGAATTTAAAGCTGTCAGTTATCAGAAGTTCTCCTCAAATCTTCCTTCTGAAGAGGAATCTCTGGTAGTGCAAAAATGGCAAAACTGGCAGTGATATAAATTCAATCTGAAGTTTTAGCTTACATATAAGGCTAAAGTTGGGGCTGGAGGTCCTAAGCAAAACTTCAAAAAAGAAATGCAAAACCTTCTGTCACTGGTACTGTTCTCTCCAAAGGCTGAGAAAACTCTCTAATAAACCTCTGGTTAGAAATGCAAAGCTGGAGTGCACCTTCAAAAGTTTGATCATGTACCAACCTTGTAAATGCCATATATTCTGTTTTTCCTCTGTGCAGGTATCTAAGCCAGACTGTACTGGAAGACACGATGTCAACATCCAACCCTCAAAACAGGGAGAAACTAACCATATTAAAACAAGCTCTAGGTGCTCTGGGCTTCAATAGCCTGGTAAGTTGCACAAGCTTATGTTATTTGTGGCAAAAATCATCATATTAGTTAAAAACAGGCCATAAGGAACTCTCACTGATAACCTTTTGGAGGGAAAAGAATCACCTTTCTGTATTTTTTTTTTTCCTGTTGGTTAAGACCTTGAAACAATATACAGTACTTGCTCACTCCAGGGAAATTACTGTAATCACTTTTAATTAGACACAGAACCAACAATGTAAATCTTTTTAATTCTTAAAGATTCACAAAACAGCTTCAAGATATAATACCCTGAACAATTAAATTACATAGATAAAAAGAAACAATCAAGTCCCATGTGACAGACATCTCATAAAGACCACCGGCATTTTTTCCTCTTCCTGATTATCTGCCTGTCCTTTTTAATTTTGTGAAACACACATATGCTAGCAGCACCTGAAGTAAATACATATTTAGTCAAAGAAAATTAGAGCTGGGTAACTTGAAAGAGCTGACTTAACTCCTCAAAAGCAACAAGAAGATAGGCCAGATATTTGTCTTTGAGCCTATAAAACTAATGAGGAAGATAATTTGGAAAATTAATCAAGAAGAGGTTCTGGGGGACAGAGGTATGATGGAAATCAGAAGAAATGGAGGGATGAATGCAAGGACTCATGTAAACTATGTAAATCCCTTCAGGATACTAGAGTGTTTAACTATTCCCCCATATTTCTTAAATATGTATATGCAACCTGAAAAGGTGCAAATCATCTTCAAGCCTCCTCTGTATTCAGGAAGTGTTAAAGTAACCATTTAGGAGACTAGAAATCTGTGGAAGTCCGGTGTACTGCACACTGATCTCCTGTCCTGAAGATTAGAGGGGAATATGTAAAACACATTCCTAAAATTTCTACCCAATACTTCTGAGGTACATAGAAAGGTCTGTATTTGTTATTCCTTGACTACCTAGCCACATTTCAAGATAAATTATCTTTTTGAAGAATTGTGTAAAGAGTCCTTGCCAGCCTTTGATGGTATCTTTCAAACTATGTTAACATTTATTAAAAACAATTGTTTTAAAGGTAAGGGAACATGCATCTTAAAGAACAATGAGAAAATGTTTGAGAATCTGGAATATGAGGTAATCTTGAGGCCTTACCAGAATCACCAGAACAAACAGCTACCCCAGCCTGCTCCCGTTCAGTACTGTACAGTCAGCCCCAAGTCAGTTCTGAATGGTCTGACTTCCAAGCAAGGAGTATGCTGTACTAGTGTGCCATTTCATCTTGCCTAAGCTATCATACCAAGGAACAGGGTGTAGCCCCCTAGTTTAAATGCCATATTAACATGACAGTTCTTCTGTTTTAGGAGTAGTCTTATTCAGAATTTGCCTGTGTATATTGGGGTTTTTTGAATCTTCAACTTTGGTGTTGTGTAATAGAAAAATATACTGTTACCCTATTTATATCTGTCTCATACAGTAAGAGACTGAAGAACTTGTTTTAAAATGTAGTTTAGAGAATCAAACTTGCTTAAACAGCATTAGAGGTGCTATAGTCCATCCCAGAAAGACTGTAAGCTTTTTTAATGCCCTTTGATGATGAGCATATTTATTAGGGAAAGGAACAAAAAGAAAAAAAGAAGAAAACTTGTGAATAAAGAATACTGGTCAAGTATTTCATTAGTAGTGTATTTTTTAATCTTATTCTGCAAATTGTGGTACATGAGGGTTCTCACTGTCACTTCTGCAGTTTCAGTAGAATTGGTTTCCAAATACTATTTTTCAAAAATATTTCAAGACTTATCAATTAACTTTGCTATGCATAATGACATATAATGTTATAGTGGATATCAGGTTTCCTCAATTACAATTCTGAAGAAGCACTTTTAAAAAACCCTCAAAAAAACCTTAAAAAAACTTCCCAAAACACACAATCCTTCCCATATCTTAGCATTTAAGGTTCATATTTAATGTATCACATTTTTTCTTGAATTTAAAAATATTTTAGAAATAAACAACCAAACCAAAGCAACGCAAGAGTGTTAGTTTTCTGCTTGTTGTGATAAAAATGAGACCAGGAAAAATCTGCCCTCTAAGTTACCTACTTCATAATATTAGAGATATCAGAAAAGACCATACAGTCATGGAGGAAAAAATTGTGAAGGCAAGGGAAGTTGCTTTTGTTTCTTTAAGACCTTAATTACAGCTTTTACTACCAGGAACCTGTTATAATTTAGAGCTAGACGCTTTGTTTGTGAATGCAGTTGGCTGAGGTAAAAAACAAACCTTGTTATTCCCAGATACAGAAATTGTCTCACTGGAAATTCTCTATGGAGAAGATACATTTATTTCTTGCACAAATAATGCATCTGTTAAAAATATTTCAGTATTTTTATCACATTCTGAAAAAAACTCTTTTAACCTAGCAGTTAATGTGGCTTACATTAAAACAAAAGGAATAAGAGGTAATTTTATTGGTTTATGTCCTAGATAGGTTCTAGTTTGATTTCTAAATCCAAATTTTCTGTTAATAATTCACACATTAATACTTTTAACTTAGCAAATGCCAATGATACAAACTAGTAGAATTTCTGTTTTTATAAAGCATTGCCTTTCACAGACATGCCTGACAGATCTGTTCTTTATCTTTAATTCTGCATAAAATATGTGCAGGAGGTGGAGAACCTGTTCGTAATTCTCTCAGCAATTCTGCATCTTGGAGACATTCGCTTTACGTCTCTGACAGACGCTGAGACAGCATTCGTGTCAGACCTGCAGCTACTGGAACAAGGTCAGTAGGACATGACCTTGGAGCATCGCCTGCTTGGTCCCACAGCAGGGAAGTTGCACTGTTCCACCAACAGATGGAAACACAATTCCAGGGAGACCAAGAAAAAATGACTTCTGAAAATTAATAAGTTACTGTGGCAAGACAGTATCCAACTGACTTGGATGTTTTATAAACTATGGATTTTTATGGGATGAAATAAAATGCCAGTGTTGCAAATTATCTAATTAAATGTCGTATTTGATGCTATCATTTGCCAGAAGAAATTGTACAGAGCACTTTGTGCTGTCTTCTTTTAAAATGCTTTTACGCTGCTTGTCAACAGCTGAGCAGTTTGCTTTGAATTGAATTCCTTACATTCAAAATCTATGTCTTAAAAAGGTCTCCTGTTTCCATGCTTTGAAGTTTGCCCTCTTGGTCACTAACAAATTTCCTTCACGTGGCCTACAGATACAAAATGTCAATAAGTAGCATACCTTAACTCTAGGACAGGATAAAGTCTGCCAAAGCATGGGGAAAGTCCTGAGTAGCCTTTAAAAGGGGAAGAAAGCTGGACTGTAATATACAGATACATTCAAACTTCACAAAGTACTGATTATAGTAATCCAATTTTATGTGTTCATTAATTTTAATTACTCCTATGACAGCACCTTTTTCTTTCATGTGTGAGTTCTTTCACTATTCAAAAAATAGCATCTATAGAAGAAAATCTGTTATAAAAAACGAAATATGCAGTATAGCCCAAATCAGTCTTTCTTTAAAGTTTCTTCTCGTTTCAGTGGCAGGAATGTTACAGGTTTCTCCAGATGAGCTTGCTTCAGCCTTAACAACTGATGTTCAGTATTTTAAAGGTAATCTTTTCCAAACTTACATTATCATAGATCAGACCTGGTGGCATTTTGATCTATCTGATTTGAGAATTTTAAAAGCTGATGATTTTCATTTCTTGTATGACCTTGTACATATTCTCTCTGAGGAATATGTAGGGGGGATCTGCTGTGCAGTAAATCAGACTGGGCCACTGAATTAGAAATGTCTTTGTAATATGGAGCAAAGCAGTTTCACAGTGTGATGCTGATGGACTTAGCTTGATTAATCTTACATAAGTGTGTCAAGATGATAATAAAGTGTGCCAAGATATTAATAAAGAATACTAGTGAGAACTAAAGTCAACAGGAGTGTCTTGGAAAAAAAGGATCTGGAAAAAATATTTTCAGTAAAATTCTAGTTCTGTGTGGTACTCATACACGTTTCTTTTGAAGAAAGTATAAAGGCACGTAATTCCAAACTGAAAATCTTTTGAGTGTTGACAGTCTTCTCATCTTGCACTGGAGGCTTCAGAAAAAAAACTAGCACTGTGTAAATGTTTGGCAAGGGAGAAATAACTGTAGCTAAATTTACTATAACTAAAATTACTTAAGGCGAACTTCACAGCAGGCTTTCATCTCCATTTTCTGCTTTCTCTCTTAGGAGACATGATTGTACGGAGGCACACTATAGAGATTGCAGATTTTTACCGGGATCTCTTGGCAAAATCTTTATATGGTCGTTTATTTAGCTTTTTAGTCAACACAATCAACTGCTATCTTCAAAATCAAGATGAGACTGGCAGGTAGGAGTGCCATTGTGAACTACTAGGTGTTCCATTATCTGTTCTAATCCAGATCCATAAAAGAAACATAATTCCATTAAATGGTGGAATGTAATGCATAATGATAGAATTTTAAGGCATTTTATGATAGTATGACCTATAGTGATGCTTGTATCTTTAAAGCACTGACCATTCCTTCAAGTTGTTTCTTCTTGTATTTATTTGCTTGTGTAGGGGGACATGGTGCTTTATGCAGTAATCTAGATTGGTGGGTTACAATTAGTAGCTTTTTAAGAGTTGACAATACAGAATGAGCTAAGTCTTTCAACATGCAAAAAGCTGCCTGGTGGGTTTTTTTACTGCAGAATATACTTGTTCTTTCTTCCCAAAACAGTGACCTTAGCACAGAGTGTTAAAAACAGAATTTTATTCAAAGGCCTTTGAATGTTTAAACTTCACTGAATGAAATGCTCTAAGATTATTGTCTAGGTTATCAACTGCTAACTTCAATTCTCTTGCTATCCAGTGTGGTTTCTTGAAAAAATGAATGCTAATTAATGTGCATCAGTGAAGTAGTCAAGAAACAAATTAAAGAAACACAGTAAAAAAAAGGAATCTCAGTAGAAACAAAGTAACAAACTAAGACAGTAAGCCTAATTAGATGCTTAAGTGCATGTGACTTAATCAAGGTTCAGCATCTCACATGCTCAGCTGAGCTTTCTTAGAAATGCAAAATACAAGTGTCTTAGCGTGGAGGTAAATGATAATCCACAAATGACAGATGCAGAACTGTCAAAAAAGTATTTTTTCCTTATATCATATCACCGCTGGCTTCAAAGGGCGAATATTTATAACGTGCCCTCTTTTAGAGTTTGGGGACTTCACAATCTTATTTTTATTCCTATTTGTAGACCAACTAGTGATAAATCTCATTTCTCTTCTGTGGGTGTAGCGAACAGAAAAGCTACCATGCCTGAGTAACTCAGAGCCTTCTGCACCTAAAAGCTTACTGTCATTTTGCATACCACCAGAGTGCCTCGCTTTCCTGCTGGATGCAAAGGAAAGGTTTGCCAGTAACATGGAATGATTTTACTTGTCTGTTTCTGACACCAAGACAGAGCAACTTTCCAATCCATGTCCTAATTTGAAATACTCTGTTTATAATAAGGAAGAACAGTAGCATGAGGTCACAATTCTTCCTCATTCATTCCTAGAACTTATGGAACATGGGTTTAGCTCAGTGAGTGTCTGTGACAGACAACAATCCAGCTCAGGCATTGCTAATTACAGTGAGATTTTTTTGTAGTGGTTGTTGAGGAAAAAATTTAGAATCAATATATTAAAAATCTGTTAAAATTATTCAAAATAATTTTTCAATGCGTAATTTGCAATTTTGCCACTTGATATCTCCTGGTCTTTCAGAATAGGGTGTTGTGTATCTCTGTTGTTATTATAAACGTATAATTTCTATATATCATAGCATCTTCAAATACTGAAAGTCAAAGTTGTTTGTATATTTACCTTTTAGTGCACTAGGTAGAAGAAGTGACTATTTCTGCCTGTGAGGTAACTTGAAGACGATGTGATGTTGTAAGTCCTAGCTAAAACAGGACAGTTGTTTGCTGTTGTCAGGAATGAGGAATTTGCAATAGTCTCCTCTTGCTACATATTATACCTATGTTTGAAAAGGGAGAGTTCTTCATTTAGGCTGGTTATAGGAAGCTAACCAGCTCAGGATTAATTGACAGTACTGACAAGACATTAAAATTTAGTAGGCCAAAATCAGCCTCAGATCCCTTTCCAAACTTGAAGCTAACTAGCTTATTTTAAGTGAAAATTAAGTTGATCATCCTTCACTGATATTTCAACCTCAGTTGAGTTAGCCCACTCCCAGTTTTTTTTTGGTCCAGCCTAATCATATTTAACTGAGAGTAGTAAATCAGGGCACAGCATGCTTCTAAATGCATGTTGGGTTACTGAATGAATCTCTGATTTGTGATTCAGTTTTACTTCATACACATCTGGGCAACTTTATCACTTAGCAGCATTATACCTCCAATTTGGTGAACTTTAATAAACCTCTGTGTAAAGATCCACCCAAGACATTAACTTATGTGACTAAGTAAGTCTGACCCATTTCAGGCTACACTTCATTCCGTGGTTGGAAACTGACAGAGTTACTACTTATCAGATGGGATGAAGCCTCACCAGAAATCTGGAATAAGGTTTCTAACTCAGTTCTCTTGTTTTATTGTCAGGCAGCTTAACTGTATTTCCATCCCACTTCAGTGAGAATTTATGAAGCAATAAAATTAAATTTATTGGCTTAGTAACTCTAAGAGAACCATTTGATCTTGGCATTTTTATGGAATCTAGTTATCCATATTTAACTTTTATGGTGCAAATACTTGATTTTTGTCTTTAATATTGATTTATATTTACTGTAAGATAGCTTGTCACAGGTTTCAGGCAAAATAAAAGCAATGATAAAGCAATGATTATCATTACATCTAAGGGAAGGGGAGGTGATTCTGTGAATGACTGCAAGGACCAAGCTCTAAAGGTATGAAGCAGAGGAGAGAAATGTTGCCAGAACCCAGGAAATTCATTAGTTTTTAATACTATTCAATAGGTATAAAGCAAGAATTTTGATGATGTTGTTAAGTGAAATAATACACCCTTAGAAATGTTCTCTTTCATAATAACTTACTTATAATTTTGTCTAGTTTTAACAAAACTATAACCCTAGATGCTAGTTTAGATTGATTGCAAGGTCTGAGGTTTGTTACTTTATTCGTCTTGGTATTATTTAAAAAAAAAAAAAAAATTGACTGTGGAGAAACTATTTTGCTGTAATTGACCCCTAGAATGAGATTAGAAGAAAGCTATTAAAATTTCTCACAGGTGCTTATAATTATTTTTTTAATTATTTGTATTTATCTTCACTCATCTATATCATTATTCCCTTTTCTACTGATTTTATTGTTATCAAAACAGTCTAGGTGAACTTCTTCCCAAGACTCCTAACACTTCAAAGTTTGCTCCTGTTTTACTTCCATTCAAATAAATATTCTGATTTTCAGTTTTGTACATAAGAGACTGGCATTCTTGGTAGCCTAAATGTGGCATTTCAAGGTAATTGATTGCATGTTGGTAAAGCTGGATATAGTGATCCAAATGAGTAATGAAATGACTTCAGACAATGTTCTAAGAATTCCTGATTCATTCTGCAAGAGGACTTTTAATTTCTGGGAATTTAAGAATGTCTGTGAACTCTTGTGAAATACTGTTTTTCTTTACTGATGGAAAATAAGCTAATTAGGTGTACACGCTTGAGAAAATCTTGATATTGTGTTCCCTGCTTGCTAGCTGGTAGAAGGTATGTTGTTTTATTGCCTGTTAGCAAAGAGTTGCTTTGTTAGCAAAGAGTTACTCTCTTTGTAGATGAAAGCTGATAAATATTTTATAGATAAAAACTGGCTGAACAGCATGTCCCAGAGGGCACAGGGTCTAGTTGGAGGCCTGTCACTAACAGTGTCCCTCAGGGTCCAGTACTGGGTCCAGCATTGTTTAACTTATTCATCAATGAAGAGGTAGATGCCTCCTCAGCAAGCTCTCTGCTGACACAAAGCTGGGAGGAGTGACCAATACCCCAGAGAGCTGTGCAGCCCTTCAGAAGGACCTCAACAGGTTGGAGAGATGAGCAGAGAAAATTCCTTCTGAAATTCAACAAAGGCAAAAGCAGGGTCCTGCACTTGGGAAAGAATAGCCCCCTACACAGGTTGGGGGCTGAACTGCTGGAAAGCAGCTCTGCAGAGAAGGACCTGTGGGCCCTGGTGGACAACAAACTGTCTGTGAGCCAGCAGTGTGTCCTTGTGGCCAAGGCAGCCAATGATCCTGGAGTGCATTAGGAAGGGCATTGCCAGTGGATCGAAGGAGGTGGTCCTGTCCCTCTATTCAGCCCCGGTGAGGCAAATCTGAAGTGCTTTGTCCAGTTCTGGGCACCTCAGGACAAGAGAGACATGGAGCTCCTGGAGCAGGTCCAGCGGAGGGCAATGGGGATGATTAGGGGACTGGAGCATCTCTCTTACAAGGAAATGCTGAGGGAGTTAGGCCTGTTTAGTCTCAGGAAGAGGCAACTGAGAAGGGATCTTATCAATGTCTATAAGTATCTGAAGGGAGAGTGTCAAGAGGATGGAGCCAGGCTCTTCTTGGTGGTGCCAAGCAGTAGGACAAGAGGCAATGAGCAGAAACTGATGGACAGAAAGTTCCATCTGAACATGAGGAACAACTTCTTTCCTGTTCAGATGGCTGAGCACTGGAACAGATTGTCCAGAGAGATTGTGGAGTTTCCTTCATGGGAGATATTCAAGAACCATATTGACACAATCCTGTACAATATGCTTTGGGATGACCCTACTTGAGGAGGGAGGTTGGACCATATGACCCACTGTGGTCCCTTCCAACCTTACGCATTCTGTGATACTTACGTGACTTGAAGATGGGGCTAATGCCAATATGGCTGCTGTGCTACAGACAGACAGGGAAAGCTGGCATTCAGTTGCACTCTCGGTCTCTATCACCGAGTCAGCCATAGATTTCTGTGACAAATAGAACATATAGAGTATTTTAAATAGGTATTTTTCTGAAAGTTTGTATATTCTGACTGCATGCTCTTACAGCCAACAGAATTCCAATATTACCAAACAGTAGTAGTGGGAACACTTATTTGGGCAGAAGAAAGATCTCAGAAGTCTCATTTACATAATTCTTAGTACACATTATCTGATTTATAGAACAAAATAGTCGGGAATGGAAATTTTGCCAGCTTAAGAAAAAAAATCGAAGTACAAACTAAACTTTATTTATCTGTTACTGAACCCAGTAGAAGGGTGACGGGAGTGCAGGAAGAAGGGAAAGCAACTTTCTTCTCAGAACACGAACTCACAGCATATTGAGAATTGTTTTCATATGTGTAGGTAGTGAAAACTTTTAAATAAGACAATAGAAAGCATGGAATATAATTAGGTGCATAAAACTGCTTCTGTCTGGATAATTTCTTGTCTTTCATTAAACACGATAATGTCATTTTTTAAGACATAGAACAGCTTTACTTGAATGAGATAGGAAGAGTATGTGCTACTGATGAGATAGCTGTAGATCTTGACTCCATTAGCAAACATGCTTCTTCCTTCCTGTCATACCTGTGAAGTCACTCAAAGAAATGTTTGTCAGATATGGAGCCAGTGTTCCTTCCTGATGTATCCAAACACCATCTCTATATGTACCACTCACACCTGGGTAAGGTAATATCAAAAGAGAAATTAGTGTTGTTGAGCAAGATACCTGAGAGACATGACAATGACACCAAGTCATGACAAAAGTCTCAGAATATTGAAAAATCTCTCAAAAGTTTCAGACAGTTTTGTTTGATAGTTTGTTGTTGATAGTTTTGTTTAGTAATTGTGATGAGCAACATAGCAAACATTCAGCCTGTTCCCTGCAAGAACTGTGTTTATGATGACTGTGTTTATGTGTCCCCTTGGGAGAGCTGAGGGCTTCTTAACTAGGGTTCCAAGGGTCCTCATTTGAAGGCTGGGTTATGTACTTCATCTAATCCTAGAAATGTTTCCTCATTAATCAGTATCACTTCTAGTTTAGCCAGATCAGACGTAAGCCTACTGACTTCCTTCCTTGTTACTGGCAGAAGTTGGAGGAAGAACAAGAAATATTATATTTGGGCAGATACAAAGGCACATTAGATCGCCCTCCAACTACAGATTGACCTCAATGCTTTATGCAGGCAGATTGCAAAAAGTAACAATGGGAATGAACCCTGTGGATTTTGGAGCTAAAAATCATCTTTGATTAAAAAAAAAAAAAAAAAAAAAAAAAAGTGTTAAAATTACATTCTATATGTTTGTTTGAAGCAATGGGTCAGACATATTGTAAAGGAAGTTCTGTTCTCCTTGCCACAAAAGGCAAATGGTTCAAGCACATCTCTTGATGAATGCCAAAAAGTCTGCCAAGGCAGTAGATCATTAGACAGGATGTCTTCTGTATGTGTATTGGTTTTAGGGGTTGTAAAAAATTTTTATGTAGTTTCTTTATAATACAATTGTTAAGTGTACAAAATCAAGAAGGTATTGCTACACTTAAAGGGCATCTTTAGAGAGACATCATTCTGAGGAAAAAAGGCCAAACTGGCATTGTAAAATGCTATCAGTTGATTTGTAAATAAGAAAACCAAAATGAGTTATAGTGAACATCCATGCTTTTTACCTATTCACATTTATGTACTGGTCTAAGAGATAAAAAAGTTTTTTAACTATTGGAAAAATTGTTTTTTACTAGTTTCTATGCTAGGAAATATTGTCAAACTTGAACTCAAACTCTTAGTCCCCACTAAAACTCCAGTTCTTTTATTTATACATAGTAAATATTGAATATTTGAAGCATAATGAGGAAATGTGTCAGTGATGTTTAGTAACCATAAAGTAATAAAATAAAAGGAGATCTTTCAGAACAAAAAGTGCTTTTTTTATAATATTTGTTCTCTTAGACACTAGTGACATGACCTTTCATTTGTAAACATGGGATCATTCATGCTTTATTTTGCCTTGGGAATCTCTGCTATGATTAATTTAAGGAAAGTAATTTTGCTGGAATTAATATGATTGACAGCTAGCCAATAAAAACATATATGGACCCTCCTTCTGAGAGAAAAAGTGGTATAAAAAAGAGAAAGACGAGAGGAAAGGTTTAAAGAAGCAAAGTCATTTGCAGTCACATATACCGCAACACTTTATTTTTGATGTTGTGCTGTCCATTGTTATTTAGTTTCAGAATCTGAGCAGTAATTTAATACTGAAAATAATTATCATGGTTGGAGAGATTTTGCACATAAATACGACATTGTAGTAGTAAAATATCACTATTGTAGAGGATACAGAGCCTTGTTCTGATATACTTGCCCCGTAGGCAAGATATTAATTATGTAAAACCTCCAGCTCTTTCATGCAGTGTGTGCATCTTCTAAGAATTAAGAACTAAGACCTAGACCAAGATTATCAACTGGAGTTTATAAAAACACTGGGATGACATGACTTCCTATCAACAAATGCATCTCCAGCAAGACAAGATATTTCTTGCAAATATCACAGTTTTGATAAGAAATGTTATTTGAGATAGGCAATAGGCTGGTTGCTAAGGATTTTACCCAGAGTTTTAGAAACTAGGACCAGGTTCCTGTTTTACATGACATGTAATAATTCATTAAGTCAGTTTGTACTGGTCTTTTCGTTATGCAAATATTTATATATTCTTTGAGGGGAAAGTAAAAGAGACTAATTTGACATAAACAGCAGTCATGGACTCAACTGTGATATAAAGAATCCAACCTTAAATCTTTTTACTGAATCAGACAGATAAGGGATAAGCTGTTCTGTCTGTTTTAAGTAGTTCTTAAAAACCGTGAAATATAATGCAATATTTCAGCCATGTACAGTGTTACATAGGAGTTCATATTTTGCCTTCTTTAAGGAATGCTATATATAAATGGCAAAAAAATTTCAAACATTTCTTTTTTTCTTTTTCTTTCCAAAACCTGTTTAAATAGCATAATAATTCTGGATTTTCAATATTAGTTTGTCTGAAGTAGTTTGTTTTTAAAACATCTAATTATTCTTTTTTAGAAATTGACAGGTTTTGTTTAAAACACATTGTGACAAGGAATGTACACCTTCTTCTAATCGGGAACAGTTGTGAATGAGGCTAACATTTTAAAACAGAATTTAAATTGCAGTCATTCCTAGAGATGGAGGTTGTGATATAGCTTTATGCTTCTTGTAGAAATTCCCTTGGAGGCTAATTGACCTCCTGATAACCTCTCCTGCCCAACAAAGTAATTCTAGACTATATTTATTATGTAACAATCTGTGTCTGACATTTACGCACATAGCTAGCCTTGTGACAATTAGTAGTGCATTGAACTAGTGTGCCTTAGAAGTTAAGACAAGCTTCTTGGGCATGATTTCTGAAAAAGGCTCTGCTTGTCCCTGAGGATTGCTTTTCCCAGCTTGTTTTGTAATACACTTTAATGATTTTTCATTTTTGGTTCATATTTTTCTCTTTCCACATATATCCTGGTATACACATAGATTTAGACATAGAGGAATATATACAAAAAATGTGGAAGGAAAAGTAGATATCAGAACCAGCAGCCTGCTATATTATCTGCATACATATAAACCCATACATTTGCAAATTACGTTGACAAAGAGAAAGGAATACTTACCTGCTTTAGATAGTGTCCATATGCTTTCTCAGGAAACTGAATGATTTTTCCTTTGCTGATTTTCCCTGTTCCAGGAAGCCATCAGCTATAGTGCAAAGTCCTTCATCCTGCTGCAGACCATTTCACTCTGGAGAAAGTCCCACTGCATTCACATAGGTGAACTGCAACAAATTTTTGACTGCAACTCACTTTTTATGTTCCCTGTCTAATAACACTGTGAAGAAAATAAAGAAAAATCCAGCTTCAGTGAGCTAAGTTCTTTCATGTGGAGCTCTTGAATCCTTGCAAAGTAGACAACAGAATATCCCAAAACATTAATTTTGCTCACTGTAGTGAAGTTAGTTTCCTCTCCAGATCAGGTTTACGATGACTCAGTCCCAAATAAGTACAGAATATTAACACCTCTGTCCCTTTCCCATTTCTCCTGTCTAAATCCTAGGTGACTGCTCTGCCCCGATCCTTCCACTTGGCCAAAATAAAAGCCCTTCCCTGAATGCACGCAGTGACATATGACAAATTAGATGCACTGTCAACAAGTACTCTTTTATATATACAGAGAAGAAACATCTTTCTTCTTCAAGCCTGAACCCTGGCTGTTCTTTCCCCTGGGACATGTAACCTTCTTGTGCAGCCTGAGCTCGCAGCCTGTGCTTGATGCTGACACAGAGAGGACTTGGGCTTGGGCTTAACAGGTTTCCCTTGAAGTACGTTTAGATTCTGGCTGCCAAAGAATTACGAACTGGAAAGGGTAACTGAGTGCAACCAAGCATTTTTGAAACTTCTGAATGTCTATCCCTTACATGAGCAAACAGGTACCTATGCTTTTAGAAACCGGACTTTAAAGGAGCTTTTTTCTTTCTCTTACAAATTTAGTTTTTCACATGGCTGCTAAAACATTCTTGAACCCTACCTTTTTATTTCTGTTCAATTTAACAGGTTAATGAGTAGAATTTTGATTCTGTTCTTTACATGGTCTGCTTGTAATTTCATCCCATGTTTTTGAAATCCAACCTGCTTTTGTCCCAGAACAGAAATACTTATATGGGAAAGAATAGATGTGTTATTCACTTGCTTGAATTCTTATTATCTGCAATATCTTTTCTTACCAGTGACCAGGTACTTGAAATTGGAGTATTAGATATTTTCGGATTTGAAGAATTTCAAAAAAATACTTTTGAACAGGTAGGTGGTGATTTTTTTGCTGAATGTTTAATTAACCAGTGTTTTGATCAGAATATAAATATACATGAAGGTGAAAATTTTCTCTTAAATATTTTTTCCCATCCTGCCTATATGTCTGTGAATTATATCCAGGTCTTTGTATGGTTGTTGATAATTTTAAAATAATCTAGTAACTATCTACCATAATGATTTTGAAGAAGGGTAGTATCAGCACTGAAAGACAGTCTGAGGGAAATAGTGTTTTCATGCTTGTGGAAGTTACATTTCAAGTAGATCAGTGAGTAGAAGGACAATACACAGAATTAGAAGAAAGATCAAAAAGGTCTTCAGATGCCTTGGAGAAAAAGTAAAATGAAAATACTACAATATGCTAAGTGCCGTTACTGGCAGATTCACCTCTGTGTGACTTTACAACATGTGACTTTTCAAAAAATTGAATTGCATCCATGGAAAATAAGTTGAAATTTAGCTCACCAAATACTTAAAAATCCATTTAAATATTGAACTTTCTTTAAGTTGTTTGCCCGCTTTCAACATTAGTCTCTGAACACCAAACTCTTGGGAATTACGGATTTCAGAAAGCATTAGTGACTCTACACAACACATTGAAAGAGGTGTCTAAGTTACTGTTCAGTTGTTCATTCATTCTGTAATGCAGCAGAAGAAAATCAAGCATAGAATAGAAAATCAAAGCACAAAAAAGAATAGATAGCAGCAGCAACAAAGAAGTTGTTATTGTTTGAAATCAGAATTTGCTCCTGCATCCTCAATCCATTGTTTTGTGGCTCAGCTTCCTCCTAATGAAATAGAAGTCATAGAGCCACATTAGTTCAGCCTGTATAGCATTTTTATCTTGTGTCTCAATTTCCAAATGTTTGCAAGAACAAGCGTGACGGGTTTACCTGTACCTTCAAAAGAGCATGTAAGAAGGCAATAAAATATATTCAGATTCCCCTCTCACAATATTCTTTTTGCTGTTACAGTTCTACCTTACTTGAAGGTTTGCTGGATCAAGGACTGTTGGTGTGTGGCAATAATCACAGTCATTTACTCACTGTGAATGCCTGCCTTGGGGGAAAATATAAAGTGAAAAATTCAAAACATTTTAACAGACAATATATGAAAAAAAAAAAATCCATAAAGCCTCCTGATTAGTAAAGATAAAGCATTCTATGCAATTTAAATGCTTCTCAAAAGAGAGGGGTGCATCTTGGGACTTACTGGTTATTTTCCTTGGACTCTGTTCTGCATTGGTTTTTTGTCATGAAACTCATATAAGATCTGCAATTACATCATGAAATACCATGAATTCTAATTTTTGGGATAAGTAATCTTCTACTTAGTGGCTGCAGGGAATGCTTGAAGAAAAAATATAAGGTATAAAGAAAAAATGAGTAAAAAGTAATTTATTTTATGATTTATGCATAGCAAAAAATGATAATTTCAAAGTTAACTCTGCATTTTTATTTTATTTTTTTTCTAAATAAATATATTTCAAGAGACATTTACTATCCTTCCACCTGGACTGCATGCATTTTGTTGAATAATGTTGAGTAATAATCTGAGTCATTATCTCAGAATCTAGTTAACTGCATTTCTTAAAAGATAGAATAGAGGTGAGGGAATTACAGAGTTCATTTTTATATGAACTCTGTAATGCAATTAACATATCTGATTCCTGAAGTGATAGGTTGCAGTATCAATGAAGAGAACCAGTTTTTGTCACCACGTGGTACAATGTAATCATGCAGACATACCCAAAACAGCCTGAACTTCAAAGCTGGAGCTGTCTGGCCTAGTTCAGTATTCTGCCTGGGCTCACTAACCCTAACAATAAACAGTCTTATTAGCCCAGATAGGGTCCTCATGCAAAACATTGCATCATGTCTGCAAACATGCCCAGTGTCAAGGCCTGTGACTGAGAATGTTAACATTAAATGATACAGCCAGACAGTGGTGGAGCCATAAAAATTATTTTTTTGTCAGATTTAGATTAGCATATTTTAAAATGGCATTACAAAAATAATTTTGGGGAAAATTAACCTTTTGTTTCAGATTAGCATATGATAAGGCATTCTTTGTGATATCTGTTTTCTTGCTTTCTTGGGAAAAAAATTACAACTGTTTTCAAGAAAAATTTAAACCTCTTGATTTCCCAAAACTGGGGACATTCCAAGTAGCTGTGTGAATCTTTCTGGTGCTTCATATCAGATTAGCTAATAGACAGTGTAATTTCATAATTAAGAGAACAATAAGATACTAAATCACATGTCAGTTTAAGCAATTCACTTTAATAAACTCTGTTTTAATAGAGAACAGCAAAACTGCATTTTCAGACACAGCGACAGATAAACCAGGTAGAATAACTTGTTTACTCCAGCATATGTGTTGGAATGAAAAGGCATTAGAGTATTGACATGTCAAAGTCAAACAAAGCATTGGTCTAGGAATGACTCGTGAGCAACACATAGGAAAATAGATGCCAAAGGACTAGAAAAGTAAGATTAATAATACCTACACCAAGAGTCTGATAATTTCTGCAGGCAAAACAATGTAACTGAGAGTTTGTCAGTAGAAAAATTTTGTCAAAGATTACAAAGAGGAAGGCATTAGAAGTTAAAAAACATAACTAAGTATGAAGTTTTCCTTGTACTTGGTGAGCATTGGTAAGCTTTCATTTTATAGAACATGTGTGATACAATATATTTATAAGAACAAAAATAAGACATATAATTCTGAAATAACAGTAACTAGGTGCGTGGAATAAGCAATAGTGAGTGGAGTTTCAATTTTTTGGTATGAAATTTAAAAGTTGAAATTTAAGGAGCAACGTTTTAAGACACCACAGTCTGAAGGAGTCATTGCTCAGTAAAGACTGAAAACTTCTGAATTGCTAGGACTCAGTGAGCTACTGCTCATCAGCTGAGCTATGGTAAATGACTACAGTGCACTTTTAGCTCACCCAGTTACAATTTACAGTCACTTCCTAGCAGTGATCACTAGTTTGAGAACAGCATTTTCCTAGAGCAGCTGCATACCTGCTGTGCCAGAAAGCTTTGTATACATACACACTGGAACATGGTCAGAAGTGAGCAGAGATTTCTCTTTCCTGTTCTATACAGAAAAGGCCTTTATTTTGTGGTAATTTAAGAAAATACAAGTGGTCTACTAAAAATAGCAATAGCAGTTTTCAGTGTTAATTTTCAGTGGTTTTTAGGTTTCCCTGTTTGAGAGGGACTGTATTTTTTTACAGTTTAATCTGCACCCCTTTGAAAGTAGTAATATCTGCTTCTCTTCTGATGCTAGTGTATTTTTTGACCACAAACTGAACAAACTCATGACCAATAAACAAAACAAGCAGTAAACTGGAGAGATAGTTGCCTATACCATTTCCCCACACACAACCATTTCTAAGAAAACTGTTTTCAGCAGAAGAACCAGAACTTAGAGTAGCAGGAGTCACTTTTCCTCCCCCTGCAGAAAGTCAGGTCTTTCTACAGGAATGGAGGTCTGTAGTTGTGGAATCAAAGAATATGCCACACTGGAAGGGACTCACAAGAATCAGAGTCCAGCTCCTTGCCCTGTACAGGACCATCCCCAAGGGTCACACCATGTGCCCAAGACTATCATCCAGAGCTTCTTGAACTTTCTCAGGCTTGGTGCTGTGACCACTTCCCTGGGGAGCCTGTTCCAGTGCCCAACCACTCTCTGGGTGAAGAATCTTTTTTTTTTATAAAAAGCAATAATGCAGTAAACTAAAATGGACTCTAGTCATGTTCTCTTTCTGATGTCTAATTAAAGTGGTAAAATGAAAAAAAAATATTTACTTCTCGCTAAATAACATGTTGAGCTCTTGCATGGTATTTTACCTCTGTAGGTCTCATAAGTTTTGCAGAAGAAAGTATGCATATATTATCCTTTTTATAGGAAATGTAAATGATTTATCTGAATTAGTACTGCAGGTCACTGGAACAGTCAAGTGTCCCTTGACTCCCATTCATCCCAACTATGACTCCCATACATAGTTGATATATAGATATCAACTCTATACCCATTAAAGTGTGTGCACATGAGCTGTGTGATGCAGTAGAGCTCTGGGAGAGGCACAGCTTCCATGGCAGTTCCATGCAGCATATCCCTCACGATGGGAGCCAGCTGGCTCTAAGAGCGGAGAGCATTGCCTGTCCCACTCAGGACTTTACTGCAGAGTCCCCATGGTGAAGCAGAAGAGGTCGTAGAACACAGCTGTGTTGAAATTTTTGCCTATGTCTGTTGTTAGATGTGGTAGATTTTAACTTCTCGGTTTCTGTAGTTTGCTGACACTGCGTTTTTGTCATGTAACCTTTCCCGGCCAAAACAGCCATAACAGACTATTTTTTATTAAATTGCATTGTCTTACCTATTAGACTGCTTCTAGCTATCCAAATGTAAGGTCATGTTGCCTATTTTGAAGATGGATGGATATAAATAGACAAAAGTGAAATGATTTAAGTTTTCTATGGTCATTGCAGTCTCAGTGATAGCAGATGGGAGCTCATGCGCTCAGGTTTTTGCATTTGGATAGTTTGAAAGAGCATTTCAATATTTTGGTTTGTGCAGTAGAAATTAACCTTCTTTGGTTTTGCCTGTGCAGCATAGATGGATGGTCCTGCTTGGCTCTGTGAAACAGGCAATTGCTGGTGCACACTGAGCTCTGATGCTAGGTAGGGACTTAATGCAGAACCTTCCACTGCAGTTCCCAGTGCTGAGGTATTCCTTATTCCGCATACGATGATGGACAATGCTTACTATGTTAATTCAGCCTTTAACAAGGAAAAATAATGACATATTTTTAAGTCAGAATTTTGTGAGCCTCCATACGTAAGAAGGTTTTAAGATCCTTGTTGTGGAGCAGCGAGAACCAACTGATCCTTGGCACTGGGGAACCAGGGAACTGGAGGACTCAAAGGACAGCCATACCCTCCCTGATGGGCAGCATCCCTAAGCATGGTGGACAGAGGCAGGGCTGGTAACAGTACCCATCGGCAGCCAGACAGGGCTGGGACTCTGTCACAAACAGCTGGAGAAAGTGCTGGAAGCTGGCACTGCTATGGTGTCACCTGGGACTGGGCCCATGGGCAGGGGTTGGGAGTCCCAGGAAAAGCTGAAGAGGGCTGCAAAAGCCTGTTCCTGCCCTCAGGGTGCTGGTGATCCTGTTTTAATTTGTTCCTTGACTCACTTCTGAGTATCTTACACTCTATGTTAAGTGCTGCTGCAAAGTAAAACAAATATACAGTTTTTAAAGTTATTCCCCAGACAGTTGTTTTAGGCAAAAATTTCTTTTTAAGTTTTTTTTTTAATTGTTATATTTCCATCTAATTTTCATGGATGCAATTAAATACCTGTTTTAAAAAATGCAGTTCTCTGAACTTTTCAAATATTTAGACAGAAAATGCATTATTATTTTATAAATACTTAGGCGACGTGAAGCAAAAGCAGTTGAGTTACAAAGCTAGTTTAGTTCATTTTCATCCCATTTCTACCTTTCAGCTGCTTTAACTATTATGTCAACTGGTGACAAGCTTTTATTTTGAAATATTCATTTTATTGCCCTTTCCCAACGGGTTGTCTAAAACACTGAAATGGAAAGAAAGATAGGATCAGAATGTCTTGCTTTCCAGCAGTCCCTGGCTGGTCTCCTGGTTCTCATTCTGCAGAGCTGTTACGCTCAAGCACTGCTAGAGAGAGCAGCTTGCAGTTTGTGTAAGTGCCTGAGCTTGCTTTTTCATTGGGTTGCAGTGCCTTACTGTCATTGTGGCCAGTCTGCCAATCTGAATGACAGTGTTGCTTATGTTGCTAAGAAGCACACCAGTGTATGCCATGATACACTGATCAGTAGAATTTAAAAAGGTGGATTTTTGCTTTACCACCCAAGCATGCTATGTGTGCATGTTTTAACAAAATACTGTTCCTTTTATTTTGGTACATAAAACCAACCACTTCTATTTATCAAATCTTTTTAAGACATGTATAAGACAGTCTTTCCCTTTGGCTCAAATTGTGTAGTTCAATAATATTGCTGCACAATCAGGTTCTCGAGTACTTCTTTTTCTTCTGGTTTTTTTTTTTTTTTAAATACATTTTAAGAGATTGACTCAAGACAAAAAGTAACTTTGAGTTTATAGGGATTTGGGCAACTTTTCTTATAGTAAAATATACCTGTGTAAAGTTGAATGACCTGGTTCTCTACATAACTCATCTGCAAACAAAGGTATGCACAGCATGCATCACTTTGAGACTTTACCATATCCTGCAAAGTATAAGCTTGTCTGCCTTATAAAATAATGTTAAGAAGTTTTTGGAAAGATTTTGTAATTAGAATTATAATTCCAAACATGATCCATAAAGAACATTTTTCCTGCCGCAGGGTTAAAAAAGCTGCCTTTTCCCTTAAAAAAGTAGATACTGTAAGTCAATTGTATACTTCCATTGTTAATAAAATGAGATAACAATCTGAATCTTTATAAATCCCACTTTAAAAGGCTGTCTTTTGTCTGCACTCTCATGCATTGCTAAAGACAGTTAATAATAGACATTTGGTTGTAAAATGGGGTTTTGTTTTATTTCTTCTTACTGGTATTCACACTGGTCTATTTCATTGTATAGCAAGGGCAAGTTGACTATACTAACATGAGGTGTTAATGGAAAATTCAGGCAACTGTTACCCATTACTTGGGTTCTCTTCACTCATCTGGATGTTAAGCCATGTAATTTTAGGATTGGTCTAAATACTTCATACTTTCTAATATGACTTGCTGGTGGAATTGCTTTTACACGCTTTATTCATGAAAAATACTGTTTATGGCCAACACAAATATGTGACTAGTTTTATCCAAAAAGAGACTGCATTCAAGCATTCCTTGCATCATTCCTCATATGAAGCGTTCTTCCAACCTTTTAGGAGTTTCTGTTTTCTTAATTTCTTAGTCATAGCTAGTATAGCATTGGAGGAGATTTTAGAATTTTCTGCTAAAATTTCCATTCTAATGTCAATAAAACCATTCAAACATTTATTCCACAAGGTTTTTAAATATTTACCTATTTTTGCAGGTGAGCTTTGAATAAAATACGAAAGAACCTGAAGTAAGCTGATATAATTCCCACCTGTTTTTAGCTGAAAATCAGATTGCTATGAACTTATTTAGCTTGCAAAACTGGCACTATACCTCCTATAAGGCAATAAAAAAAATATTTGAGAGACTTCTACATTATTTATCTCTCCAAACTTTGAACTTTCCTATTGAGCACCATTTTCTTTCCAACCTTCCCTTAGAATATCTATAAAATGGAGAGCAGCACTAGTAAAATGTCCCTAGGTATTTTATAACATATATTTGGGTAAAACAGAATGAGTTCTTCAGAGACTGCTTTATGCTTCAGTGACATTATATGTGGAAACAGAGTTTGAATGTCTTTGTTAGCACTGAACTAACTACTGGGTCAGGATCTCAAATAAATATGTAGTAATTTTTTTTATAAAAACACATTGCATTTGTATGGCCTTCCTGAGTATAAAATGCAGAAGAATATTACATATACCAATTTATGAGTTACCCCGCTTCAATCAGTGGAATTAGCGTAAATTTGCACTGTGTTTGATAATGCTGGTATTTGATAATTCTTTCATGGAATTCACAATGGACTGTGCAGGCAGAAAACTGTGTATTCCCAATTTAATAGTAATAGCTGTTAAAATGTAAATTTCCCTAGAGTCTTGCTAAATCTATGATCTACCAAGAGATAACATATTGTGGATTGACATTTCATCAAATTCAATGTTAGATCTGCAGTAAAACCTACATCGATGAATTATCCAGTAAACTTCTAATACTCATTTTTATTTTGTTTTACAATAGCTGTGTGTCAACATGACCAATGAGAAGATACACCAGTACATCAATGAAGTGCTTTTCCTGCAAGAGCAAGCAGAATGTGTACAAGAGGGAGTTGCCATGGAAACAGTGTATTCTCCTGGTAACCATACTGCAGCCTTGGATTTTTTCTTTCAGGTAGTTTCCAGATCCATTTTACACCATATATATTAATACACAGTCTCTGCATGTTAGACTAATACAAACTTTTGCATGCATTTTCTGATTTATTAATCTTCAGATAAGGTTATGGTTTCAAAGAGTCCATAGCTCTGTTGCTCCTGTATAAAATAAGAAAAATCTGGTTTTCTTTGCAGAAACCATCAGGCTTTTTGTCAATGCTGGATGAAGAAAGCCAATCTGTTTGGTCCATGGAACAGAGTCTTTCTAAACGCATACAGTCTTACTTGGATACATCAGACACAAATACAGTATATTCCTCCACGAAAGATGGAAATGGTAACCTTGCCCCAAAGGATCTGGGCTCCACCTTCACTGTTATGCATTATGCTGGAAGGGTAAGTTGTTTGAATGATCATTTCCATGCAGTTAATGAAAAAAGTAAACAAACAAGCAAAAAAAAAATTACATGGCTTCTCCGACTCCTGGCTATATATTGTAATATATATATTAGAATGTATATTACAACTCACTGTAAAGTGATAAATGATCAGAGGGCAACTTAAAATCTCAATGCAATATCCAGTGTATAAAATCTGTATCTCATATCATAGCATGCAGGATGCAGGCTGCCTAATTCTGGCTCCAAAATTGTATCTTCACTGTGAGGACTTCATGTAGAAGGAGGTGATTCAGATCTCTCAGCATAAATGTTTAATGCTATTTTAGCTGGCCATCGCTTTCCCTTCAGTTGTTGTTCCAGAACAGTACAAGTCCCCTGTAGGTCCTCTGCTGCATGTGTAGATACCTGGGATACCAGCATACATCTGGTAAAAAAATCAAAACCCCCTTTTTTTTCTTGGTAATCATAACATTTTTCCTACTTCTTTTATTTTCTACAAAACCCAAGAACATGCTAAGTGTCTTTCAATATGGCTGTAAAATAAGATGAATATTTTGCATTCCCCCTCCTGCAATGTTCACAGGAAAAGTGTAACTAATTCTTTTAAATAGGCCTCTTACCCTTTTTTGTCCAATATTTCATTTTCACATGGTCTCCCACCACCACCCACAACTCAAAGCAAGCAAATTAGGTATGTGTTAAAAGGGATAATAATTTTTTTTAGATAATCTGACAGATTGGCCCTTTTGTGATTAAGCTGACATGCTGCCACTTTTCTCTGTTTAAAACATGGTATTTGAAATGAGCGAAGGAATTGTATGGGTCCAATACAACAGGGGCTCTTAGTTAACACTTTTCCAAAATTTCCATTGAAATCATGTGAGAACATAGACTGAAGACTGCAGAAATCAGTCTTTACATCTGAACAACTTGTTCAGTGTACTTTCACACTTTCTAAGCCTTCTGCAGGTGATTCTACGAGATATCCATCCGCTGATGGAATCCTTTAGAAGCTTTGTGCATTGCATGTTTAGAAACTATCTACTGTGCCTCAAAACAGCCACATTGTGATTGTATACACTGCGTTGTTTATAAATGTAACTGTAAGTGTTATTAGTTGATAACTTTACATAGCAGGTCACTGTAAACCTGAGATTTCAGTAAAGTCTGCTATCAGGCAGAGCCTGGCTATTTCAGGATTTAGTGGCAGCACAGGATACATACCTAATCACTTCAGAAGCATCCATGAAAGGCATGTGGGAAATGCAGGTGCTTGAGTATAACCAGACAAGTGATAGCTGGATGCTCCTCTCTTTACCTAAGCAACAGGCAGAAGACATGAGTTTAATGAGGAAGAAATTAGGAAGCAATGATAAAGTCTTTTGATTAGAATGTATATTATAATTCTAAAAACAGTATCTTTTCTGCTGTTTATTTTGACAGATAATCTTTCATTCACTCCTTTCTGAGTAGCAAATGCAGGAGGTTTATCTGGTATGCTGCTAAAAATCGGTTTAGACTCAGAAGGTAGTTCTTAGTGGTTGCTAGGGTAAGAACACCAGAAAAATAACTAATCCATGATGCTAAAGGTACTGGATGACACACTTTTTGCTATGATGAAT
The DNA here is from genome assembly GCA_035222235.1 of Margarornis squamiger. Lineage (NCBI taxonomy): Eukaryota > Metazoa > Chordata > Aves > Passeriformes > Furnariidae > Margarornis > Margarornis squamiger. The sequence continues at coordinate 94,975,297 of JAWWTY010000001.1, read as the reverse complement.
ATTTGAGGTAGATTTATGCTGTTGAACACCCAGTCAGTCAGCTACTGGTAGTGTGTGTTCATATGACATGTGTTCAAGACTTGTCTCCAAGTCACCCGAAACAGACTTGCTGGCTCTGTCATATGTCAGGATAACACTGTATGTCCTGAGCTCTCCAGAACAGATGAGAGGTTGGCATATGCATGCTTAGGCTTCTTTAACTAGATTGGGATCTTTCACAGCAGTGTAGATGTGGAGAGGTCTATTTTGTGGCTCCTCATTTGGAAATGAAGCTGATGGAACTCCTAAGTTGTGTTCTGACGCAAGCAAATTTGTTCCTGCTCAGTGATAGAAATGTGGTAATTATGGAAAGGCTTAAAACTATTTGGGTAGTGCTTAAATTCCTAACCTAAATACTCTGAATAACTCCCAGGAGGCTCTTCTTTCATCACAAGGCCTCCTACTTAGACTCAAATTATTTGCCAAAGTAAAGTGATTTCAGTACCTCCACTATTGGGACTTTTCAGTAGGAATGTGAGCATGCAGTGGTTAAATAACAGTACAACAAATAACTGGCCATGAACTCCAGATGTCTAATTTCATTTATAAACCTTTTTTCTGCTTGTTACGTGAGTATTTTTTTAATGCAGTTCTGTTTATACAAATTTATCACAATAGCTCAAAAAGGTTCCACACCCCAAAACCTGACATGGAAGCAGCAGCAAGGCAGCTGCATCGAAATCACAACCAGAATAATAAGGAAATGTTTGTCTTATTCTCTGAAGAAGCACTTGAAAGATTTGTTAAGACCAACATTTCAGGTGCCCAGTTCTGAAAGTTAAACTGTGAGTGGTAAAGAGGACACTTTTCATTAACGTGTGTTTTAGCCTTGCACAGTTGTTTAGATTTTGTGTTATAACATAGACACTTGGTTTGACCTTTTCCTAATAATAGTAATGACATTTAATCTAAAAGCATGAACAAATAGACAGCTCTCCAAGTAATGTAAATTCACACATTCTTTTGAAGTCAATGGAGATCCTTTGATTTACATTGGCCAAGGAACTATTCCAGACAGTCAGGTTGTTCTTTGCATCCTTAGAACAGTAAAATGCTTGGCCCTGCCTAAACAGAAAAGTTCTCTTGCAAGTGCTTAACTCTCCTTACTTTAATAGTGGTTGAGAAAAATCCTTAAAGACACTTGCATTTTCAATATCTTGTGGAACTGTTATCTAGCTATCGTAGATTGAAATTTCCAGTGGTTTATGATACGTATTTCCATAAACTGTGATGATATGACTATACTAAATGACACAAATTGAGTTTATTCTGAGACTAGTATGTCTTGTAAGTTGATAACATGAATATGAAAAACTAGGATTTTAAAACTGCTGATGCTGTTCTTGAGATGGTGCTATTACTAAATTTAGTAGCTTTTTGCAGAAGTCATTTGTGATTTATGCTTTATAAAAGTTGTTAAAGGATCAGGCTTTTAAATGTATCAGGGTTTATTGGCACACAAAAATAAGAATTTCATATAGAAAGTAACAGTATAGTTTGGCAGGCTTTAAGAACCATTTTTATAGTCTGATATCAATTAAATGAGTCTGAAGTAAGTGAAGTGTAGAGCAATCTTATTCTGCATTGTTGCCTTCAGAGATGTCCAAATTTAAAACAACAGAGCTTGAATTTGCTCCCACTTACCACAATTTTTCACTAATTGTATCTCCTTTAACTTGATAAAGTTTTTCATGATTTACATGAGTATAAATGAAAGATGAATCAGACCCAAAGGGTAGAGAAAGATGTACCAGTAAATTGTGAAAGGGAATTGAACATGAAAATTTTCACTCCTAGGATTAATCATTTGCATTCAGGTGATGTGTCTAGGCTGGCAGTTGTGGAGGAAGTCACACAGAATGCAGGCTCCATGTGAGAAGGTGAAGCAGACATCCTGCTTTCTCTAGGTAACAAAAGTTGTAACCACAATGTAGTTCACAGCCAGTGCGAAAGGGCTGCTACTCCAGGTCATCTAGAGGGGAAAAAAAAGCTGATATTCTATGTTGGCCCTGGTATAAACCTCCTATGACCCTTGTAATTTGGGCTCTTCTTCAGTACTGTATGTCCAGAATGAATTGGGTTCACTTCTTCACTCAGACACTTACACACTTACAGCACTTACAGTAACTATTTTAGCAATTTACAAGTGCAGTTATACTTTTAACAAATGTAGTTCTTAAAAGTCTTCCTCACTGAAAAGACCTACTTTTGTATACTTAATTGGGATTGACAGACAACATTTTATGAACAAAACCGGTATCTCTAGCTTTATATTATGAGAGAATAACAACTGATATAGGCGTGTCCATGCAGTTTAAAACACCTCTAATATGTTCATACCTTGAAATTTTGTGTCAGAGTACTCATTGAAAAATTATCTTTTCTTCCACTATCAAGCCTTTTTGATTGATTGTAGTCAGGAATTTTGAGGTATTGCCCATTCCCTTAAGTTTTAGGCTCAGAAGCTTTTCCTAAGACTAATCATGCAATATTATTGATTGAAACATAATGAGCCTTAGACAATTCCAAAAAAATAAAAAGATGATATATTGGTTCAGAAGTTAAAAAAAAAAAAAAAAAAAAAAGAAAGCAAAAGAACAAAGAATGCATATGAGGCTCAAAGTAACATGTAAGGGAAAAAAAATAAAAACCAAAAAATAATTTGAATCCATACTTGATTTCCTGGCTGAAGCAATACTTTGATAAAATCTATGTGTATGATATCATTCTGAGAGATCTTGGATTTTTTTTCTTATTTTCTTGACTCTTTTGGAACGAAAAAATAGGAAAAAATATGCAAAATTTAACTTCTGCACCTGGAAAAAATCAGTACAGGGGTGAGTTTTTCAATGGACCCTGAGAGTGAATACTGTATTACACAAATATGACACAATGATCCAGTGGAAGAAAGAAAATGATTTTTCCCTCATTTCTCTTACATTTCGCTATTATGCCTGCAGAACATTAAATCTGTCTTTTTCTGCATAGGCAATATGATACATTGCTCATGAACACACATGAACACATGCTTAGCAAAGGCCACTGTGAGCATTAGTACTTTATCTTACCAAGTATTTTACTTTATCTCCCAGTTTTAATTTTACAGCTGAACAGAATCCTACAATGCCTTGACATATTATGAGTCTTTTCTAAGAGCTATTTAATGTCTTGGTATCTGAGTGCTGTAAGACAAAAAGCTTATCTGTTCTGTTCAGACAGGAGGTAGAGAAGAATGATTTAGGGGTTTTATGAGTAAAAAAAAAAAAATCCTAGTGAAAGGCTTTATCTGAAGGCTGTTAAACACATTTCCCTGAACACTGGCAGTCTGATCTCTTTTGGAAAAATTCTGTTCATCTGGGGCATCGCTTTGTTTCTGATGCCTAACATGAACGTGGGTGTCCTCAGATGCTTCTCACAGGCTGTCTGCCTGGCAGCACCATGAGAGGAGAGGCACACTGGTTCCACACTACACCTTGCAAGCTGTCCTTGAGGGAGCAAAGTGTTTTAAGGGTGCATATGACCAACAGCTGAAGCTATACTAAGAATCCGTAATACTGAGTTTCTTGGTTCTTTTATTGATAACATTAATATTTATGTTGCAGGCTCTCATGTAATAAAGGGCTTCATGTGAATTATATTTTTGAACTGTTGGATGCACCAGTAGTCATGATTTTTGAACAATAACATTCCTATTATTGAACTTTCTGAAGGAAACAAAGTTTTTTATTATTTAAAATGTTATGAAAGAATTAATATATTGATAAGTAAATCAGAAATATGTCGTCTTAGCATAATGCCAAGGGACAAAGCTTTACCTAATAGAGATATTTAACGTACCAGGATTTGAGATAATGAACTATTTTTCTCATTGTTCCTGTAATCTGAATAATAGGTTGTCATAATTTAAGCTTTCTGCAGTTTAAATTAAACTTGAATTTACAAATTAGATAAGCCCTTTGGCACTTTTTGCCTTGCCGCTGTTTTGACTTTTAGTACTGTAATAAACCGATCAAACCTAAAGATCCTTCTTTACTCTATAAACTAGTGCACATAATGTCCTTTAAGTGCAGATCAATGTCTTCCATTTCTCAGGTATGTAATTTCAAAAATACCTCTCAGTTGTCAGCTCACCCTCACCAAGGCAGTCTTCTCTGAAATGCCTTATATATTCCAGGCAGACTCTGAAACTGAACCTCTAAATCAAAAGAAAAAAGAGATGGATTAATCAATAAGGATGCTTTCATTTTCTCTATTTTTTTCCCCAGGCTGAATTCCCAGACTTTGCAATGAAGTCAGTCTGGTCTAATCTATAGTACCAAGGCCTATAAGGGTTCCTTAACAGATTTGGGTTTTCACACAGGCAAGAGAGTCGTGTTTTTTCTCCCTTTCTCTCTTTTTTTTTTCTTTAAACAGACTTGGTTTGGGACTTTCACTTACAGGAAAAAATGATAAAACATTTCCCCCCATCCTCCTATTTTGTTTCTAAATATCTGCTTGTTTCGAAATGCTATTCTATCATCATGTTAGGGTAAGACTTTACAGGCTATAAAATTATTTAGTTCACTCATTGCTTAACAGACTTGTTTTGGGAGGTTGATAAGCCCAGGGATCATTAAAAAATGGCACACTCAAGCATATCACTCACATTTAAGTACTGACAGAAAATTAGCAACTACAAGTCACCCTCTGTGCACTCAAATTGTCCTTGAATGTGTTCTCAAAAATTTCTTTTGCTATATGAACTGATTATTATTAACTAAAATTTGCAAGACATGCAAAACTGTGAGTTTATGAGTTACATTTTGCTCTTACAACAGTAATTTTTTTTTTCCCTTTTAACTGTGAATACAGCCAAATCATTCTTAATATTCCAGGTGGCATTTTGCTAGCTTTTATTAGAGTTCCTGCCAGATCTGCCATTAAGCATGAGTGCTTTTGGCCTATCACAAGATATGAAAGCTATTTACAAAAAAAAAAAAAAGAAAAAGAAAAAGAATATTTTAAGGAATTAATGAGAAATATGTGTAAAGGTGGTCCTGTTGATAAAGTGTATTGAGAAATCTAGTAAACTTAGAGAAAATCCGGTACCCAAGTCAAATGTTGTGACAGAGGATATTTAGTTCAGAAGAGAACAGATACTTTAGTTGCCATGTACAGTCTTCTGATTTTGTGGCATGAAGTTAATTAATGAAGCAAAGTGGCAAGAGTATGTAAGATAAAAGGAATGTACAGTTACCAGAGTTAGCTCTGTCCACATTTGGTGAGCACCCTGTTTTCTGGATGGGTTTTTTTACCTCTTACTTGTATCTGATAGGTCTCATTATATTAAAACCAGCTATGCTAACTTAAATGACCAGAAAGCAAGTTCAAACCAAACAAAATTAAGGGGTTTTTTTCATACTTAGTAATTACTGAACCTCCTAGACAGAGTGTTAAAGATGCTGGAAATGTTAATTAGTTCTGGAAACAGACTTGAGGAGGGAATGCTAGTCAATAGATACTAAACACAAAGACAAGATACAGCCTGCAGGTCAAGAGCTCCCTCTTGGGCAGAGCCCTGAAAGCTGAGAGGGGAGCTGGTGGTAGGAAGAGTGAAAGTATTCCTCAATAGTTTTTCCTAAATATTCAGGACTAGATGAACATTTGGCTATCCCCACTACCACTGTGCTTACTGTGCTTAGGTTAAGCTCTCTTCCTTTTTGAACTTAAATTTAGAGGGCAAGCAAATCTTTTTTGTTTTAATCTCTTATAATGAAATAAAATGCAGTGTGGAACTGCACACTATTTTTTTTTTTTTTTTTAATTAAATTAGTTCAACTACTCAGGTAGTATCTAAAGATCTTATTTCCTTTGGGTAACACAGACGCATAGGTTTGCATACTGTCTACCCCAAAGAGATCATTATGTAAAGCAAGATAAAGCAAGCAGCTGCAATAAAATAAATGTGACAATAAGGAGTACATTTTATAATACTGCACCCATGATCTAAGCAAGTGAACATTTTCTGTCTGAATCATATAATATTTATTTGAATTTTGTCTCCCCATATAAACTGTCCACTCTGCTTGACTGCCAATCAGTGCAGAGTTCTGGCTGGGTTTACTTTAGAAACCCAGTGGAAGAAAACTGAGGGAAATACCTGTGCTTTGCGTGGTACGTCGTTTGGCCTCTCTGATGAGGGCAGGATTAAATTAACAAAGTTGGCAGCTAGAAAAGGCCTTACTTCTTTGTCTTTTTTGTGGGCCTGACAGTGAATATGGAACCCTAGAGTGTCATTTCACTGAGTCAGTTTTCATGTCTTTAGGTGGTGAATTAATTTATCAAGTCTATGGGAAAACTGTTAGAGAGTTAGCAATTTCTTCATAAAAGAGAATCCTCTTAACTTTTATGTGTTTTATGTGATATAAGATATGTCTTATGAATATAGTTCTAGAATTTGGTGATGCATTATATCAGCATCAATACTGAAACTTCTGCCTGTTTCTGTCTAGGCACTTAATCATAATATAGTATCTCCCACTGCTATACTTACCAGCTCTTCCCACCAATACTAACTGTCTTCTAATTTAGCCAAAACCCAAGACACTCAATTAGGAACTGGCATTATGGATTTGTCAAATAAGTTCTGTTAATTACCTTTTATGGACCAGCATGGTAGAACATTTGTATTAGGTACACTAAAAGCATTTAATAGTTTACTTAAATTGTTCTAATAGTTTGCTGACTATGTTGTGTGTTCTTAGGAAATGCAATTAGAAAGTTACATAACATTGCATCTGTCATGAAAAAGAATCGTAATTCTATTGTTATACCTTTTTCATGTCAGATGCCATACTAATTGCATCATTTGACAATTAGTCATTCTAGTAGATTATACACATCCAAGTCATATAATCTCTTTTGTGAGTTAGATAGCATTGAATAATTGTCAAATGACCCAATGGAAAATTAATGCACTGATTAGTACTACTAATCTTAATTATGTATTTAGAGCTTTATTAAATGTCCAAGGATAACATTTCCCCAAACACCTAAGGGTATTAGATATAGATGCAATGAAAAAAAAATAAAGAAGGCTTTAGATAGTAACATGGTCCCAAGGTAAATAAAATCAAACTGTATTTGAAAAGTTCCCACTAAGTACCTGCCTGATCCTGGAGGTATTGCAGTCTATAATTTTCTTCCTTTTTAACTTACAAATTCCCTTTGGGTTCTACTAATGTGCAAGCTGGGGCTGTGTATTTTTAAAGGCTGTAAATTAACTAGTTGTTTTGCTTCCATCCCATACACAGTAAAAAAAAAAACAAAAACAACAGCTGGGTATACTGACTGCTTTCTTGTCTCAGTGCTCCTTTTCTATATAGTGTTTTCAGGGATGGGTTCAGTGTTAAAACAGATGTTTGGTTATATTTCTTCATTTTGGATGTACCCTCAGGACCTCTGGCTAGAGGCTCACATCTTGCTCCATTCTCAGAATGCCCACCACATGTTAGAGTTTATATGCAGTCAGATGGCAGTGACAATCCAACTATCTGTTCTTGAAATCATGACATCAGGCAATTGAGATGACCCAAAAGCCTTATGCTCATAGTCCTTAGAAGCGTAAATGGGATTTATATATAACCTATAGACTGAACTTGGCTCCCAAGCAGGTATCAGTGGTTTGCACTTTTCTTGAGTGTGAGTTGGGGCTCAGATTGCTCCATGAGTATTTCTTCATGGGGCAGTGTGGGCAGTTTCCTATTGACAAGATCTGTGATCTGGGAGTGATTTTCCAATCCTACATGGAAAGTGATGTTTGGGTCACTGTCTCCCTCTCTACAGTACATTTTTGATTCAATGTCTTGCATTGTGGAAATATTTTACAATCAGTCTGATGAAATTTGTGTATATTTACAGAGGCACATGATGTTCAACATCCAGTTCTTCTGGTTAATAATGTTGTCACTGAGAAAATGACAAGACACTACCTCTTGTCAGTCTTTAACTGTTGAGTGGGAAAAAAAATAGCATAGCTTAATTTCTCCTGCTTTAAGATTTTTAAAAGATGCATTGGTCATTACTAATGATGTCACAATATTTTATTATAGGTTACTTATGAAATTGCTGGTGCGATAGAAAAAAATAAAGATTCCCTTTCACAAAATCTCGTATTTGTAATGAAAAGTAAGTAAATGGTTTTGTGGTTGCTGTTGTTGTTAGAAATCAAGACATTATGACTAGACTTTCTTTTTTTTTTTTTAAGAGACGTTTATATATATTTTATTCCCAGTAAAAAGAAAAGTCACCCTCATGTTTATGAAGTATGTATGGATTGTTTGAAATTTAGTCTAATTTTGAATGCTTTTAGAATTCATGAACATAAAGCATCTTCATCATGTGATGTGATGTTATACAATGTATAGAACAAGAAGATGTAGTATGATAGATGAGAATGACTTAGGAAAACAATGGGTATGAATTAAAGCAAAAATAAACTCCAGGAAATAGGGAAACAAAATTAAGCTTCCAGAATCATAGAAGCTGCAGTGGGATGTGCTCCACTGCTTCAGTACCTTTCTAAAAGCAGGAACTTGTGGGCGTTCTTATGTTTTTCACTGAATAGATATAAATGTCCATTGAAATGCAAAATTAAATGCCTTTCCATGTGTATGTTGTATAATTATGCCTAATAATAATAATAATGCAAACAAATGTATTAATTAATGATTCATAATTGAATTAATAAAAACCTATATAATTTCCCCTTTCTGTGAAGAAAAACAAAACATTTTCCTCAAAGAAATGTCAGTGTACCGGTGTGATTTGTCTTTTCTCCAACCACTGCAGTGTCTTTCCCTTAATGTATTATATACTTATATTTCTATAGAGGTCTTTTGAAGGTCATATTTGTCTTCCAAATCAGCCCTGCTTTTATAATATATTGGGCTTTAGCAATTTTACTGTAAAATTAGCCAAACTCCCTTGTAAAATAACTGATGCATTTTAAAGGCAAACAGTGTACATTCAGAGTGAAGAAAGAAATGGAAGAAGTTATCTTGAATATAACCCTATTGATTGTGGGTTTAGAGACATTCCAGTTCTCACTACTTGGAATTTATATGATAATGTGCCAAAGAGCTAAGAAAGTATGGCAACTTCCAATATGCTCTGCAAGAGAGTACATTCTTCCATTCTCTCACATAGTCTCCTTTTGAACTTTCATTGCCATTTTATGTAATCAGCTTTTCAACTATTAAAAGGAAAGAATGGGGGATTGGATTGAACACAAAAGGTTTGATATGCTGAGAGTGAATCTGTCCAACTGAGAAGTCATAATAATAGCAATTATAAGTAATGGAAAAATTCTGAGGGCAGAATATTTACAAACATGTAAGTCTTTTAAGGGCTATGTTCCTTCTTTTTAAGTGACTTAGTCTTAAAAGCTATTGATCGTCAGTGGCATATTTCCTCTAGGGTCAGTTTCATAAGTTGTGTAGATGTATAACTTAAGTTCATGCTTCCTTTGATTTTCATTGAATTTAGTTTCCTTAATCAAAGCTTTTAGCTATATTACTGTTAAAATAAATTTCATATATGTGTAAGAATGTGGAACCTACCTGTCTGATAAATAAATCAGGGGAGACTGTTGACTCAGGATTTATCTGTTTTAGTTTGAAAGACATAGTTTTTACACCTTTCCTAATCCTACTTATTACATTTAACATACAGAAGTTGATGTCCACTGATTGTGCTGAAATAATTTCAATTATTTGCTTCAATGTTGTCCTCATAATTTTATTGTTCTTGTTAAGTAAGGAATAGTAATCTCCACAGAAAAAGGGAAACAAATCTATTGCATTTAAGCATCTAGTAATATACCTTTAAATAAAGAGGAAATAAAATTTTTACTTTTTATGCTAAATTATTATTTCTGATGCTTATCCCATTCACCTTTCTGGTTTTTGTTTGTTTATTCATATGGTGGTTGTGATCATAATGCCAGTATATTAGTTCTTAAAAAAAAAAAAAAAATAACAAGAATTCAGTATGGTTACGGATGTATCACACATGAGGTTCTTAATGCTGTGTTTTAGTGCTGTGTCAGTACAAGCAACATGTAATTACAATGTTCATCTTAAAAAGCCTGTGACCATAATCTCATAAAGGATAATGTGGCTGAAATTAGAATAAAGTACTCTGTCTTAAAACTAAGATTTTTTATGTTCTAAAACAGTTCTTGGAAATGTGTTTATTTTGTATGAGTATTAATATGTATGGCATTGTCTTTTTACTGTAAATGTTTTTAACTGTGGTCTTGATGTAGAGAAATGTGGACCCAATTTGCTACAGTTCTCTCCTTCACCTTGCATTTTGTTCTGTTTTTTTTTAATCCCTTCTCATATTTTGTGTATATGTAATTCCTTAGTGCATTGAGTGTCTATCAAATGCCTTGGTTATTTCTAAATACCACATGTTAGGAAATTGATATGCAGAACTCACCTCTTACACTGCTTTAATAGATAGATAAACTGGGAGTCTGTAATCAAAAAAAAAATTAGAGGTAAAATCAAATCAATAATCATGATATGTGCCACATTATTTATGTGATCAAATAAATAATGAAGTTTAGAGAGATCACAGTCTGAAAGGTTTTGGTTTATGCCCTCTTTTCGTTCAGCACAGGACCTAAATATGTTGAAAAATGCTGTTATTATCCTTAGATGTTGAATGCTGTGTGATAATTAATGTAATATAATCATTTATCAGTTTGTCAGATTGTTTTGTGTTTACTTATTTGTCTCCTCGTGTGTCATTTTACTTCCAAATATAATATATATATATAATTTTCTAACTTGTATTTTAGCTTCATGCATTCCTTTCTTATTTTGTTTCCAGCTAGTGAAAATGTAGTCATCAATCAATTGTTCCAGTCCAAACTGACACAGACTGGATCACTTGTTCCTCCATATCATTCCCTTAAAATCAAAGGGTGTAAACCAGCTTTGCTGAGTAAAAAAACATCTGTAGCCTCTGCAAGTGGAGAAGCAAAGAAATACATTGAGCTCAGCAAGGTAAGAATTCAGAACTCTTTCTCATCTTTGTTCCTTGAAGATTTTTCTGTCATTTTGCCATTTCTGAAATCATCGTGTTCTCTGCTTCCTTCTCTGTAGTCATTAAGTTAAAATAATTTAGTACTTTATATCAACACTAAACAGCAAAAATGAGAACAGGTTCTAATTCACCAACACTAATAATTTTGGTTCAAGAATCTCTTTTTTGGACTGTTTGAGCAGAAGGTTGGACAAGATGATGAGATCCCTTCAAGCCTGAATCATTCCATGATTTCATGGTTCCAGGGCTTAGCAGCGAATGCAATATTACTGATTTTTTGGCTGTATAGGAACACTTCTTTGTTTTGTCTCCTTGACTGACTTTACGATGAATAGTTGAGTAAATTAAGACATAGGAAATGCAAAAATAAAACTTTAATATCTTTATTGTGTCAACCTGAGAAGATTTGTGGTTTGCAAAAGACAGTTTGTGTGGTTTTGTGTGAAGATCAACCCTTTACATTTTGGCAAACCTTATTATTTTAAATGGTCACTTAAGTATAAATTTTCCCAGTCAATTTGAAATCAAATCAAACTCTCCATTTCTGAACTTGTCTCTTTTCCTGCTAGCTAAGCCAGCAAAAAAAAGTTAAGGAAAATACCCAAAAAAGCAACAAAAAAACCACAACCAAAAACAAAAGAGGGGAGTAAGAGGGAAACTTTGGAGACTATCAGAAAATTAATTGTTCAGTTCACATGGAACATCTCTCTTTTGAAGAGAAATAATCTGATTTGTAAAGTCCATTCATGACAGAGCTTTGGAATTCCTCCTTCTTCTAGAAAAGACATAGTTTTTACAATGCATCAGCTGCCTTGCCAGGCTTCTTGAATCTTACAACTCTATTTTTGGCTTACAGCTGCATAAAATTGATTCTGTCATGGAATTAAGGAGGCTGCTCTCATATGTCATTGTGGAAGGCTTTATGCAAGCACATCCACAGAATAGCAATGGCAGTTTCCTTATAGCACCCCTGCTGATTTCAGCATAATTCCTGAGTACTGTTCTTGTCAGTAATCTCAGCGGAAAAACTGAAGTTGAAGTGAGTGGTGGTGGTGGTCTAACACTACATTTAGCAAATAGCTCAGGCATTACAAGGTCCCTTTAGGTGCCTTTCCTCTATAGTAACAGCTTCCTAGAGAAGATCCTAGTCCCATACATGGGAGGAAGTATTAAAAGCACATCTAGGTTAGAAGCCTAATCAAGCCAGGCAAAACACTGCACAGTTGGGATCTCTGAAATTATGCAGGTTTTGTCCTGTCCAGAATAGCTTTTAACCTGGAGTTACTCTCTTGCTAGATAGAATTCAATAGAATTGATAGATTTAATTCCTTTGGAAAGCCTGATAATTTAAGTCAAACATTTAAGATTGACTGAGAATGCCCTACACATTTAGGTATTAGATGGAAAGTGGGAAGAACTTCATCCTTCTTCTGTCCATAGAGACAAAGATAGCTTGGCTTCTCAAAGGTAGACTTGGAGAAGAGCTGTGCAGGGGAGACAGAACACCACTTAGTTTGTAGATACTAAGTTGGCCTAATTTGAGTAAGGTACTGTGCTGCCCTGCAGGACTGAAGCAGAACTTTAGGTATCTAAACTGTTCCAGCAGCGAAAAAGAGGTACTTGTTATTTTGGAATAGGCACCCGATGCAGAAGCTGGAAGTAGGTAAGTGCTTAGATTCTTTTGTGGATCAACCCAGCATCTGTAACTGTGTTGTCCCAAATAATTCCTTCTCTTTTCCATTATATCCTGGAAAATCCACTCTGATGAACTGGAGTAATGTTGGGTTTGTTATTTTATAGTTATTGTAATTGGAAGTGAAATTTAAGGGGCTTTTTGTTATCATCTTAGAATAATAATTATTATATGTTGGAAAATCACAACCACTGCATTTTTATTGCAGTTTATCCTGAGGGTAAAGGCAACAAAGAGTGAAAAAAAATGAAAAGGGGAGGGGATGAAGGAGGAACAGTAAGGCAAAAGTTACCAACCAGAGACTGACACTCCTTTTATATCTGAAATTCAAGCTACAACGTGCATCTTACTATAGGCAATGAGAAACATAAAATGGAAGGTACTCATGTTGCTGTCTATGGACAGTCATCTATACTCCACTGTGTAGGTGAAAGAAACACTTTCAAAAGTCAAATAGGATTTTGCTGTGATTCCCCTTCCCTTTCAGCTTGTCAACAATCCTAGCTAATTGCTACGTTATATAACTTTGAATGTCTCTGTATCTCCCTGTTTATCTTTCCATAAATGACTCTTTCCTGGATTTTGAGAAATCTTTCAAAAGTAAGGATAGTGTACATCTTTAAATTGACAACTCTAGCATGGTACAATCCAAGAGGACAGTGCATCCATCCTAAGACAGACATGAACAGATATACTAGCTGGCCAGAATTTTGGAGCACATAAGGAGTCATAGGAATTTGGAGATGCCAGCTCAAGTCTCTGTGACTTCCAAAGACCATGTCCCCTTTTCAAATAAAATATATCTTCATTGATACTCTCCCAGCTCTTGCTCACATCAGCTCCTGTTCTCTTGTATTTCTGTAATAATTTCCTAGTGCATACCTTGTCCCTGTTGCTTCCCCTATCTTACTTTGGAAGACTCAGTGTTTCAGAGTTCATATACCAGAAGTCTTTAGAGATTTTTTAGGAGGAGGTTATAGCTTCTTAACAGAGATTACAAAGTTACATATATATGGGGGTTTTTTTCTGTAGATTAGAGGTACAAGATTTTCCAACATAAAGCTGTATATTAGAGGGTAATAGAAAAGTACAGTTTTGGTCATGTAGCCTTTTTCCTTAGTCCATAGCTGAAGTTTGAAGATGTCCAAGTTTGGAGAGTTTGAATTAAACTAATTTTTTGTCTTCACCCTGTTTCCTTTGTTTTGTCTCCCTCATTCCGAGGCAAATATTTCTTTCCCGTGCAATGGAATGTGTAACACAGGACAGCAGACAGGAACTTTAGCATCTAAAATGTTGTTCCTGGCTCTCCCAGCAACTCAGGAAACAGTCTTGGACTAGTGACTTTATCTGTAAGGTGGAGAAAATTCTATTTTAGTTATATTCCTCAATTATTTTGTAAATATTTAACTAAAAACTGTAATTGGCATGATAGTAGCCCTTTTTATGAGAAGACCTGGAACAAATAGATCTCTTTCACTTTTTAGTTTTGAAGTTGGGGATGAATTTGCCTTTAGAATCTTACTGCATTTTAGTAAGTGACTTTTGAAATAAAAAAGAGCTCCAAAGTTTAGCATGGTGAGCAAAGAATTGCTTGCACTGCAATATTTTTAATGGCACTTGGCTTGAGAGAACCTAGCTGAGAAAATGTACACTTTTTTGATAAAACTGGAAAAAGGAGTAGGCCAGAACATACTGACTCAATAGAAAAGGACTTTTATGGGGTAAGTGGACTGAAAAAGGCAATAGAAAAGTCAGAGGTGAAAAGGCTGTCATTGATACGAGGTCTTAAATCTAAAAACTTTGACAAATGCTGGAAAGCAATAATTTTGCCAGCCTTTCTCTAGAAAGTGTAACTAAAGCTTCTAAATTCTGGGATGACTTTTAGGATAATTATTTCCATTTTAATATCAAATATAGGAAGTAGAACAGTGAAAAATAAATTTGTTCTCCACTCCCAATTCTGACGTATAGGATAACATTGGTTCTAATGAGATAGAAAGTTGCTGATAATTTATGACCATAATGGGTGAAAGTGTGTTAAAAAAGAAAAGAAAAAAAAGGTTGACTGCATTCACATGTGCAAGAAGAAATGAGATGTTTAAAATATTATTGTTTTGCCATCAAGATTTTTTTTAAATGGTCTGCACTCTTACCTTTACTCACTTAAACATCTGCCAAAGACATAAAGCCCCTTTTCAGAGAGTTACAGAATCATGCTACTTATAGTCAGACTCTGTGGGATACTAACTGCACAAGTACTGCTTCTGTAATAGAGTTCCAGATCATATTGCTTTGCTCAATATTTTGTAAAGGGTATTTTATCTTTCCAATTATATACTGCTGCTTTTGAAATCAAAACTTTCTTGCCAGTCATGAATCTGAAACTCAAATGTTGTCCATGGCATAGTGTTAGTATAAATGTTTGCCTTTATTAGTAAATTGTGTAACAATGAAAAGGAAGGTGTAGTGCCCATCTTGAGATAGAAGTATTGTGTATGTGCTTTTTTTTCATCCACAGCTTTTGAAAAAGAAAGGAACATCCTCATTTCTTCAGAGACTGGAACGAGGAGGCCCATCCACTGTGGCAATGCAGCTCAGGGTCAGTGAACATCTTATGGACAGAAATTTGCAATAAAATTCGCAGATATTTTAAGTCAGGATTAGATTCTTCCACTCTACAGATTGCAGTGGAAGAAAGAAAAATCATATGTTTGAGAAAGCCACTTGCATGGCCAGGTCAACTCTTTGGAGGAAAATATGGTAAAAAGTTAGGAGTAGTGTACATGTTGAGTCTGTGCTGCACAAGAATAGTTGATAATTGGGTTTTGGTTTTCTTTCCTACAGAAATCACTTGCAGATATTACTGGGAAACTGCAGAACTGCACACCACATTCTGTTCATTGTATAAAGCCTAATAACTCCAAGTTGCCAGATACTTTTGACAATTTTTATGTGTCTGCTCAACTGCAGTATATTGGTGTCCTAGATATGGTCAAAATCATACGACATGGGTATCCAATACGTCTCTCTTTCACAGACTTCTTGTCCAGGTAAACTCTTTCATGTTTCATAAAACCTTTTTTCTTACCTACAGTACAAAGCCTTCTGTCCTGCTCTGGTAGTACTTGCTGTGTTGTTTTGCTGATGAGTATTTCAGACTTCAGAGAAAATTATGTCTGCCAGGAGGGGTATAGGCTTATGTTTTAATTGAAGGAATCATGAACTTTGTAGTAACATATTTATAAAGATTGTCGGCAAAATGTACTACATTTTAAAAATATGAGCTTTATTTTTTATAATTTATGCTAGTTACAGGATTTACAAAATATAAAATATTACATATTTTCTGCCAGCAATTAAAAAGCAGGAGAAATAGTCTTATTTTTTCAGGTTTCTAGGTGTAGATGTCATGGGCTTATGATTTCTATCATAAGGTAGGATTTGTTTATGCATTGTGATGAGTTACTAATTCTCATACCACAACTCTGTTTTATTATTGTTATTAAAAATCAGTGAAATACTGAATTGAAATGAAAAGACAAAAAGATACATGCCACTACTTCTGTCTGAAGACAAACTCTTTTTTCCCATCCCCAATTCGATAGTGAAGTTTTAGCTCACTTATATTCTCAAATGTTTCAGGAAAGAAAAAGGAGTGTCTTGGCAAAGAGATGTTTGTTTAGCAGCCTCATGCACTCGACACAAGTTCCTTCTCTTTGCATGTTCTACTTCTTGACTGATATATCAAGCAGTCATGATCTGGGCTTTGTATTATTTTACTTCTGAAAAAGAGTATAGGAATATCAGCTGCTTACACACAAATTTCAGTTGCCTTCTTGGAAAGAGTTGTGGGTGTTAAATTACTGCTTGGGCAGAGTATTTTTCTCTCTGTAAATATTCAAAAAGTGCAGGAGTTTATAATCCCACATGTTTCAAAAGTAAGCCATTTCTGTCCTATCACAATATTCGTCCTCCAGAATGAATTGAGAAGTGCAGGCTGGTTGAGGAGAAGATGCAGATAATGGGAGATTTGGAAAAGAAGACTGCTTTCATGTTCAGAATTGCTATGGGCAATCTCTATATAGCCATTTCTGTATTATTGAATTGGACCTTCAAGGGACTCTTACATGATCACATAGCCACAATCTTGTCTACTGTTCCTGGCAGTGATTTGGTCCTTGCCACCCAGTTTCTTTCATTGCAATTTCCAGATAGAAGCTGGGAATTAACACAGGCCTGGGATCATTCCTGGTGAGCAGAATGGAGGTAGCTGCTCTCTTTTAGAGAGTAAAGGAGAGTAACCATGTGTACAAAGCTACTTTTATGCCATTGGTTTCAGTGCCAGATAATGGTACCATGTGTGTTCACTCTAATAGTACAGACATGAGTCTGGCATGTTTTCATCTTTCTGGAGAAATTTTCTTTAAAAATACCACTAAAAGAATGTTTGAAGATTTGAATATAATTTTAATATTTTTCATCCACACATTCAAGTACATCCCAAAGACAAATTTTACCTAAAAGTCTAGAGGACATCTCTTGCCTCACACTAAATATTTATTTGCAGTAATGACAGTAAAACAAGAATAGCAAAAAATCCCTCCAACAGTATGATGCCAGAAACATTTATGCTGTTATTCTAAAGCATTCTAGTTTTGTTACTATGCAACTTTATCCCTTTTCCCCCACAATAAATTATTTTTACAGGCTCTTGCCATTTTTGCATATTTGCACCAGGTCATAATAATTTTCTTATTATACATAAAATGAATTAAACAGTAACGGGGCTAGCATAGTGTAACTGAAAGTGAAATTCATTTTATAATACTGCCTGTGAATATATTTTGAACCTACTCAGAACTTAGCAATAATCACTCTCCATGCATGTCTCAACACTACAGATTTTTAAATTTGTGTGCAAATAGAAACACAGAGCTCTTGGCCCAGCGCTATTGAAAAAGACCATCAACATTTGTAAGGTTTTTCTAGTAACCATTCCTGTCACACAGGCCAAAACTTACCTTAGTTTGTACAGCAGAACATGTGAATTCTTCACTTTACTTGCCATGACCAGCTAACTTTCATATTCACATTCAGTGTATTTGGTTGATTCCTTTCATTTCAAATAGTCTAAGAGTGTGGCTATCTATTCTGATATTGGCTGAAAAGTACGACATTTTTAAGCAGAAAAGATATTATTAGATTGCAGTTCAAAAGTATCATGACTTCTTAATGCTGTGGTTTTTTTCAGCCAATAAACTACAGGTAAGAAAGAAATACTGAATTCAGTGATCGTGAGTTACCTTTTAAAAATATTTTTTAAAAAACTCTTATTTGTGCTGCATCTTTATATTGCTTGGGTAATTAGACAGGATATTTTTGGAAACCAGATAGTTAGTTTTGGTGGGTTTTTGTTTTATTGCCTGCTCAGCCAAATTCTGGTCTTGTCTTACTATTCATTGATTGGAATGAGAAACTATTTTGTCAGATTTCCACATACGCTTTATAGTCCTGAAGTTGATAGAGTTTTTCACCTTTCAAATTTTTATTTCCTTTGATGTCAAACTGGTATTTCTAGTATTCTAAAGAAAATTTGTGGCTCAGATCCCAACTTGAATTCCCCCAAAATAGTGAATTACTATCCTCCCCTGCCCTCCCTGCAATTTCTGTGCATTTACCTTTAGGGTCTTCCTTATCATAAAGGAAATGCGGTCAGAGTTAAAAAGAATAATTAATTAAAAAAAAAAAAAGACCTTTTATTTTTTTGCTGGCTAATAAAAGAGAGAATGTTTGAATTAGGGGCCTTTGGGGTGAAAGGACAGAATATTGGAAAAGCTGGATATTCTGTCTGTAATTAGACAGTACCATTTCTTTCTTAAATGTATGAATTTGAATAAATTTCTACTGATGTTTAATTAGCGAGTATTGTGACTTGTCTCTAACATATATTTATGAGTTGTATTTGAACTCCTACAATGGCTAAAGAAAGACAGTAACTAAGGAAAGGTCATATTTTGCAAGAGCACATTTTCCTGGACTACAAAGCCTAATCATTACCTCTGTTACTATCCTTTTGGATTTACTGATTCTTCTTCTGTATTTTCAAAGTAAAAGTTGGCAGCTGGGAGGTGAACCTCTCAGTCACCAAAGTTTGTTGATCAGAAGAGAAATCTTGTGGAAATTCTTAAGTGGAAGCTGTGACACTTATTCTCAATGAATATATAATAAAAATAAGGTCAGATTCCTGTAAAAACAGGTAGTACCAATATAATTAAGAAATTGTGTATGTGATTTCAACAGATTTGCCAACTCCAGATGCAGTGTTTCTGATGAATTTGCCTGCAGTGTTGGCTTGATTTCTAAAGCTCTTTGAGTAGAAAGACAGAGATCAGTTTTCATGTTATCTTAAAAATAGAAAGCCATGAGTAACATCATTTCAGACTCCTGGAAAAGTTTACCCATATACTTTGCTTAATATCTTCAGATTTGTTCTCAGTGGATTAGAGTTTTAAATTGTAGCTTTGCTTTTAAGCCAAGGCAGAAGGACAAACAATTTTTTATAGAGTTTAAAGTTTCCAATTTGCAGCCCAAATTGTACACGTAGTTAAAGTATCCTCAAATATCCTTTTTTCCGGGGTGGGGAGAGGGAAGGTAAGATAGCCATGGAATTAGGAACTGTATGCAGATGGCTGTTTCTTTCCAGTATTTAATTTTGGTATCTTATTTAAAATGAGGATAACTTCACACAATATGTACAAAAGCAGTTTAGTATTAACATAGTATTTTATTATGTTTTTGGTACTCAGTTCATGGCAAAAAAGTTAAGTATATGTCTATGCTCTGTTACCAGTGCAGAAGAACAATAAGACTCAGAAGCTCTAGAGCACAAAGAGAGCTTTGTTGTACAAGCTTAGTATCTAGAACCTAATCTTTTTACATAAATTAATAAAATGGATTCTGTCTGGCTTTTGTGTCGTTCACCTCATGTTGTGCTCAAGGAAGACATGTAAAAGCCATTTTGAATATAAATTTCGAAAAATAATTATAGCGTTCAAAGACCCATTTAGCGTAATGAGGTGAGCTCAGCAAAGCACAAGAATACAGCTGTTCAGGCATGTTCAGGTAAAAATGAGGCAGTAAGATGCTCTGTTTCACTCACTCTGAAAAATTTTATTTGGGTACCATCCTCTTCTATAAACACTCCTCTAACATTAATGTTCTGTAAATTGAAGCATAAATTAAAATTAAGTTTTCCTCTTTATTCCTTAATGTCATTCACCAAGTTGCCAAACTATACCCAATTCCTTTCTGTTTGTATTTTAATTTCCTTGGACAAGGAAGAATTTAAGAACTTAGAGACTGAGGTTCACATATCCCATGCTTCTTGTGTCTGGGACACTGCTTAGCAATGGAGACTGCAAGGTCCAGTTGCACAGGGCCTGAAATGAGACACCTGTGTTAGCCTTCCCTGACAGTTTGTAGGAAACACTCAGAGCTGTTGAAGCTCAGGATAACCTCTGTGGATTATATGAACTGATAAGCAAATGGAGCCTTTCACTTAGCTGATGAGAATTGCAGGATTTCTATGACAAAAACCATGTTGTTCAGAAAGCCCAGATAATTGTCTTCTAGTGTGCTATTCCTTGCATTTATTTCTGCGCTTTTTGAGTGTTTCTAGGGATTTCGTTACTGTCTCTCAGTTTTCTAGACTGTCTTTTTTGGGTTTAACTCTCAACTTACCCTTGTGGTTTCCACCACGGAGGTCCCATCCTGCCTTCTGTTGCTGCTCAGGAAACAGCAGAGAAAGTTTCATAGTGTGAAGGAGAACATGAAGGATGTATTTAGAGACATTTCTTACAGTATTGTTGCAAGAAGAGATAAGTCACTAGAATGTTATGATTCGCTATTTCTATTAATCTTTTACAATGCCTCTACCTATGCATTTGCAGTCATGAAACTTAGATTATAAGTAGTTATTTGTGCTATTAAAAGTATCACACTTTTTACTCCTTCTTGCCGTCGTCCTCCTCTTCTTCTTTCCCTTCTTCCCTTCTTCTCCCTCCTTTCATTAGCTAACCTCACTTTCATTAGCTAACCTCACTCTCCTATATATGTTAAAATATGTAAATTACCACATGTAAACTTTACTAAAAATAAAGAAAGAGTTAACATTTTGATGAATTTTTGTTTTAAAGTAACTTCAAAAGATTGCAAAACATTCATTTTAATGGGAAATATTAGGAAGGGGATATGGAACACGGTGATAATGGATTCTTATGGTAATCATAGCAGTGAGGGTGAAATCAGTGTGCTCGAAGACTGTTCTAATTACAGGTTTTCCTCTGATTTCAGTATGAAGTTCTTAGATTAATTTATTCTTTGAAGTTACACTGAACTGCAGATCCTGAAATGTGCACTTCTAGTCAGGGCAGCATTCACTGATGTTGAAATGCTCAACTAGTGGTCTTTACATCAAAACTGGCTTCTGAGTACTAAACTGTTACTAACTCTTTCAGACAATTGACTTTGCTTAGAGATCATCCTGAAGAAATATCTTTTTTCTCAGGAAAGTTTATGTTTTTGGTGATGTAATTGCTTTGTCAAATAATGTCTGACATTTTTCAACTGCTATAAAGCCATTTTTAATAGCTCCTGTAATCTTTTGAAGGAATTTGTACTATTAGCTGATAATATCTTGCACAGATGTGTTGTTTACATTTGTGATGCTTGTGTGGGACTCACCACTGCATACCTAAACTCCCTTTGTCCAGAAGCATTCTCGTATTCACTTCTTTTTATCTTTCTTTTCTCTCTCCCTTTTTAAGTCTTGAAAGTGGGGAAGTTATAATATTTTATAATATATGATTTGTGAATTGAAAAAGTCAGCAGAACATTTCAGAGTCTCATGAGCAAGTTAGGCAAGGGATTAGTGAGAATGATGTGCTGAGTAGATTGCAAAGTGGTAAGTCATCATCACACTGGCCCTTTTAGCTGTGTTGTCTGCTATGCTGTATCAGTAGTCTTCTCATAGAGTACTACATTGATATGTGCCATCTTACCTTAAATCCTTGCCAGGACAGCAAGAAGTAATCTGACAGGTATTAAAAAAGCAGTATTTCATTAAAGTAGATGTAATGATATCAATTTATATCAAATGGCAACCTCACCATTCTGTAGTTCGTTGCGTGAGGCCTAGAGCTAGAAGTGATATTTCAGGTCAAAGGTAATAATTTTTGTTTGTCAGAATGAGAGAAAAGGTGAGTAAATGAAGTATTTTAAAGTTATCAGTTTTGAGGGCACTTTAAACCCAAATTCATAAACATGGTAATGATTCATTTCCTGTGAAGAATGAAGATCATCCACAAAGTTTAAACCCATGATTTTTGACATGGCTATGTCTTTGGCACTTTTGGTAAACACTATAGAATCATAAAATGGTTTGGGATAGAAAGGACCCTGGAGATCACCTCATTCCAAACCCCTGCCATGGGCAGGGACACCTTCCACTAGACCAGGTTGCTCAGGGCACCATCCAGCCTGGCCTTGAACACTTCCAGGAATGGGGCATCCCCAACCTTTTCCACTGCCTCATCCTCACAATAAAGAATTTCTTCCTAATATCTCATCTAATCTTGCCTTCTTTTAGTTTAAAGCCATTCCTCCTGGTCCTGCCCTTGCCACAAATCCTTCTCTGGCTTTCCCATAGGCCACATTTAGGTACTGGAAGGCCATAATAAGGTCACTCCAGAGCCTTTTCCTCTCCAAGGTGAACAACGCCAGCTCTCTCAGCCTGTCTTCATGGCTCCCTTCAGGACTTGCTCCAACAGGTCGATGTCCTTCTTATGTTGGGGACCCCAGAGCTGGATGCAGCACTCCAGGTGGGGTCTCAACAGAGTAGAGGGGCAGAATCACCACCCTTGACCTGTGGTCACACTTCTTTTGATGCAGTCCAGGATATGATTGGCTTTCTGTGCTACAAGCGCACATTGCCAGGTCATGTCCAACCTCTCACCCACAAGCACCCCCAATAAAACACTTCGATGAAGAAATGTCATTTTGTTAACCCCAGCTGGCATCTCACCCCCATGTGGCTCATTCCTTCCCTGCTGGGGTAGGGGAATTCTTTAGGAGTGAGGTTAGAAAACTCATAGGATGAAATAAAGACAATTAATAGGGAAAGCAAAACCTGTGTGCACAAGAAGCGAAAAACAAGGAACTTATTCTCTAATTCCCATCATCAGCGGGTATTCAGCAATCTCCAGGAAAGTTATTGAATCATGTTTAATCGTCACTTGGGAAGACAAACACCATCACTCTGAATGTCCTCTCTTCCTTCTACCTCAAGGGGGTTTTTTTTTGGTGGGTTTTTTTCAGTTTTGCCAGCCTTTCTGATAGAGGGATGCAGTTCAGGATCATTTACAGCAGTCTCAGTTACTCTGAATTATTAATCCCTCACAAAACTTGCTTATAGGTGTTGATTATACTGTGAGAGATGACCAGAACCAGAATGCTCTGACATTCTCCCTGAAAAGCCTAGAATTGGTTTAAATCACACTGGGGAATTGCTGAGATGTAACTAGGTATTTGGGACTGTCTTAAAGGCTATAGACCATTTCAAATCTACTTGTACAATGTGATACTGTAATTATAGTTACTGGGCTATTCATATTATGAAAAAACTAAATAGGTCTTTACACATAGTCTGACTGTAGATAGACTATTCTGTTTTATGCCCTTTGGAGTTACTTCTTTGTATTTGCTTAGCTTTTCACTCCATTTTCCTCCTTAGCTCCTTTTTAATATTTGAAAGACAAGAAATGTGCTAAGAGAATTTCGTATGCCTATGGTGGCCTGCCTAATTAGCCAGGACTTAATTTATAGGGTGTAGAGAAAAGTGATGATTTTTAGGATGTGATTCAACTGACTTCTTTTAGATTTATCTGTTCTTGCAGGTATTTCGCAGACTTGGTGTATCTCCCATCTATGTCAAGGAAAAGAATTAATGATTTGTAACAGACTTAAAATCAGAGAACAATATTTGGGAGTTGAAACAGAGGCAGCTTTTGAAGCTGTACCATGGTATCATCGTTTCTCTAGCCCACAGAATTAGTATTGTACATGAAAAATATCAGTCCTTACGTTACATGTCACAAAGTTTGGACTGTGAGAATGATAAAGCTGCTGGTGTTTCAGAAACTTACTTAGAGTGCACAAATAACTGACTATAAAAAAAAATAAAGTTTCTTTTTTGACTGGAATTTTCAGTGGTAGATCAGATATCTAGCTTTATTTAGAAGGCATATAGTATATTTTGAAGGCAAAAATAAATATCAGCATTGTTTGCTGAGCATCTTCAGAGTTTTATAACGCAACGCTCATTTGCCAAAGCAATTACAAATGGGTGTAAACTGTTGAAGTCAGTTGAATTATTCATGTGTCTGATGTACTTAGAATTCTACAAGACTGACAAGAAAAGGGGTCCCTTGAGCAGGGGGATGTAATTAGGTCATAAAATAGCCAGATACAGTGAAATAAAGATGACATGGTCAGTTAAGTCTGACAGTTCCTAACTTTCAAATGTTTGGTGTGCAACCTGAATACTCTTCCATCATTATTTATATTACATTTAGTATAGATTGCATAAAACTTAGTTAGTGAAGCTTCTTACAGAGTGTTTATTGTTTTGTGCAGTAGGGAATGTCCTGGCTTTTAGGCCGTTTCAATGAGAATCTCAGGGTATCGTTCTCCCTCCACTACTCAGTGCATAAAACTATGTTCATTTTCTTAGGTAATCATAAATCTTTTGGGCACACAGAAGCATAACTCTGGCTGAACTGTTTCAGCAATTCCATTGCTTTTCTTTCTTTTAACTTAAGGAAGGATCTGGGAAATTTTAAAGTGTTTATTTCATTTCCAGAGTTAAGCATCACCCTTGGTACCTCTGGTTTCCACTAGCACTTGACATTTCTTATCCCTCAGGGTTAACTAAATGTTTATTAAATCACTAAATAACCCTGTTACTCTATGATATCCTTATAATATCTGTGTGTGTTTTACATCTGTGAATTTAAAAGCTTGTGCTGTTTCTAAACATGGAAAAATGTTTCCACAAGGTACTAAAATACCTACCACAGCACTGGATTTCATTTAAAAGCATTAGAAGATTATAAAAATAGATAGAACTATATTTGTGTATGAATAAGCATATTGAAAGTTCCTGACCCATATCTCACAAGCTGACTGAGTCCCATGTGCCTATAACAAGCAGGTAATAACATAAATTATTTCAGAACCTTGAGGTTTCAACAAAAATAATTATTGAGTACTTCAGAATTTGCTGACATTCCATAATGACAAAGATAATGGATGTAGATTTATATGTGGTAGTAAGAAGTTCAGCTAAATGCTTGACATAGAAATAAACCTGTTAAGATATTATAAACTACTAATATCTTCACTAATCCTTACGCAGTGAAACTCTTTTAAGGAAATGCCTGTTAAGTTGTTGACCTCTTAAATTAATACAAACAACATATATTTAAAATAAATATTTTAAAGAAGTGAGTATGCAATGCATCAGTTTATGCCAGTGGCACAATGCAGGAACTTTGTATTATCAAATAAGGGGGAAAATTGCCACACAGATAGATTATTTTTACTGTGTAGTTTTAAAATAATTCCTCTGTATTTATTGCTTAATTAAATATAATTGCCTGCTTTCAGTGCCTGGAAAAATATTAGTTGCTCTTGACTGCTGTTTTTTATGCTCACAGGACTTGCATAGATGCAGTCCAGCTGCCCCACACTCAAAAACTGTGACCCTCCTGCTGGTTTTTCTTCCTGTGGCTCTGCGGCTGTTAAATTCTTTCCACTTAACTCAGATATTCATGGCACCCTTTTTCTCCTTATCTTGATATCCTTTACAACTGTTTAATCTTCAGCAGAATCACCTGGAATGACAATTCCTAAAGCTAGATTTCCTAGTCAGGCTGAGTAATAGTAGGCAGTTAATACTGGTGACATCTGAGAGCAAACACAAAATCCTATGCAAGCATGCGCGTAAAATCCTTTTACATATTTTAATCACTGGATCTTACTCTGCTTTCTTATTTAGAGTAATGTGCATTAATTTAACATCATCTCTTTCAGCAGAATTACTCTGGCTGTACTCTGCTCTAAATGAGAGCAGAATCTGGTCCAGAAATGGTACAGTATGCCAAGGGGACAGCCTTAGCCCATCTTGAAAAAATGTTGCTTGAGTGCAATTTGTCTAACCATTATAGAGTTCAGAGCCAGGAGAATCCCTATTGCCCAGACTGATAGTACTCACAGGGTTCAGAGGCACAAGGGGAGAGTAGTAGAGATGATACCCCAGAGAAGCTATTTTGCCGTATGGTTTAGGAAGGTCCAAAAATCCTTCCCCATAGTCCCAATACAGCTTGTCCGAGCTATTAGTGAGGATTGTGAGAAGGGTTTTATGTGTTTCCATTCCTCTGTCTGAGTACAGGTTGCACAGGAGAAAAAAAAGAAAAAAAACAACACAAGAGGAAGTTAAAAAACAAAGTGTTATCTAGGTGGAACAGGAAATCTAATCCTATTTCCCTTTTGTACCACAATTTCCGTTTTACTCTGGGTTTACTTTCTGCTTCTGCAATATACATCTATCTTGGTATATTTTCCAAGGCACAGGGCAGTGCTTTCTTGACAAATGACGAGTCAATGAAGTAGCAACCCCACCAGGAGACCAAGTGGGAAAGTTGTACAAGCCCACTGAAGGACTTTTAATTTTGATGCTCGATTATCACATGGCTGTGTCTGTGGAGAAAGAAAGCTAGCTTCATTACACACCAGTCCTATGTCACCTCTGTGTTAAACAGAATCAAATTAGCAGGTTAATAAAAAAAGTTACATTTGGTCTACAGTGCATATATTCTGTGTACAGTGAAGCATTTTATTGCCCTATGTGCATGTTTGTGGAGTGCCCAAGCATGAAAAGGCAGTTAGCTGTGGAAAAGAGACCTACCTATTGAGAGCTAAATGTAAACATTTGCTGAGTTAGTCAAATGTAATAGAACTGCTTGTTTGCTCAATGCTAGAGTATTTCTGAGTTAATGTGTGATTTTTGCCAATTTTTAAAATAAATATGTTTCACATTGCTTTATCAAGATGGAATGGGAATATCAGCTATAAGTAAGATGGTACAAAAGTATTATAATGCAAATCTTTAGCAGATGTTGTGAATTCATTTTTTTTTATTTGCGTAGCTAAATCCACTAATCCCAAGAGCTGAACTATAATTTATATTCTACTTATTATTCTGCTGCCACATTGTCTGATATGAGGAAGCCTCTGCCTAATTACAAGAAGTATATGAATAAATATTCCAGGATTAAGACACACATATCTTCATTACTTCTCTCCAGAAACTGAAATTCAGATGTATAGAAAAGATTAAAGGTCGCAAAACCTAATGCAAAAACCCCATAAAATTTAGGAAAGAAAATTCTTCCAATTCATTTTTTTATCATCCAACATAGGGTATTACCTCTCTATGAGAAATTTGTCTTACTTTTTATTCAGTCTAAATTGAAATACCCGAAATGGTCACTTCTTCTGCAGAGATATTCTGATCCAGTGGATTTCATAGTCATGGTCCTCTGTCAAAAGTCTGAGTCCCACATGGACCCAGCAACTGGCCCACATTTGGGTAACTGTAAAATTTTGTTCTGGGGATTTTCTGAGGTTTTTTCCACTTTTATTTCTTTTATCAAAGTTACATACCATTTTTTGTCACTGTAAAAACCCTTTTTCCATAGACTTGTTAAAGCATGCTATGTATTTTCCTATACTTCTTTATATAGGAACTGAATTTTTAACTGTTGAAGGAAAAAAAAATCAGTATGTTTCACCATATAAAAACTTTTTGGCTTCCAGTGGCATATATACAAATGGTGTTGTAAAAGTAAGGTTCCGGATTAGTTTGCTGTAAGATCACTTTTAGCATTATTATTTTCCAGGTTTCTTTTTGTCAGCAAGTGTCTGTGTGCCAGATTCACCCGGAGCCTTTCCAAAAGTGCTCTAATTTTATTTTCTCCCTTAATTCTTATTGGTCTGCAGGCCTTGCCATTTAATACATGTGTTGCTTGATAGCACTTTAGATATTAAAAAAAACTAACACTGGTATGGCAGACAGATGCTTTGAAGTGTTGGTTCATTGCTGTTTGTACTTACTCATTGTTTCAGGCACATTGCATTTCATCTTCACCTTTGCAGCAATCTGCATTATTTCTATAAGTCTTTCTGAAACAGTCTCAGTGCAAAAATTTTCATAAAAAGGTGAACTTACAGTCTTCTTATATTGTATTTTTGTATTTCCATAAAAAAGCCACAAATGGAGTCTGTCTGCTGTAATCTGTTATTTATAAAGGCGTCTTCTTTTCTTTCAAAAATTTTGAATACCTGCTTTAGTTGTTAATATTTATGCTGTATAATGAGATCTTTATGTCACATATATTGCACAGGGATTGACAGAAACACTTTTATTTTCTTTGAAACTATAATAATCTATTTCCCTTTTTCTAATTATCTGGAATTTCCCATGTTCCTCATATTTCAGAAATAATTAGGTTATTCCTTTAAGGAAAAAAAAAAAAAAAAGAAAAGAAGGAATATAACACAGAAAAGTGGAATGAATGAATGAATATGTATCATTTTTATACAGGTAACATTAATCAAAAATTCATCCTGTTCTTTACTGCTGATTGCTTTTATAAGTTTTCTGCAGAAAATTTTTCCGGCATCCTTTTATTTTCTTTAAAAAAAAATAGAAAATAGATATTGCTCTTCAGTGCATAGATGCTAGATATTTCAGCTACCACTTGATAGATTTTTCAAATAAAAACCTTGCCTAACCCGCTCTCCCCATCCTCCCCAAATCCAAACAAACAAAACTAAAAATCCTGAGTTATAAGCACATAGTGGCAAGTTTTGCAAATAAAGTCCATTTCTTTCACATGCTTCACAAACATCAACGTGTCAGTTACTGGCTGTCAAAGAAAGAAAAGGAAGTTTAGAAAGGGGAAAAAAGAGAATTTGCCAAGACAGCACAATCTGATTTTATTCCTTTGTGATGGCAATTTTTACATTTCTTCCAGCAGAAATACAGGACACAATTTAATTTTGATTGCTGCCTTTTATTCACTACCTTTTGAATAGATCTTACTGAATCATACCAGTTTACCTAGGTGAACAGAATACATTGTAGTAAACAAAAGAAAGAGAAAATGAAACTACAACATAATGAATTACACTGACAGGAGTGATTATTTTTCCTTGCATAAATTGTGTTTGGATATTCAAAACTGAAAACTATATAACTTAGCATTCTTATAAAGCAGTTACCTGCCAGTCATATGCAATTTTTGTTTTTTAATCATCAAGTTAAAGACATGGAATAAAAGGAGTTGCTTTCAGGAAAGATTTGAGTTCTGGTGTTAGAAACTCTCCTCCTGTGGAGGACATTGGATTGCATTCAGCTGCTACCTCTAACTTTATTATTTTTGGTCTTCCTTTCTTAACTAGACAAGAGAGACATGAGTAAAAAAGAATAACAAAAGGAAACAAACAAAGAAAGTAGTTTTGTGACTTCAGTTCAAAGATATCTATGTGGTTTTATTAAGCTATTGATTTGGAGCTGCTTGGTTTTTTGCCCTTTGTGTTTGCTATGTTCCTTCCTTTAGTATCTTCTATCATGTTGATGTGCTATTGAAACTGATGGGTGGTGTTTATTCCAATGCTTAAAGATTCGCTGTGCATACAGAACAGGGAGTACAGCCCTACAGCCTATTTGTGCACACTCCGTGTAAATCAAATAGTGTGCTGAGCCTTAGAATATTACTGTGGGTTACTGTGCCATAACCTGAGCTGGAGAATATTCTGTCTCAGGGAAAAACAGCCTGCTGGATCTTGTCAGCTGTGCACTTAGGGAAGTGAGGGAGAAAATGACTAGATAACATCCTTATCTGTGAAGACCCAAGAGAACTGAGTTTTCCATATTCACAGGCTACCTGGAGGTATTGGCAGCAATATCTATGCCAAACAAAAAGTACCCTGATAGAGAGCACCATTCAGAAGCAAAGGAAGAGAGGTCAGAGCACATTTCTGCAACACTAGAGAATCCTGGCCAGTCTGTACACGCTCACAGTGCAAGCCTGTCTAGCCAGAACATCTTTCTTCTGTTTAGGTGTGTGAAAATGACAAGTTAGGACAAGGAGGGTGCTAAGGAAAAAAGTGGGGGAAATGGAGCTTCTCTCACACTGATGTCATGCTGAGGGGTGGTGGGAAAGCCCCCCTGCCCATGGTAGCGTTCCCTGTCTCAACTTGTATATAGAAGATGTCTTGCATTTATTTCCTAATGCACACTACATTAGTCTTGACATGGCAGTGGAGGCAATTAAGATCCTTTAGATTTCCCTGTTTTGTATTTTTTTTGGATCCCTTAGTGAATGAATTGTTCTGGCTATGCTTTGAAATACTGGGTTTATCACCTTCTTACCTAGGAAGGAGGTCCACTTTTTCTCATATACAATCTCTAGGCTGGAGTTAAGAGCATCTTTTTACTCAATGGAAAGGCACAGTGGTCTTACAGTACACAGTTCATCTGACCTATTGTAAACATCAATATTACATGGGGAATATGACACCAGAATACTCTATTCTACTGAATCTTAAGAAAGTCTAGACCATTAATTTGCCAATCCAAGTTTAGCTGAAGTGCATTTCATGGGATTAAATCAAACCAAGCAACCATTCTGGCTGAAAGATATTTCCAAACTTTGTGTTGTTTTTGTTTAAGCAGTCTTACACAAGATAAAAACAATTGATAGCAAATTATAACACCAGGCCTAAAGATACTTTTTCATTCTGGGTGCTTAACCAGCAAATTTTAACAAGAGAGATGGGAGAAATAAGTTTTCTTAGTCCCTCTGTCAGTTACTCTGCAAGATGAGTAGCTCAGTCAGACAAGTAGACATAAAGGTGAACCTCATCACAGTCACCCAGAACGCAAGCATCCAGTCTGGACTTCTCAGTCCATCTATGGTCAGTGGAGAAAGGCACCTCCAGAGGGCAATACCTTCTCATTTTGGCAAAAATATCTAGAATGCATAGAACAAGTGACCCTGTGGAAATACCTGTCTTCCCAGACTGCTTTGAGAACAATGTGACTAGCTCAGATTAGGAGCATAGCTTTTCAGTGTCTAACATAGGGAAAAGTAGATTATCTTCCAAATGTCCTGCTGTGTTCACAGAAGAACTTTATGGCAGAAATGGATTTGTATAGTTAGCTCTTTCTCTGCTACCACAAACATTAGCCAATCCTCTTTTTCCAAGATAGAGCATGCTTTAATGTATAGTAGGAAACCGTGAACTCTGATAGACTTCCATGATAATGTAGTGGAATTTCAGAGACTTTTAAAGCTGGAGAAATACAGTGGATCATTTTTGTCTGGTGTCCTGTATAATATATAGATTGTAAAGAATGTTTGGCTATCCTTGAATCCTATGATTTGCATGTATCTAAACTAAACCTGAGCCAAACTTAGAATTTCAACCTTTTAAATTTTAATTTGGCTCTGTTTCAGGAATTAGATGTTTCTTTGGGTTTTTGCTGTAAGGAGGTTTCAGACTGACTGTCTTTGCAGTTACTTCTTCAAGCATTGGGAGTCAATGCTGAATCGTCTTTGTTTTAGTCAGCAGTTGCTAAGCTTTCCAGCAGTTGTCTCTCTTGCACCTCTGATTCCCCATGATTTCTAAGAAAACTGCTGATACAAGTATGGAAACAAGGTGGCCCCAGCTGTAATAGAAGTCTATAAAACAAATGTCTTTGTGACCATACAACTATTAGGAAAATGCTGTCCCCAGTTCCCTACTGCTATCTGGAGTGTGAGTAAGTAGAAGGATCTGCGGTGAAGTTTTGGACCTTCTTACCAGCATTCCCCCAAACAATTCCTAGGCACAATTTGGGAACTAGGGCAGGCTAGTGACCAGTCAAAGAAGGCTACGCTCTGTTGGAAGGTGACAGAGTTTAATAGAACATAGCAGATTTCATAATATTATACTCATAAATAAATCAACAGGCTGGGGTTTTTCCAGATGCTTTCTATGCCAGAGAAACAGTCCCTCTCACATTTCATTTACTGGTATAGACTTAGCCATGGAGTCCTCAGCAGATGTGCTACCAGACCAGAGAACATTTCCAGAGTGCAGGAGCTGAGATCCCCAAGGGTCTGTGCAGCCACATGAAACTAGAAGTCTAGGTGAAGTTTGGTCCTACAGCAGTTTACTTGCAGATGTTGCATCAAAGTTGCCACAGCTTCTGGGACCATTGAAGTCCCTGGAATCATTCCAGCACTGCAGCTTTGCCTACCATGGTCTGTGCGATTGGTCCCAGGACAGCACAGTTTTGGATTGCAGCAGAGCTGTAGATGAATTCAGCTGTCAAAGAACTAAATAAATAAAATAACAGGAAATGCAGTTAGCACACAAAATCAAAAACTTATCCATGTTTTATTGAAAGTTTAGTCAAAAGTGACATGTTTACAAAGTATATAGTTTTCAAAACCTGGCTATTTATAATGAAAAAGCATTCCAATTCCTTACATGTGGTCAGATCTAGACAGGCAAATACCTTTGAGAAAGTATAGTAATAATATGTAGCATCAAGATATGTAAAAGTCATCAATTTCTTTAGCACTAAGTTGGTAGTAAACATTGTAATAAGTCCACAGTTAAAACTTGAATTTTATAAGTTAATGGACTTTGCATTACTAAAGTTTTCTTCCTTCTTTTATCTAGTACATCAAAGAACCCTTGAATATCCAGCATTTTGTGTCTTTGAAATCAAGTGCTGTAATAAAGTCTCCTCTTGCACTTCTTTCCAATAGTGTAAACTGATCAAATTCCTTAAAGTCTCTTTCTTATATGACTTTTTGCTCAAAATTAAGAAAAATTGTTTCAAAATAATGAAAAACATTTTTTTCAATATCACTTTCTTATGAATTACTCCTCAGGAGGCATTAGTCGTATGACACACGCTGAAAACATATTTTCCTACTTCCAATGACCCAATTCAGTACCAATGGTTGGGGA
The DNA here is from genome assembly GCA_035222235.1 of Margarornis squamiger. Classification (NCBI taxonomy): domain Eukaryota; kingdom Metazoa; phylum Chordata; class Aves; order Passeriformes; family Furnariidae; genus Margarornis; species Margarornis squamiger. The sequence goes on along the minus strand of JAWWTY010000001.1, from coordinate 94,942,323 downwards.
GGCTTTTAATTCCTTTGGCATTCACTTTTAGTGAGGCATCCAAAGAGCTGATAGGAAGAAAATCTGGGTTTTAGGCACCACTTGTCCCACACTGTTATTCACCAACGTCATGTCTAATAACATACAAGATTTAAAGTGATTTGCCTTCTTGTTTTCTTCCACTTTATCAGAATCCCAAACTTCCAGTTTGAATATTAAAGATTTGAGAGTCAAAGGAAAACTGACAATTTCTGCAAAAATGTCAGCCAGACCAACATTAGAGTAACTCTACTTCTGCTGATTTTTCTAGGTATAAAGATTTGTGTGATACAGCAGCAGGAGAGAAGAAGTTGTCTGCCAAGGAGAGATGTCGTCTTGTACTTCAGCAGTGTAAATTACAAGGCTGGCAGGTTTGTGATCTACAAAGCAATTAAAATATCATTCTTTAAACAAGCTAGCTGAGTCATTTCCATTGTGGCAAGCCACCAGATCCTTTGCAGCAGTATATTCTTTTGACATTTAATATATGCTTTGGTATATTACCAAACTGATTTTCTGATTTTTCTAGAATATGAGTAGCTGTGATCATTGTGTCAAAAAAATCAGTGTATTCTTTTGGGTAGGAAAATCTTTCAATTAAGCATGGTATACCATGTAAATTTGTATCCAGGTTTTTGAAGATATTTGGTATATACATTTTAGTGGTTGAATGGTTCTTGAATTACAAAAAAGCCCTACATATTTTCTTTCCTTAAAATCCTATGCTAAATTCTATACTGCCAAAATAGGGGAGACCCAAACAAAGTAATTAGGATTTAACATCTAGTCACTGCCTGTGTAGGTGCCAGCATGGTGATCCACAGATATACCAGAGTGTCAAGGATTGTTGTACATCAAGTAAAACTGAAAAAAAAAAAAACCAAGAAAAAGCACCAAACACTGAACAGGAAACTCTCAGCTTCCTGTCCCGTCTCCTTACCTGATTTATATCATACTTAATTCTCATCAGCATGAACATTGCAATCTGAATGTCTCCCTTTGTCCAGGGTGCTCAGTCATCTCATTTGGGTAGTTTTGTAATTGAACAGAACTGATTTCTGTAGCATATGCACTTTCTAAAGAAAATGGTGTTTCCTTGCACAGTATGGAAACTGTTGTACAGAAATGAGGCTTTCTATGACTTACCATTTAGAGCACTCCTCCAGGTGACATGAGCTTCAGATTCAGGCCTATTTCCAGCCTCGGAGGACTGAAAACTATTCCGTAAGAGAGCATCCAGACCAATTTCAGGGACAAGTATGAAGTTTAGGGACTGGACAAATGTTAGGGCACTTCTATAGGCTTCTTTGGTTTTGGAGTCTGCTAATTCATGTATGACCTCTAAGTATTAAGATGTCTGGAAAAAGTTTCTGCAACTGCTTATGAAGGACAAGGACTATGTCACACATGGGTCTTTCTCAGTGGCCCAGATTCCTTAGTAGTAACAGGAACAAAGGTAGGCCCCCCACTAGGCTGGAAGCACACATGCATGATCACCTGCACTCAAGCACTTAAGAAAACTTTTCTTTGATAAATATTCTTAAGGTTCCATTTTACTCACTAAAGGAAGTAGCAGACAAATATAGCCCCACTCCCTCAATAGCAAAGACCCTGAAAGATAACAATAGCCAGACTTGCTTTCCCTACCCGAGTTTTTTAAGTGAGCTGTAGTCTATGTTCTGCATCCTTGACAGAAGGTTCCCTGTGGAAAAAAAACAATCATTAACATCGGTAAACTGTATCTTCCCTTACAAGTACCTGGAGATGAGAGTACCACTCACCTTCAGAACTTGTGTGGGCCTACAAATTTGACATTGGGCAAAAGTTGGATAACAGTAATTGCATAGTGTGCTCCAGTCATGAAACACAGAGCAGGATGCCTGTGAAGTTTATTTCCCCTGGAACCAAGAACTAGCCTTACAGCACAACAAAAGCAATTGTCCATCAACGAAGGCCTAGAGCTAAAGACTAGTGATTCTGTAGTGACTGGCATTTGTAAACAGGCCTGAAACCTTGGAAGACAAAAATGTTAAAAGAAAGTTGTGAAACAGAGTCCCTCCATCATGCAGAGGACTGAAGCCTGTGATCTCAAGCAGGTCTTAGAGGTTCTGACTCCAGGATCTCATTAACACCAGGAAGAGTCAGATATGCAAAACTGCAGCAGTGCATAATGCATTGTCCTTCAAACCAGAAAGGAACAAAACTCTTCTGAGACACTGATAAGTTAAATGGAATGGGGGTGAGAGTGGTGCCATTGTTACTCAGTGACTAAGAAGCACACAGCAACAGACTAAGTTTAAAGGAACAAGGTCTGAAAAAATGAGTGACCTTCTCCATACACCTTTTTGAAGCCACAGAGAGCTGTGACAAAAAAAATGGAAAGATAAAAATCATAGAAGAAAATTTTAGGAGAAAATTCACTCTTAAGTCCAATTTCTTAAATGCCCAGTGAACACAAACTTGATACCTACTTATTTTATATAGGTGATACAAAACCATATACCAAACTATCAGCAGTAGTGACTAATGTCTGTGTCACATAATGTCTCTTTCTCTGTTATCTTTTTAATTCATTTGAGTAATCATGAAAATTGAACTTTAAATAACAAACTAGATGAGGAAGCTTATACAATCTGCAGTTGTCATGAGTGCTTTCTATGCTTTTACAGCAAAGGATTCTGAAAAAAAGAAAAAATTTAAAAGGGAGAAGGAGGGAGGATGAAAGGGAAGGAGAAAAGGAATTAGGGAGCAAGAATTATGTCAGTTAGCAAAGTCAGAAAAAAGGAGTCATCTATAGTGCATCACTAAAAATCATCCAAGAAGCAGGGGGTTACACATATAACCAGTCTATTCAGCCACTGTTGCCAGCAGTAACTACTTCAAATGAGTCACTGCTGGAACTGTAAATCTATTTGTTGCAGGGGTTCATGAATAAATCAAAAATTGTCTTCCCCAACACTGTTACCTACAATTCCCTGAAGAGCTGGTGCAAATTCAGGTAGATAAATGGACAAAAAAAGTAACTAAAATAGCCTCATCAAAGATGATGATGTTTGGAAGAAAGCACAACACAACTGAAATCAACCTCCTGCTTGTATGTCATCATCAGGAGATGAGGTTGCCAAAAAACACCCCAGCAGAGGGGGAAAAATTCTGAACTTTTCAACTGACTAAATCTGGATGATACTTTAACTTCCTTCTGATAATGTACCTCACCATCCCATTTTGAGAAAGGTGTTATTAACCTGGAGGAGGGGAAAGTGTTCTGAAGTAAGAGCCTAAAATGTGTAAAGAAAATGATCTCTTTGTATTTATTTTCTGCTTGACAATTTATCTTTTCCCTTTCACATAAGTTGTGTTTGGAGAGTGTTTTATTAACCAACAAAACAACAAACCCCAGACCCTACTCACAGAACAAGCTCTTTCTTCTCTTGTAAATAGTGCAGTCTGTTTAGAAATGGAGAAAAAGTGCAGAAGATCCAACACCAGAGTCCAATTTCAGTTTATTTTCTGCCATTTAGCAGAGCATAAGAGCAAATACTATCAGGTAGCCAACGCCTGGTGCTTGATTCAGCAGCTTGTGTGTTAGATGAAAGTATTTATTATCATAGAATCATAGAATCATTAAGGTTGGAAAAGATCTCCAAGATCATTGAGTCCAGTCTTTGACTGAACACCATCTTGTCAACTAGACCATGGCACTAAGTGCCACGTCTGGTTGTTTCTTGAACACTTCTAGGCATGATGACTCTACCAGATGCCTGGGCAGCCTGTTCCAATTCTTAGCCACTCTTGCAGTGAAGAACTTCCTAATGTCCAATCTGAACCTCCCCTGATGTAACTTGAGGCCATTTCCTTTCGTCATATCACTACTTGCTTGGGAGATGAGGCTGACCCCCACATTGCCACAACCTTCTTTCAGGTAGTTGTAGAGCAATAAGGTGTCCCCTCAGCCTCCTTTTCTCCGGGCTGAACAATCACAGCTCCCTCAGCTGCTTCTCACAGGACTTGCGCTCCAGACCCTTCACCAGCTCTGTTGCTCTTCTCTGGATATGCTCCAGCACCTTGGTCTTTCTTGTAGTGAGGGACCCAAAACTGAACACAGTACTCAAGGTGTGGCCTCACCAGTGCTGAGTACAGGGGAACAGTCACTTCCCTAGTCCTGCTCACCACCCTATTTTTGATACAAGCCATGATGCCTTTGCCTTCTTGTTCACCTGGACACACTTCTGGCTCATGTTCAGCCAGCTGTTGACAAGGACCCCAAGGTCCTTTGCCTCTGGACTGCTTTCCACCCACTCTGCCCAAGCCCATTGCACTGCATGGGATTGCTGTGATGCAGATGTCATCTAACACTTGGCCTTATTGAACCTCACACAGTCAGCCTCAGCCCGTGTGTCCATAACCCCACAGCCTTCCTGATTGCTGGCAGATCAACACTCCCGCACAACTTGTTGTCAGCAAACTTACTGAGAGTGACTCAATCCAAACAATTGATAATGATATTAAACAAGACTGACCTACTGAGCCTTGGGGAATCTCTCTAGTGACCAGTTGTCAACTGGATGTGGCACCAGTCGCATTCACACCACTCTGAATCTGGCCATCCAGCCAGTTTTTAGCCCAGCAAATAGTGCACCTGTTCAAGCAATGGGCTGTCAGGTTTTCCATGAGGATGCTGTGGGAGATGTTATCAAAGGCTTTACCAAAGTCCAGATAGACAACAACCTTTCCCCATCCACCAGGTGGATCACCTGGTCATAAAAGCAGATCAGGTTGATCAAGCAGGGCCTGCCTTTCCTAAACCTGTGCTGGCTGATCCCCTGGTGGGCCTGTATGTGCTGCATGATGGCACTCAGGATGATCTGTTCCATAACCTTCCCTGGAGCCAAGGTCAAGCTGACAGTCCTGTGGTCCCTTTGTTCCTCCTTTAGGCCCTTCTTATAGACAGTCATCACACTGGCCAACCTCCAGTCACCTGAGACCTCCCTGGTTAGCCAGGATTGAGAAAAAATGATGGAGACCATCTTAGCAAAATCTTCTGCCAGCTCCTTCATCACCATAGGATGAATCCCATCCAGTCCAATAGACTTGTGAGCATTTAAGTGGCTCAGCAGGTCACTACCTACTTCCTCCTGTATTACAGGAGTTCTGTTCTGCTCACTGGCCCTGTCTACCAGCTCAGGGGGGCTGGTTGCTCTGAAGATAATTGGTTTTCCTGTTGAAGACTGAAGCAAAGAAGGCATTAAGTACCTCAGCCTTTTCTTCTTTGCATCCAGTAAGGGATGGAGATTTTCCTTTGCCCTCTTTTTGCCATTATTGTATTTATAGAAACAATTTATACTATCTTTCCCAACTTGGCCAGATTGAATTCTAACTGGGCTTTTGATTTTCTGATTGTCTCTCTTCACAACCTAGCAACTTCCTTGTGCTCTTCCTGAGTTGCCTGCCCCTTCTTCCAAAGGTCATAAACTCTCTTTTTTCTCCCGCAGAAGCTCTCTTTTTTCTCCAGCAGAAGCTCCCTATTAAGCCAGACTGGTCTTCTTCCCCACTAGCTCATCTTTCGTCACATGGGGATGGAAGTGTTGATAGCTTTATGAAATGTTGCTGTTCCTTGGGTAAGCTGAGCTGGAGATAACTAAACTTGGACAATAGAATAGCTGTTTCATTGAAGCTGACATACCATGCAGTTTCAGCCATGTACTTAGCTTAACTACTGGAATTATGAAAGTGCAAAGCTACTAATGAAAGGCAGTTTTTCCATCCTGACTCTGTGTGCAGCCTAGAGAAGGTATTCTTTTAGCTTAAATATATACTTGATCACTACAAGCTTAGCTACTTGCTGTGGCTTTTAAACACATCCAATGTAAGAGAAAATCATATTTCTAGATCAAAACAAAATTGCTACTCCAGGCAGAGTGAAAGTAATAGACTTGTTTAACCCCTGGAGAAGTCAGTGAGAGTTTTAATGTTAATTTTAGAAGAAGCCAGATGATATTTAGTAACTTTAGAGTTAAATTGAGTGGATGTACTGGCTGATCCATGTAAAGCAGAAGAATCTCCTGCTCCCCAGAACATCTGAAGGTCTTTATATTAGGAAGTCCACGTTTTCAGTGTTATGTTCACTTATTGTCATGCAATAATGCATTAGCTAAGCAAAACCTACCATCCCAATAGCATGACTTAACTTGCAAACATTATCATGCTTTCGGAGAAGTACAGAGCACAAACAGTCCTTGGCTCTTTTTACTGACATAAGGAAACTTTCATTTGTTTGGATTATCATTCCTCACACTGTTAAGCTTGCAAATATAAATTCAATAAAAAAGAGTTAGCTCATAGCTTACTGAGCTTTCTCATCAAAACTTGGAGCTCCACATTTTGTTTAGCTAGGCTCACTGGTCTGCAGTTAACCCTTCTCAGTTACTTCAGATGGAGCTTGCTGAAATGCAAACAACTTGTATTATACCAGAAGAAAAACAAAACATCAATTTAATTTGCTCTTGCTAGACAGCACAATTGTTAAATACGAGCACTGCAAAGGTCAGACTTCACTGAAAGTGAATCTTTCAGCCTTTGTCTGCTAGAAATGCCTGTCTGGTTAAAAGATAGCAATCCTTAAAAAGGTCCAATAAAAGCTTTGTCTTCCAGTTTTTAGCCTGCTTCGTCTAACCCACAGTGATTCCTTTTTATCAGTAGCCTTGAATTCTGAGCACGAGTGATCACTCACTTTGCCTGGAGTAAGACAAGTCTTACGTTTGAAATGGGGTGATACAAAGACTGAAAGAATTCCAAAGAATGAAATAAGCAGTACCAGGAGAGTTAGTCAGAATGTTTTTATGAGCTCCAAATCAGCATCAGTTAGTTGCATGAGACAGACACTGTGTCAGTGCCAGTTCACATGTTAACAACTACAGACACTGCTGAAGATGTTTCAGGTGCCTGCAGTGTTTCTAGAGAAATGATCCATGGCAGCTGTATTATTAAACTTCCACTCAAGAAGAATGTTAACGCAAAGAATAAGCCCTCAACAAAGGGAAATCCCAGAAGTCCATCTAGAGATTTTAAATTCTTCTAAAACTTCTAGAACTGCAGAGGTAAAAAGCAAAGTCTTACCAGTCAGGGAGAGAACCATATTTCACTACTGATCTATGGGTGTTTAATTTATTGATAAAGCTGTCTTTAAGTATTTTTCAAATGCAGTGTATTAATACACGGTATTAGCATAGCAGAGCCCTATTTGGGAAAAGTATATTTATGATTAAATAGCAGAATGTAAAGCATAAGTAGCATATGATTAAATCAGAGAAATGAGCAGAAGTATATGAAATCATACATATGTTAATTTTATGCTTAGTTCAGAGAGTCTTTTAAGTTATTTTTGAAACAGAATTGTTTATTTTGGCTAAGAATTAAAGTGGTCACACTATATGAATTGCTTTGTACCTGATATGCTGAAGTACTAGAGTACTTTGCAAGCAACCTAATATATAAGGGATTCTTACCTCTTTTTTTCCCCTCAAGTAGGAAAACTTTAGTGCTCATAAATTGTATTCCAGTTCATTCATTTGTCATTTAGTAATTTTAACTGTGCTGGAAGACAATTTCCTGTTTGTTTTGAATATCTTACTTTAAGAGTCAATTTTTTTTTTAGGCAATTTAGAAAAAATTCCAGAGGGGTTTCCAGACTTACAGTCAATTATGAAAGCACCAGTGTATATTCTTCCTTCTTACTTTGAATTATGTCAGTAAAATTATATTGTCCCATTTTATTTTTGTTTCATTATATCACCTCATTATATACTGGAAATAATTTGTCAGTAGCAGAAATCACTAAAGAATGAATTTGGACCTCACCAGTTCTACCAAAAGACTGGCCTGGGCCAGCCACTGCACACAAGCTTTCTCAGTGGCTTTGTACCACATAGTACAAACCCGTCCTATCCCCTCAGCCAGAAAATGGGATGGATGGTTCACTTTGACCTCAGAATTCTCACAAGCTCTCACTCTTTCAACACAAAGCTCTATTTTTTGTTCCTATTTCTACTTTTTTGCCCTCTAGAATATATTTCTCCCTCTCTCCAACAATATTATATGTTTTGCTTGTTATTACTAGTCTTGCTAACTCTTTATTTTCTTTCTGATATCTTTAGCAGCTCAAATCTGGATTCCACATCTTCTCCCTCTTTCTCTCTCCCCCATCATCTCTCCTGTCCTTCCATCTCTTTTGATACATATCACTTGTTTTCTTAATTTCTTTTTACTTTTCTAGATACTTTGCTTCATATTTGGTCCCAATCTTCATTCCATATTTGTCTAGGATTAGTTTTTCAGTCTCCACCTCAGTGTGCCATTGCTGTCCCTGTTGCCTGCTGCCTGAATTTCTCAGCTCATGCCAAGAGACACTTTCATATGTCACAAAGGAGTGGATAGGTTCAGTATAGTAATGATATTGTAGAGCAGGCCTGGGAAGGAGGTTGTACCACCATATTTTGATGCTATAGCTATTTCTAGAATTTTGAAAACTGAAATGATAGGTCTAGTAATACTGAGATCCCATGAGATAAAACTGGGGTTGGGGTTGGGTTTCCTTCACTGAGCGTTTCTTACATGCATCTTGTGTTTCCTGATCACTTCCTTTCCTGTGAGGCAGTTCTTGTTGCCTCACTAGTGTGAAGAACTGTGAGGCTTGCACAGCTTTTGGAAAAGGAATGACCATTTTTCTGCCCTTTCCCAGAGAGCTAAATGACAGTTTTGCTCCTTAAAGTCCAGGTCGTGACAAGCACTTACATAAATGCTTGGTGTCATTTGCATGAACACCTGAGTACTCACATACTTTATATTATAAAGGCCATATATAGTCTACGCTAAAATTTAGGTTTATTCGGTAGGTACCACAGTGCAAGGTCACTAGTTTGCAGAGACTAGAGACTAAGGAGGACTCTTAAAATGTATGATCAAAAGCTAACAGGGTAGAGAGAGTAAGCCTTTAAAAATAACATTTCAGTCCTTAAAGATCAGTGCCCTGTAAATGTGTTTGTCGCTACATTTTTACAGACATGTATACTGCAAGAAGACACATTTTACAATTGTTTTAAGGCTTTTTTTCTACATTTCATTAATGCACTGTGAAAATGTGTGTCATTGTGTAAAATATCATTAGATTATAGTTCTCTGTCTTTTGTAGGTAGCTATTTTGAAAGTACTGCCAGAAACACACAGCACTCCCACAAATTGCCTTTTTTAAACTAAAGAACAGCTTTACAGATTCCCTTGACACCTATTAAGTATGAGCTAATACTGCCTCCATGCCACCTACACACCATCTCAGCATCCATTCCATAGTTTTGAATGTCTGTACTTCTACGTCCTACACCTTTTCTGTAAAATTAAAGAAAAAAAAAAAAAAGAGAGAGAGAGAGAAGGAAAAGAAAGAACAGCTCCCTCCCATTCTTTCTCCTTCCTTCCAGGAAAAAAAAAAAAAAAAAAAAAAAGGACGCCTGTAACAGTAATTGAAGCTTTGATAGTCATCAATGACAATTTTACTTAATCTTTAAAAAATGTGTCATTTTGAAAAATAACATTTAAAACCCTAAAGCTTTTCTAATTAAAATAACTATGACTGTAATTCACAGATGGTTTACTTTTACAGGAACCTGAATGACATTAAAATTTCAGACTCAGATGAGAGCACTCTGTAGTCCAGAAAGTATTGAAAAGTGAATGTTTTAGTGGAAGAATATTTGTACCTTTTTTTCCCCTAGGCAAGTGGGAAGCGTTTTGTGTTTAGAGAAGAGACCGAGTGAAGACAGGTGGCAGCCTCAACTGTTTTGATATCTGACATGTGAAATTCCAATATTTTGCAGCATTATTGCTTTCACTGAACACCAGAACTGCACTGAGGGCAGTGAGACTAGCTTGTTCTTGGTCAGCTTTAAAGAATATCAGATTGAGCTCAAAGACTAAGCAACACAGATCTCCAGCACTACTAACATAATTCAATGTTATAGCAGTTTCTGCTATACATGTTGCTGTCTAGAGCTCTGCTTTGTGTAGACCTGGCAAACGATGTAAAATCTATAAATAACTTTTATCTGAATGTAAAAAATGGGTTTGTATTGACATTTTGTATTTCTTCATTCACTTAAAAATTATAGCAGGCTCCTACTAATGAAGTTCATAGCATAAGTGATGCCACAATAACTCCATTTATGTTGTTCCTAGGGTGTAGGATGACAGAAAAGAGCAGTAATGCTTTGCGTGCTAGCTTTGTGACTGCAATGCCAGCCACTTGTACCTAAACTGACCATAAGCTTCAGCAATTGTCTTGACTGTGATTTTTTGACTGCACAGTGCAAAATAAATTGCAACTCAATGTTTAGTTGTGTGTCAGTCATGAGACTAATTGAAAATGGGCTTGTTTATTTTGCTGTGGGCATTGCTGGTAATCAGGTCTTTTTTAAGGTTTGAAAATGCAACTTTTCATCCCCTTTTCTACTCTCATAGTTCCATAATATTACTCTAGTAAGTGGAGAAACAAGCATTCTTGAGCAATAAATGGTAAAGGGCAGAAATGAGGAAAAAGTGGATGATTTGGCATAGGTCTGAAACAGAGGGGAAGAAAAAGACTCCTCTGTGATGTGGAGGGTTTGTGGAAAGAAAAAGTGGAGTGTAAAGAGACAATATAGTCAGACTAGAGAAATATAATTTTATTAAGTATTTGTGTCCAGGCTTTGGTTGTCTGAAAGCTGCTCAGATAAAACGGTAATTATAATAACCACATGATAATTTAATTACAGTTAACCATATGAGTAATCATTCAGTTATTCTTACAGAAGAATCCTAGATTTAAGGTGATGTAAGCAAGAAGATGAAGACTTTAGTGTCTAAAGCTAGTAATAAGCAAGGTCAATATGTGATTTGACAAGATGGATGGAAAAATAATTGCTTGATGAGCTTTTATTACACAATTTGAAGGGTTTAGGGACAGAGTAAATGTGGTAGGAAGAGTCAAGATGTTCTGGAAGAAAGTTGAAGGCACAAAAGTAGAATACTGTTTGGAAAGACAGAAGAAAATTTAGATGGTTTGCTGGGAAAACATGAAAACTTTGCTTGTTCGTGGTACAAGATTAGATGTCTAAAAGAGAAGCAAATTTAAACTAAAGAAGAATGTGGTTGATCACTATTTCTTAGAGTTTTTTTGATTAAATAAGGGAGGAAAAGGGAAACATTCCTAAGGAAATTTAGCAAGCCATAGGAAAGAAGCAGCTTCCAGAACAGATGAAAGAGGAAGTCAGAGTGCTGAGATAAGCAGGCAAATAGAGAATTTTGAAAGCACAGAAAGAAAAGTGAAAACTTTGGTTGGAAGTCACTGGTCAAAAAAATGAGGATGAAAGTATGTCCTAAGAGCAAAGTATGAGAGCACAATTGGATCTCAGTGAGATTGCCTGAAGCAAACATGAAGTTAAAAATTGGAAGGCATCACTCAACATAATCTATGAAGTAAGTATAAAGACAGCATTTTACGGGGGTATCTACCATTGTAGCTACATAGAAACAGAATCTAGGAAAATTAATATTGTTCTGGAATAATAACTCCAATTGGCAAACAGAATGATTATTCCAGAATAGCTAGTCTGAATAGAGGAGTTGCTCTAGGATAGCTAAGTTAAACTAGTATGTGTTCCTGCCCACAGTAGGAGGGTTGGAACTAGATGATCCTTAGGCTCTCTTCCAACCCAGACTGTTCTATGATTCTATGATTTTTGTAGCTGCAGAGGTTTGTAAAACAGCTGTTCCAGGCATTTTCCACCATGCAAAGAAAGCCTCCGTTTATGAGTTTATACGATGGTAAGACAAGCAGAATGTGGGTTTTATCACCTTACCTCCACACACACTTTGCTATAATTCAAAAGGAACTATTTTTCTGGGAAAAGAGATGCTGACAGAAAAAAAAGAAAAAAAAAATTAGAAATTATTCCAGTTTTGCCATTTGAGTCCATCTGATTTTAACTAAAAGACTAACAGTTACATCATCATTGTCTGTCAACTCAAACTTCAAAATTACAGACTTTTTAAAGCATTTGATTCAAAATAGCTCTCTAGAATGGATAGAGGGGAAGCCAAGGGAGAAAAATGTGGCACAGTCATTTCTGAATTTTGTTAATGGAGTTTAGACATGATATGTATGCCCTGGCTTTCTGTCGCTCCACACTATCAGGATATATATCTGACAGTGTTTGGATTAAAAACATTGAGTTGCAAAGCTGTGCAAATAACTCTGCTGATACCTGTCTCCCAGATTGAAACTAAAAAGCAGCAGGATGGTTCAGTGAGCTTGTGAGCTGGAGACATGCAAGAGTTAGAATGAATTTCTGCAATTTCAATGAGATTCATATTAATTAATCAGTATGTCTATTAGCCATGCAAAATTAATAGGCAGAACTAGAATCTTCACTGGGTAGCACAGTTCTATGTTACTCATCCTTTTATTTCTAATAATTGAAGGAAAGTTTCTTCTACAGAATTCCTAAGAAAATGGTTTTATTGTTTATCTCTTTTTTTTTTTTTTTCCAGATACTTACTGGTTTTAGAGTTGCTAGATTGTACCTGGTTTTTTTTTTGTTTTTTTTTTTTTTTTTATCTATTAAAAAGGAATGCTTTTGAAAGTGGTACAGAAAGGAATTTTAAAGTATTGTTTCAGCTTGTTCAGAAGGTATCAAAAGAAAGATGTTTTCTTTTGATCTAACAAGCTAAATTTGTCTGTAAAGGGGTAAGGCCATCTAATGCTTGTTATTTCAAGAACTAGATGAATTAAACCAAGCTGCTACACAACATCAGAATATGATCATACACTCAATGATATTTAGGAGATTATTTTTCACAAATGAATCCCTGTGTTTCTGTCTGCTTAGCCTTGATTCTAAAAGGAGACCCACAACATAGCTTCAGTAGGTGAGGCTGGGAAGTAGGGTTCATAATTTTACTGGATGTTAGAAATCATTGTGACTAATGACAGTGAGTTTCTCCCATCTTCCAACTTCAGTTAAATTCTTCCTGTTCCACAAATGGCAGATACCTGTTACCATTTCCTTCTACGCATGGTTTTATGTCTTATCAACCTTCTCCCTTCACCCACCCCTCTGCTTTATAAAAGCTACATTTTATTTTCTCTTATGTTGACACAATAAACTAATTAGATTCAGAATGCTTTTCTTCCACAATCTGTATTTAACTTGAAGATTGTAGTATTTTTTCCAGATGTTTTTGGAACTGAAGTGGAACTATACGTCTGGCAGCTAGCTCATCCTTTCCAAATACATCTTTTATTCAACGAAGTGATACTGCCTCTCTGTTCCAGAACTGTTATACTGTTCTTAATTTGCAGGTCTTATTTCAACCCTTTGCTGGATCTTAAGCATATTATCATTATTTACCTGTTGTTGTTTTGGCCCTTTTTGTTGATGATGAAGATTTGCCTGCTGTTTGTATTCTAGATAGGAGTCCGAAAAGTGTTTCTTAAGTATTGGCAAGCTGACCATCTCAACGATTTGTGCCTTCAGCTTCAGAAGAAAATTATAACCTGCCAAAAAGGTAACAATTACAGAGCAAGTGTTTCTGAGGTGTCACTTTGTACACTGAGCAGAATATTGTATAACAAAAAGATTTTTTTCCCCTTGAATAGATGCTGTATTTTATACATTTCCCTACAGATATATTTCCAGCTAACTATTTACACAGATTTTTTGAGATGGTATTAACATTGGTGATGGTTGCACTTTCTGTCTGTCAAACATAATTTACCGTACTTAAAACTTAGGGGATCTTGAGTATTTTCTTTTTAAAGTACACTCAGTGGTTTTTCAAGGCATTAATATCACCTTTAACTTCTTGTTGCAAAGCAAATATTGTAATGATAACACAAATTTGCAATATTTTCAAATGTATCAACAGTAAGTACAAAGCTAATAACTTAGTATGTTTTATCGGCTGTATTTTTCCCCTTTTCTTACAGCTTTCATATTTGACTGCTGTTTTTTATGTTTAGGCATTTTCCCCCCTTTTATACCTGCATTTTCACTAAGGTTGTACCAAAAAGTTTTGGCACATTTGGAAAAGGTGGTACTATCCACTGCCTCCTGATTTCCTCTTACTTACGTTCCATTTCCTATCAAAATCTGAAATAACTGCTGAAAATGTGAATATTGCTTTGTTTGAAGAAGCTTCCTTCACATAATTCATTATTTATCTAATTGGTTGATGTGTGCAACAATTCCCTTTTTCACCTATTTAAAGGAAATTAAAAAGACAGTCTTATCTTGTAAGGGTTTTTTTTTTTGTCAGATATGTAATATTGCAGGCTTAAGAAAGACAAACCCCTTTCATTTTAACTGTTCTTCACTGTGAGCATGTAGTGAAAAAGAGGAAACTAAGAGAAAACCTGAAGCAAGTGAAATCAAAATAGTTCAGAAATGAATGTGAAGAATTACAGGTAACTGAGGCCACAGTTCAGCTGAGTTTGTAAAAAGGACCTGATGTTTTTATGCACATTACCCTGTTGTGTTTACACATTTTGAAAATCAGTAATGGTTTATCCTCTGTCCCTTCTCACTGACTTATCCAAGAATGGAAATATTTACCTTTCAGAGTCAAATCTGCAAGCAGAGTGCTTCAATATAATCCTACACCAAAATTTAAAACATCCTCAGATATGTTCATATTTTCAAGAGGTAAGACAATAGACTGCCAAACCCTCCCTGAAGAATGAAGATAGTAGGTCTTCTTGGCTCCTTACGAAATATTTTTTCTTGGTTTTACTTCTAACTCTCTTTAATTAGGGTAAATAGAAAAGTCATTTTCACCAAAATTATGTGTTCAAAGCTTTTTTCCAAAGCTATGGCTCATCTGCGTGCTTTTCATGATGTGGGAAACCTGAGAAAATCAGGAACTTGGATGAGTAAGAGTAGTTAGACATCCGTTTCATGACGTTATCTCATGAAATAAGTTGCCTTTTGCAAACAGCTACAATTGTAAACTTGCAAACTTGCAGAATTAGCATGCCAAAGAGCTCTAGTAGATTTAGAATAGAATAGAATACCAGTGGATTGTTCTTATGTACTCCATATACTTTGCATTGGCATAGGGAAGCTTAGTGAGTAAAGGTGTCAGTCCTGGTGCATATCCACATTTTTCTCTCCTTGCCCTTTACGTTCAGAGGTCTTTGGAAGCTAAATCTCTCCTGATAACATATAGAATAATAGCCAAACTACTCAATAATCACAATATAAGAAAGAAAGAAAGCTATTAGAAAACATATAAAGGAGGGCCATGAAAATGGTGAAGGGTCTAGAGGGGAAGTCGTATGAGAAGCAGCTGAGGTCACTTGGTCTGTTCAGCCTGGAGAAGGGGAGACTGAGGGGAGACTTCACAGCAGTCTACAACTTCCTGGGAGGAAGCAGAGGGGCAGGCACTGATCTCTTCTCTGTGGTGACCCAAAGGAATGGCATGAAACTGTTTAGCAGGGGGGAGAGTAGGTTAGGTTGGATATTAGAAGAGGATTTTTCACGCAGAGGGTGGTTGGGCACTGGAACAGTCTCCCCAGGGAAGTGGTCACAGCACCAACCCTGACAGAGGTCAAGAAGTGTGGACAATGCTGTCAGGCACATGGTGTGACTCTTGGGGTTGTCCTGTGCAGGGCTGGAAGTTGGACTTTGATGATCCTTGCGAGTCCCTTCCAGCTCAGCATATTCTGTGTGCATCTATGATTCTAATTTCTGTATCAGGCTTCAAATGTAGCATCATATACAGATAAGGACTTAACTTTAAGGGGGAACAGGTCTTTCCCCAAATTCTTACCAGCTCTTTTCACTTCAGTCTAAATAGCAATCCCTTGCCCTAAATTTGGGGGGGAAGAAAGCCAAACCAAAATAATCCAGATAAGTCCCTTTTTTTTTTAAGTTTATCTTACACAGGCGAAGAAAAGAGTCAAAATAATGTGAAAGTATGTGTCGAAACACTTTTTATTTAAAAATTCATCTGTGAGTTTAGAGAGTTTGACTTTTCTTTTTCACAGTTATGAGAATTACATATGGTACTTTTTAACCTGGATCACTGTGAAAATTGTTTGTACCTGTAAAAAAGTCAGTCATGCTGAAGTTCTTCCTTCAGAATTCATGTAGATGAGGAATTAACTTTAATACATTGAATACACAGTAGTTAATACATTTCTCTCATAACCCAGATCCATGGTCTACTTGAATTTTTATTATTCTAATCCTTATCCTTAGATGAACTCTAAAGAAGTAGATATTTTCCTGCCCTCTGAGTGCTAACCTCAATTATTTAAATTTACATAAGTGAGAATTATTTTAGACCTACATAAATGAGGAGCAAGTTCAGAAGACAGTCGTAGTACCAAGTACCCATATAACAGTAGACAAAACTGAGCAATAAAGGTCTAGGAGATGACAACTTCATTTCACAGCAGTTTTTTAGGTTATAAAATTGGTTTTTTATTCTGTGTTGAACTGAGGAAAAAAAAATCTTTCAGATGTTCTCATAGGGAAAGAAATGTGGAGAAATGTTCATCTCTTAATGAAAAACCTGAGCTACTCAGTCCATGGAAATGAGTGCAAAAGTGGGATGTCTGGGTGCCAACCCTTCCTGACAAAGCTTCGTTGAATGTTTTTTTCAAAACATCTTGATTTTGATGAAAATGCATAATTCAGAGTAGCTGTACGGTATCTAAGTGTTACCACTGGCTCTACTGGATCTCATTTTACTGGACCATTTTAGCAGGCAACTTAAGCTACTCATTCATGCCTGCTAACCATTCTACCAGAGAACTGGTCTCTGTATTTCTTTATCCTAACCAGACTTGTGATAAAAGCACACACATACACAGAATCCTGTTACTTCAAAATACAGACTTTTTTTTCCAAAGTCAACCAGGATTTGATGCTTAACTATTTGTGAAAAAACCTGTCTCCTCTGCAGCAGATAGGTTTAAAGAGAATAATTTAGGAAGACATTTTTGATTATTAAGGTCTTTTGAAATTTTCGTATTTGTGAGCAGTGAACTCTGACAGTATTCTATGCACGTATTCATTCTTTTGCAACAGCAACATTTGGATTCAGACTCAGTAATATGTATATCCAATGTGAATACTCTCATAAAATTCTCAACAAATAACTGTACTATTAATTTCCTTTACAACTAAATTAGGTACGTGCATTACTGTGTCAGAGTTTAAAAAATTCAGATTTTGTGGAATGTAACTAAAGGGATTGAAAATGGCATGGGTGGTTGTGATTATAAAAGTATAAATGTTCAAAGCTTTCTATTATAAATTATTTCAAAGTACCTAAGATTGAATACTTTCAAACTGAATGAACATTGTATAGAACCAGTATTAGTACATTAATGCTAACCTTTCCTATATCTCATCACCTGAGCAGTGAGCATCTCTAAAAAAATCTTATTTTTAGTGTCTAAACAAGGACATGAAAGGTGATAGAAGAAATCTTACATTCCCCTATGCTTTAGCTGATTATTTTATTCAATAACATTTTATATTCATAGAAGACTAATTGTATCTCTCTTTGTTGACAGTTTTCCTTTCGATTATTTCAGCTTGACTGTTTGTCATTTAATGTTCTGCAGTGTTCCTAAATCTGAAACTTAATTACATTGTTCAAAAGGCTTAATGCTTTTTAACAATTTTTTTATCTTGCAATCTTAATATTAACATTTTCAGTATTTTCCCCAAACGCAAACAAACATCATACACAGGCTATTTCCTGCTAACTTCACACATGGAAAACTTTTGTTTAGCCAGATTTAGAGTAACCATAATAAGCAATGATGAAGTTTGACCTGGTTTTGATACCTATAAGTTGATGTACTGAAAACCAACAGTATTTCAGGCAAAAGGCAAATAATTCTAAAACATGTTTTTCCCCGTGAGGTACGCAGCAATGGTTCTAGATCTGGAAAGAAACACGATCTTGTGGAACTTTAAAAAAAACCAAACCCACCCACACAAATACAGTACCTTCTGTTAACATTTTTCTTCCTTCTAAGCCAAAACATATGCTCTGAGAATACTAATATCGCATGTTGCAGGTGCAGTGATTAAAATGGTGCCGAATTCATCATGGCCACAAAGGTCCCTGTGCCTTGTGTTTCTGATCAGCTGACTACTTCTGAAAGTTCAGGGGACTAGGTGGTATTCAGGTTGGGTAGGATTTGTTATAATGAATTTCTTAGGAAAGTTGTACAGAAAACTATTACAGGAGATGCACCAAAATTGTTTCCCAGCATAAAGCTGACAGGGTGTGAAGACAGATACATGAAGCTGATGCAATGTGGATGAAAATTTTAAACTGAAAAAAATGCAGACATGATGTGACAGATACATTTGAGAAATTTGCATTAAATTAATCTAATTGTTTTGCTGAAAGGAAATGAGCAATGAAAGGTCTCTAAGACAAATGAAAAACTCTTGTGTTGGTTTCGATGAAATTTTAGGTACATTGAAATATTCAAAGCACTTTTTAAAGCTACCAAAAGCAAATTATCATTTAATTCCTACCACATTCAATGCAATTCATTTATCCAGGCTTTTATTTTGAAACAAACTACATTTTGACCTTTGCAGTGTAAATGTATGCTTTCACAATCTGTAGTATACATCTAAGTTTCCATTGTAACGTTATAAAAAATAACATTCAGCAAAAGTAAACATTTTGAGTTGTGATAGTTCAAATTTATGAATTTACTGCCACTACTTTGTTTTAAACACTGGCAGTAGAAAAGAAAAAGAGTTCCATTTTACTCTGTTATTTATATGGCATGAAAATTCTTTCATTTTTTGTATAAGATATTGACTGAAACTTGATTTGCTCATATTTGCAGGCGAACACACAGTAATATTAAGTAATTCACCAGTTAGTTGTCTTTCATTGGTCCATATTTTCTCCTTCTGCTGTGGTAGTTGTCAGAGGATTCCTAGCTCGCCAGCGCTTGCTACAGAAGATGAGTATCAAACAGCAAGAGGTCACCTCAATCAAAAGCTTCTTGCAGAATGCTGAGGATATGGGATTGAAAACATATGATGCCTTGGTTATTCAAAATGCTTCTGACATTGCTCGGGAAAATGACCGGCTCCGCAATGAGATGAATGCGTCTTACCATAGGGAGAAGTTAGAGGCTAGAAACAGACCAGAAGAAGGCCACAAAAGGTAAGATGAGAAACACCTGCTGTGAAGAATTAATGCCTCTCTTCAGTTTTAGTGATTTTCTTCTCTGCCTAAAAACCACATTAATGAGTGAGGAATTGCAAGAAGATTCTCAAATAGATACTCAGCCCAAATCAATGTTAGGTTGGCTTTTTGTTTTGTTTTTTTTTTTTTAGTATCAGATATTTAAGTCTAGAGACTTAAGGAAACCACTATATCCTATTCAGAGGAGACTGAGCTTTAGAGGAACTTGTTCAAGTATCTGACTCTATTTTACAGAAATATTTTCTAATTCTATGATAAATAGATTATAGTTCAACTTTCATCAAACCAAACAAGGAAAAGAAAAATTCCTTTAACTTAAAATTTCGACATTGAGAAACTGCTGAGATAATAAAAAACAGCTAGGAAAGTGCTAAAATGCTCTAAAGTCCGGACTAAGAACACATTGAACTGAGTAGATTGATTGTGAGAAGGATCTTTTTATTTAAAAATGGGGAAATTTTTTTTGTTTAACTCACATCAGGGTTTTCAGGAATACCTATTTTATGAATACCATAAATGCAGGAGAGTCTTTCTCTAGGAACTGAGTCCCTGATCTCTTTTCTCTCAGACAGCTGAATGGGCAGAGTTAGCATTTGCAGTTAATCAGTGTGTGTCAATAGCAAGAATGTGTCTATAACTTGCTGGACATATAAATGTTTATTTTTCCATAGGAACTTAATTTTCGTCCAGAACAACTCTCTTTGCTTTCATTGCTTTTGTCAGTGACTTTTATTAAAGTGAAAATGGCAGTGCATCTGCTTAATTAGCTTCAAATGTCCCAGTGATTACATATTGGAGGAAATGCCTTTGTAGGAAAGACTGTAATTAAACATTACAGTGAAAACAAATTATCCACTGAGCACCATGCTTTCATCTTTTGCTATTTCATTTAATACATGGGCAGCTGGCTATATCCTGTGTATGAATTTCAGCTCTGCTTGTGATTTGCCATGCAGAAATACAATTTAAAAAGACAAATGCTTGGGGATTTGTTTGCAAAATGACAGTATAGACATCTATCTAATACATTACTACTCTGAGTTAAAAAGGTTTCAGTGTTTTGATTCTTGGATGACTAAAATATTAGAAGAATTCTTGTTAAAAATCAATTCGCTGGAAGCAGCTGAAACATTATTTCTCAATATGTATTCAAATAACAAAAAAAAAACGGAAGAAAGGAAAAAAGTAGAAAAAGTAAAATTCTCAAATTGCAATTGAAACAACTAAACTTAATGTCATAATGGTAACAGTTATTACTAAAGGTGATTACTAATAACTAAGTTTAAACTGAAAGATATACAGATATCTGGGTGGAATTGTTCCAGCAGCCAATGTAGGTAGTTGAAAAGGTCATCTAATATTTTAAAGATTTGCATTATCTAAATAGAATTTATAGTTGTCTTTTTAGAAAATAATGATAAAGGCTCAACATTTGCTGCCTCAGTAACTTTCTATTAAAATGGATATCCCAGAAATTATCATTCAGATTGAAAATGCAGCTTTTGATTGTGTGTAGCAATCAAAGTGTGAACAATTCATTCAGTGAATGTCTGATCAACAATATGAAACTGCTTAAGCAAGGCTGCATTTGTGTGAAAAGGGGCCTGTGTCCTGATTTATCATGAAACAGGAAATGGAAGAAAGCTAGCAGCTTGATCTGGATTTGTTTGTCAGAAGATTACTACACACATCCCCTCGGCACAGCAGGGGAGTTGTGAGATTGTTTACCAAAAAGCTGTTGTTACGTTTGCATGAACAGGTTCATTGTTATTGCTTGAATAATGCATCTGGGCCTCTTTTCTGTGTTTTCAGAGCTGAAGACAAGAGTGGGAAGGTCTCTGAGGACAGCTTTGCCGGCTGTCGAACGCCTAAGCACTTTCATTCCAGCTCTGTCCCTGTCCCCATGGCAGTGGACAGCTTGGTACATTCTGCGGCTGGGTCATCCATCAGATCCCCCTCCCTGCACTCTGTTTTCAGCATGGACGATAGCAATAGCCTGCCATCACCAAGGAAACAGCCTCCTCCCAAACCAAAGAGGGACCCCAACACACGACTGAGTGCCTCCTATGAGGCTGTTAGTGCTTGCTTGTCGGCAGCTTCTAAGGAAACGGCTAATGAAGGTTAGGCATAAAGGCAGAGACAGTCACAAATGTTACTCTAGGTTATTGATTTATTCTTTTCACTTTGAACCTTTAAACACATTAAAGCACCTTTGAAAGGTCCTGCTTCCTTGAAATATTTTGGTGGCAGTAAATAAAATTAGACAATTTGTCATTTGTTATGAAATCAGCAAATAATACACATGTGTTCTAATTGCCTAGTTTGTCAACAACCAAAACCTATTTGTAGAACCCCCTTTAGAAACAAACGATCTGTCAGTTTGAGCTATTCTACCCCACTGACCGTTTCATTTCACCTTTTAAACCGTTAGAATATCTTGCATCACTAAAATAGAATGCTAGAATCATGAATTTCACCAGCTTAAACATTAAACTTTCTCCTAGTTTTTCTATATATTGATGTAAATAACTTATGCATTCAGGGGGTTTATGCATCCTTTTTCTTCTTGATTTGCTTACAGTGACTTTTATTTTGTTTAGAAGGAAAGTGCTGCAAAAGTCCTGAAGTGTCTCAGTCTGTTATGGTGCACATAGCACGGGTTTGAGTTCACTTTTTATTCTCCTTCGCCCTTGAAATGAATGAGTAGAAGATGAAGGGAAGGAATGCTTTCTGTTTTCCTTGATAAGCCTGACTTGTCATGCTTTGTGTAAAAGATCCTCTGGGTTTATCAGGAAAGATCCTTGAGGTTGGGTTTAAATCTCGGTATAACCATTCCCTAGTCCTGCATACAATGGGTAGAAACCTTTGCAGCTTCTTCTTGCAAAATAATTACTTTTCTCAGGTCCAGTGCATTAGATACAAGTCCATTTTTCTTAACTTCTCCCTTGGTCATTCAAGCTCTGTGTAAGGAGAGGTGAACTGTGTCCAATATACTTTTAAACCAGTATCATTTAAGGAAATCTGTAGTTGTTTCATCTTTCTGTGCCCAACTCTGCAAGAGATTTAACCAAAAAGTTCTAGCAGAGGTTTTGTTTTCTGAAAGAATAGCAATTTAAATATATATGTGTGGTCTTAGCACTAAGCTTGCATATGCTCACAAAACAACTTTGGCGTTCTTATGTGTATGAAATAATAGGGCAAGTTTCCCTACCAGGTACTTGTTTTGCAAGAATTATGTCAGTTTCATAAGTCTTTGTCCAAAACCAGCTCTGATTTACACCATCTAATTTTGATCTTAAAAGACCAATCATCTAGTTATCTAGTCTCTCCACTCCACACATGCCTGGAGGCTATGAAAAGACATCTAGTTTAGTTAACTGTATACTCACTTGGGGATTTGCCCTTAGGCTATGGGATTCCCTAACATTATAAATTATTTCCACACCTGCAATATTAAAAAAAAAAAAAAAAAAAAAAAAAGAAGAGGTGGGCATAATATCTGCCTATAATTAGAGTTTTATAGATATTGCATAAAAGGAGGATACTTAGTTACTGGCAATCACATATGTTTCAAAGTATCATCATGCTGAAACTCCTAGCATGCCCCTCTCCCTTACAGAAAAAGGAGAAACAAGTACATATCCCTATGTGTTGTAATGCACATTTGTATTCAAAATATACCTCCTCAGGTATGAGTTCTCATCTTTTAGTGGCAGAAGAGATTACCAAAGGAGATTATATGCCCAGCTTGCAAAGACCTGGGGTTTGAAAGCTGAAAATTCTGCATTTTGTTCCTAGAAGTATTTATACTTTTACCTTCATCCCTGTATTTGTGACTGCAGCTCATTGCAAAACTAAATGGGCATCATTTGAGGGCTGAAAATATTAGACCTGTATAAAAAAATACTGACTTTGATCTGTTAATAACACAGACCTTTTTTCACTTTCCTAGTACTGACCCGTCCAAGGCCACACAGTGATGACTATAGTACCATGAAAAAAATACCTCCCAGAAAACCCAAACGAAGTCCCAATACAAAACTTAGTGGCTCTTATGAAGAAATACCAGGCCAGAAGCCTGGGGATATAAAAAAAGCAAGCACAATAGTTAAACCAGGTGGATATGACACTGTGACAGTACAGAGAGCAGCTTCGGCTGATGCACCACAACATGGTGTGTTGAATCTCTATCTGTCACAAGAAGAGGAGGAAAATGAACCTGTCTATATTGAAATGGTGGGGAACGCAATCAAAAGCAGTTCTGCTGAGGCAGAAAGTCCAGAACAAGGAGAGTCTGTATATGAAGAAATGAAGTATTTTCTACCAGAAGAAGGTGGCAACGGTAATGGAATAATTCCAGTAGTGACTGGATCTCCTCCTCTGTTGTTTGAAATCAAAAAAAATGTTAACATTGAAGATGGAACATTGGATGGAAACAGTCAAGCAGCTTTGATCTATAAAGACTCATGTGACATTCCAGCCCCTTTCCCTAACTTGCTCCCACACAGACCACCACTTCTTGTATTCCCTCCAACCCCTGTGACATGTTCACCTGCTTCTGATGAATCACCTTTAACACCACTAGAGGTCAAAAAGCTTCCTGTCTTGGAAACCAACCTAAAATACCCTGTGCAGTCAGAAGGCTCAAGTCCATTATCACCTCAGTACTCCAAAGGCCAAAAAGGGGAGAATGAAAGACCAGCATCTCCAGGCTTGGTTGTGTTCAATGTTTCCAGCAAAGTAACTCCACCTTCCACACCACCTCCTCCTCTCCCACCACCCCCTCCTCCTGTACCACCCCCTGTTTCCTACCGGGCTTCCACACATTTTGCATCTCCTCCAGAGACTTGTGCTAGTTTTCTGATTAATACAGGGAAAACAGGTGCAAACTCAGATCTGTCAAAAGTACCTCAGAGACCCAATCCTGCTCAGTTTGGATGCTCACCTTCTCCATTCTCCAAACTGCCTTACTCCCCAAAGGTGGCAAGAGCAGATCACAGGAAACTGAACTCAAATTCATCGTGTTCGTTTCCATACAGCCCTACAAACTCGAGGTCATTGACCAGTCCCCTTGATGAGTTAACTAGCTTGTTCAACTCAGGACGGAGTGTGCTACGAAAATCTGCAGCAGGACGTAAGATCAGGGAGCCAGAAGGTAAGACAGTTTTCTGTGCTTCTGTACTGTTCATTTCTTTGCATCAAAACTTTCTTACATTGCCAATTGATATAGGAGGCAAAAATACAAAATGAAAACCTTGTTTGGTTTGGGGTTTTTTAAAGAAAGTTCTTTTGTAGCCATAAGAAACACATACAAAAACATTTCATATAAAAATTGTGGGTCTTCAAGTTTTGTCTGAGATATTAACTTTTACCAAAATGTTTGTAGGACACAAATTTAAATGTTTCTTAACATTGCAGCTGTTTCAGTAAAACAAACACAGATGATATAGTATGTGAAAATGAACTTATGTTACTGATCTGTAAAAATATTTTGAATTAAGTGTATCGCTAGGCGTCTGGTAGATGCACATTACTGTGAAGACTTCTTTTAAGATTTCATTATTTCATTTCCATGAAGGTCTGAATTTTTTGATACATCCTTTATTATTCTCCTAAATAAAGCTTAGGTGGAGACTTATGTAGTGACAAAATCAAAAAGTTAAAAATAAATCCCAGTTCTGCATCTCAATTATAACACTGACTCCAGCCTTTAATTTATTTTTCTGATTAAAAAAAAAAAAAAGTCTCCTATTGAAAATATTCAGTACATTTTATATAGAAATCTCTCCCCATGGTAGCATCTCCCAAAAAGGAGACTTTGTGAATTTAAAATTCATGGTGAGAAAACCTCTAGACTTTTCTCTGCTTTTTCTGCTTCAAGCTGTCTAAACAGCTTGTCTTAATCAAGAATTGTGTGCAACATATTCTAAATAGGCAATATAGAATCATAGAATTATTTAGGTTTTAAAACAACTTTAAGATCATTGAGTCCAACTGTAAAACTGAGACTGCCACATCAAGCACTAAACTGTGTCCCTAAGTGCCACATCCACACGTCTTTTAAATACTTCCAGGGATGGTGATTTCATCACTTCCCTGGGCAGCCTGTTCCTATTATTGGAAACCTTTTCTGTGAGGACATTTTTTCTAATATCCAATTAAAACCTCCCCTGGCACAGCTTGAGGCCATTTCCTCTTGTCCTATCCCTTGTTACTTGGAAGGAGAAACCAGCCTCCACCTCACTACAAACTCCTTTCAGGTAGTTGTAGAGAGTGGAAAGGTATCCCTGAGACTCTTTTTCTCCAGGCTAAACAACCGCAGCTCTATCAGCCACTCCTCCTAAGACTTGGGCTCCAGATCCATTCCCAGCTCCATTGCCCTTCTCTGAAACATGCTCCAGCACATCAATGTCTTTCTTGTAGTGAGAAGCCCAAAACTGAACACAGGATTTGAGGTGTGGCCTCATCACTGCTGAGAACAGAGTGACAATCACTGCCCTGGTCCTGCTGGTCTGTATTACTGACACAGGCCAGGATGCCACTGGCCACCTGGACACACTGCTGCCCCAGCACTCCGATGTCCTTTTCCACTGAGCAGCTTTCTAAACACTGCCCTAAGCCTGTAGCACCACAGGGGGGTTTTGTGACCCAAGGGCAGGACCTGACACTTGGCCTTTTTGAACTTCATACCTTTGGACTCAACCCACTGATCCAGTCTGTCCGTATCCCTCTGCAGAGCCTTCCTGCCCTCCAACACTCCCACCCAACTTGTCATTGTCAGCAAACTTACTGGAGGACAGCCTTTCGGCACGTGGGGACTGCCTACTCCTGCACCTTCAAGATTTCTTTCTTAAAACATCTCCAGCCTTCCTGGACTCCTTTTCCCTCCAGGACTGCCTCACAAGCAGCTCCATGAACTAGTCTCTTGAAAAGGCCGAAGTCTGCTCTCCAGAACTTCAAGGTAGCAGTTCTGCTGACCGCTCTCGTGACTTCTCTGACAGTCATAAACTCCTTATCATTTTGTGATCCTTGTGCCCAAGATGGCCTCCAACCGTCTTATGACCCACCTGTCCTTCTCTGTTCTCAAACAGCAGGTCCAGCAGGGCACCTTCCCTAGTTGGCTCACTGACCAGTTCTCCTGAGTCACCAGTCAGGATGTTTTCTGCCACACAGCCCAGCACTCTGCTAGACTGCTTCCTCTCTGCTGCATTATCTTTCCAGCAGACATCTGGTAAATTGAAGTCCTGCATTAGAACAAGGGCTAGTGAGTCTTCTTCCAGCTGCTTTTAGAATAGTTCATCTGCCCCTTCTTCCTGGCTGAGTGCTTTATAACAGACTTCCACCGTATCTGCCTTGCTGTCTTTCCCTATGATTCTTTACTCTTAAACACTCAACACTTTAACCACATTCATCAAGCCTTAGACTATCAAAACACTCCCTAACATACAGGGCTACCCCCTCATCCCTCCTTCCTTGCCTGTATCTTCTGAAGAGTTTATAGCCATCCATTGCAGCACCACAGGTGTGTCAGCCATCTCACCACAATTCCATGATTTCAAATATGTCATAGTTTTCCAGCTGCACAATGTCTTCCCGCTCCTCCTGTTGCCCATGCTGCATGCATCAGTGTAGATGTACTTCTGTTGGGCTCTTGATGTGCCACTTTTTTAAGGGAGAAGCCCAAGTCCTACTTTTGAAATACAAAGCAAAACAGTAGAGAATGGGATGGATGAATTCTCATATTATTCATTGTCTGTTTTCTTAAATATATACTGCTCCATTGATTTTATATCATATCCTGATTTACATAACTATGACAGAAGAATGTGTTTATTCTTGCTCTGCACGTGTGTAGGTCTGTGTGCCACCCCACCTCTCTGTAAGAACCCTGACAGCCTTCTGCCAAAACTGCTTTCAACCAAATACAAGGAGATGAAGGTCTCAAAATTAGTTGAGTTTTTATAAGTCTCATGAAAGTGGCTAGGTAGGGACAAGAGATATTCTGGGAGAAAGGCTCCTACCAGCTATCAGAGAAACCATGATGGACAGAACCCTTGTGAGTACTCTGGACCTTGAAAAATCTTTAGCTGGCCCTTTCTTGTTCCTGTATACTGAATGCAATTTTGTGTGCTGAATGAGCTATGAACTGAGGCTTCATCAGTGCTCAACCTCAAGAGAGTGTTCTGTTTGTTATTCTAAGTATATCAACTGATGAAATTGGTAAAGGAATTATTGCCGCAGTTTTGCTTGCTTTGGCAAAATTATTAATTTCCACTGCCTATAAATATATGTTGAATGTTTTTTGCAGGTTTTTCATTGGTTTTATGTTTGGTTTGTTGTAAGTTGGAGTTCTATTCTAATATATAGGTTATATATTTTTATCTTCTGGGAAGTAACTATTAAAGTCAGTTCTTTGGATGTGTCTTCTCAAGGCTCTCTCAATGTACCTGGTGAAGAAGTGTGGCAAACCTACTTCAACCAATTAAAAAAACTGACCTTTACCTAAAACAAACAAACAAAACAAAACAAAAACAAAAAAGCAAACCAAACAAGCAAAAAACAGTTGCTTTGGGATGGAAGATTTTTGAAAATGCAACTATCAAGTAAATGTGACCAAGACAGAGTTCAGCTTGGGTCTCATGTGGGTTGAAGCTAGTGCATTAACAGAGGCTACCATAAAAAACCTCTAAATTTACCTTTCATAGGGAAAATATACTTCTAAATATTTCATCAAGGCAGCACTAAGTATGAAAGATCAAAGTTCAGGAAAGATACACGATAAAAAACCTGAATCAATATTTTATAAGCTAGAAAGCTTCTGTATACTAAGTGCAGTTACATATGAATCGTTCAATAATGAGTGGATGGATTGAAAGTATCTAAAATACAGGTGAATGTATGTGTGTGTTTTTACAGTTTGCCTTTTTTTCATGTACTTCATGTGTTTATTTTCTAGGGTAACAGCTGGGAAAAGTATTACTTAAGTTTTCGTGCAAAGTAATAAGATGGCAGTCGTCAGAGTTGACTCTTTACATGTTATTTAGAACTAGAAGTTGTCACGTGTTACCTCTTGATTTTTTTATCACCTATTGATTAATGCATATCAAGTTCCTGGAGGACTCCTCCCTTTCTCTTTGTCGCTTGCAGTGTTTTATTTATAGGAGATGATATGGTTTAAAAAAATAATTTTGATAGAAATTTGTTAAAGTTGAAGACGTGGCCTAGAGCAGCAATCTATAATGTGCAGTTCCCTTTATTTCTATAAGTTATAACCTACCAACAGTCTTAACTAAAACTGGAAAGTAAAATTGTGCACCATTTTAAAGCATGGACAGTTGCCTTTGGGAATCAGGAAGTTTCTGTATAGGATCACCCTTGGAGATAAAAGCCTCCTTGCCAATATAAGTGCAATACAGACAGATCCCCCAACATGCCTTCTTCTTGCCTGGAGGAGTAATTTCAAGGCCTGAGAACTCGGATGTCCTTTTGGCTCCTGACCTCTTTGTGAGAAAAGCTCATTCAGAATTACAGTAGAACACATTTGTGGTTTCTGATGGGCTGAAGAGTTATTGTGAACTGAACTGAGAGCACTCCTCTTTAACAAAGGCAACAACAACAAAAAAATAAAATGGCAACAACTTTCATTAGCTGGCAGCTTAGCCTGCCCTTTTTTTTTTTTTAACACAACAGTAGCATCTACTGGTTCATGAAATGATCAGGATCATATAGTATGCAATTTCATGCAAAATGCTTCATGTGTAATCAGGTAAGTTCTCTGCTCTGCAGAGTTCAAATAAACAGAACTGTAACAGGTGAGAACCAAGATAAAGTGATTTCTCCAAGGTTGAAAAAAGTTATCATTGAAACTGCAGCTCTATTGTTAGACAGTGATTTAGTTTTACTCCTTACAAAATGAGACTTGAGTGCAAATAAGTGGTAATATACACACACACACAAATTTCTTCTATGCTCCCTGATTTCCAGAAGTAGCAACTTCAGTTTGCAAGATAGATTGAAACTAGATAGTCATGTGCAGAGCTCCTACTGAAATATTTTTAAACAGGACCTGAGATTTGAAACTAGACCTCATGAAACCAAATTCACTCCCTCAATCTCAAAACCACACTCCTTGGCAGGATGTACATATTTTTTTATCCAACATATAATACAATCCTCATATAAGGAAGAAACAATTACATGTTTAAGCATTTCATATTACATAGTTGTTTTTCTCAGCATGGATGAATGATACTCAGATTTTGCTTGATTGGTACAGTTGATATTATTTCATACAAAGGGGAATTGTTTCAGCTTCAGAGCAAAAGATAGAATAAATCTTAACCAATCATTTAAGGTCAGATTGGCAGAGGGAGTATTCTTGTGGATTCTAAAGGGAAAGGAATAAAGGAACTATTATTTTACCTTAACCCAGGTGAATTTCTTAGCAGGCTATTGATATAAAGACGCAATGATTTCTCTCCTACCTGCTTGTTGAGAAAAGGTTGGCATAGATACTTAACTTCTGTGTCTGAGCAAAAGAAAATGTGCAAGTTTGCAACCCCACATCTAGGTGCATAAGAAGTAAAATTAGGTAGCTTCTCATATCAGTGTCTTATTCCACGTTCTCCAGTTTAAGCATGGGAAGTCACAGGAAGATAGTTACAACTGACAAATAATACAGGTATTAAGATGTACCTAGTTGGGACTAAAAGTTGCCAAATACTCTTTATGAAGATTGGCTCAAACTTGGAAAATAACAAAAGTTAATGTGTCTGAATAGGAAGAACTGTCCTGTCAAAGGCAGGCATGCCTTTGACAGTAAATAGTTTCCCTCTGTCAGCAGATTAGAGCAACGTATTTTGCAGCTAACATCTCAATTGTGGATTGCAACTTAAATCCCTACTTGGGTTTCTGAGATGAAATCCCAGTCCCTTACCCTCTAAGCCACTCAGCTTTTTGTCTTAAGCAACTTCATAAAGATAATAATTATATATGCATCTCCTTCCTGTTGTACAATGAAATAGTTTTACTTTCTTTGTGGTAAAAGCGAACAACTATAAACCATGAGGAATAGAGAAGGCTGTGTTTTCAGCTTTTATGTTTTACCTGTGAATACTGGAGGAATGATTGCATAAGGCATTGAACTTCTATAATATTTTTCAAGTAAAATTCTCAAATCATTAAAACTTTAATCAGTTAGGCTTCATAACACTTCTCAGAGAGAGACTAATATCTGTTTATATAATTGCCTTAATTACCAGGGAGTGAGAATGACTTTCTGTGAGTAATTTTCAGATCAGGAGAGTCAGAGAGACAGGAGAGTCATCAACCTCTGATTCATAGATCATGGAATCATAGAATATGCTGAGTTGGAATGGATACATCTTGGCCCTGTGCAGCACACCCCAAGAATCCCACCATGTGCCTGAGAGCATTGTCCAAATGCTTGAAGTCAGAAAGTCTTGGTGTTGTCTGGGGAGCCTGGTCCAGTGCTAGAGCATCCTCTGCATGAAAAACCTTTTCCTGATACCTAACCTAAACCTTCCTTGACTCAGCTTCCTGCCCTTTCGAGTCCTGTCACTGGACATGAGAGTGAAGGGATCAGTACTTAACCCCTCTGCTTCCGCTCACAAGGAAGTTGTAACTGCAATGAGGCCTCCTCTCAGTCTCCTCTTCTCCAAGCTGAACAGACCAAGTGACCTCAGCTGCTCCTCATATGGCTTCTCCTCCAGACCCTTCATCATCCTTGTGGCCCTCCTTTGGACACTCTCTAAGACCTTAATATCTTTCTCATATTGTGGCACCCAAAACTGCACACAATATTCAAGGTGAGGCCACCCCAGTGCAGAGAAGAGTGAGACAATCCCCTCCCTCGACTGGCTGATGATGCTTTGCCTCATGCCCCCCAGGATGACATGGTTGACCCTCCTGGCTGCCAGGGCACTGCTGACTCATATTCAACCTGCCATCAACCAGGATCTCCAGGTCCCTTTCCACAGAACTCCTTTCCAACCTCTTGTTCCCCAGTCTGTATACACAATCAGGGTTGCCCTAACGCAGGTACAGAATCCAACACTTTGCCTGGCTGGTGATTGCCCGCCTCTCTAATTTGTCGAGGTCTCTCTGCAGGACCTCCCTGCCTTTGAAGGAGTCGAAACCTCTCCCAATTTAGCGTAATCAGTAAACTTACACATTCACTATTTACTATGTGTAACTCTCAATCTGAATCTCTTGCAGTAGGTACAGAAAAGCGGGAGAAAGCCAAAGCACTGCTGGTAAGAATTTAATGCGAGTCATTACAAAAAGGCCTGTTCTTGGTTAACCATAGGTGCCCTGTGCAGAAAATTGCAAAGGGGAGATAGAACTGCTGGCACTACAGTTGCCATCAAGGCCATGCTGGGTGATTTTTCTGAGGAAATAATTGTGGTTTCCATTATTGCAGCAGAGGAAGGTGTTAGAAGAGTCTGGAGAGAGTACACTCCATTCGTATTTTCAGAATATCTATGAACTTTTGTACAGCCTGAAAGATACCACCTTAATCTGCAGTCTTCTCATCTATGAGTCTGCCGTTGTCCAAATAATGTATCACAGAAAAGATCTGTTTCAGGATAAACACAATGTACCAAGTTTTCCATTTCAGAATATCTGAAAACTAGTGTATTTTACTGCTGAAGAGTGTTTTGGCTTTTTGATATGACATTTTTTTTCACTATAGCATTTCTCTTCCTGGTTGATTTCACTGTTTGCTCTTATAGATTAAAGTCATGTAATGTGGCATTTACTTTGGTTTTCCGTTTTGACATGGAAAACAATTGTAACCTGAAGATTATTAGAAGAACAAATCAAGTCTAATTTTCAGGTGAAAAAGGAATGGATAATGTCATTAAACTTTATATTTGTTTTGCATTTTAAGTGCTTTTATTGAAAATAGAATCAAATCCTTCTCACTCCTCCATTTTCAAAACTTATATCCACTGAAACAGAGGTTGAAGAAGACTGTGCAACCTCAGGATCACAGAGGAAATATCACTGCATATTTGATTTCCATTGACCTTATACTGTAACTATCTACGGCTATTGGAAAAGGATCCTGGAGTAGTCAGCCCCTTGGTCTGATCCAGTGCAGGCTCTCTCATGTTCATACCTGGTCACTGCTTAACGGGAGAAAGGCTGAGGAGAAGTAATTGCATTGACTTCTGTTCCTTTTACATGGTCCATTTCTGAGAACTGAAGGCATTTCTTTTAAATTACTGACTCTGCTTTGTATCATTTCCATTGAGTTGGATTTACTTTGTGTCCCCTTCATCCTGTCTAATATGCAAACACAATAACCACACCATACTGGCTCAGCTTAGTGCATTTCAAACCCATAGATTTTAATAATATCACACTTTTAATAGTAACTTTGGTCATTCAGGTAGACATTTACAGGATTATTATTTTCATAGCAATGTCTTTTCTTCAGCATCTAATGTGATATCATAGTTTCAAATTCAGCCATGGTTCAGGAAGCTGTCTCATAACTAACAGTGTTGTGGGGTTATTTAAATAGCAAAAAGTCTTCAGTACTTTTATTTGTGATCCAGGATGCAAAACCACAAAGGACTTTGTTTAGGAACCACTACATCACTAATCCTAAACCAACGGAGAGAATTTAGCCATACTGGAGAGAAGAAAATTGAATTGTAGCACCCTTATAATCCTGATACCAAACAAGAATATGGGTGTTTTGCAGTAAGTGCTATGTCACTTCATTTTACGGGTCTACAGGCATTTGGAACATAGTGGAGAAGGAAATTTGGACATGTATTTTAGTAAAAGTGTCTAGTTGAATTCTCAACTTGAGTGAGAAATCTCTTCAGATGCTTTTAACTTATTTACATCCATCTCAGTACTAAATCATCTTTTGCATAGAACCTCAGTAGAGAACAATAATTCCATTTCAGAGAAAA
This sequence comes from Margarornis squamiger, assembly GCA_035222235.1. Taxonomy (NCBI): domain Eukaryota; kingdom Metazoa; phylum Chordata; class Aves; order Passeriformes; family Furnariidae; genus Margarornis; species Margarornis squamiger. The sequence goes on along the minus strand of JAWWTY010000001.1, from coordinate 94,909,069 downwards.
TATCGAGATTGTGACTTTTTTTTTTGTTTTGCCCTGAAATGAAAATCAAGCATTTTAAAAGTGTGTGCAGAAATAAATATTCTTTCATGTCCAGGCTTTCAAAAATATCTGTAAAGTATTTGCCTGCCTCAAACATAGTAGAATGTTTCTTACTGGAAATGTCAACAACTAAATGTGTTGACTTTTTTTTTTATAACCTAAATAAGTTCAAGGGTGGCCTTTTCAACATTGGTCTGGTTGTCATTTAGGGGTATGTCTGCACAACAACAAAAGCTGTGTTATAAACAAGCCAAACTACTTCTAAACTCACTGGCTCAGGTATCCAAGGCCAATGCACTCATTGCTGTGCAAACTCCAGCCCCTCAGTGATGACCCTAAGTTGTTGGCAGGACTCATGCAGCTCACCATGAAACTATGAAACTCTATAGACCTGCATGTGTGGAGTGTGTTCCAGTTCCAGCACTGGCATTTTGTGGGGCTGGATGGAGAAGCAAGAGAAGAGAGCTGGAAAGAGACTGGGAAACAGACTTGGTCATAAACATGAGGGTGCCCTGACCCTCATGCTCTCTCCACACTGCTGCACTGTGCTGTGAGAGAGTAGCAGAGCGTTTGGAAGTGGAGCACTGGAAGTAGGAGTAGCAGTTTGGGACATCTGTCTTCTTCCTGGCCCCACTGGTGAGCAGGCAAATACAGAAGCCTTAAAGTTCTGTCCTTTTTTTTTGGCTTGAGTTTTTCCTCTTTTTTTAAATTAAAAATGTGAAAATTAATTTTATCCTTTATGTGGTGAAATTTTTAAAACAAAAAAAAACATATTAAAGTAGACCTGAAATTCTACATTTCATTATTTCTCTGAGATCTTTCCTTAAGGGTATACTGCAGTATGATGCTGATATACTAGTAGCATTTAGTGCCAGTTTTTAGCCACAGATCGGCTATGTTTGTGCACAGTATGGATGCTTATCACACTGCATCTGCGATAGCCATATGTTCTTGCTTTGACATTAGTGAAGGTGTCATTGATCATCACTCTATCGCTTCAAAACAAACTTAAAAACAAGCTAAAGAAGTACCTGAATTCAGTTTTTGTTTTAGAAGCTTACTTAGAAAGCAAATGGTAATATTGTGTGAGAGGTTTTCCAGAATAGCTGTCCCTGTTTGGTGGGTAGGATTACAATACAGGTAAACCGAAAACATTCCTTGGATTGTCCCTTAGGATCTACTCAAACAATTTATCTGCCCAATGCCATCACCCACACTAAGACTTATGTGTTGCAGTCAATGCCAGAGCTGGTATGAGAGAGATCCTGAAAAATCTCTGTAGAAGCATTCTGTGGGAAAAGTAAATAGAACTGATGTGATGCTGTTGGCAGTAGCAAATCTCTATCTGTTTATTTGTCTGGAGGTTTTTGTTTGTTTACTTTTACAATATTTGCAACTGTGAGGGGGAGGAAGGTTGAGACAGTGTCTCATCACATAATTCCTTCCAACAGCAGCTAAAGCCCAGCAGTAATCACTGTTCTGTTACTGAGATACCACACAGAAATGAAAATAAATGTCTGCCTTCAAGAAGAGCTGCTGTGTCCACATGAGATAGAAGAAAACAGTTTAAAAAAGGGAAGCTGTGTTTCTCAGCAAATTGCCTCCTTTTCCAGCACACACTGCATGTTTTTAAACACACAAACACAAGTAGACTCTTTGGTCAGCCAATCAATACACCTGACAGTAAATAAAACTATTACAGAGTAAAAGCAACTACTTTTTATTTTTTTTTCCATATTTGACCTGAAATGGTGGGGGATATGGGAAGAAATGCTTTTTCTAAGGCAGAAAATTGTCCCAAACAGTGCTGCCTTCCTACCTGCCCTGTGTGGTTTGTTATGGACCTCAGAAAGACCTGCAGAGATCAGTTCCCAGAGAAGATGGGATGAATGAAATCCCCAGTCCCTGAAACACATGCACTCGCTGGAGTCTAGCTCACTTGCCGCACTAAAAAGGTGTTCCAAGTTCTTGCTCAGATACTACCAGGCAGTTGGCAGCCTGTCCAGATATTCTTCATCCATTACTAGTGTTTGAGAAGGCTGTTTTCTCCACTTCAGAGTGTTGCTCTTTGTCTTATGTTGACAACAAACCTAATTCAAATGATTCAGAGTCCTCCAGAAAGGGAAAGAAGACACGTTATCTATCTCCCCCACCAACTCTGAAAGTTTACCTGATCCAGGGGTTTTCCTAACATTACTTCTAGGAAGGAGGGAAAGGTTTGTAGCTCATAATGATTGTCACTGAAATGAACATAAAATAAGAGCAGTATCTTCCCACCAGCAAAAAGTTTATCGTAAAAGAAAGCAGAAGAAACTTTCCTGTTTTAGGTGTATACTTTCCAGAGCTGTGATTTACAAAATAGTAATTGAGCTCATGGCTCTTAAGGGCCAAACCAGACCTAGGAATTTTTGCAGTCACTTCAGCAACCTCCTTCTCACTACCAGCCTTATCTTCTGAAATGTGGCTGACTGGTGTCACGCCAACAAAATATTCTTCAGAGGAGCAATTTCCCTCCAGCAGAGTGAGTGTTGTCACTTGATGTTCTTCATGGCCTGTGTCTCCTCTCTTTGTTTTCCAGTGTTCACACAGAGCTTCCATGAATGCAGCTTCCCAGCGCAAAGAAGTGGTCTGTTTCTGTGTTTAACTGCTCCATTGAAGCATGGGCTTTCTGGAGTGGCTTGTAACCCCATCAGATAGCTCCACTTACACAGCTCAGAGAGAAAGGGTGCTGGAAGTGACACTACAAATCCATTGCTGCTATCCTAGGAGCGTCACTGCAGGGAGGAAGCCCTAGGCAATTGCTGCTGTGAGGGTAGGCTTTGTGAGGTGAAATAAATCACTGAATAATTATTGCCTCTGATGGTAGTGGCAGCCAGCAGCACAGCCAAGAGGGTGAGACAGACAGCACACGCTAATAGGCTGGGGGAATCCTGTCGTGACAGTTTTCAGCCTGCTCCATTTCTTTCAGCAAATAAGATGCATCTGTTTGCCTCCAGCTCTCAGCAGACAAAGTAAACAGTCATGCTACAGCAGGTCACAGTGTGACTTCATGTGAGTAAACAGAACTATTCTGAAGCAATATGCATTTATCCAGTAAAAGTACACCCAAGACGTGCTGAGGGTAGCTAGCAAATGCCACAGACAAAGAATGTCTCAACAGTAAGTCAGAGCAAAACAGGAAACACCAAGTATAATTGTCAAGGTGCAACAAAACCATAAACACTCAAGCCAAAATAAAATTGCCTGCTCTTATTTAAACTCCTCTTCCCTTCCTTCATCAAAAAATATCTGCAAAATTTCTGAAGTTGCCATATTTTAGATTTTTTTCTCCTCACTTCACAATGTCCACTTACCACCATAAATGTAACAAATACTAGGGTCAGCTGCTAGGATTTGGTGTTATTCCTGACTTTCCCACAAAAGAGTGAGAGCACAGATAAAAAATCCCTTCTGTCTTCAATGTCTTGTCTTTTAGATGCTAGTTAATAGGATCCATCAGTTCTCTCTTATTCACATGTATAATGATAAACTGCTTGATTTGAAATTTCCATTCTGCTGTATGCCAGCCATAGGTTTCAAGGAAATTGAGCTATTTAACTTTTAGATTTTGTGGTAGCCCACACACAAAAGGCTTCTCCTCCTGTATTATCTGCCAGAATTTATAAGTCTTCCTTTTTTCATAGTTGCTGATACAGTGTGAGTAGCTGTGGATCTTAGTACTTAAAACTGTGTATTGATTATTGGTTACAGAAAATCATGTTTTCTGTGAATGACAAAATAATGTCTGATGTCATACTGAGATTGTTTCAAATTTAAAACTGAGATGCATCCTGCCTAGCTTGTGACACTGAATTTCCTCAGCTGGGAACTCACCCCTAGCTCTCTGCTTAATTAAAGAAATGTGTGCCTTGAAAGAATGGTTATGTCAAATCAGATGAAGAGCAGTCTATGACTTCCATTTATACCAGAGCAAAATTGGTGAGAACCTGCTCTCCCTATGCAGTCAGAATGAAACCTTCGATTGTGGCTTCAGCAGAAACTGTATGACGGTTCAGTGCTCCACTAGTCCCATCTGATTTTCCATGGTTTTTCTTCCATATTTTTTTTTTTTCCTGAGATGGATAAATATTGACCACAGATTTCTGATTGTGCTAACTAGTACTGTCAAGGTGAAGGGCTCTATCTGTTTCACTAAATGAGCCAGTGCCAGGGAATGTCCTTGATATAGCAGGCCAATCATTTGCACATTCAAAGTGCTGGAGAAGTCCCTGGCATCATTTGGGACCTGGCAGGCTGGCTCCCATCCAGACAGATCTGGACACAGTCCAGGAAATGACACAGGCCAGGACTATTCCCAGTAGATGACTTGGATGCAACCTCTCTGCTGTGGAGGGCAAGAAAGTGTAATATCACTGACATGAGTCTCTTATCATTTGCCTCAGGGCCAGAGAACAGTTTTGATCACATTTGAACAACCAGAATAGGCAAAGCAAGAGGCCTCTGTATTTACCCTGCATTGTGAGTCCCTTGGTGCTTTGGCAGTGCTGCTCAAAGCATGTATGAACCAAAACCCTCTGAAAGCAGTGGAGGCCTTCTGTTACTGATGAATTTTTAGTTAGATTGTAAAGGAGCACTAAATGTTACAAGGAGAATGGGGACAAATATACCTTATGAAGGTACACCTCCATTTAAAGAAAGGAGAGCAAAACAAGGGCTTTGACAGAAAAGAAAAATACAACCCTACCAGGTGAGTTACTGCTGGGCCTTTAATAGCATACTGGTTTTTCATGTCTTGCTTCACAAAAAGTCTGTGATGATTCCACCTAAATGCTGATAGCAATCATTGATTTGTACTTTGCTTTAGACTTTATTAAATAGGCTAAATATATAATTTCTGTAGAAAATTAATAGTTTCTCAAAGTGTTTCAGTATTACACTTTAATCTGTCATCTGAATAGAGCCTATGCTGGTTCATTTTTTAATTTGGTGATAAAGCAATTCAGCCTAAGTACTACTTTTGAAGTAACTGTGATGTTTCTGATCATACATTTTATGTTTGAGGAAAAAAAAAAAAGGCACTTTATAATAGGATATTTGGAAGTCATAGTTCAATTAAAAGAGTTTAAGTTATTCTTTTGACAAAAAGGTTCTGTTGTAGAATTTCAGTGCACTGGTTTCTTTTAGAAGTGAGATAATGACTCAAAAAGGGGGAAAAAGCAAATACATTAATTTTCATAATCGCCATACTCTGAATTCTTTTTTACAGAGTAAGTGAAATTCTGTCCATTTTATACCTTTTGACCTTGTCATGGGTTTTAAACTGTCCCTTACAAGAATGTTAGCAATAACAAGCAAATATGGATTTCCTGAGCTGTCTGTTTTGCATACCGTTCCTCTTACACTTTTCAAGTAATGTTGCTGTAATTAATTATGGATTTGTTGGAATATGGAGCTTGCTTGTAAGGAAATAACTGTTACACTTTGATTTGTCAAACTCTGATTAAAAGCACTGTACCTGTGATTGCTTAGTAACTATCCTACAGCATAGCTGAGCAACAAATAATGCCCTCAGTCCAAACATCCATACATCCTTGTAGTCCATACATCCTCATTAACTGCAAGATTAGTCAGAGTAGAACTTGACTGAGTCAGAGATGTCTTTTTGGTGAAGTCAGTTTACTGAAATAATAATCCAAATGCTGTTCACTTTTGCAGAGTCTGTAGGTTTTCACTTAAAGCTTGTATTCCTTTTATAATCATGAACTCCCACCATGCTCTTACAGATGATACCTCTCTGTAGCTAGTCTATCGCAAGTAGGTGTGGATGACTCTTCAAATAACATACATTACTATCTGGAAAATGTTAAAGATGCTGTTACTTTAAAAAACCAATATTGAAACCTGGCAAATAATCCATCCATCTAATATGAACACCAGAGCAGAAGTCTGAACAAAAAGCTAACATTCAGCATGCTGGTGAAGATGTTCGACCATAGATACCATAGTGGTCTTTTTCCTATCTCCTAAAGTATTTCTCATAGTTTCAGAAAGTTGGTAAGGAATGAGAGAGCAGTGCATACTTTTATCTTCAGGTTTGATGGCAGCAGTGGCAAGTTAGTGTTAATGTGGATGTCTGTCATCCTTCTGCCCAGCACTTGTTGTTAGAGCACATCTGGGTACCATGGCCAGTTTGGTGCCCCACAATGCAGAAAGTCACTGATAACCTGGAGTGAGTTCACCCCTGCAATAACATATCACAGAATTTTTAGGGTTGGAAGGGACCTCTGGAGATCATCTAGTCCAAGGCCCCTGAGAAGGCAAGGTTACCTAGAGCAGGTTACACAGGAATGCATCCATGTGGGTTTTGAATGTCTCCAGAGAGGGAGACTCCATAGTCTCCCAGGGCAGGCTCTTTCAGTGCTCTGCCACCCTCAAAGTAAAGAATTTCTTCCTCATGCTGACGTGATACTTCTTGTGTTTTAGTTCATGGTCATTGCTCCTTGTCCTGTCACTGAGCACCACCTAAAAGTGTCTGGCACTATCCTTCTGGCACCCACCTTTGAGATATTTATATACAGTAATAAGGTCCTCTCTCAGTATTCTCTTCTCTAGACTAAGTGGGCCCAGCTCCTGCAGTCTGTCTGCATAAGAGAGATGCTCCGGACCCCTAAGTATCTTTGTGACCTCCATTGGATCTTCTCCAGTAGCTCCTTGTTTTTCTTGTACTGAGGAGTCCAGAACTGGACACAGTAAATGTTCAGGGCTGAAACATCATCCTGTAAGCCAACTGGGGCAGGGGACCTTGTCCAGCCTGGGGCAGAGACAGCTTCGGGGGCAGCTCAGAGACATCCCAGTGCCCGTGGGGAGGGGATGGAGTGGAGGGAGCAGGACCCTTCACAGCCATGCATGGCAGGACAACAAGGCAGAGCAGGCAGGAACTGAAATGAGAGGGGTTCAGTGTGGGTGCTGAAACCTTTCCCATGAGGACAGGCAG
>JAWWTY010000001.1:94840796-94901936 GCA_035222235.1 Margarornis squamiger | reverse complement strand
TTTTTTTTTTTTTTTTTTTTTTTTTTTTTTTTTTTTTTTTTTTTTTTTTTTTTTTTTTGCTAAGAATACACTCTGGCTTCTTCAGGAGCCTGTTAGAAGTTTGCCAACATATGCAGTTACACTTTTTCTATAAACTCACATAAATCTGCTCTAATAAGGAGCTGAAGATGCCTATGTATAGGAAATTAGTTCAAGTACTTTTATATAATCCAGGTTATCTTGAAATAAAATATAGGCTTCTTTCCCATCCCTGATGTTAGTTAAATAAGGTACTATGAAATATATTTTCTCTATGTAGTTTTCTGTTTAGAAACTAAAATTGTGCTTTTCTTACTATGACTGAACAGAGCAAATGGCACAACAGATTTACATCTAGATAGATGTCCCAAAAGATATGCCTCATATATGTCCGCTACATGCATCTGCCAGTTTAGGATGATATTTTAGCTCAGTAGTAGGTATTTCATCCTATGGATTTAAAGGAGAAACCTTTTTTTTTTTCCAAGAGCCCTTCATGACTGCCACAAAAAGGTATCAATGTACCTATGAAACAAAAGGCTTCTGCAAACAGGAATGCAGGAAAAAGTCTTTCTACTTGCTCATTCGTAAATGAATTGGAGATGTCAGGCAAATCAATAAATCTTTTGGATATCAAGAAAAACAAGGATCCCAGCCACTTCCCCCGAGACTCTTTATGTAAAAGGTGGCACAATAATTATGTAGGTGGATTGTGATCTATAGGCAAGTGCACTGACTATTAACATCTAAAAGTGACATTTCCTTTTCAGACAAATTTAAAATGAGCTGCAAAGATGCATTTTGCAGTCAACTTGCTTGTAAAAAGGCTAAATCAGGCATGCTCTTAATAATTGTACTGTATGCATTTTCCATCTCAGACTGTGGTGCTACCGCCTCTCCCAAGTCAATTACTGTGGGTAGAGGTGGCCTAATTTTTTTAATGCATAGCACATTTGCCTAAAGATGCATTTTATGAAACACTGCCACTGAAACAATCCAATCAGATCCAGCAAAAAATAATGATGAGGGAATGAGTGCAAAGAAGGGAGCAAAAAAAACCCAAACCAACCAAACATTGAAATATTTTGTTCTGATGGCCTGAAAATGAACTTTGTGACTTTTCAAGAGAGCTTTTTTGTTAGGCAAGGAAATGTTAAGAAGGATTTAGAGTTAGATAACTGAAAGCTAAACCAAAGCAAGAAAGCCCTTTTCAATTAAGTGAAACATTTTGAATGAACCAGAATGGATTTATAGTTTTCATTTCATTAATTAATTTTTAAATATTGGTACTTTTTCAATTAGGTGGATTTTTTTCAGTTCCAGCATAAAAATGAAAAATTGATCACACAGTCCATGTTAGCTTAGAAAAATCTGCAAGTAAAGTATCCGTTACCTGATGAAAATGTGTTTTTTCCTTCCTCTTGAAAAATGTTCTTGTGCTCAACATTTATAAGAATATATCATATCTTTGGGAGAACTGAGGATGTTACTGGAAGTATGGATGAATACTGTAATGTTGGTTTTACTAGCTAGTCTTTTGACCTCCACTGGTTTCTGCTATCATTATGACAAAGCTTAAATAGACACAACTAAAATCAAAGAATAACTCCTTGAGAGCTGTCATGGAAGAAAAATTTACATTTTAGAGTGTTACAGGAGGACCTATGCATCCAGGTCAGCCATAATACATCAGCCCCGCACCTAAGGCAAGCTCTCAGAGGAGCTGGAAGGAATTAGGAAAACTGAAACAGAGAGACCACTGAATTCAGCTTTGTCTTCCATGAATCAAACCTGGCTATGGCAAGGAAAGAATATGAATATATGTTCAGTACAAAACAAACAAACAAATGAAAAACCAGACAAAACGATCACACAGAAGAGAGAAAAATATACCAAAAAATGCATCACACCACCAGTGCAGCATTTCATGCAGCCTTATCAGCCCTGTCACACAGGAGTGGAGTGAGAATATCCAGGGATACAAGTATTGCAGTGGGGGTCCCTCCTACTATTCCCATCCATTCATGATCTTGTCTTCCAGCTCTGAATCTGCTTTCAGCCCCTGAACTCCAGTGGGGAGCACCACTTGGGCACAGCTGATGGCTGACCCCTGTTTCTGGTGGTACGCTGGGCTGACAGAGCCAGGCAAGCTCAGAGCCAGCTCCGGGCACTTTGCAGTGAGCTGTTCTGTTTTGTGTGGATGTGCAATCAGTCAGAGGGGGAAGAAAAGGATTTTGTTTTGCCCTTTTCTTTGTACAAATGTATGTGCATTGTACAGAGCTTAGGAATTCCTGCAAGAACAGATCTCCTCTTGATATCTTGAAGAAATTTAACTAAAAGGCTCTGACATGAAAACCTGTAACTTTATAGAAAGTGACAACTGATGGCTGGTGAGCCCTGAGGCTGGGTAAATAATGGCCATGGGGAGGCTGTGCTGGGAGGAATATTGCTATGTATGGCTTCATCTCAAGAAACATTTTGTTTCTTGTGGAAGGAGATAAAAGGAAAAAATAACCCCATGTTGTATCTGTTGCTCATATCACCAATGATGAAAGGCATTGCAGTGATGACAGTGGTATGTAAACTCATGTGAAATATAATAGAACCTAAAATAGAGTCAATACAAACAATTGTTGAGTTTTATCCACAATATTTGTGTGGAAAGAAACAATATAAATGATAATTTGTGATGATACTCACTTCCATAAGCTTAAAAGGCTACAAGTAGAACACTAGCGAAAAAAAACTAAACCATAAAAAACCCAAATAAACAAACAAAAAACCCATCCCACAAAAATCACTGACTTAAACCTTCCACATTCATCACTGGGCTTGTGAATTTAGTGATTAACTAAATTACATTGTTTTCTTTTTACTTACATGTGAAAGCCACTAGTTAACAGGAAGCTGACAAGCATTTTCTCTGTTTGTGTCAGGTGCTGAAACTAATTTGAACTTGAGGAGCAGGGAAGATCCAAATACAACAGATACTGGATCAGAAACGCAGGATAAAAATGCAAATAACCATGGAACTCAGTCATCTAATCCACTGTCCAGTTCTGTGACTGCTGAAAATGGAAATTCAGTATCAAATGGTAAGCAGTTTTTAATCCCAAAGCTCTTCTAACATAAAATTGCTGAAGTGTTTCCTTGAATGAGCTTTTTAAGATATAGTCAGGCTGGATTCTCTGAGTTGTGAAATATATGTATTTCTGAAACTGGCTTAATTTTGTATGTGTGAACTGATAAGCCCCTCTCCAATAAAAGCTGAATGTGAAGAAAATAAAACAGGTTCTGTTGAGGAATTTGTAATTAGTTCAGCTCCATGTCTATAAGCAGCCTAAGGCATGGAGGACTTAAATTTGAGATTCTGATCCTATAATCAATACAAATGGGACAGAAAATGGAAAATCGGGATCTCCCTTGGCTATAGGTGCCTTTCTAGTGAATGACAAATTGTTTACCATTGCAATACAAAATGGTACAAGAGCAGTGGCAGAAAAAATGAAAGCTTTTGAGGTCCTAAAAGCATAAATCCTAAGGAAATAACACTCCTGTGAGTTCAGACTTTTAATAGAAAATTAAATTTTTTCATTGCTTTTTAATTTTGTAAAATGTATTGCTCTTCTTTTTTAGTTTATTTTTAATATTAGGAGTAACACCTTTCTGTACTATCAAACTGTGACTTTTCCACCACAAATCCTCCACACTTACCAGAATTCTTATTCTTAAAGAGCTTTTTGCCATTTCTTGTCCAAACACATAGAGTAATTAGAGAGCCTGTAATAACCTTTTACATTGCAATGCTGAAAGTTGTGATTCTGTGTCATCCAAAACAACAGATCCTCTTGTGGGAGGCACTCAAAACACACAGGTAAAAGTTTACTGAAATTTGTTGTCATTTCCAACTAGCACATAATAGGATATAGAGACATGTTTAATCATTAAGTGAAAAGTTTAACTATGATAACTAATAAGTGACTGAAATGGTCTAACCCTTCCTTAGTGAAGGGGACAAATTAGCCAAATATCTGACAGTTCTGTACTCACAATGGAGTCCATTGTAGAGGTATTTTGTGTAACCCAGATGATAATTAGAGTAAATATTATATAGATGGGCCAAGGGAGCACTGTGCTGTGTTGTGCCTGGTGGTTATACAAGGCACACACTTTGCACTGTGCTCTTTGTCCAGCTCTGTTGGCAATTTACTGTCCCTCCAAGGAAGCCTCCGTGATTGTTCCTCTTCAGTTACATCTGAAGTCCATGTGTGTGTGGACTCCTATATAGTTTATTCAGGTCGGCATCAGAGTAACTGTAAGAGCCTCTCTGTTTCACTAAAAGCCCTATGCATTACTCAGGTGAGGGGATTAGTCCTGTCTAATTCCAGCTTTCAAGAAGGTAGCCATTCTTCTGCCTAAACAGGTCACCTGTGGGCTACAGTCTACTCCATAGTCTCTTGAAACTTAGTATCAGATCTAAGTTCATCAGACAACAGGTTGTGGAACAGGACAGGTATCACAGCAGATAGCCTGACAGAAAAGAGGCATGTCACCATGCCACAGGCCAGATGCTGCTGAGAACAGAGCCCTCATCTTGCCTTTCCTGGTGATGCCTGTTTCATATATCTGCCATATATCATCTACATATATGTCTGCCAGTGTATCAAGTGGAGCTCATCAGTAGATGCAGCCTGTGTGTGAATGCAGAATCATGGAAGTTTGAGGACTGATGTACGACCATGGTAGCAAAGACCCAGATACTCTGTGGTGGTGTTGTTCTTTTGTAAATATGGATGTTGGAAGCCAGGAGGTGCAGGGTCTCCAGTTCTGTGGTAGCAGAGCCTATGAGACTGGAGGTTCTCTGGAACCACAGAACCACATTTAGATGTCCAGTGATCTAGATGTCGATCTTTGAGATGCAAGCTATTTATCTGTAGGATTCTAAGGAGAACAGGACAGAAAAGGGGAATAGGAAACACAGGAAGAAGATCAGAGACTGAGTGTGGGATCTTCCTTGGAAGCAATATAAAAAGGTGTTACAGAGATTAAGGGGGTGAAGGATTGGGTTTCTAGTTTGAATGCCTGGGACAAGTCTGTATTTTTTATTATGGAAAACAAACAGAATGCATTCCTTTCATTTGACTTCCCCAGTTAGAGATTATTGATTGACTCATATTCCTTACTATTATTTTCACCACCACATATAATTGCAGCAATAATGCATATCAAGCAAAATTTTGCCAAAAAATGCCAAATTAGACTTACTTTTGGTAACATGAGAGTAGTTGTAGGAAAGCCCAATCCAGGTGGTGTAGTTTGTGCTTCAGACTGAATCCCTGATTAACTTAGGTTCTTGTAGTCCTGCCCGTGGCCCTGCTAAATCATTGGCTTCAGCTCTGGGCTGAATTTAGCAAGGTCTTATTCAATGCACAGCTGTGGTATCCTAATATTTTCTTAGGTGTACATATAGGAAAGCTCTTAGAATATAATCAACTACTCCATTTATCTTTCCAACTCTACCAAACCCCAGCTTGCCATGTCCGTGACAATGTGCTGTCGCTGTACAGGGAAACTTTACTTATTTGATAAGACCTCTTATCAAAGGGCTTTTTACATCAATAAACAGAAAATCATTGATAACCTGATCCTTAGCTCAAGGCTGTCATGGATAGTAGATCCTAAAATGTATTAATATAATGCAAAAGCAATAACTTTTTCATAACATGCTGCCCAGTCTAGGAAAGTATTTTTATTCATTTCTGGTGGTTTAAAATTCTGCAAATATTTTACATACTACCTTTCATTAGAATTAAATGAATAATATCTACTTTAAAAAGGCACTTTGCATTAAAATTCATATGAATTTTTATTACTTTATTTGAGATGCACCCAAACTGAATCCATGTAAATAAATTATTAGTTCAGGAAATTATTTGAAAAAAGGGAGTTGTTTTCACAAAAACCGTTGTGGTTTGGGTTGGGTTGGATTGTGTTTTGTTTTTTTGGGTGTTTTTGAGGGAAATTTATTTCAAGAATTTAATTTGACCAAAAATATGTGAGAATTTTAAGTTGGAGTACAGAGAATTTAATATAGGTTAGAAAGGAGTAGTGGTGACTTACATGTAATTTACAAGGCTAGTATACTAGAGACCTTGGATGTCATACGTTGTCCCTGTACATACCTAATATATCATTGCCCAGCTTCAAAAAGCAATAATCGCACCTCAAAACAACACATAGTTCAAATTATTGAGAAAACAGGGTCAAACTTCCTCTGCAGTAAGCAGAAAAGAACTTAAATGCTGGACTCTCACAGATTTGATCTGTCTCCTGAGCTGCAAACAGGGCTTTCACCTTCATTGCCTATGTGTTCAGAGGCAGTCCAGATGATGTAGAAAAGGATCCATATTTATGCAAGCTTTACACAAGCTTTGTTCAGTAAAACAAAGAAAATAAAAGCCAGCTGTCCCTAGTTACAAAGTTGTGACAATGCACTGTTTTAAGGGGGAAACTAAAAGGAAAGTAGAGAGATCAAAAAGTGGTTGTAAGATTTGTTTTCATTCTCATTGTCCTACTCTGATTTTGATTGGTAATAAATTCAGTTAATTTCCCTAAGTTGAGTCTGTTTTGCCTGGGACAGTAACTGGTGAGTGATCTTTCCCTGCCCTTATCTCAATCCACAAGTCTTTTGTTATATTTTGTCTCCTCTGTCCAGCTGAGGAGGGGAGTCATAGAGCAGCTTGTGTGGGCACCTGGCATCCAGCCAGGGTCAACCCACCACAAGCACAGCACTGTGAGGGCTGCTATGACAAAAATGATCTTCATCTCAGTTAGACCCTATCCACAGACCTACCATGGTGCCTGGGATTCTGGTTTTTGAGGGGCTTAATAACATCTATTGTGGACTCACTATGTTTCTGCTTCTGCCTTTGCTTCCCATCATCCTGCCTTTCAGATCCTCTGCAATGCTGTGCTAATGGTCTTCCCACTCCAGCCAGCAATGAGCCTCACTCTAGGATCACTGTGCAGAAGTGTTCATTTCTCTTGACTACAGAGGGAGACTACCTGGCTCTTTTACACTGGATGACTGGTTGTTTCACTGCTAAATTTCAGGGAGCTAATTGCCACACTGAGAGTGGTTAATTAAAAGAATTAAAAATAATTAATTAATTAAGAATTTTTAAAAAAATAAATTTCTGTACTGAGGAGATGAAGTTTTAAATTCTGGACCTAATACTGACTTCCTGTGTGAAATAAAGATATTGAGAGCAGACTGCAGGCATGGGTTTTGTTCCCTTTTCATTGCTTCTGCGATGAATAGGAGCCAGTGCTAGAGGAGCCAGGGACTTCCACATTGCAGGAGGAATCCCTGGCCAGTGTATATTGGTGTTATTTGTAGGCTCTTCCAGTACAATTGCTCCTTCTTGTAAACCAGCATGCATACCTATGATGCTATCCTTCCTCATAAACAGTAATAATTCCAGTGTCAGTAAGCATGGAAATAGTAAATATCCAGGTAAATGTGTGATTTTTTTTTTTTTTTTTTGTTCTTTTCTTAATAAAACATGTCAAGGTCTTTTGAATCTTATATTGAAATCAGCCAACCTGATTATAAGTAAGTATTCTTCTGCTTTAGGTTTGCAAGAGGAAAATGAATATTCAAGACTGTCAGCCAGCACTACAGTGGGCTCATCGGTTCAGAGACACAGGGAGAGCCACACTAGTCAGGTAAATATTTCATTGATGGTCTCTAGAACAAGTAAAAAGAAAAAAAGCATAGTAGCTCTGTGTTGAAAGCTGTCTTGATTCAAATTTGGGTGTTGACATTGAAAAATGCAGAGTTCTTTTACAGGTTTTTATTGAGCTAAGGGCAATAATGAATTCCCTATTAACATTTTTGCCTGGAAGAATGATCATCCTGGAAGGTTCTCGTAATAGAGTTCAAAGTTTATGAAACATACTGCTGGTATTTGTGAGGATGCTGTTTTCAGGCGGGAAGTAGGTCTCTTTACCCTGAGAAGACAGATATGTTATCTCTCTCAAGATATTTATAGCAGAAACAGCTGCATGATAATGAACCTCACAGGAATAAATGCATAATTATATCATCCTTTTGTATGTAAAATCAATCAACACTTTAAAAATGGTATTTATAATTTTTATACACATATCAATAAGTAAAAAATCAAAATATCTAACAGTTAAAACAGCAATAGGTGCTAAGATGGTTTGAAGCTTGCACTGGTTCTCTTAAAATTTCTATTTCATGTAATTCTAAAATTACAACACAAAATTAAGGTTGATGGGCATTAAGTGAACAAAAAGTAATAAAATTTGTCATATTTTCTTCATTCTTTTCTTCAGCATTTTATATATGATGTGAACTGCTTTACTTTCTAAGTAGCCACTCCAGGCATAAAGGCATTCAAGAAATTTATTATTTTATTATATTCACTTAAACTGAATTAATTTATTCTGTTGTCATCGTCTTCAGTTCACTTTTCTAAAAAAGTGGTCCCAAGGAATTTCTTTCATTTGAGGGGACTGTATGAAATTTGCAATAAAGGTAAAGATTGTCCAAAGAGGAAGCAAGTTGGAACTGTGATGACTTTTCTCAACAGAAACCTCTCATTAGCCAATTGTACAATTTTCAAACTATTTTACCAGAAGGTAAGGGAAGTGCTCTATCACATTTAAAAGCTACTTATTGTCTGTGGGGGACAGCTGACATTTCATTACAACAAAATTCTGGCCCTAACCAAGTTAAACAAATGTTTGGCCACTGACTCCAGAAGGAGTGAGATTCAACCTTCAAAAAAACCCCTCAGTCTTAACTTTGAAAAACAGTAGGTTTCAACTCAGTAAATATGTGAATAATGTAGTACAAAAGTGTTCACTTTTTGTTTTTCTGACCCACTGTCAAAAGCATGTAAGTACAGCATCTATTCTGATTGAAAGCTTGTGCCAAGACAGCACTCAGCACTACACTTGATCTCTTCAGACACATAAGCAGGTCCAGCCAGAGCTGCCCTGACACACATATTCATCGTGCACACAGTAACAAATTTTTTGCCATCACCGTATCTCTCAGACTCTCAAAAATGGAGTTTGACCCTATTGTGAAAAAGTACTTACAGGTCTACTGTCTCCAGATCAGTATAATGGGTGAGGATACGGGATTATGAAGATGACCAAAGACAGTGTTTTCAGTTGGCTCTGTCACATTTTTTAATGATCAACTTACTAGGTATGAGAATCGCCCCTTCTAGTGAAAGAAAAGTCCAAGTCCCTGACACTGTTGCAGTTACAAATCTCACACAGGGAGATGCTTTTGTCCTGAAGCCCCTCTGTTGCTAATCAGCTTTCCTGGGATTGAGAAGGATCATGTTTAATTTAATAAATCAGTGCAGTACAAGGAGAGTTAGATGAACTAGGTATAGGGGAACCATTATCTTCTTCTTACCTTTGCAAATAGAAACTGAAATTAGTTATTAGTACTACTTAGTAATTTAGGAATTTTTAGAATTAGTAATTTAAATGTTTTGTTTTAGATGAAAGTTGTTAACCACTTACAAACTTGTGTTTTTTATTTTTCCAAAAGTACTTGCCAAAACCTGAACACAATTTCATTTCAGTATTTTGAAATACCACTTTTCAGTGAATAGTTGTTCAGCAAAATATTTCACAAATTTTTAAAATAGTTTCCATGCAATGTACTCAGAATTGCATGCAGGGACAATCATTAAATGCCATTTCAGTAAGAACTGTGATACGTTCAAAGAAGAAACTTGCAGTTCTGTGATTTTTGATACAACTGATTTAATGAATAAACATCTTCAAAAATGGTGTTGCCAAAAGAAAAAAGCCTTCTTCCCTTAAAAATTAAAAAAAAAATCTTTAAAAGAGTCTCTGCTCAGAAGGCTGAGAATTCTTACTGTGAACAGCATTCCTCACCATTCCCAAAGCATGGCATATATTTGAAAATGATTGGGTTTAATTACAGTTGACATTTCTTAGTATGCTGTTAGTGACTCTAACAGCATACAAGCCTATTGTAAAAATCTTTGCCAGACTTCATTGCAGTAACCTTATCACTTTATTCTTGCACAGATGTATGAAATAAGACATATCGTTTCACAGATCTGTGAAGGTACTGATTGACTAATTGCTTTAAAGAGAGAAACTTTGACTGGATCCATGGATTTCTTGGCAGACACTGTCACTTCAGCTAAAGGAAACTGGTTCATTAGGTTTGAGGAGCTTCCAGTATTTATGGGGGGTTTTATTACCTCCCTGTTAGTTCCTTACTGAAGTGACAGGAAATAATTTCATTTTTGTCACAGGATCTCAAAGCTCATATACACTCAACTAAAGTTTAGGCATTGTGGTTTACCGTACCATCATATTGTCACGTCAGGTGCTAATTACCTGCATCACTGCCTGATACATCCTGCACCCTGCAAACATACACAGAGATAAATTCTTCAGCTCAGCATTTGTCAACATGTAACAGAAGGATCAGTCTTTTAACACTTTGGAAAGTAATTTTGAAAAGAATTTCAAAATATCATGCAGATGTGAACTCAAAAACTTAACTGATCATCTCTAAAGTGAAGCCTGCTGAAAGAAAGTAGAAAAAAAAAGTTCACTGCTGGCCATAAGTGTTAATCTTCCAGGGCAGTGGTTACTTAAAGACCAATTTTTATCAAATGAAAAAGGACAAAACATGGAAAAAAATTGTTAAAATACTAATAAAATATTTCTCATTGAAAAGTTATGGAACAAAATTCTACTTTCTTCTGTTAAAAAAAAGCAGAAGAGTATTAAAATTAAAGTTTAATTTTAGTCTCATCAGAAATGAAAGAACATACATCAAAAGAAATATAAATCTCTCATGTCAAAAGAACAACAAACTATGAGGTTTTTAAAGTAATACCTTTTCCATCATATTGGTTTTTTGGCTGTACCCTTGTAGATTTTCAAGTGTTTACACCTATAGGTTGCAAATAATACTGCATAAAAACATAAAGAACCTAACATCTGATATAGTGTTGTAACATCATCTTTAGCCTCAAAGAAGATAAAAATTGAATCGTGGAACTTCCAAATAAGCCAGAATCTGTAGTCTCAAGTTCTCCTGCCATAATTTCCATCTCGCCAAAGCAATGTTTCTTCTGGTCATTTGTGCCATAATCCTGCTTAGGAAATTTTGTTATGACTAAGAGTCTTTTCAGCCATGCTCCAGGAAGTGATCCTGAAGCATACTGGAAACTCCACAAATGTTGAAATTGCTTAGCAGCGTCTAAAACCAAAAACCTCCTCTAAAATAAAAACACTTTATAAAATATTACTTCTATGGTCTTTTTCTTTTACACATTTCTCAGTTCCTTAGCCAGTCCAATGGGCTCTCTTCTTCAGACTGTATTTAGTGCTCCCTCTGTTCTCAATAGCTGCTATGAGTGCCTATGTTTAAAAGACAGAACATAAAAAACATTGAAATGTATAAATTCTTTGGAGTGTCAGCAACAGCAGCAACATGAAATAGAGACAATAACAGCAAGTCTATATATTTGGCACATTGCACAAAAGCTAAGCGGCCCTGTCATCTTCTTTTTCACAGATACAGGACTAAGGGGTTTTGTTTCGTCTGTTTGTTTGTTTGCTTGGTTTTGGTTTGGGTTGCGTTTTTTGGTTGGTGGGGTTTTTTGCTTTTGGTAAAAATACTTTAAAGTTGTTATTAACATTCACTATGAAGTGCGAAGTGCTGTGAGAATGATATAGTGGAATGAAGAGTAGCAGGCCAGCTGAAAGATACTTTCTTTCTTATGTGGGCAGCAAGAAGCAACATGGTCTGTCTGTAACAGGATGAGATGGACAACCTGGAGATAATGAACAGATGGAAAGTGAGGGGCAGATTAAAGACTAGAGTGATAATAAGCATATGTGTGGGGCAGGAGTGGGGAGTAAACCAGGCACCAGATAAAGGATGATTCAGATAAGTAAGGTTGAAAGAAATAAAAAATAACAGAGAGAGAAGGAAAATAATACAGTGGAATACGGGATTTAGGAAGAGGAAAGAAAGAAGAGTCAAAAAGAAGGAACAGACCCAGAAAAGTGAAAAAAACAGCTAAAAGGAAGATAAACAGGACGGAAAGAGCGCAGGCTGATGGAGTAAAAAGAGGGAGGGACTAAGGAGAAAAAAAGGTACGAGGTCTATGTGATGTTCCAGGTTTGATATTCATCTTCATACACATATTAATATGATCTTTTATATTCCATAAAATAAAAATTAT
The DNA here is from genome assembly GCA_035222235.1 of Margarornis squamiger. Taxonomy (NCBI): domain Eukaryota; kingdom Metazoa; phylum Chordata; class Aves; order Passeriformes; family Furnariidae; genus Margarornis; species Margarornis squamiger. Next base: position 94,889,625 of record JAWWTY010000001.1, on the reverse strand, counting down.
TGTAATAATTGCCAACATTTTTAGGGGTGCATTCTATGCAAGTTGTGTCGTAACCATAGTCTTGTGAAGATTCAGCTATTACAGAAGAAAGGTAATAAAATTCCTGTTGAAAGGTGCAAAGCCTCTTTTCCAGTTTGGCTTTGAATGGCTGAATATTGGTTTATTTGTAATCAGATGTCACATGCATTCAGCATCCTATGGAAATGCTCCTAGAACAAGACACAAATAAACAAGCAGCTTGCCACCGTAGTAGGTTAAGTAATGTCAGACATACAGCACACCCTAGTATAAGATTTTGGTTATCCATTTCTGAAACAGGTTTTATCTGTCATGTATTCAAAGAGGTAAGATAAAAAATTATGGTGATTTTTTTACATATGGTTATATTAAAAGATCTGCAGTCTTATTTCCTCTATTTTGTTTAAACCCCATTGTGCAGGAAGGCAGATTGCAGTAATATAGGAGCCAACACCTGACAATGTCAAATTAGAAATATCTTCTCATATTCATGAAGTATGTATTTCTTGTTTCATTATAGCTTAAGCCATAGCTCTTATTTCATGAAATCTCATTGCTCATCCCTCAGAAAGAGCTGCATATTCATTTTAGTTTCAAGGGCCTTCTTTGTTCCTGCTTGATTTAATATTTGTTGCCAATCATTTCTTTTGTTGACTGTTCAAAAGTTTAAAAAAATGAATAGTTAAGAATGCAGTGTGATGCTGTCCCCCACCCATTGCCACAGTTCTAAACACTGGGCTCTAACATTCATCGTTGTTGTCTGTCATGTTTGCCTATTAGCTGGAAGTAGTCTTTGATCATCTTTGAAGCAAAAAGCAGCAATCAAACAAGTCTGCTGTAATAAAAAGATCACTAACACCTTTGTAAACACATAACATGCCAGAGAGGACATAGAATGTTATACACTTACCATTGATCTGAATCAGTATATTGTTTTGGTTTTGTTTTGACAGTAATGCCAAAGGATTCTCTTTGTAATGTCACATACAAAAATCAGGTCTTATAACACATTACGGCTTTATTTTTAGAAGACTTGCAGTCAAAAACATGTGCCTTACAGATTAAATACTATGAGGTAACGCACAGTGTAAATTCATCAGTAAGTACAATATCTTGTGTTTCTGTATAAAGGGTTTTTGGAGGGCTGATGCCCCTCTCCTAAGCAAGTGTGTCCTAGATCTGACTTCTGTGACCTCCACAGGTGAAAGCGCAGATTCTCCTCTTTGAACCAGTGGATGTCACAGCCAGCTCCCTACATATGTGAGCCCCAGCACTTTGTCCTCATTGCATTTACCCCAGCTAGATGGGATTGTTGAAGAGAAGGGAGCAAAACCTCCTGAGTATCCCTGTGTCCTCATTAAGCTCCGGTGTTTGGCTAAAGGGTGTAGTTATTCCTCTTGGGCTGCCACAACGGCCAATGTGTCACCTTAAAAGGCTGCTTCAAATTCAAGTTCAAGGGAAGTGTAGTCCACTGCCCCTCTGTCAGCACCTGTGGAGACTGACTGCACTTCTGACTTGAAGTTCCTGATGTGAGTGAGAATAAATTAATTCCTCTGGCCTTCATTCTTTTTGCTGCCACACAGAGCTGCATGCATGCAGATCAGCATGCAGAGATTTGGACTGCTAACAGATGATAAATTGTGATGCTTTCCTCTAGTGTTGTTTGACCATAAGTGTAGGGGGTTTATACAAGAAAGGATGATACCCAGCAATAGCAGATATGAACTGATCATTGTTTTTGTACTTATTTTGAAAGCATTGTGGCAAACCTAGTCTCTCTCTGATCAAATAAAATATCTCCATTAATACCATAAAGCAGCAGTGATCAATTAAGTAGCAACATGACTTGGTTTGTCAGATATTTTTTGTTAGATTATGTGCAAAGTGGTATCAATGGTCCCAGGCATGTTACTACTTCCCTGAGAGAAAGGTACAAGAGTACAGAAGACCTAGTTCTGCTTTTGCAACTAAAATGTATTCCTGCAGAAAAATAATTAAAAAACCCACCCCAAACCAAACAACCTCTTCCCACCTCCCCTCCCAAATAAACCCAACAACCTGCCCCCTCCAAAAACCCCAAACGAACAAAAAACCCAAACAAAAACAAAAAAAAAAAGGAAACAAGAGAGTATGATAGAAAAGCAGACAACTTCCACCAGAAATAGAACTTCGGTCAGATGAAGAAGAATGTAAAATATTCTGCCTGAAGTATACCAAAGTGTGTGTAGCCCAGGAGTCTCTTTCTGATAAAAACAAGAAGGTGCTGCTGAAACTGAAAGACATTATAAACATGACTTTTATTAAAGCAGTTTTGTTTCTAAAGCAGTTATGATAATTTATGATCAACATTTTACATTTATTGCATAATTCACTTTAGATCCTGATCAAATTTCAGAAAATCTCTGCATGGATTTCATGATGTGACCTCAACTTTACTAACTAATGGAAGAGAAACATGACGTAATAATTAATTATGAGCATCTACTGTCAGTTGCTTTAAGCACCAAAATTGACAAATCTGTTGAAGAAAATAACTGACATTATTTCTCTGAAGGGAAAATATGAACTAGCTATGTAATGAAAAAGTCTCAGGAGCACAGGTTTATATGCTATATATGTCCTTGAACTGTTGTGATTTTAAAGTCTGTTTTCTGTTGTGCTTATATGTCTATGGGCAGGAATTTTACTAAAACTGAAAGAAACAACTAAAAAAACAAAACTGTAATGAAACATGAAGAGCTAATTTTTCTGCAAAGAAAATTATTTGCATGTTTTAAATTAGATGTAATTATAATGTAAGTATAATATGTAAATTAAATATGTCATTTTCTGGCGAAGTTTAGGGTATTGATAAAAATCAATGCAATCACAAATGAAAAAGATTATTAAGAGTACTATATACATATTTTTGAAAAGGTAAACCCTACATTTGGTCAGTGAGGGAGAAAAATGAGGTGAATTACTCAAAAGAATCTACCAATGCAAATTAATAAATTTCTGGCAAACTGTTTAATGAGCCCTGTACTCACAGCTTAGTGATTAAGACTGTTTCAGTTGTTACACAGACACTATAAGTACTTCCTTACTTCTGAATCTTACAAAATATCCTCTGTAAAGTTACAGCATTTGATCTTTTAATGCAAATCAATTTCCTGAGATTCTAGAGCCAAATCTTTAAATAACTCAAAGTTAATTTTAAATGGGCCTGTTAATAATTTTGTCTGGCATACTTTTTTGTCACAAATGATTTAAAATGTGAAACCTTCAACTTTCTATATTTAAAAACTCACTGATTTTTTTTAACTAGCCTATGAAAGAAACTTATCTTATTGCAACTCATCTTGATTATAAGACATAGTTGAAATCCGGTAGGTCTGCTTTAGGCCATAAAGTGAATTTAGGCAGAATTTAGGAGCCTAAATCCAGAAGGCAATTCAGAGGCTCATTCTCCAATTACTATGCAGTACTCAAATGTGTTTAACTCAGCAGCCAAAATCATGCTCTAAGACTTTCATGGTTGCCAGTATACAACAAAGTGCTTTGTCTCCACTATTTTTTTCTGCTCTAAAACCACAAGGGACTCACTGAAGAATTTACTTCAGCGTGGTACTCAGATACGGAGATCACAAAGCACAGGAACAAGTCTCCTGCCCTGCACTCATAGTCCACCTCTTGCAGTTGCAATGTCGTCTCAACATATGAGAGTTTGGTCTCTCTCTTCCTGAACCTGAGAGAAGTGTGACAGGTTGGGCCTGGCTGGACAGTAGGTGCCCACCAAACTGCTCTATCACAGAATGGGTGGGGTTGGAAGGGACCACAATGGGTCATGTGGTCCAACCTCCATGCTCAAGCAGGGTCATCCTAGTGCACATTGCATAGGATTGTGTCCAGACAGTTCTTGAATATCTTCAGTGAGGGAGATGCCACAACCTCTCTGGGCAGCCTGTTCCAGTGTGTGGTCACTGCACAGTAAAGAAGTTCTTCCTCATATTCAGGTGGAACTTCCTGTCCATCAGTTACATTCCATTGCCTCATGTCCTAGTGTTTGGCACCGTCAAGAAGAGCCTGGCTTAATCTTCTTGGCTCTCCCCTTTAGATATTTATAAACACTGATGATGTCCCCTCTGAGTCATCTCCTCTCAAGGCTGAATGTGCCCAACTCCCTCAGTCATTCCTCATAAGAGAGATGCTTCAGCCCTCCAGTCATCTTCACTGCCTTCTGCTGGACCTGCTCCAGGAGCTCCATGTCTCTCTTATACTGAGGAGCCCAGAACTGGACATGGCACTCCTGATGTGGCCTCACCAGGGCTCAGTAGAGGGGCAGGATCACCTCCCTCAACCTGCAGACAATACTCATCCTAATCCACTCCAGGATACCATTGGCCTTCTTGACCACAAGGGCACACTGCTGGCTCATGGACAGCTTATTGTCCACCAGGACCCACAGGTCCTTCTCCACAGAGCTGCTTTCCAGCAGGTCAGCCCCCAGCTTGTACTGGTGCCCAGGGTTATTCCTTCTCAGGTGCAGGACCCTGCATTTGCCTTTGCTGAATTTCCAACAGTTTTTCTCTGCCCATCTCTCCAACTGCACAACCTTCTGAGGTATCAGCCACTCCTCCCAGATTTATGTCATCAGTGAACTTGCTGAGGAGGCACCTACCCCTTCATCCAAGTCATTGATTAACAAGTTAAACAATATTGTGCCCATTATAGAACCCTGGGGACACCACTAGTGACAGGCCTCCAACTAGATTCTATGCCGCTATCTCTCCCCTCCACAAAAGGACAGGGGGAGAAAAGAAGTTGGAAAAAAATTCATGGGTCAAGACTGTGAGAAAAATCTCTTTATATTTGATTTAGGACGATGGCAAAAATAATCCACGGAACAAAGAAAATAATACGAGTAGGAAAAATTTAATCACAACACATGTTGGGTGCCCAAGTCCCTAGATTTCCAAGAGCATCCCTCTCAATTCAGAATCCCCGCTTTTTAAACACTGCTAAAGTCCACCCCTGTTGATGACGTGGGGAGGGCGTTTCTTCTTCTCAGATTGGCTCTTCTGTGCCCCTCTTCATGCCAGGGGTGGAGTTTCAGGCAATATGTCAACCTCCACCTGGCCGCATGGTCAGCCACGTGGCACGGAGTTGCATCAGCTATATTTCTAGTTAATATGCGATTGCCCTATTCCCGAACACTTAGTCCCTGGCATGCACTCCGAAACTGGACTGGATGCCTTACAACTTCCACGGAACGCCTATAGGTTAGTAACAAGAAACGAAAACTAAATCTCTTGTTAGTACCTATTGTCTAGTTCATCTGCTTGTAATAAAACCGACCTTTCTATTTCTCATAAAGACAAAGGCAGTTTACTAAAGCACAAGCAAAGGTCATGGATGCAGAAGCAAAGGGGGGGAAAGAAAAAAAAATAATAAATTTTATTCTCTACTTCTGACCAGCAAGCTACGCCCAGCCACTTTGTGGGAAGCAGGGTTTCAGCACACATAGCTATTGCTCCAAAAGGCAAACACTGTAAATAATGAATGTCCCCCCTTCCTTCTCCTTTCTTTTATCTGTGCAGACATCATATGGTATGGAATATCCTTTTGGTCAGTCTGGGTCAGATGTGTCCCCTCCCAAGATCTTGCTCACCACCAGCCTACTGGTGAGGTGGGAATGTTGGAGAGACAATGCTGATGCTGTGCCAGTGCTGCTCAGCAGTAGCCAAAACACTCGTGTGTTACCAGCTCCTTTCTAGCTACCAATGGAATGAGGAAAATGATCTTCATCTCAGCCAGACCCGATATAGAAAAGTCTAACCCACATCTGATTTCCCAGTATGCTCTAACCTGTAGATAATGGTGAAAGTCCTTCTATGTGTTTCCTGATGGAACTGAGTCACTGGTGTTCTGTCACCAACCAAAATCCCTAATACTAAGAGAGCACATTCTTCTGAAGCCTGAGAATTTAGCTGTGAGGTGGGAGAAATGAATCCTGAAACCTCCTCCCTGGGGTGCTCATTACAAATTTATTTTGTTCATCTTGCCATATTTTGCAGTGGAAAATATGGATCATTTCACTGCTTCAATCCATTGCAGTTTCCAATGAATAACTGTGGTAACTCCATGTCCTCTTTTCGTGTTTGACTGTCTTTGACCCTTCAGCTTTTCTGGTTTACTGAGTAAGAACTCTGGATAGCAAACACAAGGATGGTGTTTCCATCAAGTGGCAGGCTGTTAAATGCCAGGTATTCAAATTCAAATGCTGTGTTGACCATATCTTTGTTTGACCATTGACTTTGAGTAGGAAAATCCTTTTCTGCAGTTTTTATCACTGGTACAGTTGGTTGAAGTTGTTTAGTATTCATTGAAAAAATTAGTTGTCTTGAAGTAACTAATTCCTATATAACTCATTCACCCTTCAAAAATATCTGTTCAGGATATAGAATAATAATGAAGAAATGTGCTTGCTGCTTTACATTGTACTTCATGTAAAATTATTCAGCAAACCTTTTTTATAATGACTATGTATAATAGATGATAAATGGAAAAGAGAAAAGATAAAATGTTATTCAAGTAGATCTAATTAAATTAAGTGGTTCATTTAGAGCTCTGTCACTTCTTGTGAATTTTCCCCATTTCATTTCAACTTCAGTTTCATTGTATGTCCTTCATCCAGGTTAGTTTTGGCTAGTTTGCCAGCTTACTTACCAGATTTGTTTCACGATGAATAAAGGTTTGAGATATTTTTCCATCTCTGTTTAAAAACATACATTAAAAGATGTACATTTATTTATTAAGTGGACCAACATTTGTCTACTATATACTGTAAAATGAGCTCTATAGCAAAACTGCTGAGCCAACATTAATTTACAGCTTGCATAAGCAGGGTCAGTATAATAAAGCTTCTTCAGTGCCTATAAGCTATAAATAGGATGCATTTGTCAATTCCCTTGCCCAGGCAAAATGTACTCACTTTACACTCTGCACCTGTGTGCCTTTATTGTTCCTTAGAATAGCAGTGGCATTGTCTGTTTTCAAATACATTATCCATCTCTCAAACTAAAAATTCTTCTGTACTTCATTAGAGTCATGCTATCAAACTTTTGTCACCTGACCACATCCAATAACACAGATTCAAAATATCTATTTTTTATAAGTATACTTATCTGCCAGTGTTCAGGCGTGTCTTTGATTACTTACCTCTGAAAGTCTTTCATATGAAACTTGTGATGACAGTCTAACAAAGCTTGTTTTCTATATGTTACAACATCTCTCTGAGAGGCATGCCTAATGTAAGTTCATGAAATGCCGAAATTTAGATACAAATAAGTTGTCTAACTTTGCAACACTGAATTCCTGTTTTCTAAACTGTATTATGCCCGTAATTTAAACACACAAAAAACTACAGAAATTGGCCAGAGTAAGTCACAGTGCCTCACAAAATATGCAGCTGTTCTGTAGAATAAAGCCACCTGACCTGTCTTTCTTGATATATTGTTTACAATTGCAAACTTTTTATGTGCCTTCCAATTTTTTATATCCCACTGGAAAAATAATAATAATAAAAAAAAAAAAAAATTAGTGATACCCCTCTAGCAATATCTGTGGAATATTTCATTTTCCTTTGAGTTGCTGAGATGCCCTGTTGTATTTTGTGTAAATATAAAAGCAAAGATGTTTTCGATTTCATAGTGATATGCGATTGATATATACTTTAATTAAGTCTTTCAAAGACTTTCCATTTTTCTTCATTTTTCTTAAAAATGCAGAATTTAAACCTATACTTGAAATTATACCTGTTATTAAGACATATTATTGATTAGCGTGTTTCTCTTTGAAGCACTCCCAGTCAGAAATTAAGCAAATTGCTTGTAGATATTCAGGCGTTTCCAGGTATAGGGCTCATTCTTCCTCTGACAGCATGCGTGTGTGAAAGGTCTGACTTGCACAGGAAACATTTGAAGCAGCAGTATGAAGCCTGTGCAAGCCTCTGTACCCAGGTACCTCTTCCATGAAGGAATAGCAGGAGCCACAGGCAATAGCAAAGTCTTCTACCCCAGAAACCTCATTGCCCATCAGTGACAAAAATGCCCTTCATGTCAACTTAGCACTCCTTGCAACTGGAACCAGTCACATGTGTGGTGTCTCATGAGCATTTAAGGGCACTGCACATAATTTCCTTTATCATGGTAACTAACACGCAGCCCCATCTCTCATTATGACATGAAGTATAAATGCAACCTTGACAGGAATAGCCATTCTTTCTATGAGCCCATTGTGTGAGGTGAAGTATGGGCATTTTAGTCATGCCATAGGTGCCTCTTATAGGTACCCCTGTGAGGTTCTTAAGAAAGGAGATAACAGGGTAAGGGCTGTGGGCCATTAGATGTTATGGTGGACTTGGTTCATATTCCCTAGATAAGCCCCTTCTGCTAGAGAATACTCCCAAGCAAATAGATCTCACTATCTGCTCTAGGCACTGCAGTACTGCATAGGTGTTAAGTAGCTCTTAAAGAATGGTGAGATTGACTTGACTGACTTCATTGCTTCCAGAACTTGTGCTGTCATGAGGGCTTCAAACTGGCTTGAACAAATTAAATAATCATCAAAACAAAAAAAGGTTAAATGTGAAGGAACCATTTCTTCTAGGTGGATTATCAATCTAGTACAGAACTGTTTGGCTATATCAGGGTGAATTTATAAATAGATTCAGGCCAACTGAAACTGCATTTTAAGTTGTTAATGTGTTCTCTAGAGGAAGACAAGGACTTCTCTCTGTTTTTAAAGAATACAAATCTGTGACAAGTAGCTTTACGAATTCCAAGTTGCAACACAGATTAACACAGGTTATAGTGTCTTGGGTATGACTATTTGGGTATTTGCATTTAGGGGAAAAGCCTTGGTACTCCTGCAGCTACTACTTTCTCTGTCTAAAGTATTTTTTGAGTATAAAACTATTATATGACAGCAGTTTTAAGATCAGTTTGCTAGAAATACAGACTACTCATCACTGTAGGCAGTCTGCTTTGTGTATTTCAGAGAATTGTGCTTATGAACCATTTGCTGACATAGGGAAGTTTTTCCATTGGTTTCATTTTTGGCACACGCTTCATACAACCTCAGTTCTTTCAGACATGAGACTGCAATAAGAAATTCTAAATCACTAAATTTCTTTTCATATAGAAATGAATAATAAGAATGATAAATTCGGAGTGGGGACAGCAAGTTAAGAACAAAGTTTTAAACCCTTTTTGAGGACAAGGTTGCTTCAAGTTGTTAGCAGGCTTATTTGATCTGTTTTCTTTCAGCTTTAGTTGAAATGACAGCAACTTTCCTTCATCAAAAGTAGAGAACTTGAGTGCTTAGCCACATGTATTCTTTCATTGCAAATAGGAGAACGGGAGCACTAACAGCCACTGATCATCTAGCATGTCTAAGCCAGCGCACGCTGTCTCAGGGTTTCTGTTCATCTTCCTAGTAGAATGTGTGGATAAGCTTGTAATGCTCCAAGGGCTTGGCAGTATAAAACACATCTCATGAGTGGAGGTTATTTTATTGAAAGTAATTATTGTTTATATATCATTATACATGTCACTGAGATCTTGACTAAGGAGATAAGAAAACGGGATCTGAAATTGTCCTGCCTACAGGTTTATATCCATGGTGAAAGAGGCAGAGGATCCTGTGTGAAGTATCATTCAAACAGATGTTGTGGTTTTACACTGCCAAGAGAATAAACTTTATTACTATTATTGTTATTATTGCTGCTGTTGTTGTTATTATTTTCTTCTCACTTACAGGTTATTCATCAGCTTAGACTTTCAGAGAATGAGAGTGTGGCTCTGCAAGAGCTTCTAGATTGGAGGAGAAAGCTGTGTGAAGAGAGAGAAGACTGGCAGCAAATTTTGCACAACCCTGAGCAAAGAAATACAGCCCCACCTCCACCCCCTTGTAAGAAGCCAACACTGCTGAAAAAGGTAGAAGATACCTCCTGCAACAGACTCTCTTCAGGCATATGGGATACCACCATATGATTCAGATGTGTGTGTTTGCAGACTGTTAGGAATGAAACCAACTAATGACTTCAATCTGCACAATCAGCAAGTTTTCTTCCCTTCACAAAGCGTGCAGGGATTTTTTATAAGCACTAATTCAATAGCGCAGGATGGAGGAGCTATTTAGATTTGTCGTGTGTGCGTGTACATGTGTGTTTGGTCTTTGCATATATATACATGTATACATATATGTGTGCACTGCGAGTATATATATGTATGCATGTGTATATATGTATGGAGACAAACTGCACTATAAGTACTCAGTATGAAGGTGCAAGACAGTCACTTTGAGTTCTCCCATGGACAATGAATGGAGAAACTACGTTAAGCAAATGATGATGGGGGAAAGTGACTGACACATTTTAGGGAGATCATGAAAGCCTGTGTGCACACTGTACAGCTGTTTTATACAGGACAAAAATATGTTTCTTGTTCCCTAATAATGGGTTTATTATATTACATGTATACATATATATATATTTCTTTGTAGATGTCTGTGTTCTATTGGCATTGCAAATATGAAGATTATTTACATGTTTATTTCTGGTGTTTTATAACTTCATGCAATTGGTGCTGTCATGTTTTTTTCTTCAAAATACAGGTAATAAATTCAGTACTTGCATTTTTCTTTCATAGTTTATCTTTAACAACATACCAAACAGTTTCAACACTGTGTTATTTTTTTCAGAACTGGCAATATCCTTTCCAAAATCCAATCCTGAAATTCTTGCAAAGCTCCTACATGCAGGAGTCATTTGGTGCTGTTCACAGTCACAATTAGAGACCATTACCTCTTTTTGGTGGAACTGTGTTTCTGAATGTGCAAACTGTGAATTCTGCAGTTGCATCTCAAATCTTACTTCGTTCTGGGTTATGTAAAATAATGAGACACTCATTTAGATTATAAGTGTGGTTTGAAATTCATTCCTGATTGTGCATAAGGTCAGGTGTCAGAAAGATACGTAAGGGTAATGAGGTATGAAAATAGGTCTGTGATTTACTGTTACAAGCCAGAAGGCTTTACAGAGATGGGTATATCAAAGTCTTATGTCCTTATTATGGTAACACAGTGATGTGTTTATACCTCAAATTTCATGTAATGAAATGGTTTCAGAATCGCAGCATTCTAGTTGGTGTACACAAGTTCTGAGCAGTAATGTTAATTCAAGAAAAACATGCTGCTGGTAACTCATTAGCTCAGCAGTTTTTTAAATACTGCTTTGCCACTACAAGGTGTAGTATATATATATTCACAGATATTTTTCCTGGGCCACTTATTTTAAGTCCTTGGAGTATGTAAAGCCAATGTGAAACCCTTTTCTTGGTGGTTTTTCCCATACCTATGGGGATCCACAAAAAAGTGTTTCCAGTTTTTCAAGTGGATATAAAACAAATATTTTCAAATGTAAGCTAGATCTAAATCAGTGAGCTCACTCCTGGTTGAAAGTTGTTGAAAAAGGAAAAAATCCTTAGATAGGCAGGGTTTTCCATCATGTTTGACAGAGGCTTTAAGCAAGCTGAATAACAAAAAGCATTCACATGCTTGTTTGTTTTTACAGGAAAGCAGCAAAACTTGTTCTCATGAGTATGATCAAGCTGTAGAATTAAGCGCCTTCTCTTGGTGGAGATTAAAATAGACATTTTGAGTGAACAAGGAAGGGGAGACATCAGGTTAGCTCAGAATATTACCTTGTTACCACCATTAGCTTAACAGAAGTCCTCTCTGTAAGATTACCCATTTCTATTCCATAGAGAAGGAGGAAGTCCCAACTCCAAATTTTACCTTTGACTGCTGTAATTGGCCATAGATCATGACTTCATCCAGGAGGGGCAGGTAACCACTGTGAGTTAGATTATGCAGAAAACAACTCTCACCTGCAACACAATTATGTCAGAATGAGGCTGTGCCTGGAAGAATTGAGCTTTCTGTTTTTTCACTCATATAACTGGGGAGACACAGAGATTCCACTGTGAGAACAAAATGAAAGGGCTCCAGAACTGGATTCAAGACCTAATTAACCTGACCTTGCAACTATGTTGCTTCCAGTATGCAAGTTATCCCTACATGGCACGCATTGCTATACATAGTCACAATATCTAGCCAGCTTTCCTAGCAATCCTGAACACCTCACTGCACTGAGACATGCAGACATGCCCTGGGGCTTATTGCTCTTCAAATGGGCCTGGCAAACAGCCCTCTCATAAGCTTTATCATATTGCTAACTCTAATGCTTACTAGCTGGCTTGGCGACTGGTAGAAATCAATCCACAGCAGCCTGAAAGTTTAGGACAAGATGTAAAAACTGACTGAGAAGCCAGTTTAGATCATGCAAAGATCCCTGCTGCTGCTCTGAGCATGCTACCACTCACCAAGCTATTTGTAAGGTGAGCTTGTGAATCTCCAGATGACACTGCTGTCATTTCTGCGCTTGGAATGCTGTACCCAGAGGGAAGAAAATGCATTTGTCAAATGGAGTTTAAAATGGGAAACAGTATACATATACATTATCCTACTTGCAGTCCCCACTGAAAGTTGTGTTAGAGCTGCTTCAGCTGCAGGAGCTCAAATGGGGTCTAAGAAACCTTTTGGCTACTCATTCAAAGTCTGTATTGTGCCCCATTACAGCAGTACGAACCAAGGGTGGAAAAAGGTATGTAGATTTTTTGGTAGTTTCATCAATACAGTTACACGAGAGGAGCCAAAACAAACGTGATTCAGGCAGTCTGGTTCTCCAGACAATGAGCAAAGTAGATTATTCCCCCCTGTACAGAAGGCCTTTGTGCTGTTTTTTGCAAACTTGGGTAAGACATATAGTTTCTGGGGCTCTTCCTTAAGGCATGTTATCACAGTGCAATACAAAAAATTTAAATAGCAGTAGATAGAAATTTGGGTTTTTTGTTTTGTTTCAATTTTGGTTTTAATTTCCATGCTACATAATAGCTAACTTTTACTTGGAAAGATTTTTCAGGATATTCCATTAAAATATAGTACTATAGGAATAAAGTATTTGTGTTAAAACATGTTTTAAATATTTCTCTAATGGTAGTAAGACACTCTGGAGTGTGACTTATGATGTCATAATTCACACCTAGTGTGTTCATTGGTCCCTTGGCCTTTGGCCTCATGCCTAACAATGCAGTTGGTAGGGAATTATTATACCATAATTCACACCCTACTGTGTCTTATTGCTTAAATAACCATACCCCCAGAAGTGTCTTAAAACTACCATTAAAGTTTATATTGTGTATCAAAATGTGTTTACAGGGCTGGGAAAATATACTACTGACATTTTGAAATGTTGAGAAGTAGTTTTAGCAGAACTGTACAGTGCTTGTAAATTAATCTCCCCAGCGGAGTATGCACCAGCCAATTACAGTATTTCTTGAGTATATGAAGTCCTGTCTTGCGCGTTAAAAAATAGCTTAGATGAAAAAAAGCCTTATGAATTTAATATTCTGAAGGGAAGGATTAAACTCTATGAGCATGCTAATGCCCTTTATATCCAGTGAACAATATAAAATATATTTATATTTGCAATAAAGCAATTTCAGGATGCTGGGGTTATCATCAGATAATCGCTCCTCCACATTGTGCCTTATTGCTTAATTTTTAATATGTGGGAAAAAATGAAACACCTAACAAATCAACCTGTCCTTCAGCATAAGGTAAGAGGAATCAGATATGTTTTACACTTTAAAAAGTCATTGATCTTAAAGCCAGGGGAATTCTGGAACCATATTTAATCACAATAAAAGAAAAAAAACAGCTATTGGCATGCGAAATTTTTTAAAGCTTGTATACCGTACTCCTGAATAGCACTTGGTGTTTTTTTAGTTGCTGTAGTCACATTCCTATTGCAGATAATAAGCAAAACTTTGCTTTTAAAAAATGATTTAGAAGTTGAGAAATACATGCACCGATATTTTTCAAAAAATCTGTGTACAGCATGAAGTGATAAGCCTTTTAAAAATTTGTATTGTTTACAAAACAATAGTATGATTGTTGAGTAAGTGAATTGCATTTACTTTTTTTTTCTTCCAGTGATCATTTTTTATTCTAAAAGGTTTACTTACTTATTTCATTAATAACTTTGTTATACTGCAGATCCTTTGTGTGTGAAACAAAGAATTTCATTAGCTTGCAAAAAAAGCGTAATAGATTGTAGCATAGTTCTAGAGTGATAGTAATAGCCATATTAATTGTAGTTTTTAATTCTGCTGTATAGTATTGGCATCCCTAGTAAACCTGTTATTCTTATCTCTATAAAGCCTGCTAATATCTGAAATGCTCTGAGGAACCTAAAGTAAGTTTTGCCATTCGCCTGTTAAATAATAAATGTAATTAAACTCTGTACAAATCAGTTTTCAAGAATGGTGTTAAATATTTCATGGCTTTGTGTTCTAAATATATAGTTTTTAAAAAGAAAACACCTGAGCATAACTATTTGACAGTAGCTGAACAAGGCAGAAAGAAATGCTTTTCTTCCAGTTTTGCTGTTCTCTGTATACTCAGGATTTTCATTTTTAGAAGAAATAAATAAACCCCAGTGCTGGCTTATGCTGTGGTTGTGAGAACTAGATCATTAGCAAAGACTGTCTGTCCTCCCACCTGTGGTTTGGCCTTTTCACCAACCACATGAATGTGTGCTGGATCCAGCCAAATCATGAATTTTGCTGTGTCACAGGCAAAAGTTTGATCAAGTCACAATTTGACTTTTTGAGTATTTTTTATATATTACAGTAAAGAAAACAACTTAATCTTGAATTAGCTAGAAGTATTTATTTCAACCTTAAGTAGCTTTTTTGGTTCTCATTTAGGTGAGTAAAGTCCCCACTTAGCACATTCCTATTTCCATTCCTGTCCACTTGGGTTAATTTTCAAACAGTATTTTATGATCAAAAAGTAAAAACGGCTATATGAAATTACAGCTTAACCTTTGTGTTTAATTTCTGGAACAAAACATTTTCCTTTAAAATACTGAAATAGAATATTTCAGTATTTCAACGTGTTTTTCATCTTTTCTAGCTGAAATTCTTTGTTGGATGCAGTCTTAATTTACACATAATTTCAACTTGTCACAAACATACTTTTTCATAAATTTACTCTTCTCTGAAAAGACCACATTAATGAGTGCTTGTTTTCAGATGCAGGAGACCTGCTGAAGCCCTTAGAAGTATCAGTAGAGAAGATTTTAGAAGCACAGGTTTATTGCTGTCATAGCAATGTTCATGTGACAGCTGTTAGGTAATGCTTGTACCCTCACTGTTTTTTATTTGGGCTCTAACCACTTATCAGTCTACCTGGATATGTAGTCACCTGTCTCCTGATAGTAATTAAGTACAGAAAGAAAAGTATATAATATAGCTCCCATGTCTGTAATATGAACTTATATTTAGAAAAGGGAAAAAAAAAACAAACAAAAAAGGACAATATGAAAATAACTGCATTTGAAACATGCCTTCTGGGTTCATCCCTGAGCCTTAGAATTACCATAAGTAACATGAGAAATGCCATATCATCGAAGATCAAGACAGCATCCCAAAAGTAGCTCTCAGATTTTAAAGTCTTTATTCTGCCTTGATCTGTCCTATATAATCCCTGAGTTCTCATCAGGCATGACTAGTTACCAAAGTCAGACATCATGCAGCTTGAAAAATATGCATCTTTTGTCTCCTGGGGGAGGCAAACATCCAGGCCTCAGCTTCTCTGAGGTGGGAAGGCATTCTATTTCATTGATCAAATGCACAATGATGGATGCTTTATATCAAATATCTCATGTAGGTGTTCTTGCTTTTCTAGGCCACATAAAGCACTCTGCAACAGGCTTATTTGTTCAGCAGAGATGCTGATTTGTAGTTTGGGTCTAGTTTAAGTCCATGATTTTACAAAGATCTTCAGTTAAATTCAGGATTATAGCACCTTCCAATACTTAAAGGGGACCTGTACAAGAGAGCTGGAGAAGGACGTTTTTACAAAGGCATGTAATGGCTTTAAACTGAAAGAGGGCAGGTTTAGATGAGATATCAGAAAGAAATTCTTTGCTGTGAGGGTGGTGAGACACTGGAACAGGTTTCCCAGAGACATTGTAGAGGCCTCATCCATGGAAGTATTCAAGGCCAGGTTGGATAGGGATTTGGGCACACTTGTCTAGTGAAAAGTGTCCCTGCCCATGTCAGCGGGGTTGGTACCAGACAATCTTTAATGTCCCTTCCATCCCAAACCATTCTGTGATTCTGTGATACCAGCTTTAAAGTATTATATGGTAAACCTCTGTAATCATTCAGCTTTCAAGGTCAGTGAGACTGGCTGAGCTGTGGTAGCTTTCTAGCAGGTGATGAAGCCATGAACTCATTTCCCCACAGGATTTCAAGCTGCCAACAAGTTGTAGCAAAAGTGGTCACTTAGTATAAGCACTGAATGTTGTCCTATATATAGAAGACAAAAGCCATGCTGCTGTTTTCATAATTGTTCTTCTGAATTATAAATGGGTACTTAATAGATATGAGAATGTCTCTCACCTTTACTGAGAGTAGTTGGTCTTGAAGAGGCTATTTCATTATCAGAAACAAGTGGGAACCACCACAGAAAACCTTTCCCACAGCTTGTTGGGGTCAAGTGACTAGCTCTGAGAACTCATTATGGCCTCTAATAAAAGCACAGCTCCTTGTTTCTAATTGCAGAACATAGTTCAGCACAATTCCTAATTTAAACACATGTAAACACATAGAGGGTTATAAAACCCACAGGTTATGACCCAGGAGCACTTGCAACTGGAAAGGGTCACTCAGATACATGGAGTGATTTCTGATTTCAACCTGATCATTGACCTCCATAGTAGTTAACTTTATGCAAAGTGTGCCCTGAAAACTTTGGTAGGCAAGATGCCCTACTCTTTTTAAAGGCAAAAAACCAGTTTAGCTATTTTTAGAACTCCTGAACAGTCAACAAAGAACAGTAAACAAATATCTCTAAAATCATTTTTCCAGTGGGCTTCATCCTTTCACTTCAGCTCAGTTGGATAGTCGAGACCTTTCAGATTGGAAATCAGGATAACTGCTAATCAACAATTTATTCTTCAAAAATTTAAAGCTGCATGTGTTCAATAAGGCAGGCTAAGTTGTCTCTGTTGTTGTGAAAAACACTCCTTTTACTTATCAATATGATGCAAGACAACTTGTTCCCCTCATTTGTCTCTCACCTCCTACACAGATAGAAATATTTGTACTTCTACTGTTCCTATTGTACAAGATGACATCTACTAACATTTTTGAGGCACCTGTTGAACACACTTGTTTCTTTAGACTCTGTTACAGTAGAAGAGAAATAACTCCTGTAGCATCATTAGCATAGCTAGTAAATTCACAGCTCTGTAAATGTTAGTCATAAACTGTTAGCACACATTATGGTCTGAAGCATTATGATTAAAATGAAATCTCTTTCCCAGTCGCACAGACCACTGTGCACTCACATTCATCATGTCTTGAGGACTAAAAGTTTCGAACTTGTCATCTTGTAACTATGAAACCATATCTTCACCTTGAGCTTGCTTGTGATCTTTCAAAAGAAGCTGCATTGGCACCTGAAAAGAAACTGTATGCTATGAAATAAGCATAGAATAACATTAACCACAAACTTCTGATGCTATAGAGGTGCAAGCAAATAGGCAAGCAAACAAACAAACAAACAAACAAAAACTTGGAACCTTTCTGCTTTCAAATTCTTACCACTTTTTATTAAAATTTAAGTTTTTGCCTTTCAGTATCAGTATAAAATGGAGTTGAAGAAACATTTCTACGCTATTATGTACAGCAAAAAAGGATTGTACAATAGAGAACTATTTTCCATCTCTCATGTAGATATGGTCATTATTTACTAGAAGCTCTTTTGTAGCACAATGACCATCTGTCAGTAAGCACTGAAAACACTTAATCATGCTGGCTGTTAGTGTTAAAATGCCACAATCAGTGACCGCTGTGAGGGCTTAATAGATTTTTTTTTTTTTTCTCTAAGAACAATTACATATTTAGAAGGCCAAATTAACTCGCATTGAATTTGGTATAAATCCTGACCTGCTCCACTGGAATCCAGGTATCATCTCTAGATTTATAGAGGGTAGCAGATGTCAGTCTTTGACCCAGACCTTTAATAGGAGGATATCAGGGAAAGAGCTCCTTTTCAAATCATTGTTTTTCTAAGTATCTGTGATGGAAAAAAAAAAGCGTAATGAAAAGAGCTGGGACTGTATTTTCTTTCCACATTGAAGGGATAGCTCAGAATTATGCTCTGCTATTCTGCAGAAAGGTACATAGAATTGTTGTTCAAGAGGTTCAGTTTGTAGTTATGTTCATTAAGCTGTTCATTTGAATGTTGCATCACATTTCTTTGTGCACACTTGGTCAGGAGCATAGATGCTCAAATGAACCAGCAGCTGCAGTAGCAGACCCAGGATTAAAACTGGGTGTAATTCTGCACAAGCCTGTATAATTAAACCCTTCAGGGAAAGTCTGGAATGAGATTCATTCAAAAGCAGCCATGTGATTATAAGTGCACCATTAACAATTTTTTTTTAATATATAAAGGGAAGTGGTGCCCTCAGGGTGGCAGAATGAGTGAGAAATATGGCCTATACATTGAAGGTCATATGCTATATAGGGGTGGGAAAATATTTCTTAATTGAAAACTCCCCTCTCCATATCATCTATTATGACCATGGGTTATAATTACTTAGCCTATTAAAATGCTTAACTCAGTTAATGATTTAGCTAGTAAGTATCAGACATTTCAACTCGAGGAACAGAAATGCAAAATGAGGGAGTGATAGGGGAACTCTAGTCTTGAAAGAAGTTGAGTATCCTCAAGAAGTCTTTGGAAAACCTCAAAGACTTGGTTTCTTGGACTACTGAGGAGCTTGCAGATGCTCAGCATTTCACATTGAAGGATCTGACATGAGTAGCTGATCCTTATGGCTGCTACTTAGAACCCTCATTCCCTTGTAAAGTCCCATCACTCATTTCCTATTTTTCTTTGGCACCATGCTGCCAAACACCACATGACACCCATGCTTTCAAAGCAGGTAAGCTGCATGCAAGAAATCTAATGTTCATCACAGTTTCTGAAGCCCCTATCACCCTATGACAGGGTGGTCATACACTGGAACAGGATGTCCAGGGAGCTGGTGGAGTCACCATCCCTGGAAGTGTTCAAGAAATGACTGGACATGGTACTTAGTGTCATGGTTTAGGTGACAAGGTGATACTTGGTCAAAGGCTGGGCTCAGTGATCTTGGAGGTCTTTTCCAACCCTAATGAGCCTGTGATTCTATGATTCTATGTGTGAGACAGCAGGCAAGGCTTGAGCATAGAAGGATAAAGAAAAGGGAATATGCTAGCATGCAACCTGACAAGAAGGGCACGGTTCTGCATGACCAGCATGAAGTGGGAGGAGGACGAGACAAAGAAGTTAAGCTGTTAGTGTCATGTGGCCTGACAAAATCATGGTCACTGGAATGACACTCACCTGTACTCACAGGTAGCTATGTGTAAGTAGCTATATGAACTATCAGAAGCATTTGCTTTGAAACTTGCTATGTCCAGGTCTTCCTTACTTCTCAGTCCCCAGAAACAAAGCTCTTCTGAAAGCAACTGCACCTGCCCACCCCCCTGCCCTTGTCTCAAGAAAGTATGATAGCCACCCTTCCAAAGGGCCACCAGGTGTCATTTTACAGCTGCATGTAACTATCTGTCCTTAGAATATTAATACTTTTTTTGGCTACACACAAGCCTTATCAAACACTAGCATCAAACACTATCTGTGCAGACCAGGAGAGAGCATTTAACCAATTTGCAGTATGTGTGTATCCTTTGCTTGGCTTTTTCCCCAGTTTGTGAGCTTCCTATGGACTGATTATACTTTAGCCAAACCTGTGTATCATTTGCAGTTGTTTGTCTGCCATTCATCTAAACAAATTACGTCCTGTGGCAGTCAAGCTCCACAGTAATTTTTGGCAACATGTGACTGGTTCCATAAGTCACAAGGGATTTTGCTTCAGTTTCCCACTCAGATGACATAAGCTTTATAAACAGACACAAGCTTGATTAAGTTGCTAGGCTTTGAGTCATAGGCTGAGAAAGCTAGGAGCATGGTAAGCAGGGACATGTAGAAGGCAAGGACAGGTTTATTGGTCAGTTGCCTTCAGATGCAACTTTCACCTCAAACATGGTAATAATTCAGGGATTACTAAGCAGCAGATTTCCAAGGACTTGTGGTTCTGAGTACCGAAAAGAATTGTTCAAAAGATTTGTTAACACATAGCAAAATGATTTATGGAAATAATAGTAAATAAGCCCTAGTGAGGTTCCAAATAAATTATGCTCTATCCCTTCATTTACATGAATAGTGCCTTCACCATCTTATGTGACTGCTAACTGCTAAAATAATACACAGGACACTGTATTTACCGTGCTTTTGTTACATTGTACATAGTATGAGAACAGTGGTCCTGATGAGCCATCTTAGGTTAAGATGTGACGCTGTATGACATTTAGCTTTTGTGATATGATGAGGTAATATGACATGATATGAGCATATGCCATGAACCAAAGGTCAGAATAGATTCAGATGGATACACCTGCTTTCAGCCTGGCCAGTCACTGTCATTTTATGAAAAAGTCTTCAAGACCAAACACATCTTTCTGACAACAATTGGTGGTCATGACATAAATGTATTAATTCACTGGCAGCAAAGCTTGCCACCTACTTCCCCATAACATCTTTCTATCTAATGGAAATTTATTAGAAAACATTTCTTCTCCTCAGAAGCTTTATTTAGTTGCATATTTAATTTTGGACAGCTGCCCAAGCCAGATTCAGAGACATCATGCCTATACTGAAGGACAGAATATCCCTCCCTCAACATCCACTACTGTCTTGTACAGGAACAATGAACATATTGTCTCTACTCATATGGCCTGAGGGATCACTTACTCTATGCTGCATGTCCTCAGTGGTACCCTACTTCACCCAGTCCTGACCCCCCTATTCATTCAGGGGATTTGTTGAAACTTGCTGTCACTGTCTTCTTGTATGCCTTAATGTGCTTTGGCTGAAGACCATAGCCTGAGGAGGAAAGGCAGATGGTCTGTGCCTAGATTCAGTTTCAGGGATGCAGAAGCTGGCAAGCACTTTCACCTCCCACAACATTGGCAGAGCCAAAGGGACTTACCAAAACTGGGACTTACACAGAACACATAGACACCCAAGCCCAAAGCTGTGATCCTGCTCAGCTGCTCAAATTTTACTAAATTCCATTTCAATATTTCAGTTTAAAGTTTTCCAAATACACTGAGTAACACCTCAGTTCATGCACAGCCCTGCTCAAGTCCTGTCAAATGGAAACAAGACAGTCTCTATTCTGCAGCACTGATATTGCTGGACCGTATTGTATGTGTCCTCAGAGTCATTTCAAATCCAAAGACTTTCCACAATGTTGTAACAAATAGAGTGTTGGAAGTCAGCAAGCCAAATCATCCTTTCATGTACTGAGTCAGGACCAGTAGGATCTACTATTTGCAGGTTTTCACTGACAGGTCATAGAATCATAGAATCATAGAACATGCTGAGTTGGAAGGAATCCATCAGGATCATCAAAATCCAGCTCCTGGCCCGCCACAAGACAACCCCAGGTATCACACCATGTGCCTGAGTGCATTGTCCAAGTGCTCCTTGACCTCTGTCAGGCTTGCTCCTGTGACCCACTTCCCTGGGGAGCCTGTTCTAGTACCCAACCACCCTCTGGGTGAAAAACCTTTTTCTGATATCTAACCTAAACCTCCCCTGACTCAGCTTCGTGCCATTTCCTCAGCATCCTCGTGGCCCTCCTTGGCCTATTCTCTAATAGCTTAATGTCTTTTTTATATTGCAGTGCCCAAATCTGCACAAAGTACTCAAGGTGAGGCCGCACTAGTGCAGAGTACAGCGGGACCTGCTCTTACACACTGCCAGTACGTTACACATTGCTATAACTCCAGTTTCCTTTTCCATTTTTCCATCATTCTAACAAGATAGGATGTTTTCCTGGTGCCAAAAAACCCTTTTTTTTTTTAATAAAAGTGATTTCCTCCTGCCTTCCCCTGTAACTACACAGGTTCATTGCTTATTTTCCCCTTTACATGCATTTTGAATAGTGTGTTATCATACTGATACCTCACTTGAATGAGAGGATGAAGGAAAAAAAAAATAAATAAACCAGAGAGATGAGATATTTCAGTAATGTGTCTTGCAAGAAGTGCTCATGGATTTGCATCACAGTGTCCAAAGCTACTGAGTTTACGAACTATAGGATTTTGAAGCCAGGTCTCTCAATGTAATACAAATGAAACCAAAGGATGCCTTTGTAGATATGGATGTGGTAGATGTGAATCCTCTTAACTGTCTAACAGTGAGATGAGCACTTCAAGCTTTTAACACTGGCTGAGAGGCAACTACATTTAAAGAACAATTTATTTCACCTTCTTAGATACCTGCCTTCAGCATCCAATGTTTTCTGTTCACAACAGAATCAAATTGGACAACAGGCTTAGATTATACTGAGCTTTTAGCTGTTAGATGTGAGGAGAGATTAATCCCAGACAAAGTAAGTTATAAAAATATTTTGTAAATAGGTACTTGATAGTTATTAAGAAACAAAAAATATCTGCATTCTCAGAGCTCTTTCAAATATCACTGAAATTTGTACTACTGCACATACTAAATTTAGCCATTTTCCTGAATTTTTACTTCTAATACAGAAATCATCTTCACTTTAACTAGAGAGTCAATGAATTTTCAAAACTGGTAACATAAGTCAAGGGTAGAACAGACATTTTCATTATATGAGTGGATTGTTTTCTGCCATTACTTTTTATTTATCTGGCTTATGAAATTTAAAATCCTAAAAAAACTTGAACACTTATTGTTTACTTTTTTACACACTTGTCTGATCCAGGTTTGTATGTGGACCATATTCTTGATGTAAAAGATTTTACAGCAGTCAGAGCAATTTGATCACCTGGAAATGTTAGGTAGCAAGGTAGCAGTTAGGTGAATACATAAAAATGCCCTTGCATAGTTGGTGTTAGCCTGTAACCTTAAGAATTTTAACTGAAATATTGGCCCTCGGTTGTGGTCTGAATTTATCCTCCCCTCAGCTGAGAAGAAATATTTTTCTCATTTTTCTATGCTTCCTTCACCTTGCTCCGACATGCTGCAAATCTGAAACAGGCTTTAAACTTTCATTTTTGCATCTGTTGTTAATAATTACCCTTTCATTTATTTGATTGTGCTTTTGAAGCTTTAGTTCTCAAAACTCAAACTGATTTTACTGGCTTCTTATTCTTATTTTTATTTTATTCTGACATAAACGACAAATATGGTGTAAGGCACATTCTCAGAGGAAAAAGCAGAATATCAAGGAAACTGATTATGAGAATGTTTTGAATAAGGACACTGTTCTCAGGATCAAATATTAGAGATAGGAATCAAAATTGGATTTGTTTTCCTCTCTATAATCAGTTCAAAGTTAATTGGATTCAGTATATGCCTTTTTTCGTATTGTTTTTTTTTTTATTGTTCATGTTTGATTGCTGGTTTTCTAGCATGTCCCAGGCTTTTTGGCTATTATTTTCTCCATATGGTTTTTCTGGCTTCTTCCAATTTTTAATAAAAAAAAGTAATCACAGACACCACATTTTATCTAACTTTATAAACACATTTAATTCTGTGGAGCACCAGACTGGTTACTTGGGCATGCAGTATCCCATTTCCCTTAAAAGGACCTTCTAGGGACAAAGAGGGGTATGTGGTAAATTCATATGCATGAACTGTACAGATGAAGGTCACTTCAGCCATCAACACCATTACAGAAGAACTTTTAATGAAGACTCTGTTTACATGAAAAAAGAACTACCTTGTAAGTTGAGGTTTCTCTTGACTAAACAGTATCTTTTAATGCCCAGAAACAGTCTTCAGGA
Source organism: Margarornis squamiger (assembly GCA_035222235.1). Lineage (NCBI taxonomy): Eukaryota > Metazoa > Chordata > Aves > Passeriformes > Furnariidae > Margarornis > Margarornis squamiger. The sequence goes on along the minus strand of JAWWTY010000001.1, from coordinate 94,865,545 downwards.
AACCTGAGTTAGTGATGTGCAGATATGAGCTTACGTGCTCATTCTTCATGTGTCTGAACATCTGAGCCATGGCCTTCTGTACAGATTGTGCATGCTCTGAAATATCTTAAGAGCAATATTGAGTGTATTGAGCATTAAGACATATAACGTATTGGTGCTCTCCTTCTGTCTTAACCACTTGCTGCCCACCTGCCAGCTGCCTTGTTTGGGTTTGCTTGCTGCCGTGTTTAGTGGTTTAGAATGTACATTCCCTCACAGAGAGGGAGGGCTGGGAACAAGAGAAGATGAGGAAACAAAGCAAGAATACCACCTCCTGTTGCTATGCAAACCCTGATTCCTCTGATACCCCAGTGACAGCTTCTGGCTACTGGGGTCTGCACATTATTAGAATATTTTAGGTAAGCCTAAATGACCCTCCAGGAAAGTGAGTTAGTCCACTTTATTTCCTTATCAGTTCTCTAGATTAACACTTGCTGCAGCTGTTATTCCAGAAGTATCTTTCTGATGAGCTCACTGTGCAAGGGTGAAAGTTTGTGTCTCTATTTGCTGGAAGGGACCCATAGGAAAATCTTTATCACAGATCAATTAAATATTAAAATAAAAATGTGTTTTGAGTACATCATTTCACTTAAAATAATAAAAAAAAAAAGCCTCCACAACAAACAAAATGAAAATCCATGCAAGTCACTAAGTGGCTCAGCAGTCTTCCATATATGCCTTCTTATTTTCATTGTTGTGTTCAGACAGTGTGAACATTGGCAGAAAGGCAATGAGCCTTATTGCACAGTGCCATGCACAAAACTAAACCTTGTAGCAGTATTTCAGAAATCTTCTTGATGCCGGGATACTTGGTTTATGAGGAAATTAGGTCCCTTTTATATCTACCGAGAAATTCTGGCCTTTTGAGGTTGGTGTTCTCAATGGCAGCTTCCTTAGCATGTTTTGGAAACCAACAGATAGAGGGAGTCCATTCTCTCCTGCACAGGCAAGGGCCTGAACATCAGTTCTATAGCCCCTGACACCGAGACAGACCTAATATGGTGTTTAAATGCACACCAGTTGCCTGCCTCTGCAAAAAACCTCAAGCAGGATCCCAAACAGAAACTCCATCAGAGAGTTCAGATCCAATCCCATTCAAGCATTCTCTCCTTCAAGAAGAAAAGTAATGTGTTTCTGGTGGGACATTAAAGGGAACACAAAAGCAGTTTTATCACATAAATAATGATTAGGACTCTCAGGGTGATTTCACACTGGGAGAAAATGAAAGAAAAATAAGATAAAATTGAGTACTTCCAGAAAGCAAAAGTTTTGCATGAACAAAAATTAGCATCTTCTCTTTCTAAATCAAAATATAGAAGTACTTTAGACACAGTAAGACTAACAGGCAACTGTTTCTAGGCTCTTAAATCTAGAATGATGAGGAAAAGTCAGCAGGAAAGAAGGACAGGATGTGTGCCACTATGCACAAATAAGCACCTGCATTCCCTAAACAGCCACTGTAGACAGGTAAGAACCTCTGAGGATCTGTAAAGGATATCTTCACAGATGACTGCTCATATTACATACTTACCTCTTTACACTAACTAACCCAGCAAAAAAGATTGGGAAGTTTTGTGTATATGTAGAGATCATTTTCAAAAAATAGTATTCAAACACTTAAACCTACTTCTTATCTTGAAAAAAAACAAAACCAAAACCAAAAACCACAAAAAAAACCCCACACACACACACACAAAAAAAACAAAAACAAAACAAAACAAAAAAAAAAACAAAAACCAAAAAAACAAACAAAAAAAAACAAAAACAAAAACAAAAAAAAAAAAAAAAAAAAAAAAAAAAAAAAAAAAAAAAAAAACACAAAACACACACACACAGAAGAAGTGCTGTATCCAGCATCTGTACTGCTCACGAACCCACAATGAATAAATACTATTCACTTTTCTGGAGAAAACCATTTCATTCTATCTGGAATGAACCCCAGCTGTTGCTTAGGAGCTAGGTTATGCAATACCACTTCCCATAAGCTGTGTGAACACAACTACATGTGGTTTGGTGCCTTAGATGTTCTGCTGGTGGGCTATACAATCTGAATCTATCTATAGTAGAATCTGTCCATGGGGGACAGCTTTTGTTAAATGATGTCAGAAGCCTTATCTTGTACCATCTATCCCATGGGGAACAAGCCACACAGTCTTCGGCGAATAGGAGCTGCTGATTGTTCCCTTTCTATATCAGAGAGAAAGTAAACACTACAAAATTTTGCATCCTCCCTCTTCCCTGCCACCCCATCGATAATTTATGGTGAAACAGCATCTGCCTTTCAAAGTTTCACCACATTGTAACAGATAACATTGCATGGAAAGCTGAAAGGTACTATGTAGATTACTGAATGCATATCCCCTGAAAAGCAAGGTGGTTTCAACATTTAACAGGCATCATTGTATTAGTCTGCAGATTCTCCTTTTAATCTGGAGAACAAGGTACAGTCCTCCAGTTTGAGGTAGAAATAGAATTATCAGCTATTTTCATATATCCACAATCTGTCAATGTCCTTTAACCTTTGTCTCTCGTTTGAAGTAATCTTACTTTAGTTTTAACATGTCCTCTAAGCTTACACTGGCTGCCACTCACAGAGGGCATACATATGCCGAGCTTCTTTGTCTGGAGATGCAGGGATTTTTTTTCCTAAACCTGCAGGGAGTAAGGACACAGAAATCTGGTAAAATCTTACTTCTCCAGAAAAAAAAAATCCTGCCAAGAAATGCAAACTCGGCAGAGTCCTAACCCATAATTACAACAATGCTTTAAACAGCATAAAGCAGTAGTGCTGCAGGTAAAGGCAGTTCTGTCTATCTTCTTCCCTTCCTTCACCCTCCTAACCTCCATCTTGTGCTGCCCACTACCCTGTGTTTGCACCAGTGCAAACTGGTATGGCTAATTGGTGAACAGCAGGGGAAACCACAAATTAAAAACCCAGTCTTGGAAAATGCACCTAGACTCCATCCAGACTAAGGCAATTTAAGAAATACTTGGCTTCCCATTTGGTGACAGAATGGCAATTTTTCAGGAAGTGGATAGACCTAGCTCTAAGAAGAATGAAAAAGTGAATCACTCCTTTGTACCTGCCTTCTTAGGCCTGTCTCTTTGGCCTGCTTAGCTGAGTCCTAGATTAATCGCAAGGAGGACACAATGTGATTGACCAGTTCACTGAGACAGATGACAAAATGAGAGGACATTTATTGGAATGTGCAATGTTTATTTCTGTACAAATAAGATGCAAAAATAATGAAGCTTATTGATATTAATTCCTATTGAAATGTATTGATCACTGTTGTAACTCAAGAGGGAAGTCAGTTTAAGATCTTGCCTTTGTCTAAGACATTATTGACTACTCAGGTCTGTTCTGTTTCCAACAGATAGAGAGAGAAACATGGGTTAATGTCCATAACCTGATCCAGAGCAGAAATTCCAATGATCTTTTTCCTGGGCAAACGCTGAATCCCTTTTAAAGTGATTGCAAAAGCCCCAAAGTCAGAAAGATCTAAGAAGGAGTAAATAAAGTAGAAGAGGGCAGCCAACTTGCATAGTTTCCATGTCATATTCTCACAGTCTAACATTCTGTTCTCTCCAAGGAGGAAATAACAATATAATGTACAGCCCTGCCACTACTGCTATTAATATCTTGGAATGCATCCAGGAGCACATGGGTGCAGGAGAATATGCTGTTCCTAGTAATCACGTAAATGTTTAGATGTTTTCCTTTACGAGGCTGAGCCTGGATCTCTTTTGTATGCTGCACTGCATAGGTCCTTATTTTCCAGCTTCTCGAAGGCTGAGCCAATCAAGCCTCACTATTTAAAGTGAAGTTGCAGCGTAGCTGAAGTACTACAAGTTCCAAAACAATGTATGAGCTATTTTAGCTATTTCAGTGCACTAAAAAAAAAAAAAAAAAAAGATCAGGGAGGAAGGATGGAAAGTAAAAGGAAAACAGAAAAGCAAACCAGGACACTGTGAAAAAAATGCTTCCCAATGCTTAGCAGAATATGCACAAGCAATTACCATAGTAAAAGTCTTAATGATTTAAGATTACCTTAACACAGGAAGGCTTCTTCTTGATACAAAACTACACATCCTTTTGGTGTCTCTGAAATTCTTTCCTCAGAGGTTTTGCATGGTGAACTTCCCCAGTGTAGACTGTGTAGTCAGTGCCTTAATGGCCAGCCAGGGACCTTCACTCCAAGAAGCTGTACATCATCAGGTACACCTGAGCCCTAGAAGGACACAGGGAAAGGCTCACTTCTTCAAGATAGAGGTGGAAAGTGACCTGCAAGCACCGGCTATACATAGGAGGTACTGCTTTACCCATACTGTTTGAAATGTTCCTCTTCTGCTAATTTAAAACTGAACTGAAATGAAAAAAGTAAGAAAAACCCAGGGGGACAAAATGCTACATTCAATCCCCAAGTGATATTCAGGCTGACTGTCAGTATACAGTTGAGTGTAGCTTGAGAGCTTGACATGCTTCCTAGAGCACCCACAGAAGTGATCCACCTGCTCAGCCTGTCTGTGCATTGGCTGTGTCACAGGTGGAGTCAGTTCTGCTCCAGCACGCCCAGTTGTCTCAGATACAGTTTCACACAAATATCACTTTGGGTCCTGAAGCAGCACAACTGTGTATGAGTGTAGTATCTGAGCTTTTTAGCCCTGCCAAAGTTATGCTGGGAAGAGGTAGTACACTCCTGCACTCATGCACAGTCATATGATGCTTCTGTGGGGCCACAGGTTCATGCTGTGTGGCATCACTCCCTAAGGAGGTCTCTGAGGACCTAGAGAAACTGCAGTAGAGGTAGATCAGTGCCAAACTATTTCCCAAAGGAATCTGAACTCATCTCGGGAGGCAAGATGTCTGTGAGCCTGTACTATTTGCATTCCACTACCTGAGCAGACTGTTCTGAAGCTTCCTTAGGCATTCCTGAAGTAGAGCAGACACACTACTGAGAATAGCCTCCACTCATTCAACTAGATAATCTCAAGGGTAGTTTCTTTTTTTGTGAATTCTGGAAATGTATGGAAAGGATACAGTGAACGGTTTTTTCCCCACTAATATTATTGTTATAGCCAAATACCTGAAAACATAAAATGGATATGAGCTTTCTCTGAGAGCTACAAAGATATTAACCATTTTGACACTTTGGACTAAATTTTTTGTAAAATCATTGCCAGAGAGTTTTCAGAAACCTCATTTTGCAGTCCCATGAAGACTGCATTAAGCATTAATGGGCTGGCAAGGTGTTCAAACATGGTTTTGTCTGAAGCAAAGAAGCATATTTGGTGCTGGAGATGACCATAAAGGAGATGGTACTGTGCTCCTGGTGCCTACCACAGGCAGGTAGAAAGGAGCAGAATTACACCTCTGGATATTCTGCTTGTTGTCAAGGATACTTCCTGGGATGTCTATTTTGACTCGTGGCTTTATTTTCTAGACTGGTGTGTTAGTTCATTTGTTTCTGATCTTGTTTAATTTACAGTGACCAGACTACTCAGTAAATGTGCACCAAGTATTCAACATATTCAAGCAACATGCAAATATATGAATACATCTATGATCAGTTTGATGTAACTTCACAGGGAAAGAAAGGGAAAAAGTACTGTTTTCAGGATTGTTCAAAGCAACCTTTTGGATTTGCCATTCGTGACGTCACAATAATAAGGAAGGAATCCAAAAGCAATGATGCTCAAAGAATTTGGCCATGAAACTCTCCATGCAGTTTCCTAGCCTCTGTATGTCCTGCTCCATCTTAGGAAAAAGTTGTTTACAATTTATTTATTGAATAAGTAAATTCATTGTCTTATCTGCGGCCATTTTTAAGTAGGGTGAAAATGTCACAAATTCTGTCATCACCCTATTTCTCTTCATGTTAATATAAAGGGTCACCACAGACCTGGGTAGACCCAGAAGCATGAGGACAGCACAAGGTCAACATTCCTGACAGAACTTACGCAGATCACACAGAGGTGACAGACTGTGAAAGAATTATGTAGACTACTAGTGCTAACAATAAGACATGTCAAATAAATATGTGTAATGAACTCTGAAAAGCACAGTCTAAGGTAAAATTGTGCCTCCACTTAATAGGTATATTTCATATTCCCAGGAAACATGCTTAAATCTTCTAGGTCATAGCCACAAACATAAATGGAGGAATTAAAATGCAGTCTTGCTTATAAACACTAACCCACTTCAAGTTTCCACTCTATCAAGAGCAAAAGAGAGCTCAGAACACTCCCAAGGGCAGAACAGAAAAGACTGAAATGATGATCCCCTCCCAAGCTGGCTTGATGAAGAAAAAGAAAGGACAAAAGAAAAGAAACATTCAAGCAGCAAAGCACTTTTCGCACAAAACCCTGAGAACTTGTGCCTCTTTTGACCCACTGCTATGATTTGGAGCTGGATAAAGAAGAGACATGAGCAATTAAATGAAAGCAGCAAATACTCGTGCCTTATATTGCAAACATCCTCAAGTGGCTAGTGCCCTTAGGACCATCTGTTGTTGTTGAAAGCCTGTAGGCAATATTTTTGTCCAAAAAGTAACGATGCAGACTCAGGGCAAGTCCACAGTCCTTAGTAAAGAGTAGATCTATCATTCTGCTCACCTAGTTTTGAGTCTGTCTGGGCAGAAGATAAGCTGTTACGTTGATTGCTGTTGCTAGGATCCTGTATACAGTTATCTCAGCAAGCTGGACCGAAAAATATGGAAATGCAGAAAGCCAGAAGTCCAGTCGGTATCAATGTAGCTAAAAACACATAAGTCACCTCATTTGCCACAGTGGTAAGCAGATTGTACTTGGACCTAAGATGAGTCCCTTTCAGTTCTGTATCTCCAAATGGCTGAAATTATCACTGGAAAGTGAAAGCACTAAGAACAATGCTTCTTACAGTGTCCTAGAGGTCCTCTTAAGAAGGTCAGACCTCTAATACTAAGTAACTAGGGTCACGGTGGATAGGAACTGAAATGAAGATGATCTATTTCTATTATGTATTTTCACTCTGTTAGAAGTGACCTTCTTCTAAAGAAGCAGCCCCTTCAGAGGAGGAGTGACACTTGTGATGAACTGCTCATTTGTCTCATCAGTGTTGTGAATGGGTCACTGTGGACCCATTGAATAAAGATTAATGTATTTCTGTAATGCAGCCACTGCTGTCAATGAAACAGCATCAAGAAGTTGGAACTACATTTAAAATAGCTACTCATAGAGGAAATGTTCCAGTCAGAGCAATGTAAGGTTCATCAGAAGCCAAAAAAAGGACACATATTCAAGTCCAATATGCTCTGGGTGTTGCAATTATAATATTCATAATAACTAGTTACAACTATCAAGTACTTCTGATTTTTTTTCCAGTTTAGATGCATCTCTTCATACACTTCACTGTCACCTTTGAAGATCATGGGGCTATCCTTACAGTGTGCTTGTGAGTTGTGAAAACAAAATACAAATATGAACCTTACAAGTATTAGTTAAAAGAAAGATGGACCAACTGGACGTGAAGCCCTTGTTTCTGACAGCAAATACTGAACTAAAATAAAAATCTGCTTATCTATTAGGTTTTTCTTGGGATACTTTGAACAATTTAGAGAAAACAAAAGCTTATTAACAGAAAACTAATCATAATGAAGTATCTATGCTGGTGCACCTGATTAGGAAGGACCTGGGAGAAAGAGTATTTTTGAGGGCTCCTCATTCTTCACCAGGCATAGACAGAGAATTTGCAGGACAAGCTTTTTTTTTTTTTTCCCCATGATACTGTATATACATATCTGTTCATGCATCAGAAGGTTTCAAAACTAGACATATGCACTCCTATGAGATAACACTGACCTGAATTAAATGTTTATGGGAAAAAAAATTATATTCTTTGCCTTAATGCAGCTAATAGAAACTGACCACAAGTTTCCATTTGCCTACAAAAATGAATCCTTTTAGCAGTGGCTCCAGCTCTACTTTCAGAAGCTTGTGGGCAAGTCACCAGCAACTCCTAGTTAAATGTGTCCAGGTTAATAGGCTTACCTAAACCCTTACTCATCATAGAGCAGAGCCCATCAGTCAAAAAATCTCTGTGCCATTTTGATATCTAGACACCAACAAATGAAGAGTGCATGCCATAGTGAAGAAGCACTCATGATTAGCTGCTTCAGAGAGTATTGTGGTTAGTTACATGATCCTCTATGGAACAGCAGAAGGAAATATATTGTTTTATGTATATGTTAACATAGTGCAGAAGGAAGCAGACAACGAGTTTAAAACCTGAACTTTGACAGCAGTAATTGAGCTGCTTAGTAGAGTTAAAGTGATCCATGTCAGCTGTGGGTCTGATATTATCTCTGATACTAGTACTTCATGTCCACTTCGTTCACAAAAGATGAAAAGAACCTCCAGATGAATAGTAGTAACTGTGCCAGATGAAATACAATTCAAATAAACATACACATGAACACTAATTCAGATACTTGTGAGGAAAGGTAAAGAACAATCTGTGCTTTCTGAAAGATCTCTAGGTTCTGAATTAGAGTAATAACCTATAAAAGCAGACTTATGGCTCCCTTTGTACTATGGAAGATAACATTGACTTTGTATTTTCAGTGCACTTTAGATGCCAATCCTTAGCAAATAAAAACAAATGGAGAGCCAATTCTCTGAGTATTGCCATCAGGTTCAGAGAAGGAATGAGTTGATGGATCTCAGAGCCCCTCACCACTCCATGCTATTTGACATTTTTTTGGCAGACTGAGGAATCCCAGACAAACTGTCAAGTTATTTAAGTATAGTTTGATTGTCAGAGCCAAAGAGTCTTATGAAAAGGTTATGAAGAGGAAATCATATCTGTTTTTTGCTCAAGAAAAGAAATTTTTCTCTGAGTTTTGTAATCTGAGGAAAGGAATTCCCACGCCTACATCTGAAAAGGTAAATTTGCACGTCTCTAATTCCCTACTCCTGACAGTACAATTCACTGACAAAGGAGTACAGTACACACGGAGAGTAAGTAATAAGATTCTTTGGCAAGACAGAAACAAGCAGTGGTTAATGATGAAGGAACTCGAGGGTGCAGAGCTCTGAATGAGTTAGGTTCAAACCCTTTTGCCATCTGCTACAAGGAAAGGGTCTTTCAAATGTGCATCATTACACAGCAAAATTCATGCTTGCTTATGTGGTGACTTCCACTTTGTTTCATCCCAGCATTCAATTATTAACCATGGGTATACATATTGTTAATGCTAAGTCAGACAGTATGCCATTACCTTGTAGAACAAAGGGGAAATTTTGTTATCTTTTCTGGATCTAAATGCACCATTTTCTCCTGGTGAGAAGCACTTTGAGAATGTCTACTTTAAGTCAATATTGGTATTATTTTTTAATTCTTATTTTGCCACTGGTATAGTTGGTGGTCAATAACAAATGCCTATGCATAAATAATCCAAAACCAGTTTTAAACAAAGTAGCTGAGGTACAGAAACATCTAAACTATGCTGATGAGAACTTCAGTGCAGAATGCCAACTCTGCGTGTGAACCCAGGGGGTGTCAGCAAACCAGATGAGAGGTTAGCCTGCCCTCACCTACTCCTAATTCAGACTGCAATTGCGTATGCACACTGCCAAATTTAAAGCCAGCTTTGATATGCCACAGTCACAGTAATCATAAACCCTGGCTCAGTGTTAGATCAGCTGTGAAAAATAATTTCAACAAGACCCATATTACCAAACATATTTTTAATGAAAGGTGTTTTAAAAAAGACATGGTAAAGTAAGACTCTTCATGTCAAAAAATGACATAGAAAAGTGACTTGAGAAAATATATACTTTTTATTTTTATCAGACCAAAATAGGTCTTAAAGGATACCCGTGTTTTGCAGCAGAGGGTGATTCAAATTTTTTTTCTGTATTTTTACTCCCTCAAACTCTTTATAAAGTGTTGGAAATAGTGTTGTGGTGGGTTGACCCCAACCAACAGCCAAACACCCACCCAGTTGCTTGCTCATTTCCTTCTCCACAAGACAGGGCAAAAAAAGAAGGAAAGTAAGAGGCCTCATGAATCTAGTTAGTAACAGTTGATTAGGGAAAGCAAAAGCCGTGCCCATATGGAATTAGTTCACTACTTCCCATCAGCAGACAGTTGTCCAGCCAGTTCCTGGCAAGAGGCACCTCAGCACATATAAAGCTTTCTTGGAAAGGCGAACTCCATCACCACAAATGTCCTTCCTTCCTCCTCCTTGCCCTTTCCTCCTGAATGTGACATCACGTGGTATGGAATACGCTTTGGTCACTTTGAGTCTGCTATCTAGGCCTGCTGTGCTCTCTCTTCTCAGCACCTTGCCCACCCCCAGCCTACCCACTTTTTGGGGGAAGAGTGAGACCTTGATGCTGTGGAAGCACTATTCAGCAGTAGCCACAACCCTGGGGTGTTACTAACACTGTTGTAGAATTCCCCAAATGCAAAGCACAGCACCATACAGGCTGCAATGAAGAAAGTTAAGTCCATCCCAGCCAGACCCAGTGCAATTGTTAAAGTTGGTAAAATTTCCTTCAAAGATAGAACAACTGTAGATGACAGAAATAAGTGGCCTAGAGCATTTCCAGCATATATGTATATATTCTGAATACTACAGAATCATTCTGAATTCATCCATGTGTTCAATTTCACACCAGTTTTGAATATTTGCATTACTGAGTTTTTGTGTTTTGGGCTTTTTTTCAGGCTTTTTCCTTTACTGTTTATTTATATATATAAATGATATATAATGCTACTTAATGTTACTGATGTTTCCAGAAATCTGCACTTCTCTTTTATCCTGATTACTAAGCTGTACTTTGCAAACTGCTTGAAATACATAAAGCAAAAGGGTTGTTTTGGAAAACAGGCCTAGTAGTCCCTGTACTTTACTAACATACATATTTAGTTCTCATGATTGCTAATCATAAAGGTCATCCTGACAGATGATAAAGCAGTTTTTATTTTCAGAAGAGTGATTTTGGTTTTGTTTATTTGCTATTTTATCCATGTCAGCAGAAGTTGCAGACATGCTTGTACGTGGCAAACTACTCTGACTTTTCACTGTCAGTTATTTTATGAGCTTGTTTGCATAAACACAGGAATATACGACTTTTCTGTGTAGCTTTCACAGGTTTCCTCTTTACCAGTTCACCCCAAGTGTTTGTTTTTGGGAAAACAGGACCAAATCAAAATAGCTGAAAGAGGAGACATGGGGAGAGACTGTTTCTCAGTGTCTGCAATTGATGTAAATACAAATATGTCTTGTGACAAGTGAGACACACAGCAGGAAACAGTATTCAACTGCCTCTGTATGGCAATTGGAGAAAGCAAGATTGCTATAGGTAATATGCAGGTAAATTAGAGATTACTTTCCTTTACATGCAGGTTTTTCTGGTGTGGGTCTTAAAAAGACACACACTTTTACTGTGTACATAAATGAGATAACTTACACAATACTGTGCAGTTCATCTGAAGGTAATATATAGACTAAACCACCAGAAAACAAGTTTGAAATCCCCCAAATAAATAACCTAGCTAAACCAAACTCCCAAATGAACAAAACCATTAAGACTTATGGATAAGGAAAGAAAAAGTATCCAGAATCCAGCTTTAAGAATGTCATACATGGGTAGAAATCCTGCCATTATAATAATAATAATCAGTTATAATAATAATAATCAGTAATAATATAATCAGTTAAATGGATTGAACTAAGTGACCTCACTATTGTGTCTGGGCTGTGGGACATTTTTTATATCAGTTGTATATGAACCATCACTCCACCAGCAGAAGATGCAGTTTATAATGAATGGTCTCTTTCTTATAATCCACACTACCACTGAAGATCGGTTAGCTGTAGTGTTGTCCGACATAACACATACGTACTCTCAATCATATGGCATCTTCAATCCACCAAATAGCTGGGGTTTGGCCCAAGCCATAGCACACAAAAAATATCTGTGCTGCAGTATTATGTTATCCTTAATGAACATCCCACAGAACTTTCACAGACATTCAACAAATGGAAAATAGGTGAAGGATTACTTATACATGTGGGAAGTAATAGGAACTAACACCATTTTAAGGTAGCAGTTCAGAAAGTTCCTCATTGACTTGCCCTCTCATCATTATCAGCTTATATCCAAAGGTGGAAATGCGTTTGCATTTTGAAACCAAGACATTTTCCCCTTCTCTATTTTTTTATTTTTTTTTTTTTTGAAAGCAAAGGCTGTGGCCATTTCATTGCCCTGAAATCTGATGTTACAAGATATTGCTGTAATATTAGAAGTTTGTTCATTCTGAGAAATCCCTTGAGACAGAGTTGTTTGTATAAATGTAGGACACATGCCAGCTTGATTACAATATTAAATAAAAGCAAGACAATAATCTTCAAGTCCTTTCTCCTTATAGCCTGTTTTGGTGAGTGAATACTTTGAGGTATAGTTTTCTAATTTAAGTTCATGGAAGATTTATTTGCCTAACTACTGTTCCATTAATAGATATCATGCTGAATTTTTAAACACATTGCACAGCTATGTTAGGGCATTTGCTTTAGTAAAAATCTATTCCCAGACTTCACAGAATATAAAAATATTATAAATATGGTAATAACAAACAGAGGAGCAGTGTGATGGAAAAGCAATGCGTTTTCACAGGAGACAAAAATTTGGTCTAGGTAGAGTGGTGGAAAGAAATATTGCACCAAGCTGAAAAGTCAGTTTTTCCTTCTCTGTTTATTCATGTTAAATCACAAACTGAAACACCTCACTAGTATTTTATCTTTACCAGTTCTGAGCCTAAAAGTCTTGAAAGACTGTTTTAGCATCCAGCATTACACCTCCTCCTTTACCAAGTATTCCCTGGAGCACTGGATCAGACCCTGCCGAACACCTATTTGGTAATCAACATCCTTTTTGGTCTCCTTAGTGCCTATATGTTGTGTGCACACCTGCAATGTTAACACTCATTTTAATGTTGCAAAACATTGTGAGAGAAACAGGTGATAGAGTGAACTCAGGTCTTATGTGTCCTTTCCTCACTATTGTGAATCCCAAAGGAATTTGCAAGGAATGAGAATAAATAAGGCTTCTTTGTGTTATTATGTAAAGTGCTTGCATTAAGATTGGAATAAAGATTTTGAAAAACAGTGACAACACAGTAGTTCAGATGCACAACCTGAGTACTATGACCTAATGTAAACTCTTTCAGAATTGTACATAATCGAATAGATTTATTCTCTTACAGATGAATTCAATTTCCAGCAGGAAGACCACACTCCTTATCATTGGCCTTTAGAAATAAATACTCTGCTGTTGGTTATTTGAATCTAAATGTTTATATACAAAAACCTGAGCTAGAAAACTCAGAATGGATGTGTAAGAAAGATGAATGCAACAACAACAAAAACAAACAAAACAAACAAAACAAAACACATTTAACATCACTGCAAAAAGAATGCCATCTACAACAGTCACTGGCAAAACCACCCCAAGGCAAACATTGCCCCATGCAACCTAGCAAAACAACAGATTACAGGGCCTAAAGAAACCTTTTGCAAAGTTAGCTCCTACAGCTGGTCAAAATTTAAATACATATATGTGTTTACATGTATACAAACATTTTAATGAGAAAGTCCAAACTAGCAGTGGCAGTGGAAAGAGCATGTCTGCTGGCTTGCCACACAAGAATATTGCACAGCCTGATGCCTAGAGCAAATCTGTGGGTCTTTAAGTTGAAAGTTAAGTGAGCCTAAATAAGGGAAGTGATTTGTGCCTTCATCTCAGTGTGAGTGCTCTCTAAGGTGGCATGATGTTTGCTTAATGAGAATTGTCAAAAGGTCATAGCTTTTATCATGGTATGGAATGGAATATATTTTAAAATTTGAAGATTTTATGGGAAAGACAATATGCATTGCTCCTCTGCGCGGTTTTTCCATCTAATTAAACAGTGAATCACACAGCTCAGGTAATATCACATAGAGAAATCTTTAATATTAATAGCAAGTATTGCAACATTACTAGTGTTTGTCAAGTTTAGCTTCCTGGGGATTTTGTTTGTTTATCCTGCTATGGAACTTGAATTCATCTCCATGTTATTACTTCAGCTATTTTCAGTGAATGATTCTATAACAAATTCTATAACATTTTTGTTATTCCATTCTAGAATGGAAAAGAAAAAAGGCTTTCAAAGCTATTAAATATAGAAAGATGTTTTTTCACAGCATGGTGATATCCCAGCTAAGACCTAACCTAAGTAGAGAATTATTTTTTTCCATAGAGTCATGTTCTCTATGTTAATACATGCAGCATATCAATTCTGCCCTAGGCTCGTTACAGTTCAAACCAACAAATTAAGTTAAATACACATTGGGCTATTGGCACTAACAAATAGTTAAAATATACTCAGTGAGAATATCAAGATAAAGGCATATAATTATCCCAAAGAGGAAAAGATCAAGCCATAACAGTACAGCAACTTGTATACATATAGCAAGCCAGTTTTACCATATTTAGAAAGTTACAGGACAAATTTTTTGTTCAAGAGAAGAAAAAACCCCAAACCACATGAAGGCAGCTTCTACACCCTGTGAACCATCCATGCAGAGGAACTCCTTCCTGGCTGATAGGGTGGTATCTGACCCACTGCCTGGATTTGAAAAGATATTATGGTGGTTGAAAAAGGAAGAAGGCTCAGACCAGCGCCCTCAATGGAAGTTGTATACCTAACTCCAGGTATACGGTAGACATTGCTGGCTCCAGGAAAACACAGTGCCGTTAACCTGTAGGAAGGTGGAAGGTGTAAGGATGACAGCTGGGTGCCTACCAAATTCGACACACCTATATATGCCTTACGGCAGCTAAGCAGGTGGTTTTGAAATCTCTGGTTTGGACTTAAATAGATTGCAGCATCTGAGGACTGCTACAAGCTTTCTGGGCACTGTCTTGCAGGCAGTGGTGATTAGGCCCACATAAATATCAGTGCTATCTGGATGGTTAAAAAAGTGGTTGACTGAAAAAGAAAAGTATGGAGAGACTGACAAAAGCTGAACACATCAATCATGCAGAAAGAAAAAAAAGAAGCAACGGAAATGAGAGGCAAAAAAAAAAAAAAAAGAGATTGAGAGAATAAGGGAATTTTCTGTCTTCCTTGCTTTCTTGCCAATTCCATAATTTATGAAATGACAGTTTGACCAAGTTACGACTAACACCTCTTGCTCTTATCCAAAATGGGGTTCAAAGCCTTTTTTCTGTTCTGAAGCCTAAATACACGTTCCTCAGTGTTAGGAAAATTGGCCCTGGGCACTCCTGCAAGGATTTAAATGCTTTTGCTGATCTCTGGCTATTAGAGATCCCAGTCTTTGTCTTACAGTACTGTCTGCACTGTAGTGCAGAGAAGAGGCTTACTGACCTTTAAAGCTATACCTCATGTTTTTGCAGGTTTAGGTGTGGTTTAGAAATGCATGTTGTCTTTCAGTAATAACAATGCTTTTTTTCATCGTGAAGTACAAAATTGCTTGGTGTGTGAAGGAAAAACAATTACTGCTGCAGAAATGTGTGTTAGTGATCGACCTGGTAGGCATTGGAACCTTCTCTTTCCTGTTGTAGCACTTGCTCTTTTCCATCTAAAATGCACAACAAACATGCACAACTAAGTTCTCTGAAGTAACAGACTAAATTCATTGCAGGAACAGTCAGCAAATATTCTCTACACTGCGATCTAAATGGATAAATTATAATACTGTTTTCTACTTGTTTTCTGAAGTGGACATAGTTGCAATCAACAAGTTTTTATAGATGACACATATGTAGTGCCACTAACAGCCCATTTCAAAATGTATTCAGTAGACTGAATTTTTTGTAAACAAGCACTTAGAAATTATCTCTAGACCTAGTTTCTACACATTACAAATAAATGTATTATGCTGTAATTTATCTGTTCATATTTCTCAAAGGTAGAATGTCTACTTGTTGTTCATTAGATAGGCGTCTTGCAGTGCACAGTATGTTCTGTGAGTAAAGCTTGCATTTCAAAGATGTTGTGAATGCTTTCTTTAAAGCTTTTAAATTACTGTTGTGCCCAAAACAGTGAGTATGCAAAACCAGCATTTCCTTGTACATCTGGTCTTCTCACTGTATTTACCCTGGGTCATTGGGAGCACAATATTCATATTGAACATTAATATTAATATTTTTCTGCTTTTAACTGTTTCAAGATTGTAGAGTCAGGTCAGACAGGGAGAAAAAGGTTATTTCAATTCACTTGGATAGCGACTCTAAATATACTACCAACAAAATGGTTTGTCAAATTGAAACCCATGTTGCTTGTGCAAAACCATTCAAATCATGGGATGAGTAAAAGCATCAGCAAGAATACATTTTGCAGTCAGTGTGAACATAAGCCTTTTATTTTTCTACATGAATTGTTCAAGAAATATTCACCTAATACCAGAGACAATTGAAACTGCAGATATCTTGAACCAGTTCTGACAAGGGAATTGTAAATCAACATGCAAAACTCAGAAAAAGATGGGTTATTGTTCATGTACTGATTCACACTAGAACAAATCTTTTTTTTTTCTTTTAAGAAATCTTGAATAGCTATCTTAAAATTAAATTCTTTACTTACTTTTAAATGGGGTTTTGATATCTTAATAACACTTCATTATCAGATGTGTAATTGAAAAATCTTTTGCTTTACACAACTCGTTTGAGTTATAACCAATATATTTTGTACAGATTTGGTTAAGATTCTAAGAGTTAAAAATTTTAGGTAAGTTACAAGAAGATATTTTAGGAAGAACTCAAATAGCATAGCAGATTTTTTTACACTTATGCTCTTTTTAAAGTTACATCAATTAGTAGATCCAGATATGCAAGTGTGAATATAATAGCAGGCCTTCAGCTTCATGTGGAACCAAAGGATACGAAGGTTACCTCATGATCTTTACAGTTTTGGCTGCATATGGTCAATGCTCTGCAGCTTGGGGATTATTGTAAACAGCAAGCACAGGTATCAGTTTTCTATTTCCAAGGGTTTTTTTTATTTATCTGAGTTTGTCTATTTAACTATGCACACAAAGAAACTCACATACAGGGATATCTAGATTTTGAATCCCGAGTAAACATAGAGGGAAAGTGAGTCAAGATGGTGATGTTCGTAGCAGCCTTGTAAATGCCAGACTTAGGTGAGTTCCACATTTAGGCATCTAGGTTTATGTCCTCACAGACACAAGGTGGTGGATAGAATTATTGGCAGGCAAGTAATTTCACACCGGTTCATGTCTACTGACTTTTTGTCCCCATGAGTTGGTTATCAGCTTCCTTCATGTGTTGGAGACACTCCAAAAACTGAGCTATGTGCTCCTGAAAAGGTGCAATCTTCTTCCGAAACAGCAGAAGTTGTAACTTGTCCAACTGAATCTGAGAGTATAAAGTAGAATCTGAGAGTGCTGCTGAAGGGGAAATTCAGCATCCTGTTACTGACAGGTCATATTAAATATGTTTAATGATAATGTGCTGTTGACAGCTCCCTGGACTGCAAACAACTCTAAATCAGAAATTATGCTTCTCTTGTATGTGTAAAAAGCAACAGACACTTGACTTTTTGTCATGCTATTTTCTTCCTGTCTTGGAAAATAATCAGGAGCACTGTAAAAATACTTCACACGGACCTTGAGGAAAGGTGGAAACAAGTGCCTTTCTTTGCTGAAAAGTGAGTTTAATGCCACAAAGACCCCAGAGGGAAGTTGTCTCCATCCTTCCAAATATCAGCCTCTGTTCCTTCCAAATATGTAAATCTGCTGAGATCAGTAAATTATTCTCCAACTCCTAGACTAACACAGATGAGTAATCTACCTTACTTTGTGTGTGGTCCTCAGTTCCCAAGCTATAAGTAATACATCCAGTTCAAATGGGAAGAGAAGTGGAGAAGAGGACAGTTTTATTCTGAAGTGAATATCTGGTTCAGAAGAGTTAGGTTTAGACTTTCTTTAACTAGAAAAATACATGTCTGAATACTATTTTCCAATAGAATTCCCCAATGGAGTGACTGATGCCAAGCATGAAGCAAATATTCAGCAAGTGAGACCATTTTAGGAACAATCAGTATAGCACAGTAATCTCCAAACAAGAAATTCAAAGCAAAACAAAGCCAAGAGAAGAAAATCTGCTGTGCATTAGAATAACGATGTTTCCCTACCTTGTCACTCTTTTTCAAACATTCTCATCTTTGGTTTTCTATCCATGCCTTTCACTGTCTCCAGGAACAAGACTCAAAGAAGTGTGTGGGGTTTGGAGTACTTAGGAGAATCTGTTTTTTCAAAAAGACAACTCCCTGCACTGATTGCATCAAAGCTGAACCTCTACTGTATCATACCAAAATTGGTATCCTGACCTACACATACTCTGTATACATAATTATATGCACAAAAACAGAACTTGAAGACAGTAAGGACTAGAGTTAGGAGTTAGGTAAGGTGATCTTCAATGCAAGGAACATTAGATTTAATCAAAATTAAATTGAATGCTTAGTATGATTTCTAGTGGACAAGACTTCATGAAGGAGACAATTTTCTTTTAAGAGTACATGTACTCAAAATCAAAGAAAACAGAAATTAATACTGTTTTTCGTCACCTTAAGGCTCCTTCTTTGCAATACCAATGATCAATCTATGAGCAGATTATAAGTATTTGTTATGCTACAGTAATGCTGAGACTGCTTGTGAACAGTTTTCTGTATTTATGCAATGCCTGATATTTGTTTTTCTCATTGTGTTGATTAGTTGTGACTGGTCAGACAAGTCATATGGTGTTGTTTCTGTTCTCAGATTAGAATGCACATCAGAGTACACAAATTCTCATGTGTCAAGTAGTTTTGCTAATAATTACTCTGGCAGCTTCAAGGCCAAGATGTATGGTAACAACACATACTTTTTTTTTGAAAATGAATACAAAAGGAGAAAAAAGCACAGCTGAAAAGAAAACAAACTCTGAGCAGTCACATAAAACTGCTTGCCATGCTTGCCTGTGGAGTTATACACATGCACACTCTTTTGTTTCTCGTTACACATGTGCATGTGCTAGGATTCCAGCTCATTACTTTTGCACTTGAAAAAGTATTTCAAATTAATCTTTTGTGCTTGATTTACTTTACATTGTTAGTTGGTTTGATAGGCCTTTTAAAAAAAAAAAAATTAATGATCATAAATCTATACTATGTTTTGAAGCCTAAAACCTTACAGCAGGATTCTGGCCATTGCTCTCTGAAGTGCTGAAAGCTTCTATTGCACAGGGAGAGACCATTCACTCCAGAAAGGCTTGAACAATAGAAAACCATGGACTTGTTTTCTAATTACATCTGAATATTGAAATCTTTACATATTTGTTCTGATAAGGGGTGCTGGCTTTTCAATAAACTCTGCTTTGTCTCAAGTCCTTCACAATTTCAATTTTTTTTTTTTGAAAAATGGACTTTTTACTTTATCAAAGGTTAGCTTTGTCTCTGAGCCACAACACCTGTAACAATAAAAAGATATTTTGTAGGATCTCAACAAAGATGAAAATACTTTCCACAGAAGGACCAATGAAGTATTTATTCACTGACAGATCAGGACAATGAAGTTTTGGCTCTAATTTTAACTCAACAGTTACTCTCTCTAACAGATGTTTTGACTTAGGGCAGCACTCTGTGAAGTTTTATAGAAACTTATTGGTTGCATTCAATTGTCCAGATGGCTAAAGGTTTCAGGAAAAAATTGCGCCATACATTTTCATGCAGTCTTCAAATAGCCTTCATGGAAGGAAAAAGAGAGGCTAGGGGATGGATGACTGTAACTAACATGGAACTGGTTAGCAAAAAAGAGAGAAAGGAAAGTGATCCATGTACTATACAATAAATCCTCCTTGCATCAACAGTGGAGAATAATGTAACATGATACACCACAAGGAGCATGTTGAAGGAAAGCATGAGGATCCCCTTTCTCCCTTCTCCATCAATACTTCCCACAGGCTGGCATAATAACAGGGATCATTCTCAGTGATCATTTCCAGTTTTTGGTGCTTCCAAGAGTGTAAGACTTCTCTGAGCAACCTTCAGGGAAGAGCAGGCAGATCAAACTTCAAGCAGGGAAGTGATCAAATGGCAAAGACAAGAAAAAAATAAACAAAAAACAGTCCACAAAACATATTAAAACAGACCTGAGAGTTGGACTAGATAATCTGGGTTGAACCAGGAAATCTTTAAAGGTCCCTTCCAACTCAAACCATTCAATTATTCTGTGACAAAAACTCAGAATTATTTCCTTTACACTACACAACTTATTTAAACTTAAAAAACAAGAACTAGAGAGGAAAAAACTTTTGTACAAGTACAGCCCAGAAATAAGAAGACATTAAAACATCCTTCTAATAGTCACATCTTACTTGAAAACAACAGATTTTTTTTAAGCATTTTGTGTACTATAATATAAAATTTTCTTGCAAATTCCAAGAATTAGTTTTTCCTATCCTAATAAATCCATACTGAAAGCAGAAGAAAGTGAATATCTAGGGAGAAAATGTAATTAAGGATTTGCACACTTGTTTTTACCATCACAGGAATTAAGAAAACATTCGTGATTTTTCTTTTATTTTTTCTCATTTTAAAACTTTGATACTTTGTGGTTAAAAGCTACATTTGGGAGGGGTATTCTTATCTGAACCATGAGCCTGGAGCATATGACCATTCTAATCTCTTTTGGTTGTGCTTCTGCCAGTTGCTGTTGGACATTTGACTACAGTGAGTTTTGTGCATTGAAAATTGTTGTATTATTGATACTGAACTACAAAATATTTACCTGAATCATACACTGTTCCTCTGCTGTACACATCATAAATTCATAGGATTCTAGCACCAAAGAAATTCTGGGTAGAAGGGACTTCTGGAGATTCTACTCCAAAGTCACAGCAAAAGTAAATTGCCCACTGGGTGAGGTCAGCCACTGCTTTGTTCAGTCACACTATGAAACTCTCTGGGAATGGGTATTTCACAAACTGCTTAGGTCACTTGCTTCAGTGCCGTAATACCCTCTGTGAAAAAGTCTTTCCTAATGTCCAGTCTGAACTTCCCCCGTGGTTGTTGCCCCTTCTGTGTCATCTGATTCTACAGTGGCTCATCTCTCATCTTTGTAGCTACCCTGCAGTTAAGTACAGTTGGTTCTTTTAGATCATCTTTAACTCATTATCACCAGGTTAAAGAAGCCAATCTCCCTCATTGTCTCTACATCATGTCCTACGTACTAGCCTTTACTTAGATCCTGTTCAGTTTCACCTCATCTGAAACAAGGAGACCCAAAAACTAACCAAAATATTCCACATGTAACCTCACCAACATCAAGCACAGAACAAGATCTACAGAGGAATTAAAATTCTTTGACCATGCACCAGCTCAGCATGCAATTTACTTATTATGATAATGAGCTGGATTAGTTCAGGTTTCCTTTTGGTGTGACTGCTTCTTGATCACCTGGCTGCCAGACCATCATGCTGCACAGAGCTGACGCAACTACCACATAAAATTTGATACTTCTCCTTCTTGAATTTCATAAGGTTTGTGCTGGTCCAGTTCTCCAGTTTATCAGGGTCTGCTGTTTATAATGAAAAAGGTATCTTCTAATCTAAATTTGCTGAGAGTACAGTCCAATATCATCCAAGTCTTTGATGACTATGGCTAAACAATAAGGGCCCCAGTATCAACTTCTGGTGTACCCTACTAGTTGCTGACCACCAGCTAAACATCACACAATTGATTATTACTGTCTGAACTTGACATATCTGCTGTTTTCAACTCACTTAACAGTCTCTATTATTTCCTTTATTCTTCAGAGCTTTAAGGGCAAGACTGTTTTTCTCTCAATTAAAGTAAGATGATGGGGAAAGAAATTACATGTGGGTACTCTTCTGACATACCTATTCAATAATAGTGCCCTTTTAGTGTAAGGCAGGTAGAACCAGGCCCTTCTTTGATGAAGTTAATGGAAAATGTGTAAGGAAATGGCTGTGCAATAGAAACTATCATGTTATTGTGGCTAAACAAGTGACTGCTTCTCTGCCAAGCTGTGATAAGTGAAATACATTAAATCAAACCACCAGTTAAACCACAATTCCTTGATGGTGATTTTCTTATGCAGTTTTATAGTGGTTTAAGCTAATGGATTTTACTTACCAAATGGATTCTACTAGGGTGTGCACTTTGCCAGTTACCACAGCTCAGCTGTTGAGTAACAATTCAATAAGACAAGGTAATTAAATAATTTTTAATCTTGTAAGTATACCATATATAAGGACAGATGTTGACCTCATTATTAAAAACGTTATTCAGAAGATCAGATACGAATGTTTTTGTTGATGCCCTGGCATGCTGAATCAGGCTTAGAAGGGACTGTAAGTAGAGAGTGTTATCTTTTGAGAGTTTTAATAACAAACTTAAGTGTTAGAGGTGTCATTTTACAGATTCAAATCAGAGACAGCGCATGGCAGAATTAGTGTAATGATAGAACTGGCATAAAAGCATTTTAAAAACAAATAGGGTTGCTTTTACTACTTTTATTTGCTATATACTTGGAGATACAGCTGCTGTGATGTATGCCTTCTGCCAAAGAAACCCCCAAAAAATAAATTATCTATTCCCATGTTTGACCTATTTATTGGGTGACTATTACTTTTTTAAAAATCTTGGTATACGGCTTTTCTGTCTTTTTTCATTTTATTTTTGTATTAAAAGTTATATATGTATTACATTTAAGTGTAACTTGCTCTATTTTCATGAGACATATTTTTCTTTTTGTTTCAGTGCTGGAGTATTCCAATAATATTTATCTAATAATAACACTTAGCCTTGTTGTTTGCCTTTTCTGAAATATGATTAGGGTATTTTAAAGGAGAGTAGCATAGTTTAACAACACATTTTTAATATGACCTAAGATGTACAGTGAAAACCTGTTCCAGCTTTGTGCAACCACTGATTATAACAGCTCTCAGGCAGGAGTACTATAATTAAATCTTAGGCATGCAACACTTTTTAAGTATTTTGATAATGACACTATAAGATGAATGACATGATTGGCTTCCTTACTAGAGATGGAGACTTGGAGAGGCAATGTAACTCTGAGACATATTTACTGGATAGACTTGGCTAAATAATTAAGCTGTAGTTATGACAGTACACTTGCCTTGCTTCTAGAATCCATTTAATCTAAATCAACAGTTCATAAAATCACACATTTATCCCCCCACCCCTCACTTAGGACAAAAGATGGAAAGGAAGGTAAGAAAGTATAACATGCATGCTGTGTTTTCCTTGAACAAAGTTTTGATCTTTTGCTGATACAATCCTTTCTTGCTAGTTTAAAAGGACTTCTTTTGGCTCTTACATAAGTGTCTTCTTTATTTCTCTCATTTCTTATAAATCTACTACTCTCTTTTTAAATAAATAGCTTTAAAACATTCTTGATCTAACTCCTTTCTTTCTTTGTATGACTGCTACTGATATTTTTATGCCTTAGAAGTTTTGCCAGTAGAGTTCACAGAGTTCAAGTTAAACTGATTCTTCTGCAAAGAGTAGATTCAGGCAAGCTGGAATGAACATCATAAGGCAAATATTTTGAGTCTGTACCATTAATTTGCGAATATCCTGAACAAGTTTCTACATGCAATATGTAGAAATTGTTATTAAAGCAAAATGATCTGAAGAGTTAAGTACATTAGCTTTTTGCAGCACTTTAGTGAAAGTTAAAAAAAAAAAAATCACTCTGCACATTCATTTGTTATTACATTAGGAAAAAAGATCGCTGCTAGTCTTACTGGTTGTACTGTGCCATCTGTGCTTGTAAAAGTAATAATAAGCAATGAACTGCATATGCCATCTGTAGTCAGATCTTCAATAATAATTAGGTAATAATAATCCCCAAGAAATCACTTGTTAACTGTGATAACTGATTAAATGTAATTATTTTGTATAATAAACTCTAATCAATGTTTTACAATGCTGATAATGTCTTTTTTTTTACCTTTTCTTTTTTTTTTCATAGTAAATTCCCCTGCATGTTTGAGTGGCTGTGCAGGAAAATTACTGATTTTCCTGGGTTAATGACTGATTTTCTACCAATCAAAATCTAAGACATGGTCTGCTGTGTTTATAGTCAGTTTTTGTGTCTTCCTTATAAACCAGGTACAATGTAAATATAAAGTAACACTTGGCAAAATTAATTACTTCAGAGTAATTCCTTATAAGTTTAAGGATGAGCAAAGATTGATTATTCAAGTAAAAAGTACATTGCAGTGCACTTCAGTATCAGCAGATTTTTCTGTAACAAAGGTGCTTCCCCACAGAACTGGTGATTAGAAATAATCCCAAGACATAGGAGGTGATCAGTTTATTTGTTTACAACTCCAGTCCTAAGGCCCCAGTTCTGCTAAGACAGATCCTAATTCAGATGAAGCTGTCTATCATTCACTTAAAGCCAGTATGTGTCCAAATTCCAACCCAAATTTAGGTACGAGTTTCAGTGCTCTAGTAACCTGAATCTTTACACTCATTTCTGCATAGATGAGTAGGGTCTTGTGCTCTTATGGTGTATTCGTTTGCTTAAAGACCAGCTCAAGCAACATTTGTAAGATGAGGAACTACATCTGAACAGCAATCTGTAGAACGTATGTCCCAACAAAAA
>JAWWTY010000001.1:94794101-94840696 GCA_035222235.1 Margarornis squamiger | reverse complement strand
AGTGCACTTCAGTATCAGCAGATTTTTCTGTAACAAAGGTGCTTCCCCACAGAACTGGTGATTAGAAATAATCCCAAAACATAGGAGGTGATCAGTTTATTTGTTTACAACTCCAGTCCTAAGGCCCCAGTTCTGCTAAGACAGACCCTAAATCAGGTGAAGCTGTCTATCATTCACTTAAAGCCAGTATGTGTCCAGATTCCAACCCAAATTTAAGTACGAGTTTCAGTGCTCTAGTAACCTGAATCTTTACACTCATTTCTGCACAGATGAGTAGGGTCTTGTGCTCTTATGGTGTATTCGTTTGCTTAAGGACCAGCTCAAGCAACATTTGTAAGATGAGGAACTACATCTGAACAGCAATCTGTAGAACGTATGTCCCAACAAAAATATCCTAAAAAGTGTTCAGACATGCCTCTCCAAGAACAAGATCCACTATTATATTTATATAATACACTATGACAGCATAAGAGGGGAAAAAAGTCTTGGTTTAGTTACTATGACAATACAAATCTCTTCTGTATGACTAACATAATTAAATCACATACACAGCTTTTAAAAATCTCTTGGAATTTTTTTCATTTTAATTATTAGAGATGCATTACAGAAGGAAATGTGAGACTCAAAATCCATTTTACAGTAGTCAGCAAACATTTATTACATAGAAGCAATCCTGATTCTCTGCAAAGAGTTCAAACTGGTAGCCCAAAAGTAAACCAATAATCCAGAAGCATGCAGTGCTATAAAATTAGAGGCTAAATAAGAGATCTGCAGGCAATTGCCATGCTGCCATCTCATTGGGATCACAGAGATATGATGGGATAGCTCCTGAGCCTGAGACCTGACATTCTTTAGACTCATATCCCAGCTGTTTTGCATTTTTCTTGTATGTCCCATGCATTTTTTAAACTCATAGGACTTCACTCAGTGTTATTTATTTCTTCTATTTCCATGGATGTACAAAATAAAGGGGAGGAAAGGAAAATAAATATCCAATTTTGATGCAAGTTTTCACTTTTCTTAAAATGATTTTTATTTTAGAATATACATAAAGATTATTGGCTTTGTGGTGTAAATTCAGTCTCAGAAATTAACTACATAATAGGTTTGTTATTGGAGCTTACACACAATTCTGTTCCAGCATCATTAACCTAAGATAAACACAACAGCCAAAAAAGAAAACACTCAGAAATAACTATAACCCAAAAGAAAGAAAGAATTGTGGACCCACAATTAGTGTTCTTCTCTAGACAATAACACAGGGTATTGTATTGAAATAAGATAAAGGTAGACACAGAAATACTTGAAGAAGCATGGAGGATTCTTTGAGAAAGTTTTGTTAGTTCAACTGAAAGTAAGATACCAGACCGCAGCACAGTTTTTATACCAAGATGTTTTAAACAGATTGCCTATTTTCCTCCTGTAGCTACAGTGAAATGCCATATATATATACTTCTACAAATGAAAGGAAACAATGGATGCTTTCCTATATTGCAAAACACGCTGTTTCAGCAATCAGGCATGAGAATGTATGAGCCCTGTTTCCAACAGCATAATCCAGGATAATTAGTAGTATATCTGACAGAAGTATGGGAAGATTAAAAAATATTCTTGCATTTCTATGGAGCTTCACCAGTATTATCAATGACAATACTGACAACTTGTTCCCTTGTTGTAGACTTGCAGTTCCATCAGCAAGTGTATATTACTTAGAATGTAATAGAAAGGAATGAATTTACATCATTTTCAGAATAGCCCTTTATCTACCTCAGGGACTGTTGGTCACCTTACAGAGAGACTCAGCTACTTGATTCTCTTGGCCTATAATTGCAAAATGAGGCATGAATTTCCCCAGGTAGATACAGATTTCAGCACAGTATGTGTTGCAAATTATTGCTTCACTTTGCAAGACGGGTAATTTCAGAAGGTTCCCAGGAAGAATAATTCATTTGGATATTTTTTTATGGTACGTCTTATATACTCCAGAGCACAGAGTAGCCATTAAGGAGTTTTCAAGAGGTGATTCTCTGTTTTGACAGCTTTATTGTTGTTTCATATTAGCACAGATAACATAATACTGAAACACTGATGGCATTCTTAGACTGCAAGAGAAGTGTTACAAAGCGGTGGTTAATAGTACTGTAGCTCCCTATCTGTTTTTAATTTGGGAGACTTAAATCTTTATTCCATTAATAAGGTGGATCAGAAGACATTAGAACTTGCACTTGCTCCTTCATTTCCCTTTGAGCCATTATGAATATGCTGGAATGACTCTTAGACATCCCTCTGTGGACTCCATAAGCAGGGTGCAAGCTGACAGATGACAAGAGGTGTACTGTGCTGAAGCACAGAGGGAAGGAGAGGTGAGTAGACTGACCCAGAGAGGGGTTTAGAATAATAAATTGGAGTAAACCAGGCAGTGGATGTCACTCAGTCCTTTAACAAACCTCTGACCACCAATAGGAGGCTACAGTGGAGGTTTTTTCACCTTATTCCTGCTTTTCAACATGGAAAGAAAACAGCAGGAAGATTTTTCTGTGGCAGCACTCAGAGCTCATTTGACCTTGTCAAGCAGGTCAGTGCACACATAAAAATCTCTGCCCCCATTTTTGGGTGTCTGAACACCAGCCCAGGCTGTTGCGAAGGGACAGAAGCTGGTGCCCTGTAATGTTAGAGTGCACAGATACTTAATGTGGGTCTGTGTCAGCTGGAAAGGTTTTTCCACATCTCTCCAAAGTGATCAATAGTGATGGTATGTCAAACAAGCTGCTGAGAGGTAGTAAAAGGTTCTTCAGACAAAAGAATCTCTAAAAGTTTCCAAAGGATGCTTTCCTTAAAATAAGTATGAGTGATTACACGATTCCTCAGAACCAGAAGAAGAAAGAAAGAAAAAGTGCATTTTGAGGCTAATTTTCCTGGGCTATTTTACATTTTCTATTCAGTTTTCAAAACCAGTCTTGAAAATCAAGCAGTGATGCTGAAAAGCTTCCACAAAATTATGGTGCTAAAATTGCAGCATTGATCTGCCTCAGGGGACAAATTCACAACCCTTGAAGAGAAATGGTAAAACAGCAAAGTCAAGAAGGCAATGATACTTAGAGATGCCAGGGAGAATCAACTTTTTACAAAATAATCATCGGTCAAAGTACAATTTTCTTCATATAATATTGTATGATATGCCATGTATTCCCTGACTGAGGATTCTCACAAAGAATTATGTGATCTTTAGGACAGAATCATATACACACTTGCCATGAAATTAATTGTCTGCTTAAACTTTAAAAGAAACAGTTCTCCAAAAAGCTCTTCCCTTTTCACAAATTCACTCTCAGATAGCATGCATTTATTTCAAATTCACAGAAAAAATTATTTGTGCAGTCCTGGATTTCCACTCCTTCCCCAGAAGCTTTACCTTGTTCCCCTACCCTTCTTCCCCACAGAACTAAGATATAACTCATTTGCTTCTTACATATCTATTGCAAAAGTGGAGTTTGAAAATAAGTTGTGTGAGTTGTACATGATAATTTATACACCAGTTCTGGGACAGTTTTTAAGGAAAGTAGTGCGCTGCAAAAAAATACAGATGTTTTCATTCAAAAACTTGAGGAAGCTGAAAATACCAAGGGCCTTTATGAAATTAAGAACTAAGGCTTCAGTGGAAGTAATGCTTTGAAACGCTTTATAAGTCTGGATGATGCCAAATCTCAGCCATCCCCTCGTAGGAGAGATTGGCCCAAAAGAGAGGGCTGAACCCCTGCAATGGTGGCAATCTACAGGGCATACAGGAATGCCTGTCTGTTGCCAGCAGTTAGTCAGTGCTTCAGGTCTCTCTGTTTTAGGAGAAACCAATGGTGGAGTCAGATGCTTGTTTAGTGAAATCCTAGAGAAAGTCCATATGCCCCAATCTCCCTAAACTCTGTAGCAAAGTCAGTAGGGTAGAATGCATTGCTTTGTCATCTGTTGCAAGTCCTTCTCTGCTTCTACCATAAGCCTTTTATTTTTTTCAGGAGTGTTTTGAACTGCTTTGGCACTGTTTGGACACTCTTTGTGCTGATGGTCTCTCCAGCACCCAGTCCTCCTTCTTGCTTTCCACTTAGCATGCTGTTACTTCTCTGTGCTCAACATGTTTCTGCTGTTACCTTTCACAAATTAGTCAACCAATCCCTCTCACTTCACAGCACTAAAGGGTATTTGTTGAATTGTGTTAGCTACTTCCTGCCCACTCTTACAAAGTAGTTTCTCTCGTTTTGGTTATTCTTAACCTAAGGGGAATGTAATTGCCCTCTCATTTAGCCTGAAAGTATGAAATGGAAGTATAACCACACAAAATGAGTGCACTGACAGATTTGGCATAAATTCTAGGTAAAAGCTGATTGTCACAGAAACAAATTATCTAGCTGCAGGGACAGAGTAGAAGGGTTGAATTTCAAATTGAACAGACTAAAAATGTGTTAAAACCTATGGGATTTGCAAACACCAGTGGAAATCTGGGGCTGTACCTACACAGACGAAAAGCATGGGTTTATCTCAGATACAGACTCTATGTGTTTTATGACAAAATGTTGGACATAATACAACACTTTGGGAAGAAAAGTTTTGTGGCAAAAGATATGTCAACTGTCCTGTTCTATGAAAAGTGTATATCTGAAATTCTTTTTAATTTAGTCCTGCTAGTCAACTTCATGAAACATGGCACTTTCTTCCACCATACTTGAGGCTTCTGTGGCAGAAAACCAGACTGTTGCTATACAGTCTCTTGATCTAGATTTTCCTCATGCTCTCCAAAACAGTCCTCCCAGAAGATAAATAGTTCTCTGTTTCTATGCAGGTTGTAGAGAATACAGCAGTATTATAGCAAGCAATAACAGCTCTTACAGGATGATGATTGTCAGAAACAACTCATACACCAAAATCAGGGCATTAATGTCACTGCTTTGGCAAATCAGGCCACGTTCCCTCCTCTACATTAGTGTTCTGATTTTAAGCAACAGTGCAGTTTTGAAGGACTATCTCCTTGCTTGTCCCTTTGTATCAGTTTTATTGGCAAAGCAGCTTTGTTGCATGAATGAGATTCCTTTCAGAAGAATGAAAACTTGGATCTCTGTTTTAGATGTGTGTCTTCATATTAAAACCACAATAGAATAACATAGTTCTCACTGGGAACAGTCCAGAGTGCTAAGTGAGAAAAACAAATCCACAGAAGAAAAAGCCTGGAGACTGTCTAGCAACACACCTACAAAATGTGACTTCTCTCTGAAGAGCCCATGCTTCCAGGTGGGCACCATCACAGTAATTCTCTTGTACAGCTGTTTCACAGCTTCATCCTTTGAACCCTGACATCTACCTCTGAGGCCCAGCAAAGAGGATTTCACTATTGAGTCTTACACTGCAGTTTTCTTCCCTCTCATGATTTATGGTTTAATGTTCTGATTTTTGAAATTGCTCATTTTCTTAGCCTCTGGATGAGCTCAAATCTCATGCAAAATTCAAACAAGATTGATTACAAGACTCATCACGTTTAAGACATTCAGGCCAAGCTGCAAAATAAAATCAATGCCAGTTGCTACCTTTCATAATCTGTTTACTTCCTGACTGTGTGATGCTATTAAAATGCTTCATCTCTAAGTAATCTTATTGGCCTTTGCATTTATGCTATGGCTGACAGGATTAGCTCTGAAAAGCACTTACATATTACCTGTGATATAAACAAGTAGATTAATGGATGGTCCCTTGGACTGAAACCTTTTTTGTTTTGCAATTTATGTACTGGATTCAGGAGCAGAACATACCCCCTTGTACAGTTAAAATTTTTGTCACACAGGCAGAGGTTCTGCAAAGAACCTACTTCTCCTGTCAAAGGCCTTTTAGAACTGTTTCTGTGGGAAAAATCTCTTCACTTCGGATTTTCTGTAACAGTCTATTTGAACATCTGGTCCAGCTTGTCCAGCAGCACA
Organism: Margarornis squamiger; assembly: GCA_035222235.1. Taxonomy (NCBI): domain Eukaryota; kingdom Metazoa; phylum Chordata; class Aves; order Passeriformes; family Furnariidae; genus Margarornis; species Margarornis squamiger. Next base: position 94,834,742 of record JAWWTY010000001.1, on the reverse strand, counting down.
CTCCAGAAAGTGCAAGGAAACAAGCAGGCACCAAGATAACACTCTATTTGCCTAGCCAGAAAGTGGGGCCATTTTCACAGTCTGGATTTTATCCATCTGCTAAACAAATTTTGTTGACGACCCAAACTTTCCATGAAGAATACAGTCCAGGAATTCAGGAGGCTACTGTTGTGCTAAAGGTCACAATGAATACTTGCTAAATTTGGGGAATATGATAAATTATATATGTCATATGTGATACTTAACTTTGTGAATATACACAAACAGTGAGACATTTCTTATTGTTTTCCTTATGTTTACTAGCAGAGCCATGTTCTTCAATTTAGGGTACTAGGTGATGTATGAACATTTGGTTCTTGTGACAAGGTCTGTTTTCTAAAAGAGGATATTTATTTTTTCTGCAGTGCTAAGCATTCGTCCTTTTGTCACTTCCTTGGCTTAGATTGCCGAGGTTATTTTGAGATCAATTTTCATATCCTATTTAAATCATATGGCTACTGGTTCAAATCCAGCTTGGGTCAGTAATTCTGCCATATACATGAAATAGGTTCTTGGCCTGAGCCAATTGTTCCTTCTGAAGAGGTTGTCATGCTACAGGGAAATAATAGCAGCTCCTTTGGCATCCTTCCTACCAGACTCACTAGAGACATTACTGAAGAGGTGTACAGGATTATCTCTTCAAGTTGTGACTGAGAATTGTGTTAGCTTCATAAAAGCACTGTGGAAAAAAATTAGTAGGCCTTTCACTGCAGAAATGAAAGAGTTAATCTACATCTTAATAGCATTGCTATTTGCTTTCAGATGCAAAATATTTTAAATTAAATTATATAAATAACCATGGTGACTTTTCAGCTGTGACAAATCATTAAGGAAAATTAGAACTACTGCAAAATAAAAAGAAGTACTTAAAATCTTCTAACATTAGCAATTACTCTCTTTCTTAATTGTTTCCTTCCTTGATTTAAAAAAAAAAAATAAATATTTTTTCTACACCAACATTTTCGTTCCAACCAGCTACAATGGCAAGCAGTATCTGACTGACTTCTGTCCCCCAGGTGATTAGCTAGTTAATGCTGACAAGCTTTGTTGTATGATTGCACATGGAAGGGTGTCTACTCTCGGAGAAAATTTTACATTGATAGCACGTGCCTAGGCAGCAGGGAAGCCCTTTATTGTCAGATTCATGACTCAAATTAAACCTCGAGACTTTAATAATTTTCCAACGTAGGTCCAGTACTTATTTTTACTTCCCACGCAGGTGTGTAGTTTTGCCATCATTACATCTCATAACAGGAATGGCAAGTTGTTAGCCTCTTCCCAAAAGTGAGGCCAATGTCAGGCTGTGATAGCAGCAGTGTGGGACAGCTGGCACCTGCCACTCACTGCTCACCCTTTTAGGAGTGTGGATATCCATTGCTGAGCTGAGGCCAGTCCTGCACCTGGTTCCTACACCCACCAGCTTGACATGCTTGGGTTGCCACTGCGGTTTGGATCACTCCATGCCTAAGAGCCATCCTAGGCGGCTAGCAGCAATGAGTCTGGATGTGGACGTGGTGTCCTGGTTGGGACGAAGGGCTTTCTTCTGAGAAAGCACACTGCCAGGCTGTCACACTCAGTGGTGCAGCAAAGTTCAGTCTGGTTGAGATCTGGGAGTCAGAGTTATGCTGGGGGTGAGAAAGGACAGTTTGCCTCACAGCCACTCACCCTCCCAGCTCTCTCCACACTCCAGGCTGAGGCAGCCCTAGAGCAACCCAAAGATGCCCACATGGGCTGATCTGCTGTACTGCCAGGAAAGCATATTCCCACTCCTAACACAGCCAGCGGGTGGGTGTTCAATGTAGAGGGAAGAGGAAAGTCTTACAGCATCACAGGTTTCCTGCCAGCACTCAGCCAGCAACCATATAGACAAAGAGGGCTTTGATGCATTTCAGGGAAAATGGGTGAGCTAAGTGGAGCTGGTAATCTGCCCTTTTTCATCACACTCCAGAAGTTACCTGGATACTCACTAACTCAAAAAACAACATGGGATCTAAATAAATAAATAATGAAATAAGTTTTGTACCATTTATAAGTAATGAAAATGGAATGTGCCTGATAACATGAACCCATCAGTAAAAAAACAATGTTTTAAAAGGACACTGGCAGAGTCAGTAGGCCACAAATTTGAACTTTTATTCTTGTCTCTTTGTAAAAGCATGCAGATGTTATAACATCAACTTTTATGTTTGGAGCAACCTTACCTTTCTGTAGTACATGAAGCAGCATTGGTTTTGCAATGAAATAAAGAAAAGAGAAGCCAATATTAGCATTTCTGCAGTCACGAGCTTTCTGTCAGAATATGAATAAGACATATATCAGCAAACAATATGAAAAAATTCATACCCAGATTTTTACTAGAACACTATGAAACATACAAATGAAATGTCTTTTCATGTTTTGAAAAAGGACTTTGGTTACTCACTGAAATTGTAATTTCATAATTCAAGCCATGCATATATGCCCATTCTTAATCTGATTGATGAAAGAAGTGTCTTCATAAAAGAAAAACACCTAGGAAGTAAAAAGAAACCATTTCTCCCTTCACACAACCTCTTTGTGGAAATAAATAAGAATATTTGTATGCAAGGAATCTTTCAGTCATTCTGCTGTGAAGTAGAGGTTTTTAACAGGCATGCTTTGCTTGTTGTAGTGATAGCAGAGCTTTTGTCCTGTTAAAATAGGAAATAAAAATTATCACTATTCAATAAAGTTCTAAACAGGATCACTAATGACAAAGAATGTCAAATAGCCATTAAATTTCTGAAAATGAAAACCATCTGTCCATTACCCTTTCACTGAATCTAGCTCGACATGTCATTTTAAAGAGTTCTGTCAAACTACACTGGTCACTTTTCATTACACTATTCCCACAACATCCAGAGACATGGCAGGCACTGCCGGGAATTGTGCCTCCTCCAGCTCAGCCTTTCTACAGGCTTTTGAAAGACCAACTTTCCCTCAACATTTTCAGTGCATGCTAAATTAGAGGCCTCATCCTGCCAATCTTATGAACATAGTTTTAAGAGCTTTAATAAACTCCTACACGCGTTTCACAGGCAAACTCCCATGGACTTCCCAGGAGGCCTCCCAGAAAACTGATTAAGTACAGAGTAGATCTTCCAGGTTTCGTCCACTCTTTTCAGTGTGACTAGTAAGAACTATTTACCTGAATAAGAGAAGGAAATACATGACATCAGGTCATGATACTGTAAGGATTTGTCACCACACCTACAGCTTACAGCTGGAGCTGTAACTCCAGTGACAAGAGTGCCCAGTCATTCTAATTGCAAATGTTGTTTTCATCTTAAAATCAGTCTTATTTTTAAAATTATTAAGGAATAGACATATTTTTCTGTCTTCTTTTCAGAAGAAAATGGGCTATTGCACCAGAAGACCTGAAATATCTTGCAAGGCAAAAAGGAAGCAAGCTCCAAGGAAAAATGTCTTCTTAGAAAGGTCTAATTGCTATGCAAGAAGTAATCTTGCTACAATGTTTTGTGTAAAACAAGCAAGGTTTCTTTTTTCTGATTGACTTTGAATGGATGAATTAATTAAGAAAAACAAAACATATTAAGCATGTGTGCAAGATGAAGATTGAATGGATTACAGCTAGGCCATATACACCTCCCAGCTTTTCTAATTGAAATTTAAAAAGAAAAATGTTGATTTGGCAAAGTTGTTCCAGGTTTTTGGCTAGTGCGATCATGTGTTTCTGCTATACTTTTCCTGGGAAGAGAAACCGTGCAATGAATTTAAAAGATAAAAAGTCTAATTGTTATTAATTTGTCCATGGTTTGTAATCTTATGTTAGACAGTGGTGAGAACAAAATTATTTTAACAGAATATATGAGGAACTACTCTTAAATTGCATGCCAGACTGTTCTGTCAACTTTAACAATTTCTCTTGAAACGCATTAAAACTCAGGATGCTTCGTCACTGCTAGATTGAGCATCATTGAACAGCTTTGGTTAGTCCAGCACATGCTGGATCATTTTGGGTAGTGGTATAATTTAGAAAATTTCAAGATTTAGTGCAAAATTTTTCTGTGTCAATTATTTTAGACTAGGAAGTACTTGCAAGATCAAATATCAGCTCCAGATAAGTAGTGCAGTCTCTTAAGTGGAAAAAAACCCAAAAAACCAAAACCAAACCAAACCAAAACAAAACCACAAAAAAAAAAAAAAAAAAAAAAACACAAAACCCCAAAAACAGACAAACAAAAAACCAAACAAAGGAACAAACAAACAAAAAAAAACACACACAAAAAAACCCCCAACAGGTAAATTTGAGTATGCTATCTGATAATTATGTAGACTGGAAACTAGCTTCCATATGTCAAGTTTACAAAGCCAACTGCAGGAATTTGAAGATGATTAAAATATGTTAGAAACACTCAACAATGCACATGATAATGTCAGCTATCTGGGAAAAAAATCTGAAAATTTGCAGGAAAAATCTTCTTGTTCTAGCGTTGATGGCACTGAAATGTTTTTCTTTTGTTGCCCTTTTTTCTCTTTTCATTGTTTTGCTAATATATTTCAAGTCCTTGAATAAAATTAGTTATTTCTATTATTGCTTTTGGCCAAGTGTAAGGATTTGCTAGTTCAAACACTTTGAATTTAATAAAAATAATGTTAGACAATGGAACCTAATGATGGATAAGACATAGTTTCTTGCTTTTGTTTTCCTGTCCTTTTTGCATGCAGGAGTATTAATCTTTATTTTCAATATAAATCAAAGCAATATCAAATTATGACCTCCAAGACAGTTAACCAGGATAAAGACATTTAGAATACTCAATCAGCGCAGTGCTGCAAATTAATGAGTATTACCTCTAGTCATAGACCAGCAGACAATAGCATTTTAGAAGGCACAAAAGTAAAAAAACAAAACTTTCAAACTCTTTATGTAGTGTCTTTTAAGTATTTGACCATTATAACTACTTTTTGAAAATAATTTTATATTTGTGAAGTACACAGAGGACATATCTTTATGAGTGAGTGTAGCTCAGTAGTGAGAAAGTGAGATCTACTTTCTGGTAGGCTCACCCCTTTGACAAGAAACAACTGTCTGTTGCACAAAATGGAAAAAGTGCAGAAATGGTAGTTTAGTCTGATCAAACACATAAACTGCATTGGATGATTTGTAATTGCCTCAGTCATAATTTCTGACTGAACAATAGGATATATTGCTCAATAGAGAGATCTGCAGCCAATTTGAGAACAAGCAACTACAATGGAGAACTAACTATACCCACAGGCAAGTTCAGGTCATTATTTATCTTCTTAATTTTTTAATTATTTAACTTATTTCCATTCAAAATTGGTACCTCTCATCATATCACTACACTCACTCTCCGATAAAGAGTCCCTCTAGCTTTCTTCTAGGCCTCCTTCAGGTACTGTAAGAGTGCTATAAGTCTCCCTGGAGCCTTCTTTTCTCCAAGCTTAACAACCCCAACTCTCTTAGCCTGTTTTCATAGAAGAGGTGCTCCAGCCCTCTGATCATTTTTGTGGCCTTTCTCTGGACTCACTCCAACAGGTCCATGTCTTTCTTACATTGGGGGCCCCAGAGCTGGGTGCAGTACCTCATGAGGGTGGAGGAGGAGAATCACCTCCCTCGACCTGCTGGCCATGTTCTTTTGATGCAGCCCAGGATGCAGTTGGCTTTATGGGTTGCGATCACACACTACTGGATCATATTCAGTTTTTCATCCATCCATCAAAGCCCTCAAGGCTTTCTCTCAGAGCTGCCCTCAACCCACTCATCACACAGCTTGTATCCATGTTTGTGATTGCCCCAATGCATGTGCAGGACTTTGCACTTGGCCTTGTTGAACTTCATGAGGTTTCCACAGGCTCACCTCTCAAGCTTGCTAAGGTCCCTCTGGATGACATCCCTTCCCTCCAGTGTGTCGACCACATAACACAACTTGGTGTCATTGGCAAACTTGATGAGGCTGCACTCAATCCCACTCTCCTCCAATAAAGATGTTAAACAGAACCGGTCCCAATACTGACACCTGAGGAATGCCACTCGCCACTGGTCTCACTCTAACATCAAGTCATTGTTCACAACTCTTTGAGTGTGACTAGCCAATTCCTTATCCACCAATATTTTGATTATTATGAATTTTTATGGATTTGTAGTAACTGCTTAACAAATGAGAACCCTGTACTTATTTGAACTGTATGTTGTTTTGCAAATGCAGGTCTCAGAATGATTTTCTTCACTACACCATTAGTTGCAACATCCTCATGTCTCGCTCTGCAACTGGTCACACCATTAACTATTTTAACAAAGATGTGACATGTATAAATGCTATAATTTTTGCCTCAATTAGTTTACAAATGAGTGTCCAATGGGAACGTAACTGTGGGACTTGGAAAAAACAATAGACCAGAGGAAAAAACCAGTAAGACACAAGTCACAATAGGATAGGTTATATCTATAGGCAAATTAAAATTAATATGCCAAACACAGGACTATTTCAGGATTTTGCACATTGATTTGCAAGAATAAAAATTAGGGAATTTGGTTAGCATAGAGAAAAGACTATGATTTGGGGAGTATGCAAGAAAGGATAAAAATAATTTTCAAACCAGTCAAAAAGAGACATATGAAAGCTGCCATCTTCAGCATGGACTGTGCAAGGGTGAGGTGAAAAGAGTCTGTCCATCAAAAGCATCACACAATGTTCAGCAGTGAAAAGTGTGTAGACAAATTGCCTACTGACAGTCCCAGTACCTCATAGTTAGAAAGGCCTGTAGAGGGAGTGTGGCTACATTCCTAATTTAGCCATCCTCAATAATCCCATAATTACACAAGATGAATTCAGAACCCTGAGCCTTTTAATAATGCAGGGCTAACTGCAATTTCACCCTGAAGGCAGAGACACAGAAGTATAAAAGATAAGTTCAGACCTCATCACACAATGTCCCTTTCAGATGTTCTTAGAGGCTGATTCCTCTCCCTAGGTATTGTACCATACTACAGGCACATCATGCTGCCTTTTGAGGTTGAAACGTACTAAATGTGTCACTAGGAAAGGGAATTTGCTACTACTGTCGTCACTGTCCTTGTGTTACACCACCTCTTTTTGCTGCTCCTGCCTGTGCTAGGCAATGTCTCTGAGGTTCTTTGAAAGCCACTGGAATTCACACTTGCTCATCTTCTCGTCTCAGAATATCCACATCCTTAACTCATGCAACCAAGAGACACCCAGTACCTAGGTGAGAACAGCCCAAGTGCAGCTTTACATTGTTTACTCAGAAATACTGTCTTCATACATGAATTTTCATCTCTGTTATGATAAAAGCACTCCTCCAGGTGAATTAAAATTGATTGCACGAATATTCATAAGCAAAGAAAAAAAAATCAAAAATCAGTCTATACATAACAGGATTGCACATACCTGTTTGCAAATAGATTTTCCTAAGAATTCACTCAGTTCCTCTTTAGAAGAGAGAATCAACACCTTTATTTATTTTTTTTCTCTGCTTGTCTGGCATTCCCTATGTGCATTTCCACTGATGTGTCACTCATCACCATGGCCATCGCTGTGCTATGCCATGCAAAACTGGCAGTATAGCAAGCATAAAATTGGTCTTATGTTCATGATTCATATAGAAGAATGTTCAGAATATCTGGAGCAGAACAAGGAAATAAACTCAAATTTCCCACTTTCACTGCTGGTGACTCAGCTCAGCTTTCTTGCTATAATGCAATTCTGCCAAGGGAAAATTTAAAAAGGGCAATTTTAGCTTGCTATCCTACCAAAGGCAAAGTTTTAAAACACTACAGCCAAAGTTATTGTACCAGGCTGTAGAAAGAATAAAAATGCAATATTGTGGTGTGCACAGGAAATATCAGAAGATGTCGAATGTATTGCAAGGAAGGGAAGAGGTGTAGATTTCAATGCAGAAAGTGGTATGGAAACAGCCAGAGGTAACCAAACCAAGATAGAAGGTGATGTAACACTGCATTGACAGTGCTGCCTTTATAAGGAAAACTAAAACATCAGTTGACTACAAGCAGGAATCACTGGAAATCAGGATTTATCCCTTTCAGTGTACACATAATTATTTGCTAGAAAGTGAGGTGCTTGCACACTCTTCTGAGGTACTCATTAACTGGGGTTGCTCATCCAGTGCTTTTGCGTTAGTTCTGTGAAAAGAAAATGCAAATAAATGTGTTGGCTTTTTTTTTTTCTTTCTTTCCCCAAAGTCATTGTTGCTCAGGTAAGGAAGAGTTTGCCTTTAACCTGTAATTCACTGCATTTTTCTTTTCCAGATCACTGGATTACAGCAAGGCCTCATAGCTCTCAGTAACTTGTTTCTGACACCTTACTGTTTTTTCCTGTTACTGAAAATAGGAAGTTTATTTTAAAGGAAGGAGATGGTGTTCTCCTGTACCGACACCTTTTTCCCATTATAGAAGCAGATTACGCCAAAAAAGTCAGCAATACATTTCTCAGTTACTTTAAGAGCAGGCTTGAAGTGCATGCATGCAAAGCAACAGTGGTAACCTGCACTGTCAATAATGACACACTCAGAACCATATCAAATAACTGTTTTAAAGTCACAAAATTACTATGTGTTTAAAAAATTTTGTGTCATATTACACCATTTTTTCATAAAATTGCAGAAACAGAATTCACCATTGTAAATAAATTAGTTGCTTAACCCCTGGTTCTTTTATAATGAACTCATCAAATAATGCAAGAAGCTGTCTTGCCTTAAATGGAGTGCTCCTTATGATCTCTGACAAGTGACAGGAATTTATGGATTGATTCCTGACAGCTTTTATTTGCATCAGAATCCATTTTTCCCATAAGCAGTTCTGGGAATAGTTTGTAGGACAGAAACATCTTACACAAATGGGAATGCTTAATCTAAAATAGCAACATAGGGAGATTTTGTTTTGTTTTTCCTCACCTACAAATTCTTCAAGTTATAAAGAATCATTTAAATTGAGCCAAAAGAATTAAGACATCAATATTATTTCAGGTTTCAGGAAAACATTTTGGAATTTTATAAACATGAAATCTAAATCATAAAAAAATTGCCTGCCTTGGCTCTTGTCTTTTTTGATCTTTTGTCTTTTTTGACTGATTTATTTTTAACTTGATGGGCTTAATATTACATAGATTGTTTATACAAGCTAATATGAATTCAACTATATGTGTTCCAGTGAACAGATGTTTTTTGCCCTACAATGTTGATGAGAATACTTATCAATACATGGATAGATTTATTCATAAAAAGCACTTTCTGGCATTTTTTTTGTTAAAAATAATTAAAGCAAGAGATCTCTTTTAATCTGAGGCCTGTGAGGGGGTTGTTTGTGTGTGGTTTAGATCCCACATAAAAGCCTGGTTCCCTTTTTCTTGTACTAAATAGAATTGTTTCAAATATGCCTGTCACACAATGACAGAGTATTTTAATATGCCTCTAATGAGGGAGCTAAATACATTAAATAACTTTCTGATGGATTTTTCGTGGTGGTGGTTGGACAGGTATTTGTTATTGCTTCTCATTTTTTTTACCTATTCAGTTCAAATCAGAAAACAAATAAACAAACCCTGAACCTATCAAATACTAGTCCCATGTGAAAAAATCCTGCATAAGGTAGGGGAAGGGAAAGACAAACAATGCTTTTAAAGATAATTAGGAGCAGTCACCTCAACATTTCTTGTCTACTTGACTGAAATAGTCTGTTTAGAATGCATTATGGAAAACACATGACCTATGAACTAAACCAAACATGCCGCAAACATAGTAGGATCTTTATTTAGGTAAATTAGAGAGGCCAAATATTTTGTTGCATGGGGGTCAGTCGGAAACACTGTAATCTAATTACTCTTCTGTTTCATTTATGTGCACAGACATTTGCTCCTGAAACAGGGAAAACTGTTTCTTTTGGCAGCAGTGACAATGTGGAAGCCTCCACTGTTTGGAGGCTGATAATAGGACTAATGTGCTGGCGCCCTGACAGAGGGCACAGGAGGGCATGCTATTAGATAAGTGTTTCTGCTACATTACCCAGACAGCATTGCCCTTCACAGAATGTTCCAGTCATTGTGCAGTTTGATATCACACAACTATAGAATGCTAATGCCGATGTAATTATGTATTTTGGCTTCCTTTTTAGCAATAGTCTGTACTTAAGCAAAATTTAGTACCATCTCACATGCTCTTACATCTGGATAATTAAAGGGCATTTCAGTTTTCTTAACAGGGAACTAATGATATGAAGATCAGTGTCTATTTAAAGTGTTATCCACTGTGCTTAGGGAGTCCTGACAATTAGGTCTGTTTTCAGGCATAAAATGCATTTGGTAGCAAAAGAATGACAGTTCGGTGCAATTTAGTCAAATGTATTTCTCCTGGCTTAATGTGTGTGTCACACAGACTTCCTTGTATTTTCCCTCTTTTGAGTAGAATTTTCAGGTGCAGAGCTTTAGCTTGAATGTGTGACAAACATTATGTGATAAAGCTCCAGGAAACTCAGAATGAAGACTGGATTTTCACAAAATGGCACAAAATGACCGGTACTGAAGGAGACACTTGCTCCTGTCTCAAAGGAATAGGATGTTCTCAACAATCAATTTAAGGAAGCCTCTCTGCAATACAAGATATCTTAAAATGAGACAAATTTGCAAAGAAGGTGAAAGTATTAACTTGATTTATAGACTGTCCTTCTGACTTGTCCTCATGGGCGTTCAGGTAGAAAGTTATTTTATTCTTATCTATTGGTGAATATCAGCATAAAGTTGTCCACAGCTGGGAATAGAGCATACCTTAATGTGCTCTAAACAAAACATGGTCACTAGAAACTAAATGAATCCTGATAGATGACTTGGCTGTGAAAGTGTAAATGAAAGTCTAGGTCGGATTCTTGTGTCCAACTAAGAGGAAATGTAAGAAGCAGGACTTGAGTTACCATCATGCACATACAACAGTTTTCAGATTGATTTAAAAACATTAAATTACCAGAAGTTTAGTAGCACATGGACGTTCTGCATGTGAATTGCTGCATTCTGAAGGGGGAACAGAGGCCATATATGTTTTGAGTCTGCTTTTCCACACACAACAGCAAGGGCAAGGTGTGTCAGCATCGTATTGGTTGGGAACATGTGGCACCCATGGCTGATCTCAGCACCAAAGAGGAACTGCCTGGCAGCTCCCCTCCAGCCTCACTCTGGAGCCTTGCAAGCTTCCTGGGGATCCTCTCCCTGTAGCCTTAGAAGGTTCCCTGGCTTCAAATGAGCTAAGTAAGCTATAGATGACAGCACGTCACACAAAGCAGCTGCTCCTTCCCGCTCCCCTCAAAGGCTGGCTCCCGCCCCCAAATTCCTGCAGCATTCCGACCCTGTGGTGTTTACATGGAGGGAGGGCTGGGAGCACAGGGGCCAGGGTACAGCCAGGCCCCACGCTGCCTCCTCACCACTACAGGCAATGAGAGGGATGGCATGGGTTTTGCACAATATTGTTTGCCTGGTTAGAAAAGGAGTCATTATGCTCAGCTTCTCAGAGGCTCGATATTTATTTAGAAAGTAAATAGATAACATATTCTCCCCTCCCACCCCTAAACTAGATCCGTAGCATACGGAGGTTCAAGTGACAAAGTATTCCACACAGCAGGGTTTGTATATCCTGGATTTGGATCTGTGTACTCACAGCTATATTCCATATGGAGATTTGATTGCGAGAAATCTTAAAGTAGCTCTTTCTCATGCAGAATTATTGGAATTAGTATGTTATAGCTGGTGTCCTCAGATGTTCAGTGCTATGTAGGAGTGTCTAAAATTACTGCACTTCTGCCTTCTTCTTCATTAGGCTGTATGACTTTTGATACACAACTTACCTGAAGCAGTAAGGTATAACTTAGCAAATAAGGCATACCTAACCAAAAATTCTTTCATTCTGATACTTAAAGGCTATCAGTGTTATGAAGCTTATTTGGCACTGATAGATGGAGTAAAATTATGTGGTCAGCTCTAAGAATCAACAATCCATATTTTTAGCAGGCAGCCATGCTTATGAATTCCCTTTGAAAGGGGAAATCAGTGAGTGATTTCCTCATTCTGTGATCAGAAAAGCACACTACTATGAAAGCAGAGCAGAAATGGACACAGTGTCAGAAGCCAGCAGACTCTAAATAAATACTGTTTCTGGATATTGCTATACTAATGATCAATTTGTATCATACTTAATAGCAGTCATCATTAAAATGGAAATGTTCAATTAATGTATGTATTCATTTTAAAACGTATGCTTCTGAGAACATTAAAAAATGAAGGATAATTAATCTGGGACCAGAAAGTATATAATTTTTAAAGTTTTGTCTTGTGATTTTCAAAAGAAGCTAAACTCCCCTGCATCTGCAGCCTGAAGAGGGAAAGGAGCTGTGCACAGTGGCAAGGGCTGCTTCAGTCCTAGCAGCCACAGGAGGGGCTCCTGTTTCCTTCCAACACGTCTCCCACTCCTGTTCTTCCCTGCTCCGCTCCCCCAGTAAATCTGCTAGCAAGTATAACCCTCTGAGCAGATGGGTAGTAAATACAGAGCTGGAGATTATGTCTGACAATTAAAAGAAAAGTGTCTGATTTGTCATTATGAGTTACATTAGCTAAAAACCTCATATCAGGCTTCTATCTTAAATACACACATTTTCTAAGCATACACATTTTTTCCTGACTAACCTTTTAGAAAATGCAGTGTTTAGAGATACCTACATTTCAGAGTGCTAAAACTGACACCATATAAGGGTCTGTTTTACAGACAGAGACAAAAGCTCTCCCTCTCAAGGCAGGCCCCTTTCTGCAGCCCCAGGGTGGGCACTGACTCCCCAGTTCCTGACTAGCATTCCAGCCCCCAGCTCACACTTTATCCACTCCAGCAACTGGGTGCACACAAGTGTTAGGCAGTACACCTGCAAAACCAATTGGTCCCTATAAATTTTACAAGCGTGAATTCCAACACTTGCCTGCCCCTCTGCTGCTACTGCACTGCCTGAAGCATTTGCTCTCACAAATTGCAGGGAGGTTCAAGTGTAAAAATTTGCCTTAGCACATATATGTGCCAAAAATTCTGGCATAATGCCATTATTAGATCTCCATGCCTTGCACCATTCTACACGGATACTAATAGTGCTCATGCTGAGTAGGCCTTAAAAGCACGGGAAGCTTTTTTTCCAGTGGAAAATATCACCACCAATATAGATTTTGATCTTGTTTTGTGGCTACTGAAAATAAGAAGTTTGTTAACCATAGCAGAAATCAGTAAGATTTATCCTCAAAACCAATGAAACGTGATGCACTTAAATCACAAAAACTCTTGGCAGTATTTCATAATGAGGTATGTCACCACACTTTAGCTTTCTGAGATGTTTTGTCTTGTTTTCTTTACTGACTTGATGTTGTTCTAATGTTATTTGCAGATGATAACATGAGACAAATTTAAAGGTTATACAACTTACAAGTTACATGATAGAGTTTTCCTGAACTGATAGCCATAAACAGAACTGAGAACAAGAATAAGCCTTTTATGAAAGTAGAATCCATACCTGCCAGCCAGCTGAAACTGGGAGCAGTTTGTTCCCAGATTTATTTTTTTAACTGGATACAGCTTGAGCATATGCCTGGAAAGAGCTATTACATACTAGCTACTTAGAAGGGCCCTGTGAGGCATTGGAGTGCTGCTACAAACAAATTTAAAAGGCTAAAGTCACACTTGCATTAGAAAAAATACTTATAAAAGACAGAAATACATTTCTCTACACTATTATTTCCTTTTTTTAAGTAAAAGTAAAATCTAGAAGATAAACTATAATAGATTTCAGCAAAATTCAACTCCCTTTCCTGCCAGATACCTAACCACTGAAGCCATCTGGAAAAAGTTCTGCACCAGATAACTTCCTCTGCTGAAAGTATCTTTGCATGTCCTTTTCTGGATTACCAATAGTATTTCATTATTCCATCTAAAATGGTAATATTTAACCTCCATTGCCTTGTCCAAGACTGTAAGTTTCTTTACCTTCTTCAGCTTTCTTATACTTAGCTCTCTTTCTCTCCCATTGAACCTTGCTAAGTTCAGTCCAGACATGCTGTCACTGCTTTCACCCTCTTCAACTCCTTTTCTAACTCTCTTGTTCCTGTGCATGCTCTGATACCCTTAATTCTTGCTATTCACAATTCTTGCCTCAGTTTTCTTCTCTTCACCTTCTAACAGGGTTCAGGCCACAGTCTTCTACCTGCACCAGTGCCCTCAATGATATCTGTGTATCTCAAGAAGTCTCCAGCTGAAGGAATCGCCTGCATATTTAAACATGCTACTGCTTTCCACAGTTGCTTCTTTCGAGTCCTCTCCAAGACTTCTGGACTCTTGTGCTATCTTCTTCTGGTCCTCTTCTTTAATTGTTGAAATGTTGTTGCTTCCCTTCTTTTGGTACCCCACAGGGCTTATACTATGACCTATCAGTTAAATTTAGTCTATTGGCAATTGTTCCTAACCTAAAGGTGTTTAATTCATATTCCACCTCCATAGTAATATATCCCCAACATAGTTATCCCATTTGCAAACCTGAATAAAATTTTTTTTTTCATAACTGAAAAACTTATCACACAGGTAAACACTCATACTTTCTGTAGAGTATGTTTACCATTGCTTTCTTAAAATAAATCAAAAATTTTCTGCTGAATGTCATAGGTACTATAGCATTGAGTTGCAAACAGCAAAGGGTATTCGTTCACCTTATCTCAAATGGCAGAGGTGTGCTATTTGTAATCTATTCCTGCTTTCTCCTCAAAACTCCCTCCTCCGCCAATGATACAGGTTTTAAATCTTTGTATGAAAAAAAGTTTTGCAGACTTTTTTCTTGATGGCTTTTGCACATTTGGATTTCACGTTTGGCCCAACCTTATCTCATCAAAGTTAGGACACAGTCAGGCACTCTCTCAGCTGGGAGGTAGAAATCAATAGCTAAGAGCCGATAAGAACCAGCTTCTTGAACTATCTCCTACCTGCTCCTGAGTCTGCAAGCACTATTTCTCCATTCCATTTTGAAGTCTAACAGCTCTGAAGAGCTAATCTGTTTGCTTTTTCACTGGATCAGAAGGGACAGGAGATACATCTAGACTTAGCACTCCTGTGCTCCATGAGGGTAGACAAATGCCATTGGGAGCATGCCACCGTTCCCAGCCAGCTCTCACCCACACGGTTTCATTTCCACGGGCATGCAGGAGCACACTGGAGAAAGCTGGTGTGCAGATCTGGCTTTGGTGCAGAATTAGGAGGTAGGGTACGTCCAGAGCACATTACCCCAGCTCAGAAACATGGAAATAAATGCTCTCAGATCTAGGAATGGAGATGTAACTGCAGCCATGAAATTGTCTCAGTTGAGGTGCAGGAAGCCTTGGCAACACCAGGACTTCAGCTGTTATTTTCTAGCTTTCCCTCCAATTTTCTTTCACTAGTTCAAGGGGTTCCAGCTAGGTCATACCATGGAGAGGGTCCCCCCTTGGCTGGGTTGTCTACTTCCTTCTTATTGCCAACGTCACAGATGAAGAGCTGAAAGAATACATGATCAGAAGGGCAGGACACACGCTGAAGGTCACTTTGGATACAACTGACTATCTAAGCACCCAGGGAATGACAGAGTGGCTTGATGATCATCAATTTTTACATCCAAAGAAGGTCAGAGAAGCCCTGGAATATCTGCTTCAGTGACTGAAACACATGTTAACACTTGAAACCCAACATATGATTATGAGAGGGAAGTCAGGACTTGTGTGACTTTCACAGTTGAACCCTGCCAAACTGAACCAGACAGCAGTTTAAATGAAAGGAGAACAGAAAAATTCTAACATAATCTTCTTCTGGGAAACACTAAGCTTCCTTTATTACATTTTGTGTGAGTGACCTTGCAGAACACTTCTATATTGCAGAGAGCAAGATTTTATGTCATAAAAACAGTGAGAAAAGGAACAAAGGAAAAGGGACTAAGTTTTGTCTGAAGTAAACAGTTACTGCTGAAGCTGTGCCAGTTCACACTACGGTTTTGATCAGAGTTTCTCTCACAATTTAAAAGAAAAAAAAAGGGGGAGGGGGGGGCACCAAAACAGACTGAATGCTCCTCAACAGGAGTCTAGTACATCAATGTAAAGCTGATCTACAGTCCTCTCAGATTTATTCTGTAGGGAGCAACCTTTACCGTCCAGGGCACGGATTGCATGACCTAAAATGCCTTTTCCTTCTATTTCGGTGATGCACAGCTATTTTAGCAGCTTCGTTCCTTTTCCCCTCTGTCGGGTAATAGTATTAGTGGTGGATCTGCCAGAGGAAACCAGGGCTCTCAGAGAGTTGTAAAAATAGACCGGTGCATCCAAGGGAGGCGGGCGAGCCCCCGCAGCCCGAGCTCGGAGGCTCGGAGGGAGCTCCGGGCAGGACCGGGGCTGGGGGCGGCTGCTCCCCCCGAGCCGGGAGCGAGGGCGGCCCCGGGACCGTGTGTGCGCTGGTTTATCCCCGGCGGCAAGGCTGCCGCCCGGCGCCGTGACCTCGCTCCCTTGCCTCCATTCAGTATTCCTCCTGTTTGTTTATTCTGCAGCATTTATGGATATCCCTCTGGGAATCCGAGGAATTGCATTAAGGAGTCGTCTATCTTATCACGGGAGACAAGCTTTGTACTCCAGAGGCTCCCTCCGCCGGGTCCCGCAGCCGCCGACGGCAGGCAGCGCTGAGCGCTGCCCCCTTTAACTCCTTCCTTGCGGAAGAGTTCTCGGCCAGAGACAAAATAGCATCCGTTCTATCTCATCTCTCCCATTAAGTTACTGCGGAAGGAGCACTGGAAAACAGGCAGGACTGCTTTAAAGGCAAGTGAATTGGGGTGATTGCCAAAGACTTAATCTAAAAAAGTAGTGAAGGAGTACTTCATGTGTGGATGGATGAGAGAAGCCCTTGCTTCAGACTCTGCCACCATTCCAAGAATCTCCCCGGCTTTGAAAAAAGACGGTTCTTCATGCTCTGATTGATTGCTGGTACAAAGCCAAGGGGAGTGAAAACTGCAAACCTCCCTCAGTCCAATGCCATGCCCCAGACCAGAATAAAATCAAGGCTGGACCTTTTCCTGTGGTAAATCTGCTTATCTCCCTTCAAGCACCTGACTTACACTTAAGAGAAATGTGTATATGGGCTAGCGTGCAGACTGCACCATCTCATCCTTTTATGTTGCTCTTATCAGGATGTGCAAGATTATGTGAACAGTTTACAGACACACGCAAACACACAGCAATGCAATTACAAGCTAGAGTATGTAATACAAACAGATGAGCCATCACCAGAACTGGCAGAAGACAAATATCTGTTCTAACTGTTGGCCCTTTTCTGAAGTACCAATAGCACAGCAGTCACTCAGCTAAAGCAATGGAAAGAAGTGTGTGATCCACCTCGGTGCATTTCTCATGTGTCACAGATTCTTTTCTATCTGAAATCAGAGGGGCCAAAGTATCCTAGGAATCCTTCAGCAGGGACTGTCCTTGCATAACAGAAGTATCTCTGTTTGGATTATGAAATAGGCTCCCTGCTTCTACCTGTGAATTTCTCTTGAATATACCAGGCCTGAGCACTACTGAATTCTCTGCTACAGCTTGCAGTAATTTTAATGGCACAAGAGAAAAAGACCCTCCAAAAATATCCTAACCTACTAACTGTTTAAAAAAAAAAGTGGGGCTGGAATATAAGGAAGATGCTTCCTTGTAAAGCAGACTTCATCTCTTTGTGTATAATTTGCACAAAGCTAAAATTGCTTGCTTGTTTACAAATATGTTGGCAATGTGGCAAATATATGTAAACATTAAAAACCCCGTAGGTTTACAAATTTATTTTATTTGACGACACAAATGACAAGGAACAGAAAGCCCAATGCGGGCATCACCATTGTTGTGCAATGATAGTCTGATCAAGTGCACAGCTTTAACACTAATGCAGGGAGGGCACTTGTCTCTGTGCAGAACCTCTCCACTGCCCAAGCCTTGTTTGGAACAAGAGCCCTGGAGATGTTTTGCTATGTTCCAAAATTGTATTTTTAGACAGCATAAAACACGGTATAATATGGGAAACTTAGTCCAGTTTCAACTGTGCTGAAGGACATGCCGATTCCCCAGCTGAGTGAACAGATACCCTTTACTATTGAAAAAGATCAGGAAGAATGCTGATTTGCAGCTCTTTCCCACTGCAACCTTAAGCAAACAGAGTTTAATTAGATCAATAATGATCAAAGTTACTTTGGGCAGAGAGGACTTTCAGTTCCTTTAATGGTGATGAATCTACTGCCTCAGAAAGGAAAAACAAAAACAAAGCAGAAAAGAGAAAGTCGGGGGATTTTTGCCAGCCCTAATAATTTAAAATAGTTCTGTTGTTCTCCTTAGTTCAAAACGCTGGGTACCGTCACAATAGCTCTTTGATATCGGACACTGATATTGATCTGGGTGCATCTGTCTCGCTCGGCAGCTGATAATGACACCACACGTGATTTCCTGTTATTGAAGCCCCACAGACATTTCTGGATCCAGAGCTTGGCAGCTCCAGGGATCCTTTCCGATCAGCAGCCCAGTGCCCAATGCTCTCATTGCCTTTCAGCCGATGTAAGGAGGATACGCTGCAGCCTCGCTGAGTTGTAAACAACTTGTTTACCTCCTTCTCAGTGTAATCTGTCCCTGCTTCTATCGGCTCCTGTGGCATCAACAGAGCATTAAAACACCCCGAGCTCATAGGCTGATGTGCAGAAAACAACCCAAGGAGCCTTTCCAGGCTCTCGCTTTGTAGGGCACAGGAGGTTATTTATACCTGTTGTTTCCAGCCAGCCAAAACAACCCTGCTCTTGCATGTGGTTAGCTTTGAAGAAAACTAGGTTTTGACGTTCATTCAGCTGGGATGAAAATGTAAACAGTGTGGGTCTGATGCTACTCTTCCTGCAAAGCTTCATTCGGGTCAGACAAAAAGAGACCTGCATCTTTTTCACGTGCTGTTTACATTTGAATAGAAAAAGTAAAATATGTGCATCATTTATAGACCCCCAAATTCTCGGGGAGCACCCATCAATACTGCAGCAGAAGATTGGGTTGAAGAGTAAAACCCTACAGATTTTAACAGGCATGCAAAAGGAAGGGAATCTGAAAACATCTTGAAAGTCTTTAGTCTGTCCCCTCCGTACTCCTGTCCGGGACTTCGGAACAACTGCGCAAGACACTGACCCAGAAACAACTTCCCTGGGGTTTACTGTATCGGGCAGTGAATAGGAGTGACAGGGCTCCCCGTATGAATGCGCTCACTTTGTACCGGAGGTGCAGGGCAGCTCTCAAGCACTCTCAGGGAGCGTGATCCTGCTTCTGTTGAAATCGAGGGCAAACCTCCAAGCAGATTTGGGGATTTTAAGAAGCAATGGATATTCATGCAGTACAGTTTTGAGGCTGTCTGTAGTTCACATCACTCAGTGCACTTGCATCTGACACACCACCATACCCGTGTGAAGGGATGTTTTCCTGTCAGTCTCCCATCTGCAGATCACACACCATCAGTAAGAGGCAACTGTTTTTGCTCATGCTCTTCACTAGTGATTTTTAATTACATTTGAAGAATTCTTCTGGGAAGTATATAGCCTTAATATAAAAATATCTTTCCTTGTGTTTTACCTGCTTGTTCAGTTTGGTGAAGAGCTTGAAATGCAACAGAATAAAACACAATTATTTTTAGGGATCATGCTTGAAAATAGAAACATGGTTTTGAGAAATACCAGCTTCTGTCACCCTCAGTCACAATAGTGTCGAGACTGTTTGACATGCAAATCAAACTGTTGTAAGATGAAGACAATGTGTTTTAGCAGAATAACCGGACCAGGGTGTTAATCCGGGCAACCTCATTTAGGCATTACCTCATCTCAGACAGGTGCCCCTTGGCAGAGGGTGCATGTTGGAGGGGAGAGTGAGGAAGCGTCTAATCTGCCTGAACAGAATTGCCTAGATTCTTCAGTCTGTCAAAATGGACAGAAGAATACCAACAGAGAGAGTGCTGGTGCCTCTCTCGCTGGCACGTTCCTGGTACTGTCTGTGCAGTCAACTTATGGAGCTCAAGAGGGTGGTCCAGCCAGATATTAAACATCTGCCTCTTCTGTTGATGAAGAGCTTGTACTTCATCAGAATGAAGAGTAAGAATTAATATTTTTCTTACCTCTTCTCTTGAAGCTTAGCCACTCTTTTGGCATAGGAAACTGAGCTTTGAAGGCCTTTTCCCAGTGGCTAGGGAACTTGACTGTTAATAAGAATGGGTTGTCTACTCTTGATTTTCATCCTGTGTTCAAGTAATGCATGCAAAGCATGGTACCTACTGGAAATTTCAGTCACCTGAAGGGCTCCCCAGGGTAAAATTGCTGACTAAATTTGGCCCACAATAGATCTGTCACTAACAGGACAGAACTTGCCTGCCCAAGAGGGGCAAATTATGCCACATCTTAGTGAAAAGAGGCACTCACAGGTCTAGATCAGCCCTGGAAAAGAATGGATTGGACTAGTGGCTGCTCATTAGATAAATTTTAGACTGAGTAGAAAATGTTTGAAAAACTGTGTGAACATCATGAAGTTCAACAAGGCCAAGTGCAAGGTTCTGCACCTGGGTCAGGGCAATTGTAAACACGGATACAAGCTGTGTGATAAGTGGATTGAGGGCAGCCCTGGGACAAAGTCTTAGGGGTATTGGGGTATGAAAAACTGGACATGAGCCAGAAATGTGCACTCACAGCCCAGAAAGCCAACCACATCCTGGGCTGCATCAAAAGCACAGCCAGCAGGTCTAGGGAGGTGATTCTGCCCCTCTACTCCACTCTCATGAGACCCCATCAGGAGTGCTGCATCCAGCTCTGGGATTTCCAGCATAAGAAAGACAGGGACATGTTGGAGTGAGTCCAGAGGAGGCCACAGAGATGACCAGAGAGATAGTGTACTTCTCCTATGAGGAAACACTGAGATAGTTGGAGTTGCTAGGTATGGAGAAGGTTCAAGAGAGACCTTATAACAGCCTTCCAGTACCTAAAGGGTCCAAGAAAGCTGCAGAGGGATTCTTTGTCAGGGAGTGTGGTGATAGGATGAGGACTAACAAATTTGAACTGAAAGAGGGAAGATATAAATTAGATATAAGGAAGAAATGTTTTATGGTGAGGGTGGTAAGCCACTGAAAGAGGTTGTCCAGAGAAGTTGTGCATGCCCCATCCTTGGAAGTGTTCAAGGACAGGTTGATTTGGACTTTGAACAACCTGATCTAGTGGAAGGTGTCCCTGCCCATGACAAGGAGGGGTGTGATTAGATGATGTTTAAGGTCCCTTCCAATCCAAACCATTCCATGATTCTGTGAAACAGAATTTCCCACATTTTTCCTCCATACATTAATTCCACTCATTATAACTGGCACTGAAACATTGAGGTCTACTTCAGCTAAACTTATTGCCCGCTGCTGGGGCTAAATTACAGGGCTAACTGCAGTGTCTTACCTGGCTAATGTAAGAGAAAGTTATTATCTTCCTCTGATTTCAGTTTATGTAATAAATCGATCTATGAGGTTCAAGGCAGGGTTGGATAAGGCCTTGAACAACCTGGTCTAGTGGGAGGTGCCCCTGCCCATGGCAGGGGGAAATTGAAACTAGATGGTCTTTGAGTACCTTTCCCAACACCTTCACATTCTATGATTCTATGACTGACCATGTGATGTATATAGTTAATTTAAAGAGCTAAATGTGGTTGGCAAACTGTTTTCACATTGTCTTTTCCCTGTTTTCAGTATGATCATATACTCATGAATATATCACAGAAAGCAGTGTGAGGCTAAAGGTAGAAAAGATAGTAATAACTTTCTCAGGAAGCTCAGACTCATATGATTCCTAAATGTATTCTCCAGCTAATTTCCAGATAGTAAATCATTATTTAGTGTGATTGTGAAAAAAAAATCACCCTTTGTTGTAAGAGCTTACTCCATGCTAAGTCTGCTTCTTTAAAGGAAAAGGAAACACATCCAGCTATTAAGTTTTGTTTTTCATTGTGGTATGTAGTGATATGGTTAGGAGAGGTACATAATAAATTAATGACTGGAAATTGCAGAATAGGTCAAGGTCACTTTGTGCATAAATTGGAGGTCTAAGAGTTGTACGTTTTGTGCTATCTGGCTTATACCACTTTATTGATTTTTCACTCACAGGGAAAAAGAAAGAGAAGGTCTTTAATAGATTTTTATATCCTCAGTCTATTCTAAATCCGCCTGTGTTCTGATCTTCCTGATGTTCCCACACTTTTATGGCAATAGCAAAGTCCTGCTAAACTGCAGTGCTGTCATAACACAATGACTCAAAAGCCAATGACAATTTTAATCTTATAAAAAACATTTGCCAGAAAATTCAGAAAGATCTGTAGCCCACAAAGAGGAGAGGATAGACAGGGAAATCTCCTTTAACCTTTTATCTGACTCAAAAGCAGAAGCCCAGTATCACCTGCTTTCTCCCCCTTTCAGTATCCTTATAAAGCAAATTGCAGTGCATTGTAGAAGTTTAATTACCACACCCATCGGCAGACCTTAGCAATAATACTATATCATGAACTGTTTTAGATACAATTGAAAAACAATTCACAGTGAGGTCAAGGTAGAAACAGTGAGTCAGTTACAGTTCCTGAAAGGACAGAAAACAACCCTGTCATTGACTCATACTGGATATGAGTAAACATTTATACCTATATACCTCTGCAGCAGTCTCTGACTCTTGGAGGAAAGAGATATCATCAGGGAGTTGATGCAGAATGAATGCCAGCAAGGATGATGGAAGGAGAAGACACCATCTAATGAAATTCACTAGGCATGTACCTCAAGGGTCCAACCAATAAAGAATTAATTGCTCTATATTTAAATAATATATTTACTTGAAAATATTTTTTATGCTAAATGGTTAGCAGGGAGGGTGTTACTATGATTACTTGTCTGAAAGCATGGTGTCAAACACTCGCCTATTCATATGCCATGGTTCAAATAACGTTTTTACTTAGCTCATGTAAACAAGGAAAGGGCTTTATTGGTCTACAGGAAACTAATGACAGCAGCTGAATAGAAAACTACTTGTTAATAGACTGGAAGGCTTTTTTATTATTATTCTTTTTGTATCTTTTAAAGAAATGGAAGTAAAGTACACAGATAGTCTATTCTGACTGTAGGAAGCTTTCAAGCATCAGTTTTCTACTTCTGCATGGTTTTTTAATATAAACTTAATTTCTTTGACTGTTCTTAAATACTTTTGTTCAAGCTGGTTGAGAAATACAATTGGATGCTTCTTGAGCTGAAGAGAAGGGCATAATGGGAGACCACTTTCTAACACTATTAACAGTGGATCACCAAAACCATTGTAGTGCTGAGACCAAAAAAGACGTGCTCCAATACTGTGATTCTGGAAATATTTGAGTCCAGCACTAGCTCCTCAGCCATCCCATTGTCACAACCCAAGAAGAAGGCTGAAGAAGAGAACTGGAGATGAGCTAGGTCACACAGTAGTTCAGCAATGTCAGTGCTACTGCTGCCAGTTCCTCCTGGGAGTGAGAACTATGGGTTACCTGGCACAGCAGCCCTACTGTTACTTGCAATACATGGTATCAAAAAAAGAATGAGAATCTGTGCATGGCCCAACAATCGAAGTTTGTCTGTCCCAAACTCTCTGTGAAGGAAGTTCATCCAAGAGACCGAGTTTCAGGCCTTTCTGCAGTGGATTGTGGTATGGTACACTGCTTTGAGTGAAAGCCAGGATTCTTGTCTCCTGTCAGGCACATAAGTTCCTATTACGCTTCCTGTGAATTTTTTTCCACTTATTTGTCTCAGTGGCTCTTCATCTAGTCTATACTACTACACAACAGATGCCTAATGTAGATTTATCCATTTAATAGTTTGTATTGATCCTCTTGCCACCAGTTACCTTGGAGTAGGCCTCCCAGGCCCCTGTTTAGTATCTCTTATTGGGCCACTTCCCATGTTTTGTCAGATATGGTTCTCATCAGAATATGGTTTTCATTAGATGATGGTGAAATATTGAAGTCTAACAGTCTGTTTCAGTAGAAAGGACCCCATTCTCTTCTCCCAAACAGACTCTCAGGTGGAGAAGGAAGTTTAAGACACCTCACTCCACGTGTGTTTTGTAGCCATCCACAGCAGAGTGGCATTTCTGTGAGAAATAGCTGCCAGAGTACTGAGCATGGGAAGATGGTTTAGAGATGGCAAGTGGTCAGAGGTGCCTCAGGCCCAGAAATCAGACACAATAGCCATTTGTAGAGTGGTACGTCATAGTATTTGGATCCCACCTCAGCTGGTACTGAAGCTGGAGATCAAGCAAAGGAACCAAATGAGAAAATACAGCTGCTGAAGTTGCCAATGCTGGTAAAGCAGTATTTAAGAAGCAGGTTGTGATGATAATGGAACCCTGCTGGCTTGAGAAATTAAAATTCTTAAAGAACTTATTTATACAAAGCAGATAAGTAGCTACTGAGAACATTTAAACAATACAGGTCTTAATTCTTGAATGTTAATGTGAAACAGCTAGCATATTCAATTCATGGAAAATACAAATTTGACAGAATTCTTAGTACTTTGTGGGCTATGACCCCGGGATTAGCTCAGTTGGTTAGAACATGTTGCTTATAACACTAAGGTTGTGGGTTTGATCCTTGTATGGGCCATTTACTTAAGATTTGGATTAGATGATCCTTGTAGGACCCATCCAACTCATAAAATTATGTGATTATTTGAAAAAAAAGATTAAAATTTTTTAGAAGTTCTGGAATACGGATTTTAGCTATGGTGAAGTGTTACAAGTGCAGGTTAAGCTAATAATAAATAATGAATATATCAAGTGAGAATGAAGTGTCCTTTCTGTAGTTTCTGAATTCATAGGAGGGGAGGCTGTCCAAAGGTGGGTGATGAGGGAACATTCCTATATATTTATTTGATATCACAAAGGGGACAAAGCCTGGTGGAAGCTTTGAACTTTAGCCTGCAAATCTTGACAAGGGAAGTGTGTTATCATTCAGTTTTGTTGTTGATTTGATTTTGTTGAGTCCAAACTTCAGGAAGAGAATAAAAAAGCTGTCCCACCTGAGGACAGATTTACCTAGCACACCACCAGTCCATCAGCAGGGATGAATAGCAGATTCTTAAGAGCTTTCATTGCTGATTTCACTTTTTCTCACCATTTTCTCCTCCCATGAAGTAGCTTGAAATACCTCAAAGAGGACACAATGCATAACTGGTCGGTGAAGGAGAGCCATACAGCACCATCCACAGACATCTGCATAGTTTCCAAAAGCTATGCAGATATGTTGGCAGAGTACTGTGTTTAAGCCTAGCAGACTGTCCCTCGGTTTCACTGGTGATGGTTGAAGGATCTCCATACAGCACTAGACTGCTAACTGATTCATTGGGGGTTTATAGCTATGCTGATCTCCTCAGATAAAACAGAAACAATTCCTGGAGCCAAATACAAACACAGACCTAATAACTGAACATCTTTGGCTAATGGCTCACCATCCTACACAATACTATTCTTTCAGCGTCTTTACTACTGAGGAAACAACTGTCAGTCCCCTTCTGCAGACAAATTTTCTCCTACACAAAATGCCTCCAAAGCTGTTTATTCTTGCTGTAAACCTTGTCCTTCAGACTGCATATGCATTTTGCATTTTCAGCCCACAGCTAAAATGTAAGTATTATGTCAGGCTCTATTAAGTGAGTGTCTTGAGATCTAACGATGCTTCTTCTTCTTGCTCTGTCCCTTTCTCAGGGACATGATGGACACACTTTCAATAGAAGAGGTGGAGCATGTACCTAAGCCTCATTCATTCCCTCATGGTTAAGACATCTCCATAAGCAAAGTCATAAAATTCCTTTCTTTCAGTCCAAATCCTCTGGCCACAAAGCTATAAGAGGCAGGCACAACTAGCTACACTTTCCAGTGAGGTCAGCTGCTGTTCTTTCTGCCAAAGGTATTTCACATGGCATAGTTACTATGACTTGGGCCTCTCTGACGATATAGATGGAGGGCTGTGAACTTCAACCAGGCTTGGGAAGGTTCTGGGCAAAAGATGCTCCATTTAGCTGAGCTAATACTTTTAGATAGTCAGCAAACAGACTTCAGACACAACTGCTGGCAAAAAGGAGCAGATGCAGGTGCTAAGGTAGCAGTCTGTGTGAGTCTCTTAGGCCTCAGAGAGTAAACACTGCATAATCAACGGCTTACATCTATACTGTTAAATGCATCTGTCTGAGCAAATCACTTCTCCAAAACAAGGGCTGCAAAGAGGCTTGCACTCCCACTAGTGCAAGCATGGGCTTTTGTAGAGACGATTGCTGCCTTCTTGCTGCCTCGCATTTGCCCCGGGTTGTCTCCTGTGGACTCTTGTTCTAATGCCCGGTGGTAGGAGTCTGAGGAAAACAAAAACCCACCCTAGAGTTTATTTGCGAGGGAACTAAGCTGAGTCTCTCTAAAACAGAGAACACAGAGGGACTGGCATTTATACAGTGTGATGATGAAGCACCGGGGGATGAACTGAGCATCTAAATTACCTGATAAAACAGACACAATCTCACTTTGGGATATTTTTGTCTTTGTTAAGTCAGGGCCATAAACACTAGGGTATAAAACCCAGACATCTTCAATGCTTACTTTTGCTGGTGACAATCCAAGAGAAAGTAGAGTAGCCTTTTCTGGAGCTGGTTTTTTTTGGAGGTTATCTGAAAGTGAGATACATACCTTCCAGTTTCTCTTTTCAGCTGGGAAGGGTCAAAGTACTCAAGATTGCTTTGAGAGCAACATAGTCTCAGCCATTGCTTTTTGGCTGTTAAACAGAATGACTGTAAAAATTTCACAGAGGAAAAATGTCTTTGATATCAAATTGGTTTTAAGACTGATGCAACTAACTGGCTTTACTGGAATTTGTCCAAGGCTTCATCCTAGCCTGAGTTAAACCCAATAGGTCTCACATCATGAGTGTTTTATTTGGAAGAGGAGTCTAATCCTAGTTTTATTTACACTGAGGTCAACTGTGTAAATTCTTTTCCAGAAGTTGTAAAAGACAAGAATAGAAATAGATAGGAATTATTACTACTGGACTTTTTATTACTTTTTTTTTAAAATTTCTTTAGACTGAAGAGGTTTTTTAGGGGTAACAGGAGTTTGGCAAACTGCTGAATCTACCTACACACTACTTAGACATAACTAGATCGCACATTTTAATCCTGGTGCAAAGCTTCCACAAGAAAAAGCAGTTGGGTTGTGGTGTAGATACTCTCATATATAGTTAAAGGATTTCATCAAATATAATTTAGGCTGGGGACACCAAAAAGGTCCAGTATATCTTCATGTGGAACATGGACAAGATGTAGCTCTGGGCTGAAATATGGCAGTATAAGACCGTAATTGTGCAATCACCTGTTTGTGTATTGGAAAAACATGGTGTTTCCAACCTTTTGATTTTCCAAATGAAATCTGGGGTGACTTAGTTCCAGTCTTGATGTTTTGATCTGCCTATAAAGTCACTCATAATTGTGTAGTGACAATTTTAGTTAAACCCTTATACTGGAGTATTTATTTGAGTCATAGGTGTTAGTTCCTGTAATACCAGATGGAGAAGAAAAAAGGTACACTGAGTACAAAGGACTGTTCTAACACTTTAATTCAAAACAGAGACAGCAATAAAGGGTTTTTTAACTATAAGTTTTTAACTTTCATGTACAAGTAAAAAAATACAAGCACTAGAAATATGAAAGCTTGTTTGTTCTGCATTCTTCATCTTCTCTCTCATATTACCATGCTATTTTTGCAATAGATACTGTAACTATAGCAACATTCTTTAATGGATAAATAGCGCATTAGCAACTGGGCTGAGATGGTTTTTGCAAAAACAAGCTCAAGGAGAACAGTTTGTCAATTTACCTTTTATATAAATATATATGCATGTGTTATAGTGGCAGAATTCAGGACTCAAAGTCATTATCATTTTATGTTCACAATAAGTACATTTTATTTTTTTCAGGGTTTACAACTATATTTCTGTAACATTTTTAATGAGTGTATGCTGCATTATGGGGGAGGAAAAAATTTACTTTATTTATTGAGTCTTCATTTACAGAATGTTTTTGTCCTATATTTTCTCCTATTTGAATGTCACTTTTTTACAAGCTTAAATAGATATGAACCAGTTTTACATGCACATTTTTATTAGCTACTTAAATATCACAGATAACAAATGCTAAAATATTTATTTTCTGCAGATTATGCAAACTAAGTGACTGGTTTTGTTGCCATTGAAGTTAATGGAAGTTTTGCCACAGACACCAGTGGGAACAAGATCTGGCCTTCAGGAACTCGAAAATGTAATCAAAGTAAATATGTGTTCTTCTTTTTCAAATAAAACCGTGATTAAGCTATGGTTGTTTCTGCACTGGTAGGAGTCTTCAAAGGAAGTCAAAGCAGCAATTTTTCAAGAGATGGTGAATCATAGTCATCACAGGGGTGCAAATCTGCAAGAAGTTTTAAATGCTGAATAGATTGTGACTGCAACAGCAAGGGATTTCACAAAACAGGCAAAGGACAGGAGTCTTAGAACTTCCTGCTGCAGACTCTGTAAGAAAATCTGACTTTTCAGGAATCACAGACATCACTTTTCCTCTAAATGAAGTAAGATACAAGACAATTAGCAGCGAATGGCATGCCGTAGTATCATATTACTATTTCCTTGGAGAGGCATCCAAGTTGCCAAGGGTCTATTCTTTGTCACATCATCCATAATTAGGTTTCTGAAGTTTTCTAACCAGGCAGTCATGCCTCTGGAAATCAGTGGTATGATGATAAATAAAATAATGGGTGAACCCATCACTGATGTCCTGAGCTGGACAATGGAGAATGCATAAATAATATTTTGCCAAATATTTAAAAAACACAGTTTTATTTACACTTAATTTCATCACCAGTCAAAATGGCACATCAGATACTGAATCTAACATACATTTTGCCATTTTCCAGTGGAGATATTTCCAGATATTACATAGGAAAACATGCCTGTGGAATTTTAGGTGTTATAAATATCAAATGTTTGTTTTCAGTTAAAGGGATGTGATTTGGTATCCCACAGTTGTCAATGTATTTTATGAGTGTCAAGTCTCCATGGAAGATGAATGAAGCTTCCCTGAAAGTGCCCATGTTTAATCAGGCTGGCTATGACAAATTGTTTTTCAGGTTCTTTTGCAGACATGTTACTTAGAGTATGAGTAAATACGAGCTGATTTCTGTAACTGTAGGCTGTGCCACAAAACCTCTAATTAGGAAATGCAGTGCTAACAACTTCTAGCTGATTCCAGGAGGGAGGAAGCGGGGGAGTGGCTAGCTGAGGAACACAGGCCAGGCAAGGAGTAAGAAGTGGCATGAAGTTGGTCTGAGTCAGTATATTCCCACAGTAAATTAAAACAGACATTTTCTCTTAGGGAGGTTCTCTGTCACAAAGAACCTACTCACCTATTTCATCTATTGTGTATCGTATTGCTTGGAGGAGGTTTAAAAGAAAAGAGGAAGATGAGAGGTAATTTGTAAGAGAGGAACCATATCAAAATATTTCCTTCATGAGCTTAACATCTAACCCATCTTTTTGTAGAACTCTAATTTTCTTAGTTTCTTACAAAATGTTAAGACAGAAGAAAATGTTCTTGAGCAGAAATACTTACTGGGAGTAGAGGTGGAAGAAGACTAGCATGGCAATCCTATAGCTCAAAAAAATCCATTTAGATCCTGAGCTGAGTTATCAATCCATCAACCTTACAGACGGATTTGGCTTCAAATATCCAGAATAGATTTTGTGAAGAATGGAAAAAAAAAAATCTCTGTGTGTATATTTTGAGGGAATATTTGTAGCCTAAACTTAAAAGTCAAAGTTAATTTATGTGGCATTCCTCACCACGTGATATACCTCCTTTTGACAAGGTATTATTCACTGACAATTTATCTGGTACAGATAACTGAATGGGCATAATGATTCTCTAATTTCCTGGGAGTTTGACTCAGTTAGACTTATTATTACACAATATTCTGATTAAAAATTAGCACTTCATAAAATATGTATGTATGTATGAAGTGAATTAAAAACTGGCTGAGACATCAAAGAACATAGGAAGAAAATATTAATGAGCATAATTGCTTATCTCTTGCTGGTCAGTTTTCAGCCTAATTTCTCTTTTAATGTTTTTACCAATGACTTGAAATTAGACATTAAATTGCAATCTGCAGGGGAAAAAATAAAAAGGCAGAATAATGATTGATTAAATACTCTTCTACAACAGGTTACAGTTACAGAACAACCTGTCATGGTTTAACCCCAGCTCTCAACCAAGCCCCATGCAGTGGCTCCCTCTTTCCTCAGTCTATGGAATGGAAGAGAAAATCAGTCAGGTAAAGGTGAGAAAAAACTCATGGGTTAAAACAGACACAGTTTAATAGGTAAAATGAAGGCCATGTGCGCAAACAAAGCAGAACAAGGAATTCATTCCAGTCTTCCCATGGGCAGGCAGGTGTTTAGCCATCCCCAGGAAAAACAGGTTCCATCACGTGTAATGGTGATTTGGGAAGGCAAATGCCATTACCCAAAATGTCCCCCACTTCCTTCTTCCTCCAGCTTTACACAATAAGCATGCCACCACATGGTGTGGGATACCTCTTTGGTCAGTTGAGGTCAGCTGTCCCGGCTGTATTCCCTCTCACTCACTGCACACCCTCAGCCCTATCACTGGTGGATGGGGAATGAGGCAGAAATGGCCTTGACTCTGTGCCAGCACTGCTCAGCAATAGCTGTTTTCAGCACAAATCCAAACTCCATCCCCATATTAGCTACTGTGAAGAAAATCAATTCTACTGTAACCAAAACCAGCACAAGATGGAGACCATGGGGATTTCAACACAGTTTAAAGACTGCGGAACAACAGAGGGGCTAAGATCTTCCTCCTTCTTCATGCTTACA
This sequence comes from Margarornis squamiger, assembly GCA_035222235.1. Classification (NCBI taxonomy): domain Eukaryota; kingdom Metazoa; phylum Chordata; class Aves; order Passeriformes; family Furnariidae; genus Margarornis; species Margarornis squamiger. Next base: position 94,803,639 of record JAWWTY010000001.1, on the reverse strand, counting down.
TTTAAAAAGTTAGAAAGACTGGAAGCATCCAGTCATTATTCCCAATCCCAACTCCAGGAAAGCATCCAGTTATAATTTCCAGAACCTTGGTAGGAAGAGTAATATGTGTAGGTACCTGGCAAGTGTAGTGGAGTAATGGAGTACTTCCTAGACTCCTGCCCAGCTCCTGGGCCTGCTGAGGTCCTTTCCACAGAGTTGTTTCCTGAGTAGTCTCTTCCTCAGCCTTTATCATTTCAATAGCCAATTCCCTCCCAGCTGCACAACCTCTCCTTGCTGAATTACACAAGTTTCCTGTGGTACATCACTCCAGTCTGTCTAGGTCCCCCTGGATGTCAGCCCTACCACTGGGCATATTGAACAGTCCCCTTAATTTCATGTAATATGCAGATTTAACAAGGGTACCCTTTGTCAGATCCTTCAGGTCATTAAAAGTAATGTTAAGTAGCACAGGTCCAGGGAGGCCCCTGCAGTACCTATCTTGTTGCATCCTCCAGGCAGAAAATGACCCATTGGTCATGACCCTCTGAGCAAGACCTTTATTTCTGTGGTTTTTCCTGACACCAGAGTAGTCCCAGTGCTAGGTCAGACAAGCTGCAGAGGCGTTCTGCATGAGGGAACATCAGCACGCATCCAGGATGGAGGAGAAGACCCCAGGTTCAGTGAGCCAGTCAGTTTATCAGCTTAACCATGTGAACCTGCCCTTATGCAGCATAACCCGGTGTTATACTAACAAAGACATTTGAATTCTGAGCATCAGGCTGACTGATTGTTCAAAAAAGACATCTCATTTTGCCTCCCAACAAAAGGTGATGAAGGCCAAGCCTCAGCTAGGGTAAATACTGAAATAATTATAGCATCTGGAGCAACTCACTCCACATGGGTCAAAGAAACCAAATGGAACAGAAGATGGAATCTGAAATGTCATGAGTGGCCAGAGTCAGAGATTCCAAGTACCACTGGATATCCAAGGAAGTGATTTAAGATATCAACCACAAAAAATGAAAAGCCTTTATTTATAATGGTTTACATAAACTTCTATAAAGCATGTATGGATGCATCTCTATATAAATGCATATAAATTTTTGTGAATGTATTTGGCATACGAATTATTTAGTAGGATTATTTTGTTAGGTTGGTTTGGCTTGCGAACTATTTTGATACTTTTCTTGCTGAAAAACTTATCATTACTGCATATAGGTAATAATGGTTAGCGAGGCTTAAAGATTATAAAAGGCGAAAGATTTTAAAGACTAAGAAACCCATCATAAGGATGCTTCAAACTACTGTTGATTGCAAGAAATTTAAGCTGATCTCTCTGTTTTTGTTAACCAAAAGCAAAAATACAGTGTTTTATAAAATAAGAAATAAAATAATGAATGAGAGAACATGGTTGGGAAGTCTGCATGACATGAAAATTATGAATAGCAGAGTGTGAAGGGGTGAGGAGAAAAAGGGGAATGATGACTCTTTTCCAGACTGGTGTACCACTAAAATAATACAAATTAGAATTAAGGAGCCTCTTCTTATGTACTTGATTTTTTTATGATGATAAAATTCTCTTTCCCTTGTTTAAAAAATCATGTGCTTTTTCAGGGGACATGATCTGAGAGTAGTTACTAGCCATTCTTAGTCCCCTTCAGCATGGAGATTTATACATTGATTATTCCTGCTATTTTTACTAGCAGTGATGTGCATAAAACCCCATATATCCTCCCCCTGCCATGCTGTCCTGAAACATTTGTTTTTATTACTGACACACTGGAGAATATTCAATGAGTTCACTTATACCTGTTCTTGTTGGTGTTGTCCTCATGTGTAGGGATTTTTAAACCTGGTAAATGAATCCTGCAGTTAAAGAACCACAAGTATAATGTTAGTCTTCATAAACAGTATGGAGAACAGTTACAAAAGGCATGAAAAAAGAGAAAAGCGCTCAGAGATACAGTCAAACAGGGAACCTTGCATACACTTGGTGAATTTATTCACACATTTATTTATGAAAGAACTGTTGATATTCTCTAAAACAAAATAATAAGCAACACCTCTAATTTTATAAAACAACTTGGGGAAAAGAGTAATTTGCTGTTGATCCTTCTTAGTCATTCATTTTGAAGTCTTGAAATACTGCCTTATGCAGTCCTAATTTTTTCTCTCTTTCCCTTTTCTTCTTGCTTTGTATTTTCTTTCTCTCTTTTTCATCTTTCTCTATCTAATCTTTCTTTCTTTTTTCTCTTTGTCCCTTTTTCTCCCTTTTGCCAAGCAAAGCCAATCTATATCATGCTAATTGCCATGCGAGCACTGCAATTTCCCTGGTTTTGCTCCCCATCCCTGCCACAGCTTGGTAGTCCCAGCAGCCTGGTTCTACATGAATAGCTTGGCCTATGGGGACCTTTCTGTCTGGGACAGTACCATTCTGCCCAGACAGGGAGAGACAGGGGGTTTTTGTTCTTTAGAGAGGGGGGGAAAAAAAGACAGACCTTGCTGCAGCCCTTCGCTTAGGATTCCTCCTCAGGAATTCTAATTCCAGCTGCATGCTCCAAAGGGGCTCATGGCAATGATTATTCCAGGCATAAATCATCATTCAGTAGCTTTCTGTTCACACACCGGTTCTTCAGGGATTTATCTTTTTTTTTTTTTCACTTTCATATATTGTACTGTAGTATTTGCCTGCAAGTCACAGCAATTGTGAGGGGATATCAGAATTAGTAAATACTTATTTTAAAATAATTGCTGATTTGAGAAGTACCTTTGAGATATTATGTACAATGCAGCTGTCAGTAGTAGCAATTATTTATGTATTTGTGTTTTTTATCTACATGGAAGGGCATTGTCATTACCCACTCTTCCCTTTCTCAAGGAATGTTTCCATCTGCAGTTTTACAGCTATGTTGTGACCAGTTCTGAGAGAACAAGTTTGTTTTACAAGAAGCGTGTTTCTTAAAAATAATTGTCAAAATATGCCCCCTAATTTCTGAAAACCAAAACCCAAAGGTGGCCTAAAACTCATTGCTTTGCTCAATAAGAAGTTAACACAGAGCTTGCGCTAAACTCTCAGACGTCTCAGCTCAGTCTTCATAATTATTATTTCTTAAGCACCTACACTTTCTCCCAACTATATAAAATGAACACCAACAGCTGCATGTGGGTATTTTGCCTACTCAGAATGTTAAATCTGCAATTTTTTGTTATTAAAGATTACTGTCTCGAATTAAAATCTTTCATCTCCATAATTATCCTAAGTATATCCTTCATGTACTGAATGGTCTTCATGTACATATAAAGCAATATCCATAAAACTAAAAACAAAAGCCTGTGGTAAGCACTTCTGCCAACTGCATTTCACAGATTAAAACCCAAAAGGCAGACAATTCTTGTGAAGAATATCACTGGACATTGAAGAGTTCACTGTTGTGTATGTATATATATTGCAATAGAAGTAATAGGGGTTTTTTTCTGAATAGCATGCAATGTACCACACATCTGATAAAAAAATCTGACCGATAAACCTAGTTAGCTCACTATAAACTAAGAAGAACTGCAGGGAGGCAAATATATTTCTTATCCTCACATGGACAGTATATTAAAGCCTAGTAAACTGAGGCAGGCATTCGTGGAGAATGCCCCTCTCCTTCCCATTACCAGTGCCCACTTTGGAGTCTGCAGTCCTAGGAGAGGGAAGCAGAAGAGCTATCCCACAGACCATCCTCACTGTCTCTCATCTTCAGGGCTGCACCCAGCTCTGTACTAAAATTCTGTCTCTTTAGACAGTGACAGACACTCTCTGCTTCCCTATTGACTGGCCAGGATCTTTTATTAGAGCCAAAACTACACATGCAAGCTGCCAGGCTTCCAAAATATCAGCTCTGTTTACCTGATGGGCCAGCCAGAACTGGAGTTCAGTGAAGGTAAAGTGTATAAAAAACTCGGAGGGTTTTGACCTTAAATGACACACTGAAGTCATAGAGGTGGTCTGTTGCAGAACAAGTATGGTCATGTAGATGTCTAAAGCGCAGGGCTCCCTAATTACTGGGGCATCCTGCTTCCTACAGAAATAGTAAGATTACCCAAAAGTCTGATGGCTCTTTGCACCAAAGAGAATTGTCTGCACTGGTACCTCATTACAGCCTGTCCTTTATTCACTCCTTCTCATGGCTGATGCCATTATGCCTTTGACTTGTTTTTACAACTTGTGTACGGAAAACTATGAGCCTTGGGAGCCTGACCTTGGAAGAGGGCCCATGAGCAAGGTATTCTCTGGGGAATCCTCTGGCTAGTCTACAGTCATTTACCTGGGTTATGCACTGTTTTGTCTGTTCAGCAGAAGAAAAGCTTCACAGACCAGACAAACCTGCAATCTAGTTTTATTTCTAGTATAACAGTGTGTGTAAAAAAAATAAAATATTGCCTGGGAGAGAGCGGTGTAGGGAAGGCAACCAACCATCTGCATGTACACCACCTGACATCTGCTGTTGACAGTGAAAGAATTCACTGGTTGATAATATTAGTTTACACGGCTATTTATTTTTTCATTTGTCAGAAAATTATAATGACCTTTTCAGGTAATAGCTACCCTTTCTAGGAGAACACTTATGTCTCCGGGTGCCTCTTACATTTCCTTAAAGATTCTTGTGCTAACAATAGCTTTCCAGATTCCAAAGTGAGATATTAAAGCATAGTAATACCAGAGAATTATTTTAGCTGGTTTTCAATATAGAAATTCCAGGGAAAAAAAACAAATAATCCAAGTATGCTCTTCCAGCCCTCCAATCCATTCGCCATACTCTGGCTAGATCATTATTTGTACTTCAAAGATGGACATGGGTCCAAACTTGTCATGCAACAATATTGATTGGTGGCAAACCCAACTAGGTTTTGAGGCAATGTTCAGGTCATCTCAGCTAAGGAATCTCAGGACTTAATTGCCTTTAAGCATGAACCTACTCAGTAAACGGACCCACTGGAAGTTCCTTTCCTAGTATTCCTCCGTGCTTCTCCTGCTTTTGGGAGCTGTCATGGTTTCAGAGTCTGTTGCATAATGCAAGTCTCTAGCAGTGCATCTAGAAGCAGGCTGAACTCGTATCGGTATTCTAGTCCTTAAGACTATTAGCTATAAGTGTAAGTGACATGGTAACTCTCTCTGATATTTCTGTTTCCCTATTACATGTAGAGGCAAAACATGAAGAAAAATAAATGATTGCTGCTGTGCTTGACTGCCCCTCCCCACCAACTGCTGACTCGATGTGCACTCACTGTGGTCTGCAGCAGACTGTGTCGCACACTGGTGCCAGCTGTGAGGTGAAGTCCTCACCCACACTGCCACAGATCTATTAATGACATTCCCAGTAAATAGAGTGGCTCATTTTTTCCATGTCTGCACTCAAAGAGAGTGATGTGGTGTGCAGAGAGTGAAATTTAGGACAGACAGGCAGAATTCAACTCTCCATGGGAAGAAAGTGGAAAAATAAAACTGAGTTTAGAAAAGCAAACGTGCACTACTACATACACATACAGTGATACATCAGAAATATAGAGTTCATAATAGCATCAGGAAAAACGTGTAATGTTATCCCCCTCTATCCCCAAGTAAAACTAGACTTAACTTCTGAGATTCATGAAGACAGTCAATGGCAGGATGCTGAACATGAGCCCTATAGGCATAACTAAAAACTGCTGAAGCAGCTGAGTTAGGAAGAGCTCTTGGCTGATTCAATAAGAGAATCACAAAATGTTTGAGGCTGGAAAGGAACCCTGGAAATCATCTGGTACAGCCTCAAGTAGGGCCACCTAGACCCCATTGCCTAGGACCATGTCCAAACAGATTTTAATTATCCCCGAGGATGGAGACTCCACAACCTCTTAGGGCAACTTGGGTGCTTGGTCACCCTAAGAGTGAAAAAGTGTTTCCTACTAGAGTTGTGCAAATTCCTCTGTGAACAGTGTCCACCTGAGTTTTTACGTACTCTACACACACAATAGTGGTATATAAACACTACACTCCAGACTTCTCCCATTTCATTATCCTGCTTTCCACAACAAGCCCCAGTACCTTCACTTTGATTTGGAAGCTGTCTACAATGAACTCCAGCTGCCTGCTTTCCTTGTGCCTCTGGTCCTGGAAAATCTCCCTCCTCCCTTTCTTTCTCTAATAGGAGATCTTTCATCCAACCCTGCAAAGCAACTAGTCTTTTTTTCTGGTGTTTCCTGCCCTATCCTCTTGTTGCTGGAGAAAGCAGCACGAAACTATTTCAAAGAGGTTCGTGCTAAGAAAAGATCCCATGGATCTTTGCAAGTAGTTGAAAGGGAATCACAGTCTTTGAGGAAATGGCCTGGGTGCTGGTTTCTCCTCTTTTCCTTCTACTGGCTCAGGAAAAATTTACCAATTAAGATGATGATAACAGTAACAGCAATAATAACAAGAATAACTTACCTTTTACCTGAAAGAGAGCATTCTTTGTTTTTGTCAAGTTACTATCTTTAATCCTTTCTTCAGTCAGCTCCCCTGTTTCTTGTGCTATTCATGGTTACAGCATCATTCTACTGGAGCAAGTAAAGTTGGCTTTCAGAAAGAGCCAGAAAGATGATTAATTTCATGACCAGCTTTAGGATCTCTTCTCAGGTGGCTAAACCTGAATCACACTTTTCCCATGAAAGATGTTAGAAATTCTAAATGAGGAAAATTCAACATGTTGTTCTAATTGCATATTGAATAACTGTCCTAGCTCTAATAACTGCAAGTTTCTTTCAGGATTCTGAAAGTTTATCTATCATCTATCTTTTAGAAGGAAAAGTAAATAACTGCAATCTGTGAGGAAAGTGTGAGGCCAAAGCAATTCTTGGTCAACTCTTTTGAAATCAACATGTCTAGTTTCAATTTTGTTTTAAATGACAAGTTAAAAAAAAAAATGGTTTACAGCAGCTACAAATGGATATTTTACAAGTCTGTTTGTAAACTAGCCCTGAGCCATGAATTCTCACATGGAACTGTAATGCAGAACTGATAATTGTTTTGCATTCAAAAGTCCTATCTACTGGAGAAGAGGTATTCATGCCTATAAGCTTTGCTGTCTGCTGCAGCACCTTGTCATAATGTCTGACGAAAACACCCAGTAACACAAGAGGTAACTGACTAGTTCTACTGCATTCTGAAAAGTAATTTTTTATGTCCACAGGCCAGTTTCAGTGCAAGGCATGCAGATGCTGCTTCCCCATAGCAATGTGCTCACCTAATCCTGCTACATGGCAATTTGAAGACGATTAAGTCTTGAATTTTATTTGACTACCATTTGCTGACATTCCCCGCCTCACTGAAGTCACATAGTGTCACAACAGTGTTTTCTTTCAGCAAATAAAAATGCCTGTTACACGCCTGCTTCCAGCTGAAGTTATCCACTATTTAAAAATGAATTATGGAAGAGTATTTAAGAGCATGAGCAGTGTTCTAATCACATATTCTTAAAGGAGAATCAAACTGTGTATTTATTGCTCCAAAATAAACTCCCAAAGTTAAACATTTCATCTGTAAGTGTCAAAATACATGCAATAAAAAATGGGGAAAAGAGCAAATTGTAACAAAACACAGAGCAACCCCTACTACCGTGTAATTCCATAAAGGTGTTGCTAAACACATTTATTACTGTAACCTTCTTGCTAGAAATTAGAATCTAATCAGTAACAGCTATGTAAATGTTTGTTTTATTTTGATAAACACAGTGCTGGGTTGGTACAAAATTGGAACTTGTCACTCTTGATTTATATTTTGATACAAGGAAAGAACTTTACACCACTTCAATATTCCTTGTGGACAGCAAAATGTTAAAGCCAAAGAAGCCATAGACATGATGGACTGCTTTAAGACCAGGGCAATTTTCTCTTTTTAATTAAAAAAAAAAGAAATCTGTCTTTTCCCTTATCCCAAGGAAATTTGCTTATTAAAAATCTACAGAAATTGGGTTTATATTTATTCTTTATGGCTGTGATGTGAAGAGGGCAGTTATTGTTCAGCTTTGACATCAGCCTTAAAACTGCAGACTGCAAACCTTTACAATAGAATTAAACTTTCGTGTTGCATAATGAGATGCGTTATAATTGACATGCATGATTCTAGTCATGTTCCGTGTTGATTCAGCCTTTTGTTGTCAAGACAGCCTGTTATTACATACTGAACTAACCTTACTCATATAAAATAGTTAAAACAATACATCTCTAAAGGTTGTTGGTTTGGGTTTGGTTTTTTCTTAGGCGAAAGCAAGGTACTCGTTCTCTCCCCATTCCCACCTCCCCTACAGCATTTTCTCAGCAAAGCCAGAGAATTCAATGTGTAGAACAGAACAGTCTTTCCTTGGTGTGAAAACCTATTCTCAAAAGGTGATCCCCCAGGACAGTTTTATGAACAGTTTCCCTATATTATAGTGTAAAGAACAACACTATAATAAATATATAAATTAATAAAAGAAGACATGGGTCTTCAGTATTCCCAGAGTGGAGAAGCATGGCAATTAGTAAAGACTGTCAAGGCCGTTAGTGTTCATAAAGTGTCAATCACGGCCACTCAGGAGTACTAATTCACTAAAATAGGCGAAATCAGAAGGCTTGACCTTTTCAGCTGCTTCGCTTTTTTTTTTTCTTTTTTCTTTCGAGAAGAAATAAGGAAAAGCTGGCTACATAATAACACAGGTTTTTGCTTTTAATTTATTTGAAACAATATTGGTGGTTTTACCCTAGTTTTTCTTAGACAGTTTTTCACCAGTAGAACTGATAACAATTCATACTAGATTTAAAAAGGGAATTGAGATGTCTATACAGGCAGTTCTTAGAATGACAGAAAGGCTGAGGTTGAAAGGCACCTCTGGAGATCATCTTGTCCAACCCACTGTTCACGCAGGGCTACCTGTACCCTATTGCCCAGGGCCATGTCCAGATTGCTTTGCATATTTCCACAGATGAGGACTCCAGAACCTCCTTGGGCAACCTGTGCCAGTACTTGGTCATCCTCTCAGGGAAAAAGGATTTCCTGATGTTCAACAGCAACCTCCTGAGTTTCAGGTGGAACCCATTACCTCTGGTCCTGTCCCATATTTCAGTACCTACCAAGACACTGACAAAACACTCATTTACATCTGTAAAACCAACCGAGGGGGCATTCATCTGGCTAAAGACATCTGTGATGGAGACATCGATGTCTAAGTTGGTCAGCAACCTTCACAGCTAATAGAGAAAATAGGTATTTCTAAGGACTCATCTCATTAAAAAACCCACAAACATCTAATAAAAGTCAGAAGAATCACATCTTCAAAGCACCCATTAGCTCCACTGACTTTCAGAGAGGTCTAAGCTCACTTCTTACAGCTGCTGGGGGAACTCTCTGGTCCTCTTTCAAGATCACATGTACACTTGCAAGGTCAGGGAGGTGTGAATAACCAAGTGTCCTAGTTCAGCAGGTGGGACCAGTTATCACTGTGTGCGGGTGATCAAAGCTATGTATTCTACCCCCCTCTATTCATTTCCCAAGAACAATGGACCATTTGCAGCAGCTGTCCAG
>JAWWTY010000001.1:94778744-94794001 GCA_035222235.1 Margarornis squamiger | reverse complement strand
AAATTGTAAGTCTGACTTATAATCTCTCTTGTGGAGGATCCTTTTCTCCTGCTGGTTTACCTTTAAACCAGCACACCAAGGTTATTCAAATATTGCCACAAGGAGCCTAATTTTCCCTACTGTTTGGCAGGATTCACAAATTAAAAGTTCCCTCATTTCTCCCACATATGCAGACTGCACTGGTCGTAACAGAGCACACACCTTGGAATTACTGTCTCAAAAGTATAATTGTCCATATAATTGTCACTGTGCTTGTCACTTAGGAGACACTAATGAAGGGAAATCAGGTTGGAGGCAGAAGGATCATATGCCAGTACTTACTTTTCCCAAAAAGCAGCTGAAACAATTTCCTTTCACTGAGCAACTGAAAATTGGCTTGAAGAGAAAAGCCAGCACCACACAAAGTTCAATCAACCACTCTGGCAGCTCTGGAGAGACATACAGAATTCAACAAGACCCATATTGACCATTACTACAAAATGAAAAGGCAGCTGCCAGTAAGGCATTTATTTGATTGCCAGTTAAGCAAATTGATCACCTTCACTTGCCATGGCTGTGTTACAAAGAAATAGCACCCAGATCTGAGGGAATGTCTCTGAGGAGGCAGATAAGGAGTAGGGCGTTTAGATCAAAACCCAGGTGAGAATCAGGCCTGGAGAGGAGGAGGAAAAGGTTAAAGCTAAGGGAGGGAGGAGGCAGCTGATATCCTCTAGAAGCAAGCCTTCATAAAGCTCTTGCAAAAGGCAGAGAATTGTACTTCCTAGTGGCTAGTCAATTTAATGGGGGCAGATGGTCCTCTGCTCAGTAACTGCTGAAAGAGCAAGTCAAGTACATTGATTAGCCACCAATATACTCTTTACCTTTTTATTTTACTCCTTTTTTTTTTAACGGATCACTTGGAAAATGCTGTGACTTTCTGCACTGGCTTTGCTATGGCTTCAGAAATTTATGAGAGAAGCTACTTGGTAAACTCTGAGATTGGCAAGTCCCAGCAACCTCTGCATGGGGTCTTCTCTTAATCTCCTGGTTAAAAACTTTTATGGACACTTTATTCAGAGTTAGGACACTTATAATTGTTCTTTCCGTCATGTATTTCAAAGCTGATGAGATTACATTGCAGCTTTCCTTTAGTCAAGAAGCCAAATGAACGTGAACAAGACCAGCAGACAGGATTTATAGGACTTTATAGGACTTACACCCTCCTGAAGCAGCAGTGAGTAGACAGTGTTTACAATGTCAGTGACATTAGGCAGGGACATCCTCCATTTGGGCTGGGATTTAATACAAATTCAGGCAGACTAAGCCACTGAAGTTCCACTTAAGTCAGTGAAGATTCAGAGCTTGATTTAGTTGCTCTTTGTAATTCATAAGGTATTTGAACCATCTTCATGGTACAATAAAGGCTCACTGGTCTTCTGAAGTGGCAGCTGAAGGCTAGGAGAAATGCATGTGGCACTAGATGCCTATATTTAGTGACCACCACTAAATATAGTCACCACAGGTGACCACCACTGCACATTGTCATTGACTGTAGTCTGAGACTGTGACTAGTAGACAAACACACAACATACATTGCAAGCTCCTAAATTAATGTCTGCTACTTAGCTAAACTCAGATTTAGGGTATTTATCTTCTTGGTTTTTTTGTTTGTTTGTTATGGGGATATTTGTTTGTTTAATGAGACTTTTAGAAAAACATTTCTCTTTCAGATCTTAATCTCTGTTCAAACTCTCGTATAATCAGCCAATGGATGTTTCAGTTAACATTGCATGAACAAGGTATTTCCTCAGTATTACAGTAACTCCCAACATAGAGCACACAGATTGTTATCACCTAGTATCCAATCATTCCCCAAAATTCAAGATGTCCTGCCCCTTTCTGATTCTGGCAGACTGTTCAAAAAGTCTGGAAACACGTGTAACTTGTGACCATCTCTGTCTGGTAAATGCCACAGATAAAAATTTCTTTCTCAAGAACATAGCTACTGCTGTCACAAAGATGTTTGGAAGCCTGGAAGAAACTAAAGAGCAGGAATAAAAATTAAAAAAAAAACTATAAAATCATTGTCAGCACCAAAAAAAAAAAAAATAAATTCATGATCTTGACAATACGTTGGTGATAAAACAATGCCATTGAATGATTAGATATCACAGAAAAGTGCAGTAATTTGTGGAGCATTAGAACACCTTAAGGTATGTTTACAACAGGCAAACAAGGGGCATCTTTTACTTTTGTTTGTGTAGTAAGGAATGTAACTCAGATAGCCACTTTTCTTCCCAAAGCAGCACCACTCACTTCTGCGTCAGACTAGATAATTTTTTTTTTTTTGCTATCATTTAAAATATATAAAAATGCTTCCCTTTAAGCTTTCTTGTATGTACATGTGTGTGTGTGAAATGAGACACGGAAGTACAACTTTTCATTGTCTTTTGCTTTAAAAAATAGAAAACTTTTTTTTTTCAAAAAATATACAAATTAATCCAAAGATGGCATACATAAGAAACATTAAATGGGTTAAATTGCTGAGGAAGTTATTCTTCAGTAAACTAGCCATACCTCAGAGACACTCTGATTTGAAATATGAAGTGCTACAAAAAGAAAATTCTAACACCTCTGAAGGTTTGTAGAAAAAGAAATATGTAAAAAGACGGTTGTATTTAGAATAAAACCATTAGAAAATTCACTATCATTATGTAAGACTGGTAAGACTAGAGAAATATACTTGGGGGAAAGAAAAGAGGATGATGATGGGGAAAAAAAAGAAATTATGCACAGTTTTTGTTATAACTAGCTGAGGTACTCTGGCACCCTAAGGTGAATGCTATATCATACCTACTTAAAAACTAGTGTCTTTGCCAACCAATATTACCTAGGGTCTGTATTAGCAAACAGCTGCAAGTATTTATATCTATATTCCTATTAGAATAAAAAAATCAAATTTTTAGACACATTTGTTCATCCATTATTTCCCAGTTTCAACTCTGAGTCAAAAAATTTTAAACCTCCATGTTCAGCTTATAGTCACAAATTCATGCCTGTATTTAGGTGTTTTTTTTTTGCTTTAATACATGAAATTCACAGTTTGCTTCCTTATTTGAATTAAATCCTCTCAAATGTTAGACTAGAATTTGAATTAATGTGAAAACCTGCTAGCAGTTTAATAGTAGAAAAGTGTGAACAAATGCCTTGACTGATGAAAGTTGTCTTCTGCTATAATATATATCTGCATGCATATATGTTCTCTGTTGACAACATTTTCCCCTTTGCTTCCAGTGCTACTCCTATAAATCCATGGCAGTTCTTCAGAAAGAGTCTAAGTTAGACTCATTAGCTGAATTATACATATAATCATGCATATGCAATTAAGCTTTTAAAATAATTTTTATTTCCAGTACACTGATGAAATTTTATGCTATGGAGTCCCCTGTTGCAGCAGTATAAATGCTATGGGACACACTGAAATAGGAAAAATACCCTTACACAGAGAAACATTAAAAAAAATAAAATATTGTGTATTTTTTTCTATTTGGTTTTGAGTAAATATCAGACCTTTCCAGAGGGACAGTTTACATTAATAAATGAGTCCTGCCCCATATGTCAGTTTGAGGACTCCTTTACAACAGTGTGGCAGTGCAATGAAATCTTCCAGTGGAAGTACAGGTATGTTCACTGTAAGACTTCTTTACTCCTGAAAGGGACAATTCAGAATTGGGTTTTCAGTGAACGAAAAACTCAGTCCTGCAAGGTTATGGATATGCTTAAAAGGTGCTAAAGGAAACTCAGGCCATATAGTACCTTACAGGTTTTGCCTTCATTTAAGGGCATGCCATTTCTGAAGATGTAGTTTACCAACCAGCAAATTTTGTCTGACAAGTAGCTTTCTGTAAGAGGTAGTATGCATGACTTTGAATCTTCAAATCAAATGTCTGTCTGTGAGCACATGAAACCATATATATCAAAAAAAGTACTATACATTTCTTCCCTGTTGAACACACAAATGGATTTCAATGCCTTAGGATTGCCCTTTCCCTAATGACTCTCTAAAATATGAACAGCATTCATTGCTGCTTGATGATAATAGTGATCTTATAATAGTTTCCATGGAAAGAATTCTGAGATCATAAACAGTGACAAAGTCAGTTTGTTAGTTACCAAACATACACATTCCAAAGGTACATGACATTTAATTCTAATCTATTTTTAGAAATCATAGGAAAATTAAGACAAATTAACTTTTTCCAGCAGAAGCACTTAGATTGCATTTCCAAATACAATTACAGAGGAGAACTACTAATTGACTATTATTAGAAATCAAGTCATTTCTATTACACACTTTAAGCTCTTCTTCAAAACAGAATGTTCAAAAGGCAGCATTTATGATGGACTCAGTGAATTGAGTCTCTGAGTCAGATGACCTAAATTCCTCTAAGCCCCTGTGCCCAGTATTTTGTGTTAGATGACACTAGGCTGATACTCATTTGACACCTTACTTAGGCTTTCTGACTTCCACTTCATATTATGGTAAAATGTCCTCACATGCAGAGATTAGAAAGCACAACATTGGGCCTGAGACTCTCATCTTTCATGTAAAGAGATATTTACTGTTTATTGCACAGTCTCTGATCCCTGTATTGTGACCTTGTAGAGCAGTCTGCTGTGCTACCAGAGAGCACCTGGAGCAAAAGAACTGCTTCCATTTAATATGAAACCTTGGCACAAATGAGAACAATTTTTTTCATGCACCTGCTCTTATAGGCAGTTGGGAACATATTGAGTACAAGTGTGATTCTCCCCTTTCCTGTCACCATGAAGTTCTCCTGGTATTTCTCAAGAAATTATCACATCTCCCAAGATCCTGTCAGTAACATCTGACAAAGGCTGACAGCAGCAACTGAGCTGATCCAGTGCTTTGCTTTAGAACACAAAGCAAATATATTCTCTACCCAAAGAGTCTTCTGTTTTATCATGCCCTTTCTTTACATCCACAAACAAGTCTCTCTGACCTTGTTTTTTGTACACATAGAAGTTTTGCCAGTGTAACTCTACTGGTTTGAAGCATGGAGTGAAAAAGCAGTCCTTCACTGACATGGCTATGCAGTGAAATACTTTTATATAGAAGCAATTACACCAGCAAAAAATTCCGTTAGCAAAGATGGGTTATTCCATTCGGAGGGGACTGTTAAACCTACCTTTGCAGAAGAATCCTTTTGCCTCTGTGAACAACTTCCTCTGAGAGTAGGACAGAAAGGTAATGATTAGGAGAGTTATGCCATGCAAACCTTAGGAAGTTTGCCTAGCCTGCCATGGTTTTCCTTCTGAATGGAAGGTAAACATTTTCACCCTGCTAGGCTTTGTAAAGCTAAATAAATATAAGAGAAATGTATTATATAATGACACACTCATAAACCACTGCCAAAGGGGTCATGTAAGTAGCTAGAAAGCAGGAATTATCATGGAGAGGATTTTTTATTGGATAAAAGCTGAAAATAACTTTTATACAGACAAAACTGCATTGAATATGCATGTATTTTAGAAACTGTATATAATCAGCCTCTAGATAACACTCAAAAGCACTGATAATCCAGAAAAAAAACCAGTACAAGTTCTGAACCACAAAGAATTTGTTTAAGAGGGAAGGCGTGTTCCCCATGAATTCTAGAATTATGCACAGCTGGGGAAACTAACAAATTTAACATTATGATACAGTGGCAGAACCAAGAGCCACTACGGTCAGGATGGCTGGAGACCTCTGCCACCTCTCCTTTGCTTTCACCTATATGTGGAATATGGAAACATATCACATATCCTCCTACTGGTGCCCGGAAATACCATACATGTTTCCCCTAACACACTGAGAAAATCCCACCTGTGCAGCTGAATCCAAACACTGCTGCTTTCAGGCTTATGTCCTACTTCAAACAATGCTTAGCAGTAGCAACTTCAAAGGAAAACTCTAGCACTCCATTAATGGAAAGACAAGGATAAAGTGCTTCCTCCTAGTTTTTGACAGATAGAGTCTGGTTTCTGTGGTTTGGTGTAGTCATATTTGTAGGAGAGACAACTAAGACAGTTTCCTTTGTATTTCAGAGGGTATTCAGATGACACAATGATAGCTAATGTAGTGCATCCTAAAATGCTTTACAGTAGGATGACATGCTAGGATTGCAGAATGCTTTGTCACCAGTATTAATAAACATCTTGTATTTAATTTCCAAAGCAAACACTATAAATCAGCTGTTTGAATTAACTGCTGGATTTTTCCAAGAGTGACGTTATTTCTCATCTATTGATGCCTCTTTTACTACAATGATGTTCTCGATATGTTCAAATGAGCTTCAAGTGCACAGTGGAAGAGCTCATAAAAGGAAAGAAAGTTGGGGTTTTTTAAGCAGTAGAGGCCCTACAACATTTGGCTGTTAGCTTGTTTTATAAATAGTGCAGTAAACCCTGATGCTCACTCTTCTCTGAAACATCTATAATTAAAGGGTGATGGGCCGGATCGTGAATGCCTTATTCAAAGTGAAACTGCTGGTGGTACAAAGTACTCTCCAGGGTGAGTAAGTGCATCATAATTTGGGCTGCTGTTGTCAGAGTTTAGTAATAGACTGCTATATAAATAGGTCCTTGGAAAGTACCAAAGTGTTCAAGCCACTGTAATTGCATTAATAGAGCTGACAGTAGTTGGTGGGAATCAGTGGGGAATATTCCAGCATCTTCCAGGAGATTCTGGTTATAGCTATGAAAAGGTAACCCTTGTAAGTCTATGTTCAATTGAGAAGTGTGTATGGCTTGCATTAATGTTTCTCCTCAGAAGTAGCTGTGCAGAAACACAAAAACCCCTTATATTGCTTGGAAGCCTGAGAATTCAGTCTTAATTTATTGACATCTTCCTGATGAAGATGAGAGACAGTGACTTTTACAGCTCTTGTTCCTGTCAGACTTTTGTGTTACATATATGTTTACAAGTCGTCACATTTTCAAGGAGGTAAAAAGATGCCTTACAAGATTTTCTTTATTTCTATAAAATCTGTGGGATTTGGTCTCTGCAGAACCTGAAAATTATCTCCATGTAATCTTGAGAATTTGACTCTACAAAGCTCTTTATCTCAAAATGTTTTATCTCTTCTAGCTTCATTTCCTCATTAAGCAAAAAAAGGATCTTGGTATTGTCTTTGCACATTGCAAATAATTGCAATATTTCAAATTTATTTCGATAAATAATAGAATTTTATAATAAACACTTAACTTTCAAAAGCTAATGAATAATAATATTTATTTTTTTTAAATCCTAATAAGAATATGATCCATTGGATGCATTAATGGTAATTCTTTGGCCTTCTCTGCCTTTGAATTATGCTCTCCAAAACTTCATTTGGTTGCATATCTCTGTGATCCACTGGCCTCTCCAGCACATATTCTGATACTCTTTATTTTTCAGTCTTTCACATAAATGGGATGCTACAACACAGTTGCCTTAGATCATCACAACAGTTTTGAGGGGCTGATTTACAAGTAGCTTAAGCCCATCCGCTCCCACACCAGTAAGATTGAGGATCACATGGCAGCAGATGCAGACAATCACTAAAAATGAAAAGATCCCCAAATCTACCTTTAGCTAAGTCTTGACTTAAGCTAATACAATAAATATCTTGATCTACACATTGCATTAAATATTGGCATGCATTTGCTTGTCCCAGTTTCATCAGTATCTTTAAAAATAATTTGCACAAATTCTCTGCTCAGTCAGGAATTTATAATCCCTCTTCCTTTCTGTGACTCCTTTCCTTAATTATGTTGTGTATCTGCCTCCACTTTGCAATCTGTTTCCTTCCTCTGTGGTTAATGCAAAAAGTTTCCCTCTGTTATAAACATATCCCTTCCATTTTTATGAATGTTTTCTTCACTTCTCTACTTCCGATCTCTCTTATTCTCAGTCTGTTAGGTGCTGTGTTTTGTGTTTCCCAGTGCTAGTTTCTTGAGTGTTTTTTTCTTCTGCCTAAACTGTCCATGTCACCAAGTTACAGAGCTCTAGTCCCCAGACCCAAAGCTAACTGAAATGAACAGGCTCACTTTCCTGCTGGTTTATCTCATCTGGAGAGAATGGCCATATCTTCACCATATGGCTTATTCTTTGGTCTTCCTTTGCCCCTCTGGCCTGTGATACACTTGTTATCTTTTGCTATTAAGATATAGGAGGTTCTGTTCAAACTTACTAAAATAATTTGAGGATTATGCTGTAGGCCACAGGAACAGAGTTTATGTAGGAATAAAAGAAGAGTGCATGCTCCAGCTTTGGGACACATGAGATCACAGAAGAAAACACAAAGCCCAACATGTCAGAAGATGATGTAAGGCAAGGAAGACAAGCCTGTGGCAGTTTTGTCCACACTCATTTCCAGGAGCACTCTTGGACATCGGTGGAGCTGAAGGCCATGTCCAAGCATTGTTGCGTACAGCTGGCTGGAGTCATTGGAAACAAAGCAGAGACAAGGGGAAAAACAACAAATAAACTATGTGAAAGATCAGTGTTCCAATATTTGCATTCACCCCCATACATTTTGTTTAGCAACGTAAATGTACCCAAACAACCTAAATCCTCACATCCTGCCTTCACAGTTGTGTAACTATTAGCTTCAAATGAGGCACTCCTCGTTTAAATTTACATAAATCCACATGAGACTAAGACATTGAGATTTCAGTCATCAGAGTTACTTTAATATTTCTGTACTATTTTAACAGCAATAGTTGTCAAATGATTATTCACCCTGTAGCCAGAATTAAAAAAAAAGAAAACAAACAAAAAAAAAATTTGACAAACCACCACATCCATTTAGAGGAATGTTTTCTGAGATCTCACCTCTGAGTTTTTAATACCATACAGCAGAACAACCCCATGGCTTACAACTCTACTAGTACATTTAACACAGCTAGAGATGACCAAACTGCCTCCTGATAATTGCTCTGGGTTCATACTAGCGCTCAGTTATTCCCAGAAATGTTTTGGAAGACTATTAGTTGGCTTACACAAAACCAGTGCCAAGGGCTGTTCAAGCAACTTAACAGTATAGAGAATTGCATTTTAATGCCTGTTGAAATTTGCTGATACTGCTTGATTTTTGTATATAGTCATGATGAAGCCAGATAAGTGAGATGCAGTTGTATTACATTGGCACATTTAAAAAAAATAAGATTAGAATTACAGTTGTAAAAAACACTTTTAAAATTCATAAAGCTTTTGTATGATACATATAATGAATGAACAATACTATCTGTGGACTCTGAATACTAGATTGTATGGACTATTTCTTGGCTCCCATTAGTTCTTGTAATAATTAATGCAAAGGAGCTGCCTCCTGATAAAGATAAATCAAACCAGTTTGTCTTCCATAATGAAAAAGAAACATCCATGGTCTTTGTATTTAGGTTTTCATAATTATTTACATTCTAATCCCACATTATAAAGCATTAATATCACTCCAAAAGTTGTCTTTCATAGGCTGTATCTTCCAGACCTGTTATCTCCTTGAAGATCATTTCACTTTCAATTACCTTCCAAAATGGAAAAAGAATTTGTGTATAATGCAGGTAATAAGGAAGTGTAGGCTATTCTAACGAAACAATAAAAGGCTGTGGAACATTGTAAATTCAAGTTTTCCATACTGAAGTTTTTTGATGAAGAGGTCCAGAAATTGATTAAGTAGATTCTGAAAATAACATAGTTGGCATGCACAGTAGGATCTCTATTTTATCCTCCTCAGTTACAGTCGTACCAGAAGCCTTTTCTTAGGCACTTCCTGCCTCTTGACTACACAAAAGTTTCTTCTTTCTGTCCACATAATAGAACCTCCTTGAGATTCTGGAAAGGTCTAATGTGTTGCATAACTGATCACTATCTTCATTGTGTTAATTAAATGCTCTGCTATGAATCACAGAATCACAGAATTATTTAGGTTGTAAAAGGCCTCTGAGATCATTCAGTCCAACCTTTGATTGATCACTACCCTGACAACTAGACCATAGCACTAAGTGCCATGTCCAGTTGTTTCTTGAACATCTCCTGAGATGGTGACTTCACCACTTCCCTGAGCAGTCCATTTCAACGTTTAATAACCCTTTCCAAGAAGAAATTCTTCCTGATGTCCAACCTGAACCTCCCCTGTTGCAGCTTGAGGCAAAGTCCTCTAGCCTCATCACTGGCTGACTGGGAGAAAAGGCTGAGCCCCACATGGCTACAACCTCCTTTCAGGTAGTTGTAGAGAGTGATAAGGTCTCCCCCTGACTCTCTTTTTCTCCAGGTTAAACCACCCCAGCTCCCTCAGCTGCTCCTCCTAAGACTTGTGCTCCAGATTCTTTACCAGCTCCATTGTCCTTCTCCAGAAAATGCTGCAGCACTTCATTGCCTTCCTTCCTCCCTCCCTCTCTCCCTTCATCCCTCCCTCCCTCCCTCCCTCTCTCCCTTCCTTCCTTCCTCCCTCCCTGCCTTCTTTTCCAGGCAATCTGTTCCAGTGCCTCACTAACCATCACAGTCAAGAATTTTTCCTAATATCTAATCTAAACCTACTATGTTTCAGTTTGAAGACTATCACTACATGCTCTTGTAAATAGTCTCTCTCCATCTTTCTTGTAGGCTCCCTTCTGCTATAACCAATAGCAGAAGACTTGTAGAAAAGTCCCATATTTGATTTTCTTCCCGGCACAGCTACTAAGCTAGACATGTAAGCCTGTGCAAACATAAAGTAAATTTGGAAAACTTTTATGTGGATTACATGTTAATTACCATCTCCACCAATAAAAGCTCTTTTTTTGTCTGTTTTGAAAGATGACTTGATATTGGATTACTACTTAAAACATCCTACATCCAGTGAAGCAAATCTATTCCAAAAAAAAAAAAAAACCAAAAAAAAAACCTTTGAGAAAATCTTGCCCCATTTTCAGGCTTGCTAAAATTGCGTAAACTTGGTTCACGCTTTGACTAGCTGGCAAATATAGGTTATGAATTAGTAGGAGGACATGTGTACGCACTTTCAGTGATAATGAGAACAGCTGAGAAACTCTTTCACTATGAATCTGTGAATGTATGTAGAAATCAGAGCCCCAGCACTAGCTCTCTCAATTATTCTGATCATTAAGCTACTAAAAAGTTTTAGCAAGCAGGATTCTTCCCTTGTTATATCACTTTTATTTTGTTACCTATTTGCATTGTTTGAAATTAGTCAGAGATGCAGGAGAGAAAAGAAAAACTATCTATTGGAGAAATGGCAAAAAACCATAGGTATAGAAAAAAAATCTCTGTTCGAACAGGTGGGTTGAGATGAAGACTGAATTAGCACAAACATTAATTCCTCTTATAAGTGGCAAAGAGTTCCCTATTTTCTGCAGAACAAACCCAAACTTGGATGAGTGAGGAAGTCAGAACCATTGCTACAAATGACAACTTTCAAATCAGGGTTTTTCTTAGGGTTATGGTTCTTTATTGTCGTGTCATTTTTGTGTTTTTTTTTCCAGGAGGGAGTGATAAATTTGTCAGTCTGTTCATTATGCTGCAGTACTTAAAAACAAACAAACAAGCCAAATGCCAAGGAAACCCTTAAACTAAACTGCCTTTTTTTTTTTTTTTCTCCCCCTGAACATCTAGGTCACACTCCTTTTTCCTTTTTAATTTTTTTCCAGGACCTAATTTCATGGGCCACTTTTATATCTCAGTGTGATTACATATGAATGAAGTCCCTGTCACATAGAAAGGACAAGGTCAATACAGATGAAAAACAGACAGAACAATAATCTTTTTAGAAAGGAACAATGGCATTCATATTCATAATGATAAATTTTAATCAAATAGCACAAAAAGGCCCAGGAACACAAAGACTGGATAGCTAGTGGAGAACTCCTTACTCAGTTATTCTTGGTAATAATAACGACAGCGTTCACCATGTGATTTTAAATGTCAGAAGGAAACAAGCTCACACAACCGTCTTCAGAGGAGAAAAAGAAGTAAGAGAAATTAACTGGTTTTCATTTGAGGCCCTTGAAAACTGAGGCAGGGGACGTGAGCAGGGGCAGGTGGAAAGGGAAGGGGACAAAGACCTGTGGAAAGAGACAAGTTAGAGAATAACAATGCATTACTATGAAGAGTGTTCTTAATGACACTTGGAGTAAAAGTCTGATATCCTCTGAAATACACTGCCTGTATGGCAATGGTGAAATCTTGTTACATCTGTGTGGTGTCACTGGGTTTTCAGGTGGCTGAATAGTGAAAACTGAAAGCAGATCTTAACTGTTATGCAGGAGTCTGCAGTTTTTAACATTTGGTTTCACTGGGACTAGTGTTCTTTCCCATAGTATTTATAGTGATCAGAAGAGAGTTTCAGTGCGAGCTGAGCTTTTACTATTGTTTTGGTTTTAGCTGCCAGGAAAAAACTGACCTCTTACAGTCTTCAGCAAGTCTGGCTTGTGTTTAGATGGATGATCAACTACATTTCAATTTAAGTGAAAATAGCTTTATGCAGAAATAGGTTGAGAGCCAGCATCCTGGACATGCAAAGAAGAGACTAAATAGTCCCTTCTTCCTCCTATTACATGGTCAGCATAAAAGACGATATTGAGAACAGTACTTGCCTTCAGGAGAGGAATGATTACTTCCCCTGTGGAGTGCCTCATGAAAAAATGGTGTGGGGACGGAGTGCAATAGAAAAAGCAGTTGCTCTTTTGCTTCTGCTCTTTTGCTTCTGTGCCTGGTTTGCTGAGGAGGGGAGAATATGCCACAGTCAAAAGGAGGCTCTAGGGAAGAAACGCCATGGGGAACTCTGAAGTGGCATTGTGCTTCCCTCATGAGCAATATCTCAGAAGGACAGTGTTCATTTTGTACATTCTAACCAGGTGGTATCTTCATGAAAGGCATCTCAGTTGGCTGAGAAGTGCTAAATACATAAAACAGTATATAAACCAAGACATAAATCCAGGGTAATTTTATATAAGCCTGGACAAAAGACTTGATCTTCCTTTATGCATGTTGTCTAGTAAATCACTATGAGAGGCATAAGTATCTGTGCAAGAAGCAAACCAAAACTGAAAATAGTTTTCACAGACGACCTCAAAAAGAGAAGTGAATATACTCTATCCATATGTTTTTTAAGACTGACATGTAGACAAATGTTAGGAAGCAAAGGAAGGAAGTGTATTCTTCTCAAAAATGAATGGCAATATTAAACCAATACAGAGACAAAATGTTATTAGTGTTCCAGAGTGTCCAATCAGGGCATAACTATACAGTCCCATCCACAGCTGAAACATCTTTGGCATAGTGTGGTAGCTTATGATCACACATTTGTGAACAACAAGGTAAACTTAAATGTAAGACAGTGCAGTAAATATATTCATGTATACAAACATGTGAGCAGAGTCAAGAAGACAGGAAAATTATTTCCATAACTTCATGTCAACTAGCCTCAAAACTCTTTCATGAGAAACCAAAATGGATTCTTCATGCAGAAAAATTTTCTTGCAAAGTCATCTCCTCCTAAGACATTTGAAGACAAACTACAGGCCTCTAGGATAAAAATCTGAGAAAACCTCTAGTTCAAATTCAAACAAAGGATAAAATGGAAAAATAAAAGATCTCACCAAAACCCATGGTTTATTTTGTTGCAGCTTTAAACTTAACAAGTAGTCATACCTAATTATTTTGTATTTTCAAATCAAAACAAAATGACACAAAAAAAACCCAACCAAACAAAAAACCCCAAACAAAAAAAAAATTAAAACAAACAAACAAACAAAAAATTTAAAAAAACAAAACAAAACAAAACAAAACAAAACAAAAAACCCCAAGCAAATTAAAACTGAACTACTTACCAAGGTCATGTGTTTTGTTGACTAGCTTTAGTCTCCAGTCAAGCTTTATGGCAAATTTATAAGCCATATAATATGTTAGGTTTTAGAAGGTCTGCTGGCACAGCCTTTTGCCATGGTGCTCACAACCACAATAAATAAGCTTTGTACTTTTGATTTATGGTAGCATAAGAGCTTCATCTACATTCCATCAGACTCAATGGGAGTCTCTCCATTGACTTCAATGAAAGCCAAATTAGACATACAAAGGAGATGGGAGACAGTCTTGCAGAACTTAACTCAGAACTGAGACCAGTAAGGATGCAAATAGATCGGAAGATGTTTTACTTATTCTTTCCCCTTCTTACCTTGCAACAGGTCATCTGTAAACTGAGCATGAAAATTTGATGTGTTTGACGCTCGCATTTGTGCACACAGGGCATGAATCCTCCCTGACCTCTGCCTTTGTTCAGAAGCACTTAACACAACTTTGTAGGTGGGAACCCATTTCATCACAAAAACTGGCATCAAAGGAATCCTGTCTTTCTCTAAAACATACAGGGACCATGAAGGAAAGGGAAAACTGAATGAATCGACACCGTGCTTCATCAGCTAAGCTTCTCTGTGAAATCCATGCCAAGGCCAAGAATCACGGAATCTCAGAATCATAGGATATCTTGAGTTGGAAGGGACTCACCAGAATAACAAAAGTCCAGCTTCTGTCCCTGCACAGGACAAGAATCAAATTCTGTACCTGAGAGCATTCTTCAAATGCTTCTTGAACTTGGTCAGCCTTGGTGTTATGATGACTTCCCTGGGGAGCCTATTCCAGTGCCTGACTACCCTCTGGCTAAAGAACTTTTTTCTAATATCCAACCTAAACCTCCACTGACACAACCTCAGGCCATTCCTTTGGGTTCTGTGACTGGTCACCACAGAGAAGAGGTCAGTGCCTGCCCCTCCCTCTTCTCATGAGGAAGTTGTAGACTGCAGTGAGGTCTCCCCTCACTCTCCTCTTCTCCAGGATGAACAGACAAAGTGACCTCAACTGCTCCTCATACGCCTTCCCCTCAAGGCCCTTCACCATCTTCACTGCACTCATTTGGACACTCTCTAGCAGCTTAATATCTTTCTTGTATTGCAGTGCCCAAAACTGTACACAATGTTAAGGTGAGGCCATCCCAGTGCAGAGCAGAGCAGGACAATCCCTTCCCTCACCTGGCTGGCGATGCTTTTCCTGATGCCCCCCAGGACAGGGTTGGCCCTCCTGGCTGCCAGGGCACTGCTGACTCATATTCAACTTGCCACTGACCAGGACTTTCAGGTCCCTTTCTATGGCACTGCTTTCCAGCATTGATGCCTAAAATCCTGGAAAATAGGCACTCAGAGAAACGTTAATGGAGAAAGATAGACAATACCTTTATTGGGAG
>JAWWTY010000001.1:94715151-94778644 GCA_035222235.1 Margarornis squamiger | reverse complement strand
TCAGAAAGCCTGAGAATATGTGAGAAAATCACTTTAGTAACTTCTAACACCACTTAATATGTGAGCAAGAAAACCTACATTTTTAAAATTCTAAAAATCCACAAAATACACACCAAAAATACACACCAAACCTTTAGGCATCATCATTCCCCAGCCTGTCTGTACATCCAGGGTTGCCCATACCAGGTACAGAATCCAGCACTGGCCCTTGTTAAGCTTCATATGGTTGGTGATTTCTCAGTCCTCTAATTTGTCAAGGTCTCTCTGCATGACCTCTCTGCCCTTGAGGGACTCAACAGCTCCTTCCAATTTTGTATCATCTGCCAACTTGCTTAGTGCCCCTTCCTATCCTGTGCCCAAGTCATTTATGAAGATGTTGAAGAGCACAAGGCATAAGACGGATTCCTGTGGAACCCCAATAGTGTCAGATTGCCAGTCCAAAAAGATGACATCAACTGGCTTCCCTTGATCAGCTACGTGGCTTATCTTGTCATAAAAGGAAATCAGATTTGACTAGTAGGACTTTCCTCTCATGAGACTGTTCTGGCTGTGACTGATGACTTTGTTGTCCTCCAGGTGTTTTGCAATACCTCCCAGAATAATCTTTTCCATAACCTTACCAGGCACTGAATTGAGACTAACAGCCTTACAGTTTCTGGGGTCCTCCTTCTTGTTTTTTTTTTTTGAAAATAAGGACAGTCTTAGTCAGTTTCCAGTCAACTGGGACTTCTTCAGATTCCCAAGACTGTTCAAAAAACATCAAGATAGGCCTCATGAAGATATCTGCCAGCTCTTTAAGTATTCTCAGAGGAATTCTATCAAGCCCCATAGATTTGTAGGGATCCAGCTGGAGCAGCAGATCCTGCACAGCTTTAGGGTAAACTGGGAGCTTGTCATTCTCATGTGCAGCTCAGGGCACTGTGATCAGTGTTGAAGACAGACAAGAAAACATTAAACATCTCAACTTTGTCTCCGTCCTTGTTTGTGAGGCAACCAGCCTCATCCTATAATGGGCCACTGTAATTTCTGCACTGACTTTTGCCATTAATATGTTTTTAAAAACACTGTTTCTTGTCACTCACAGCCCTGGCCGGCTTCAACTCCAACTGAGCTCTGGCCACAAAAATTTTCTCCCTAAAATGGTAAGCAGCATCTTTGTATCCCTCCCACATTACCTGACCTTACTTCCACAAGAAGGATATAAAGATAATTGATGTCACTGTCATCACAGGATGCAGAGGAAAATAAGTAGAAACTGAGTCATCAACCATCAGACTTCACTTGTCATGTTAGATTCTTGTCATGTTAGATGCTAAACCCAGCTGGCTGTTCTGATAGAAATAATGAAGAGGCCAAGAGGCAGAAGTAGGTTGACCAGTTAACTTTCGTGCAGTCAAATTTCAGTTGGAAATATGCAAAAGCTGTTTGCCTGTCACTGAAACTTCAAACTGTGTTGATTGGTAAAAACCACAGAGTAAATGATTTCCCCCTTCTTCTAATGTTTACATCCCAAGCTAGACAAGCATAATGGTTCTATACTTGATGCCCTAGGGTAAAAATACCACTTCTTTTTCAAGTTGACCAGGAAACTTCAAAGCGCTTTTAAAAGCCTATAAATTCTATATAACCTTCACACCAAAAGCTACAATGGAATATGTTTGTTACCTTTTGCAGTTGGGCTCTTACAGTTAGATTTAATACACTCTATCCACGTCATCAAATGAAAATTTCCTTGCTATTTTTCATCTATACTTTTGCCAGAGCACTCTGACCTTCTTTTTTGGTATTTGGTTTTAAAACAATTATGGTTGTTCAACCTTTGTTGTTCAAAAATCCACCTGGGATAAATTTTGTATCATAAATCTATAGCCATTTCAAAGGTCATACAACTGTAACAGCATGGATTTCTTTCTGACAAATAGGTTTCCCATCAAATTCACACCAGCTGCAGGTAAGTTTGTGCAAATGCACATTAATGGAATGCATGGGATCAGTGAGAAATTAAGATAGGCAAAATGAAAGCCAAACATATATTTCATACCTGACTTCATAGAATCACAGAATGGTTTGAATTGCAAGGAGCCTTCAAAAATCATCTGTTTTAGTCACCCTGCCACAGGCAGGGATATCTTTCACCAAACTGAGTTGTTCAAAGTTCTGTCCATTTTTAGCACAAAAAAATATAATGCAAGATCAGATAAAATGAATCAAACTCTTAAACTGAAAAAAAAACCCAAAGCTGATGTCCAGCCCTAAAAGTCTATAACCAGCTAACTGGCCATCTAGTTTTATTTGCCAAATAAAATAATCTAAAACTACTTCTGGGTGGAAGTCTGCTACAGAAAACTTGATAACAAATATCTAGACCAAAAAAATTCATTCTAGGAAAACAGCTGTTTAAAGACTTTTTTCACAAATGGATTTTTTTTTTTAAATTAAACCATGCCCTTCAGTTTGCTAATTGTATATTTTTTTTTACCTGCTTTTGGAGGTAATGATTTTAACAGCTTTCCACTAATTAATCAATCTTCTTATGACCAGATAAAAGGTATGCTTTTCTGTTCTGTGAAAGAGCACCTGGTTGCTGGCTAAAAGCTACATATCTATTAAATCCAATAAATAATAGCATGTGCTTTGGTAGATAGAATATCCTGTGGATAACTCCAGGAATGCAGATCTTCACTGTCACCTTTTTTTCTTTTCTGAAGCAACTTTATTTACTTGTAAGAATCTCACAGGAATGTAAATGACTGCTTCATCACTTTGCCTCCACCATTACTTTTCTTCAATCCGATGAGTGCCTAATAAAATATTAACTTAGTTTGTGCGTAGGATAAAATATACATTATAAAATAGGGACGTGACAGTGATCTGTGTAATCAATCTAAAGATCCTGTTCTTATGTGAGGAGAAGCAAAGACGTAACAATCCTTAGGCTTGTCTTCAGATGACTGGTGAAGAATCATCTTTCCTTTTAATTCATCATGAATGTATTGGAGAGTTTTCAAGCACAAAGAGCAAAAAAAGTACATACCATCTTAATCCAGTATAAACTAAATGATCGTATTTATTATTTGCTCAGATTTTAGTTAGATATAAATATTTCCATAGTTAATATTAAGAAGCCGTGTCTTTATATGCTTGACTGATATCCAGTTGTGTTCAACAACCAAATCTCCTGCTGAACATAACAGAAGCTAAGAGTTCTTTGAACCTCTGGAAATATCAGACTGCTTTTGCTTGAGAGTCTCAAGGTGCATGAATTTAATTGCCTGCTTTCAAAAACATGAACACTATGCCTAGCAACTATGAGACGCTACCCAGCTGGAAAGCACCTTTGTACTTTTACTAATCAATACCTTTGATTATCCTTTCTCACACTCAATATCTTGTGGTAAAAATAATGCTAGAATTTGAGCATTCTTGGTTTCTGTTCCTGAACTCAGACTAGTAGGCAATATTTTTTTAGGGGAAAAGAGGAATATCAACTGTGGGCCTCAGAACTTGATTAGAAGTCTACTCTGCATCAAGGTACAGATTTCTTCATTTCCATTACTTGATTCAATTCTGTATGTAGGCATCCACTCAGAATTAAATCAGAATTTCCTGTTATTGTTGGTTTTGATTCCATCCATATGCAAAATTCCCTCAACTTCCAGGACACTTTTTCTTTCAATTTTCATTATGTGTTTAGTATATGTATCAGAACTGGGGCATAGCTTTCTCTCAGCCTGATTGCTCACGGTCCCTCTAACTCTCACAGTCTCATGCTTCCTATAGCTTCATTTATATGCTTAGGGAGACAGTATGATCCACTGGCAAAAGACCACAGGGTGGGTGAGTGTATGTCCAGCAAGATGTGACCTCTGCCATCTTAGGGCCCACTGTCCAATGAGGCAGTAACAACTTCACAGGTACTCCTTCCTCTGGGCTGGGCTCTAGCAGGTGTCCCTCTTCAACTACCTTAGTAGGATGTGATGCTGCCTGGGGGTCTGAACCTCATTTCTTCCTTGTTCTGATTCTATCAGAGCCTTCAAGAACCAATTCATTCTCTCCTCCCTCAGGCCTTCCCTTCATGTTGTGATGACACATTCCCTCAACTAGAGCTTTATGTAGACTATTGGAAAAAGGAGGGCATTTTAATTTATTCATACAGAACAAGATGGTGCATGAACTTATCTGTATTTACGTCTGAGAAGAAAGTACTATAGAAGGCTGCAAAACAGCCTTGGAATTTTGCCATATGTTCATCCATACAATTTTTGTTCCAGATTCAAATTTGTCTCTTGCAGAGAAGAAAACCAGTAGCTGCAGAGCAGTACCCATGAACTTATTCCAACAGTTCATTCCAGGAAGAGTAGAAAATTATATTGAATTATAACTGCAGAGGACATTTGAAGTAGCAATATGTATAATAATCCATTTAAACAGCTCCAAACTATAATTTTGCGTAATTAACAGATCCTATTTCTGCAAAAGTATGAGTGAACCATGCAGCCATGCC
This sequence comes from Margarornis squamiger, assembly GCA_035222235.1. Classification (NCBI taxonomy): domain Eukaryota; kingdom Metazoa; phylum Chordata; class Aves; order Passeriformes; family Furnariidae; genus Margarornis; species Margarornis squamiger. The sequence continues at coordinate 94,774,140 of JAWWTY010000001.1, read as the reverse complement.
CTCAGCTTTACATCAACTATCAAATATTGTTAATAGAACTTTCTGTCACATTTGGATTCTAATCATAGAAACTCATACTACTCTATGTTGAATCTTTAGTAAGGCACTCAACAGAGAGACCTCTTTAGCAGTGAAAAACTTGTTAATCTAAGCAAATACTGTTTTTAATGAAGACAGACATATTAATCTCCAATGACATGACTGTGTCATGGAACAAATTGAGTAAATGACTGTATTCGAGTTTTTCCCCAGAAGAAGATGCCAGCTTTTGTTTAGCCAAAGAGGAGTGTGCCAATCAGTCCCTCCAGGCCAGTAGTGAGCTCCTTACTGTAATCACGGAGTAATTGTTCACCTTAGTAATCCTATTACCGTGTAATCATTTAGTCCACCCACATTTGGACCACAGCAGTGGTCTTCTTTGGTGGAAAATTGTTCATGGGTGTGAGCAGGATTTTCACGCTCTGATCCTTTGACATCTATATTTCATGTATGGGGAAGGAATCCTTTCTCTTAAGCAGCCTGCACACATATTAGTGGCCACGTATGCAAAGATCATGGGTGCGTCAATCATGCCTGCCGTTAAAGTATAGCCATGATCTATTTTTTTAAATTGTCTTTCTCATGGATCATAAGACATGAAATAATTTTCTTAAAATGCTACAGTACAGTATAAACCCTTAGTATTTCCTATCACCTACTTTTTTAGATTTCTGGATTATTGTCACATACCTTATGGGGAAAATATGCCACTGAGTATATATCTAAATATATTTAAACAAATATATATATGTGCATTTAAATAGCTAGCAACAGAATTGACTTATCCTGTTTAGACATGCATATTTCTAATACGTGCTGGAAAGACAGAGTAGTGACCAAGGATGGTCATTATGACAATGACCAAGTGCAGGATGAGCCTGATATACCTCTGTGTGGATCGTCTGCACCTGAAAATGTTTCCTATCTGTAAATATTACAACTATTCATTTATTCATGAAAATTGCTTACACGGTTCTGTTTAACACACACATGTGTGTGTGTTTGTGTGTGTGTGTTTATGTGCAGAGCTGCAAGGGGATATTTCTGTGCCGAGTCTGTGCCCACTGCTGTGTTTGTGATATGGCCAGCTCAGATGCTTTCCTCCTCCACTCCCAGTGTGGGCGTGCTCTCCACTGGGCTCATTTTCAGACACTCCTCCACTATTTCCCTTCTCACAGCCTTGCATGATCCCAGCTGAGCATTGTCATGACCATGTGTGTGTGTGAGTCTCTGTATGAAACAGAGACTTGGAGCTGCATTTACTGACAGTAAGAGGTGGTGGTCAGCATCTGTGCTAAACGTCTGCAAAGGAGTGTCTGTTTTTCACACCGATGTGCTGGGTTTGGTAACACTCCAGTTTTACCCAAGGAGTAATCCTAGCATGGATAAAAATGTTTATGATTGTCCTTGGAAACAATTGCCTATAAAATAATGCTTACATTTAGTTTCATACTATCATTTAAAAATTTGCAAGTTCTTGAAACAGAAAACAAAGAAACTGTGATAAAAATAATAGACACATAAAGGATTGATTTTGAAATTATACTGGTAGATAATGGTCCTCTGCAGTACTATTATTATTACAAGTTGCTCAAAGTTTCCACTCAAAGTCACTTTTTACAGAATGCAATGTCCTGGGCAATTCAAAACATGGTTTGGTCAGACTTAGTATACAAGACACTTAAACTGTCAGAGAGGCACTTTTAATATATCTGCTTTGTAAAGCAAAATAGTCTTCTCACTGAAGAGGGGTCTGACACAAAGAGGCACAGCAAAAATGAAGACTTTGGGATATATTTATTTTTTTTTGTTGGCTTTTACATTGATAGATTTGTTTACCAGTGATGAAGAGCAGTTGGCAGGGAGTTGCAGAAAAGGCGGTGAAAGGTTTGAAATCTGAGAGGTGCTACTCAATATAATCAAATGGTTACTGTGTTGGAGAAGCTGCACCCTCCTACCAAGAAACAAACAGCACCGGATCATTAGTCTGCCTGAAGGAGGTGTGTGGAAAGAATTAAGTAAAGTAGTTTGATTTTTGGCTGGTGGGAGGTTTGAGGTGGATTGCAGAATGAAGTAGATGAGCCACATGAAGCTTTAGAAACCCACTCCATAGATGGAGATGGCAAGCCACACACCAATTGCAAGCCCACACAGCACTGGTGACAAAGCAGAAACATGGGTGCTGCAAGTGGGGGTGGCTGCATATACTGAAGGATGAGAGATCTTCCCCAGGCTCTGCACGTTGGCAAACTGAGATGGTTTTTGCGGATAGGTGAAAAGAACAGACTGCGCTTAACGTATCCTTTAATCTTGAAGGCATCCCATGAAATGAGGTTCTGTTCCTTAACAGGCTGGTGCTGAAAAGGATTTCTATGGATTTAACCAAACAATACATGATGAGGGGTAGCAAACTGGATGTCTAATAAAAAGATATTCTTCAACTTTACTTTATATACTGAAGATGATACAGAAGTACTCTCTATTTCTTTGCCATGAAAGTTGCACATAAAAAATATCAACATCTCAGTAGGAGGCACAGGAATTGAGGAACCATAATGGGATCTCTGGTTTGTAATCTATGAATGTTTATTTTTGAGTGGCATAAGATAAAAGAACAAGTTGAAAGAAAAAAGGCTGCAATAAGTGGCCCTTGAACCCTTGCATTTTGGAGTGATGGCCAAGATCCTGACATATCTCAAGGTTTCATTTAAAGCGTCATTTGCACTTTCTGTTTTTCTAAGGTTGTACAATTGCCTGCATTCTGCTTCTTATCACTTTGCTGTCTTCTAAGAGTCAGCATTGTAAAGGAGTATATTTTCTTTTCCTGCAGCATTATTTTTGAGGTGGCAGAAGGGCAACTGTCATCACTTCTGCTGTTTACAACTGGCACACTGATGAATCTAAAGTCTTTTTTGTTTCTGTCTTCAGAATTTTAGGTATCTAAAAAAAGCCTGACCTATTTTTCATAAGGTCTTTGGAACCTTTTGTGTTCTGCATTGCCACAAAATAGAAGTACTTCATAATCATTCCTAATTTTCATCCTAAAAAAATCTCTGTCATAGTAGTATAAAAAATCCTTTGATTTACATATCAGGAATGAGATACAATAAGATTAAATGTAACATAATATCATATAGAAAGTTGACAATTAAATCCGGCTCTTTGGATAACACTCTGGGACACCCGTACAATTATGCAATTTTCTAGAATTCTCCCTTTCAGGACATGCAGATACTGAAACAAGCAATTACTTTTGTCTTGGTATAACTTTGAGGTGTACAATTGGTTTACTTAGTTGTGCAAAAAGTCTATCATATGCAAAATTTAGCAATGATCTGAGGTGTTTATCTTGATTATGATTTCTTGAGAGTGTGACAACTAGGGCTGTAGGACACATCAGATGTTCTTGGTATCTTACATCCACTAAGGAACACTTTCTGGAAAGCTGATCCTCCTTGTATTCAATGTTATTTCACTAATGGTATTAGTATCCCCCATTTTGCTGAAGGCTGTTCTGAGTATTCAATGCCCTTGAGGGCCGGAGGAAATTTCTCATGTGTTTTTTCCAGCAGATATCTGGGGCCTCATCCAAGTCCGTTGGATCACACCCCAATCCCCATTTTTTTGTATTCTCGTAGAAAGCTTTTATCTGTTAATTGCTGCCACATCTGTCTCTCTTTAAAGTGTATTGTAATAGTTGTTGAGTCCCTAATAAAATATAGCACATATTGTATTTGTTTCTTTTTTTTATTCTGCTCTAATGACTTACATATTGACAATATTTTTTTTCTATTGGGAATTCTGTTGGTTTGTAGTAGGTTTTTTATTTCTATGGGAACCCTATCTTTCTGGAAAAAACACAGGAGAAATCATCCCAGCTTTGAGTTTTATACCACTTATGCATCTTGAATATTAAAATCTCAGTCCATAATGACTTCCTCCAACTTTTGGCCAGCTTGCCAGTGGCTGCTCCCTTGGCTCCATATTAGAATGCTTCCTTTTTTTTAAAGTAAAATTTTTGTGTTATTACATTTACCTAGTGGGATTAGCCTCAGGGCTTTGCTTTGGGGCATTTCAAAACCTCTTCTTTTTTCTTTTTAGCTAGCCTAGAGTAGATCATGTTCTGTTAGCTGCAGAGGTATTCTCATTTCTGTCACTACCAGAGAGAGGCTTTTTAAAACTCTTGTTCACTATTTACAGTCTATGGTCATAACTTCACTCAAGAAGATGAAGGCTCTTCTCTACAGTCAAATCTTCTTGGCACCAGAAGCTGAATCAATTCATTTTTAGACTCTTGTCTTTTGACAGACACTTATTCCTATGGCATTCTTCTTATGAACTCTCTTGGAAAGGTGCCCAGGATTATTTTTGTTTATTCATTCCAAATTCCATTCCACTCATACTAACACAGAATTTTAATCCTTGCCTGTTGGCAGTGAGGGGGTTTATTAAATAACACTGGAGAAATATGTTAAATAAACCTTTTTTTTTTTTTTTTTTTTTTCATCCCACCCTCCAAATCCTTGGTCTGTGCCAGTAATTTGAAGGGACACTGTCTTCCTGACTCATTTCAAGCTGACCAAGACAGACAACATTCTGCCTCTTTTGAAGATCAAGTCCAGAGAGACTGGAAGAGTGAAGGTTTCTCCTATCCCTTGTCACAGACAAGCTCCAAAGCATAAGGAGAACTCAAGTTCTGCAGTGCCCACTTTTTTGTTAAGATGCATAGATGGCTGGGATGTTTCTAACTCTTTGCAGTCAAAAGTTGGTGGTTTAGCTAATCTAATTCAAGTTGGCATTCATAAAAGTTTCTTCAAGATGGGTTCTTAGTACCACATGTAAGAACTCAGTGCCTTCCACTCCCTCACTTGTTTATGCCAGTTTATATCTTCAATTATCTCTGGGCAAAATAGTGCCAACCCATTCTGTAAACAAACACAGGGCCTTGCACAAAGAAATGAGCTTGACATTTTGTTTGAATGGTGGCAAACTCCAAATGTGCCTTCAGCAGCGCCCCAGCTGAGGGTGCTGTGCCATATGTGGCAGAGAGCCTCCCCTGGGGGCTCCCTCAGCTGAAGCATATCCATTAATCCCAGCTGCCTTGAGGGTCTCAGGAAAGGTTTCATTAAAGTTTTAGAACCAACATCTTGAAGCAATTTTGAACTACCAGCAGGAGCCAGGGAAAGGAGCAGAGTGCTGGTGTGATGTTCTGTCTACCATCTAATCCTTTTAGGAGGCAAGTTGCTGCAGGCTGAACCAGTTACTGCTTTCATGTGGGTTTCCACTTCATCTCCCATAAAAACCAATTATATTGGGGTTTGATTCTTCACCTGACCTTACCTGACACCTCTCTTGCATCTACCCATTTTGATGATGAGACATCTGTTACTCAGATGCTTCACTGCATCATTATTACACTAGGTAGATGTATACCCCTCCTCCATCCCAAATAATGGTTAAAGTACAAGATACTAAGTTCGTCAGTTGAAAAATCTTGTTCTTATTGCTAAGATTAAGCTCTTCTTGATGTATCACACAAATAAATGTACTAATCTTCCATAAACTCCTTTGGCAGGGCTGCCCACCTGCTAGTCTGTTGCAGCAGGGAAAGACCCTACCAATATCCAGAAAAGTACAGAAGGGTTCTAGGTGTTACTATTTTCCCCATGCAGGTTTTTGATTGACTGATTTAATTAAAGGGATGATAATAATTAGTGATGATCTTTCTATTTACAGAAATTTATCAGACATCTTTCTTTTTATTTTTATTAGTCTTATCTTGTGTCTCTAAAACAGACTTACACCTACTTCTTTGTGTTTCATGGACCTTTCTCACTAGTGATATTGAATTCTGGCTATCCTCCTGACGTGTTCCAGGAAGCATGCATTCCTCACTGTCAGAAGTGCTCAGTGAACATGATTCCTGCAATCTTCACTCACAGAGGAAGCATTAGGTAGAAATGCTTGTCTTTTTATAACAAGGGATTTTATTTTTCCCTCAGCAGACTTGTTCTCCTGGAAATTTCAACATATTAAGGCAATTCACACCTCTTAAGGATCTGGACTGTGTGTAATATCCTTAGTCTGTTAGAGAATGGACCTAGATAACATTATTAACATTTTCATCCACTAAGTGCAACATAATAAAGAAGCTGAGTTTATCTGTCCCTTGAATTGGTATACAACATAATAAAGGAAAATAGTGCTTGTCTTTACAGTAACTGTTTATCAGGTCACTTTCTGCCTCTTCACTTTTACTTCAGTGTTAAAAGACTGTAACATGTCTTGAAGAGCCTGACAAAAACTGTGACAGTTACAAAAACTGCTAGTGATCCCACCTAAAAATTCAGAATAGGTAGGAAGGTTGTTTTTTTCAGATATATTCATGGTTCACCATCTCTATGCTTCAGGTGAAACTCATTAACTACCAAAATCAACTGCCAGGAGAACCTGTATCTTTATTACTCATTGGATAATAACCAGGATTCCTTGCAATGGCAGTCTTAGAGAAGCATGAAGCTTTATTTTTTATATTGTCTTAGAAATTAGATGCTACCTAAAACTGAGGTGGAATTTCATGAATTATGTGTAAAGGTGAAAAAATGCAATTGGTTTCAGAAAATGACAACTCTGCTGTATATTTTCAGAGTATATTTACTTTTTTTCCTCATGGATCATTTTTGGCTCACAATAATTTGGTTTAGAACTGTGGACTGGGTAACCTTGATCCTGAACTGTTTCACTTCTGACCTGTGACTTTTTTCCCATTAACTTGTTGTTTAAGAGGTGTGATTTTTCTTTTTTTTTTTTCTTTTTTTTAATTGAGCTAGCCCTGAATTTGTTGAGTCTGTAAGTCTGCTTTCTCTGTTGTCAAATATTTATGCCCTTTTTAGGAGCAAAAATTTCATAAAATATAACAATATAATATCTTTGTTTTTTCAGGCAGTCCTGCAACTTATTCAATATCTAACTATTGCTCTGGTTGTGCTGGTTTTTGTACCTGACATAAAATGCAGATACATTTTACAGCTGTAGAGAAGGATACAAGATGTCTCTAGTGAAAATAGGATTTTTTCAGGGATAACTCAGACTGTGAGCAGCAGTGAAGATCATTGCTTTCCCTCTTTTTTTTACTCTTTCTGACTGCCTCCCATAAGCCTGGAGTAAAGGACATGTAGATGAAAAATTATCATTATTATCACTTCTTCATGAAATGGTGCATAACTATGTCCTGCAAAGAGAGGAACATCTAGCTCTCCTGACTGAGATGCCTCCCTCTCACCTTCCTTTTAAGTGCCTCATGATACATAACTCAACAAGGTCATGTCAGTTTATTTCAATGGAGGTACCTTCAACAAAAGCGACAAAAGGAGGCCTAAGGAGAATATCCATCCATTATTGGATGCAAGAGGAAACATAGTGACAAAGGATGAAGGAAAGGCTGAGATACTTAACACCTTCTTCACCTCAGTCTTTAACAGTAAGACCGGTTGTTCTCCAGTACCCAGCCCCCTGAATTGGAAGACAGAAACAGAGAGCAGAATGAAACCCCATAATCCAAAGGGAAATCATCAGCAACCTGCTATATCCCTTAACTCACAAATATCTATGGAGATGATTGGGATCCACCCAATAGTCATGAGGGAGCTGGCAGAAGAGCTCACCAAATCACTTTTGGTCATTTACCATCAGTTCTGGTCAAGTGGGGAGGTCCCAGTTGACTGGAAGTTAGAAAATGTGACACCTGTCTACAAGAATGGCAGGAAGAAGAATCCAGGGAACTATGGTACTGTTAGCCTGACCTCGGTGCTGATGACCAAAGAAGGACAACAAAACTGGTGAAGGGTCTGGAGCATGAGTCCTATGAGGAGCAGCTGAGAAAGCTGGGATGTTCTGCCTGGAGAAAAGAACCCTCAGGGGGAACCTTATTGCTCTCTACAACTACCGGAAAGGAGGTTGTAACAAGGTGGGCATCCATCTCTTCTCACAAGTAACAACAAGAGCATGGGAGGAAGTGGTCTCAAATTGCACCTGGAGAGGTTTAAACTGGATATTTGGAATTTTTTTTCATGAAAAGCATTGTCAAACATTGGAACAAGCTACCTAGGGCAGCGGAGGAGTCACCATCCCTGGAGGTAGTTAAAAAGGACATGGTTTAGTGCTAGACTTGGAAGTGCTGGATGGAAGTGCTGGAAGTGCTGTTGGACTTGATAACCTTAAAGGTCTTTTCCAACCTAAAACGTTCTATGATTCAACTGCATCCAGAGGGATATCTTACTCACCTAACACAAATGGGTGTCTAACCATGAGTAGATATCCTTCTCTATCTCCCACCTTTGACTTTTGTTTTTTCTGTTAAATAAGGGCACCTTGCTATTTCTACTAACAGCACTGTGAAATTTGGCACTTCCTTTAGACACAGTTTCACCAGACAACTAAGCTAAGCACATCCCCACACCACATCCCCCCACACACTCCCGCCTCAGTTTGCTTACAATTAACACAAGCAAATAAATTCCAAAGTTTTTTAGCTTTTATTCACAACTGACGCTCTTGTTCTTCTCTGTTTTTTCACTGTTTCAATTTAACTATGATATGCTAATTATTGACTCCAGGGTGTATCAAGTTTTAAAAGAATGAATAGAAGATACTAGTAGAGTATGTGAAGTGTTTTGGAGTGGGGGATAGTCTGTGGTAGAAGACACAAAAAAAGGGCCTAGTGAAAGACACAGAAAGGTGTTAGTAGACTGAAAGAGATAAGGGAAGAGTGGTTGGAAGTGAAGAAATAGCACATTTGCCTCTGAAAGAAAAACAGAACCCTACACCAGTATCTGATCATTCAGATTGGAACTTGCTACCTTTGAACTATGACTTTCTCTCTGGTGAGATCTTATTATAAAATGTACGAACACAGAAGCTTTCTCTTATTTCTGTGAGATGCTCTTTAAAGATAGCAATCATAATTCATTAATTAAATAATCACAAGTAATTATTATAAAATAACTGAATCAAATATCTTTGTTTTCTAGCAAGCTAAAGAGGCATAAAAATTTCAGGAATATCAGATCAATTTCACTCTGTTCTTTCCTTAGCCATCAAAATAACAGGAAAAGTCACTGCTGACTTATTTTAGAATCACTTTGAATAGAAGCAGTATTTCTAAGATATATTCTTCTTCATCAGAAATGCTGGGATAATTGTTATTATAGAAGTAGTTTAAATGCAGCGCCATATAGAAAGTAAAGTATTTTCTTATCCTGGTTTGAAAATCATCACCATGACTCTTAACAATATAGAATCATAAGGTATCTGATATTAAAAGTCAAATTTCAGACTTAGCTGTTCTTCAAATTATTTAACTTAAAGCCGCATGGCACCCTCATGTTTTAAAAATATTTGTTATATACGAGGAATTCTTCATCCATGATTCTCTCCGACTTTTATTATCTCTCTAAAAATATAGCAGGAAGATCTATAAGCTCCCAAACTCACTTGATTAATCTGTTGCAGGTAAGAAAGAGACTCGAATTGAAAGGGAGTGAATTTCGGAGCAGGGGCAGGGTGCAGCACAGTGATGATGGTGCATCTTTGCACAGGTGTCCTCACTCCTGTGAGAACACACTTACTCCACAAGCAATCTAGCAGTCTGAAAGTCTCTGCTTTCTCATTGAAATAAGTGCATATTAAAAACATATTTGAATACTCTATCAGAAAGGGCATTCTATCCCAATAGAGCTGTTGTAGTAGAGGGAAAGAGGTAATAAATTGTTTGGAAAATATCTGTAAGACAAAATAGTATGAAGTGAAGACAATACATAATACTGACTAAAAATCCTATCTCTCTCTTACCATTTAACTTTTCCTGCAATTAATAAAGTCTCTTTTATGGAAACATAGATTTTAGAGTATTTTAAAATATAGACATCTGGCGCTGTCTTGTGACACACGAGCCATACTGATCTGATTTAGCAAAGCATTCACATGCATTCCTAGGTTTCACTGAGTTTTCTTTTGTGCTTAAGTTACACTCTTCAACACTTGTTTGATTCATCCCAGAGCTTTCAACACCTACAAGAGCAAACCTTTAGTGAACTTAAATTGCTCCTCCTACAGCTGTTAGAACACAGAACAATAGCCAGTTTTGAAAACTTCATACTGATTTGACCATGTTTCAAGTAATGGCGTCACAATAGAGATGCCATCTACCATTTGGAAACAGAATTGAATGGAAATGCTGAGTGGCTGGCTGATCTTTTCACCCTGACTGTCCTCCCTGATCATTGTGTGATCCTATACTTGGAAGATGTAGATGAAAATTCGTACTTGTCATCTCTTAACAGTAGAGCAGGCCCATGCTCTCCAGATTACTGACCACTTCCTGCTTTTCTGTCTGGTTTTGCTCCCAGTGAACACAAGGGCAAAAGCAAGGATGAGGATTATGCACTTGGCATTTTTGCTAGGATATACCAAGAAGATGTATGAGACTCCAAAACTATTAAGTACTCTTGATTTTCATTTTTTAATGATAGACAAAATGTGAGCACAATTTTTGTCTTTGACTTAATAATAGTTGAGAATTCACTCTTTTCATTTATAAGTGACTAAAGATGAAATGTTACTTTAAACTTTTGTTGACTTTAAAAATTGCAGAGCTGAACAAAATTTGGTTTGCCCTATTACGAAATGTGAAATAATTAGTAAGCTCAGAATGGGAGTGATACCTTACAAAAAATCTGAATTAAAACGTACAACTAGACTAGTATGATAGATAAGAGAAGGGAAGCAGGCAAAGTCTCACAATGCTAAACAGCTGTTTAGGGCTATAGCAGGAATGATGGTGGTAGGGCTGGTCCTAGAAGCACAGGAAGGGTGTCTAGCCAAGGATGGAGAATAGAAGGAAGATGGAAGACAAGACAGACAGAATATATCCATTAGACTTAAGCTGTGGTGGATACTTCTCAGTGGGTTAAAAGGTACTCCTCCGCCACCTCCGGCACCAACCCATTGGCCCCAGAACTTGTTCAACTCTCTGGGCAGTTCCCACTCAGACCCAAGTGCAGAGTCACCATTCTGGGTTGAAGTCAAGGACTGGGCATGCAGTGGGCTCTAGTAACCTCAAGGTACATGACTGACTGTGAAGTGCACAACGACATGGAACTGTCTGTAATTTTCACACTGACTTGAAGTGAGAAAGTAGTATGATGGAAGCACTGTGAAAGATGTGGACTGATTTTTAACCGTACCTTACAAACAGTTGCAGCATAATGCTTAGAATATTTTTACAGTCACCCCACAGTTAATCCAGAGCATCACTGATGAAGTTAATGCATTCATGCTGATGTAACTAATAGCAAAATTTGGTTCCCTGTGGACATGTCTCCCATCCATTCATTCTGTTTGCTACTGCTCCACCCCATCTCCTCTGAAATGATGGATTTTCATTAAATTGAAAACATCTCTTCTCATGGTGTCATCACAAGCACCATAATGTGCGTGTGTTGTATTGCCAAGCATTGCTTAGCAACAGGACCCTGTGTTCTGCCAACTTTCTTTTCACGCTGTCAGTCTGAATTTAACTGAACTTGCTGTGTTGTACTTCAGAGGACTGACTACATGTCAGTAATGTGACTGATGAATGCTCCAAATATACAAACAAAAACTGGCACTGACCCCCTCTATTTATTAGAGTGTGTGAATTCAAGAAGTCACTTTACATGCACATTATTCAAAGACAAATTGTTTACAATCATGATAATTAATCTTGATAAATTCTCATAAAACACTAACCAATTGGAAAGTATAATTAGACACTTTCAGTTTTGAAAGTGCATTCAATAGGACTTTATGGCTCAGCCCTCTACGACATCTACTAGTCAAGCACCACTGTTGTACTAAACATCACCAGTCATTTATTACTTAGTTAAATAAAGTGATGAAAATTCTTCAGATTTGCATTTGCAAAATCTCTTAGTCACTGACAATATTGTCCATTAAATAAGTTACGTGAAGTACAAATGAATGACTCTGGAGAACCTGATGATGTGCTCCTGTGCCATGATGACCAGAAGACTTCTCTCGGCAATGCTCAGAACACTGTAAAATTGGGTGGAGACACAGATATCCTGGTGGTTAGGATGCCAGGTTTTGCAAAATTGGGTTCACTGATCACTTCTTTGGTCTGTTTGAACAGCTCCAGATTTAGCTCACTGCCTTTCAAGCTGAACACATTTGAGAAACTGAAGTTTCTATAGGTTTAAAATTGTATGGTTGGATCCTCTGCTGATAAATTGACCTGGTTCAACTTATTCTTAGACAAAATTCATTAGGTGGAGGTCTGAATGTTTGAGTGTGAAAGGTTTTATCATAGACATTGGATTAATATTTATATATTTCTTTTTTTACACCACTTAGAATTTTCAATTGATCTGATGAAGAATACCTCTCAACTTCTTTTTTAGAAGGAGAAATGGAAATATACACATGTATGTAAGACAAATTCCATTGCTCTCTCAGGCACACACACACACAAAAGAAACGTTAATAGCATAGTTGCCACTAAAGTACAAAGATAATTAGTAGCATACTCATATATAGGTGTCATCTGTCAAATCAGTCAACTAAACGTTGGAGTTGTGTCATCTGAAATGCACTACAGTATGCAAAGCAACCATATGGGCCTGCAAAATATGACAAAAGACCTAGATTAATTTTGTGCCTTTCTGAAGAGGCTGCTGGAACCCACACAGGGTACCAGAAAGCAGATGTTTAGGCTAAAATGAAGGATCCCTAGAAAGCTACAGTGAGGATATCTACAATAGACTCACACAATTAAAATTTAGATTAAGATCTTTAATTAAGATTTTTTTTTTCAGTTTGTCTACACACCTTTACCTGTACATGGTTATCTATATGCAATCCAGAACCCTCCTGTGGTACTAAAAGAATATCTAGAGTGAGGCTTAATTGCCCAAAGGTAGGTGCTACTCTTGAAAGGTGTGAATCTTCCTCATATCCTGTATCATCTATCTCTCTGCAACTGTCTTGAATATCCCCAGATGTTAAAAATAGCATAACTTACCTGTGTTTTTGCAAATGAATCCTGTCCTCTGTATCTCAGGAGTATTAGTCTGCTGGTGATATTTGCCAAAAGGTTTTTCTGTCAGTCAGCAAGTATAATCTATTAGAAACACACCTGTGCAATGTAACAGCTTTAATGCCACTCCTCTGCCTCCTTAGGGAAAAAAAAAAAAAAAGGCACAATGTTGATGTTTTCTAGGCTTTTGAAAGTTTGAACAAAAGATGGGAATGGTCATATGTTTTGGAAAACGCTGGTGCTGTTGCCTATTTCCTGTAATGGAGGCTCCTTATTCAACTCTTTAATTCCCCAATTACTGACAGCTTCAGGGGACTCAATTCTAGAAACCTAATATTGCTGCTGGTGCAGGATTAAAACAGAAATCCTTCAAGGAATTGTGAGCTAATGGGAAAATTTTGAGCATATAAAGAGTTTGTTCTTGTCAGATAGATAATTTCTTTTAAAATATGTTTCCAGGGCATGTATTATGTAATATTAAAATCCAGATGACCATTGTCACATGTGAAGCTGATTTGTTCTTTCTTGGGAACATACCTAGACACAAAATAGGAATATGGAATGTTCTAAGAAATTAAAGCTAGAATCTATCTATTAGGCCTGTTTTATTTTTCAGGTGGACATGCACCAGTCTTCAAGGAACAGGGTAGGTACATGTGCTATAAGCCATGAAAACTACAGTGGAACTTTGGTAAATTCACGGGTATACTTAAGTGTTCCTATATCACCCATTGTTTCAAAATGTGGGAATTTGTTATTTTGATCTTTTCCATCCAACATCCATTGCTAACTCTTCCCTTCCTGGAGCTACTTCTACAAATATTATTGGTGCCTTTCCCAGTTATCTTTTATTTCTTCAAGAGTAGTACTTTTCTGGGTTCTATTTCCCTGAAGCAAGTTAATGTGCTCTTAAGTGTAATAATTATAATGATAATTGTGTATCTGAAGAAACTCTGCTTGAACATGGAGAATAGGAGTTGCAATACTTATGTGCTGAGGACAGGGTGTTCAGAGGCAGAAATGATGATCTCATAAAATTTCTGAGTTCTTGTCCAGCCTTACAGCTTTCTGGAAATCCAGTATGATATAAACTCATACCTGTATCTCTTCAAAGACTTTTATTCCACTCCTAACTTATGTAACTTTGCACAAGCCAAAGAGTGGTAAGAAAGGAATTGTTTCCTCTTCTGTAGTAAGCAGGTGGCATGCTTCTTGCTCTCCTTTTTTTTAATCCTTAGCAGCAAATGTTTAAACTATATTCACTGAATTTCATTAGGTTTCCATCTGAGAGCATCTTCAGTTCAAAACTAACTTTTAGCTCCTCTTATGCTGGCACTTCATTCTAGGTGCGCTCACACCTCTAGTCATGTAGGGTTTGGTTGAAAAATTCTCTAGGCACCTTAATGCCCTAAATTGCTTCACATATGTAGCAGGGCTTTTAGGTCTCTTGGCACTTCAGGCAAGGCAGAATACCTATTTCATGCAAAGAGTGTAGGGAGTGCTTTATGAAGCATTCATCACTCACACTTGTAGGCATATACATATTTCTGAAATACCTATCACTCTTTACAGACTGATTGAAGTTGGCCAGTTCATTCAGAATTTATTAGGTAGGTACTAACAGGTAGTGTGATCAAATAAGTTCTATGTCCTTAGGAAATCAGATGATATATTTAATAAATCTAGATGTAGCCCTTAATAGAACCCCCATATCTTGGGGTTGAACGTTCCTGGAGCTTGGTAAAATTTGGATTTGCTTCTGACATTCACAGCCAGCTCACAGTTTTATAACAAGCTGAACAAAAACTAAGAGTTTGAATATTTCCTAATTTGGGAACATTTTTGCTTATGCCAAATGTGTGACTCAGAGCCACTTCTAGTTAATTCTAGGAATGGAGAATGTTATAATTTCTTTCATGTGGCCATGTGATGTCCAGAGAGAAGCACAGAGCCTCTGCTTTTCCTGTAATTGATACATACAGAAATACTTTCTTTTTGAAGCCCTAAACTAATATAAATGAAATCTAAAGAATAGATAAAGCTCAATCAATATTCTTAAATGTTGCTTACTACTGCTGATCTAAGCATATACCAGTAGTCCAACAAGCCATCTGCTAATCTATCCAATGCTGAATTATAGAAACATTTCAATTGCATGGCAAACACTGAGAAAATTAACAAACAAAAAAGCAACTACTTGTGAAAATTTCATCCTTTCCTCTGATACAAATGTATCACAGCAAAGGGTGTCTTATTTCAACAGTCTCTTACACAGGTAGGTGCAAACGTCCCTTTCACACTGTGGAGCTGCAGTGCTACAACTTCATTTGAGGTCATAGACTCAGTAGATGCTTTGGAACAGACCTGCTACAACCATATGCTCTTCAGACCTTCATAGAATCATGGAATCATAGAACGATAATATCATGGAATTATAGAATTGTTTGGGTTGGAAGGGACCTTACAGATCATGTAGTTTCAACCTTGCCACCAGGGGCAGGGATGCCTTCCATGGCATTAGAAGATACTTTGTTTTGCACTTTCTGCCTGATTCTACACTTATCAAGGTATCCATTTTACCTGTCACTACTAGCTTATCATGTCCTGTGGGAAGAGAAAGACTTAAGCCTGAGTTTTGAAAGAAACTCTAGGGTCCTCTGATCTCTCTACACATGTAGAGAATGTTGGACAGGCAACATTTGAAACTCATCTCTGACATACCGGGAGATGCTCACACAACTCTCTAAGCATAGGTTGCCCTTAGCTCCTCAAATTCTCCCTGAAATGTACTCCTGGGCTTAGGCAACGCTTCTTTTATGCCAAAAGTTAAAGGTCATTAACGGGCCTTTCCCTGAAATTCCTTTCCTAGCCTAAAAAGCTATTGCCTTTATAAGAATTTTTACAGACCCATGATGCATCTATATGTGTATCAAATTGGAGTGAATCATTTTACATTTAAAGCACAAACTAATTGGTCTTGGAGGTCTCCTTTACTGTCCTGATTGCATAAGCTGAGTCTGTAGGATGATAGTGGCAGGAACTAGATAGAAGATTATTGTTCTGGAGAATGGCTACTTTTGAATAGGAATAAACTAAATATTTTCTGTGTAAAAACATATCTCATATTTGATGCTGTTCATCTTCCCATAAAAGGCATTTATGTATATATATATATATGCATGCAATACCTTACTGGCAACCAAATACCATCAACTATTCCTAAACAGATGAGTGCTGGGCGAACTTGAACAGCTCAAACAGTCATCATAGACACCCTTGACTGTGTTAATTTATAAAGAAAGACCACATATTGTGATCATGTAAGAACATTTTGACTTGACTGGGTTTATACAGTACATGAGAGAGCCACAGCTTAAACCTTTCTTCTTCACAGACAAATATTTAACTATATTTTTAAAATTAAGTAGTTGGGGAGAAAAAGTACTGCTACTTGAGAGCATCCATATAAACTGATTTGGTGTTAGTAGACTTTGCCACAAAGCTATATTACAACACACATTTACCTTAAACATGGAAGGTAACCAAGTTTTTAAAGGAATACATAGTTAGGTAATTGGTTTTGACTGTAAATAAACTCAGAGGTCTGAAATAGCTCCTTTTGCAATTCTTACAGAAGTTAGCAGTTTTGCAAACATTTCTCCAGTGATTAGACTGCTTCAGCAACCTGTATCTTGTTCATGCAACAAATTTTTCTGAATATTACTTTATCTGATCCTAAACAGATCCTGATGGCTAAAGGATTTATGTCGTTTTCATGCCTTTTCACTTTAACATGCTTTTTAGTTGGTGATAGAAGTGTAGTGGTCACTTCAAGCAGTTACCTTTTCAAAACGCTTTTTTAAAAAAAGTATGTCTACTCTGAAATGCCCAAACCCCCGTGGGTAACCATAGGCATGTAGCAGAAACCCCTGATTCAGTGCATAGCTCTCTCATCATGAAGCAGAAAGAGGTATCTGGCTCAGATGAGGCAAACTATAAAAGTCTACTGACTTAATCAGAAGAAATATTTTGCAACTGGCTCTTTTTCTTTTCATTCTCATGGACAAGGTCAACTGATATTATGCCAAAAAGTAGAAAATGAAATGTACAAATATGTTCTGCTGGAGATCTCAAAATATAAATAGGATATAAGACTTGAACAAGCTCTTGTAGTATCCCTGTGGATGGCATCACATGGATGCTGTTCTGTAGCTTTTTATAACATAGGGTGTAGGAGTTATGGAATATGCATGCTTTTAGTAGCCCATTGCCAGGAAGAAGCACTGTACAGTAGAGCTTGGAATACACCAGAATAAAATTGCTTCAAGGAGTTGTGTACAAAAAAAAAAAAAAAATTATGTCATTACTCTATCCAAAATGCTCGTGTATTGACTCAGAGTATAAATACAATTCACTACAGGGACATGTAAGTATAGCATAAAAGCCTAGGGTGCAAGTTTAGCATTTTACCAACTGGTCTCTTGCACTGGTGTAATAAACTAGATCTCACAGAAGTGTGACTATTTTCAATTAACAATTCTGAATCAAAATCAGCTTTTTTTTTTTGTTGGTTGGTTGGTTGGTTTTTGGTTTGGATTTGTTTTGTGTTTGGTTTTGTTTTGTTTTTTTAATTAGAAAGCAAGAGTGATTTTACCCAGTGTAATAAAATGTAAAGGAGGCATTCAGCTGTTCCAGTGCTGAGCTATTGAACTTGTTCCTTGTACAATCTATTAACTGAACTAAAAACATGTGAAGTTGTGAAATCACTATAGGAAAAAAAAAAATCTTATTTTTAAAGTATTTTCAAAAATGTGATAGCCACTGTAGTTTGTGCTAAACCCACTGAATAAGCCCCATCTTTTCACTGCTTTCTCCAAGGCCCATGTTTTAACTGCTTGTCTCTTTTTGTATGAGCTTGGATCATTTCACTATAAGGAAATAACCAGTGGTTATTTCTGACCTCACTGACATTGGACTAGCTCAGTTTTCTTCATCAAGTTACTTTTGATCCACAGAGCTTTGAGTTCACCCTTTAAGATATTCTAGAAAGCACTCACAAAACTGCACTGACTGACTGAATGTTTTTATAACCACTTTTTTTTTTTTTTTTTTAGTAAGGGTTTGTGGTTTTTTTTAATCTGAGCTCTCCTATACTAAACTTCAGCACAGATAACATGTCTAGGGCCATTTTATAATCCTCCAATCAGTAACCGATCATTGGCACATGTCAATACTGTCTGAAAAGAACCTGGTAAGAGGTGCTTCGATGTTTCTTAATTTGGCTCATGGTCAGGAGTCACAAAACTGGATGATAACAAACCCTCTGTAATTATGGAGATTGAACAAGGAGCAAGACCCCTGCTTAAGAAAGAGGGCATTCTTTTCTGGATAAGCAGCAACACTGAATGACAAAAATTAACTCAGAAGGGAAGAAGCACCGGATGATTGTGTCACAGGAAGGAGAGTCAGAGCGCTGCGTCAGCTTCTGTATGTAGGTGTCGTAGGTGGTATTACAGAAAAAAAAGTGAGGTCAGAGAAGGCTGTGTCATAGCAGAGGATGACTAAGATGAGTAGGGGAGGAGCTCTCCACTGCAGATGGTTCAGCAGGGAATGAGGACAGCAAGTTATCATGGTTCTGTGTGGTGTTACATCTTCTGCGGAAGAAAAAGCCTAGCAACTCCGCACAGAAGTCTATAGGAAATGAATGGAGGGAGGTGTCTTTGGCGTGTGGGAGGTTATGTGAGGAGCTGTGGGGGAACAAGGAGAAAGGAGTCTGAGGCAGGCAACGTGAGTCACAGCACCCACCACGAAAAACGTGAAAAGGCAGTAAGCAAGCCTAAGACTACACATGAATATTCACAGGGAGGAGGTGGGAGAAAGAAGCTGAATGACTAAACTACAAGGGTTTAAGATTTGCCAAATACAGTGTGCCGTGCCTCAGCCTGAGAATTTTTATTTTTTTTTCATGAGTTTCGACACTCAGTATCTTAATCTGCCAGCAACTTTCACAGCTGCATGACGTTCACATAGGGCTGTCTAGAGCGTGCCCATGGAAGCATTTCCCCATTTTCTTCAATGCATGGCTTCTTTTGAGTGTTCTCCAGCATTATTCCCATGTGGTGTGTCTGAGAACATGCTTACTTACAACAGAGATGCAGTGGTTGGATGGCAAAATGATCATGTGAGAAAATACATCTTTTTTCCTAACATGGTGAGCAGGCTGTGTGTACCAGGTATTTCCTCACTCACATCACAAGAGGCCCTTAGTGGGCCAAAGAGGTTAGACCATCTGAAATGTTCTTTATTAAAGTTTAGGAGGCTTTTACCATCCTGGTAGCTTATTCATCATCTCAGCCAGATGGATGGAAGGTGAAAGCTGTTACAATCTGAATGTTACTGTAGAAGAGGGTTTTGTAGAAGAGGGTTTTGTGAAAAGAGCTGGGGCATTTAGCCAAGCTTCAAGTGAAATTGTGTCAGCAGTGCCATTGACACCTGAGCTGTTAATCTTAGTTGCCAGTAACTGCAGTGTATTTTGCATCATGGTGTTGCTTTTGCTGTAAAGAAATTGATGCAGCACAAAAGATCTGTGTACAGAAATCCACAGTTTTCACTGACTTTATTCAAAATCAGAATTTAAATAACAAACATCTCTATGGGAATTGTATTTGTTGCAATATGCAGAACAGAAAATCAACATTTGTTTTTACCAGAAAATAAAGAGAATCACACCTCCATATTGAGTAACTTTACTGAAGTATGCAATCGTTATTCTTAATTCACTTATTTAAAAACTGGTACTCTAATCTTTCACAGAACTGGGGTAATGCTACAGTCCCAGCTGGAATCAGGCAGCTGGATGTTTTTCTTTGTACAGGACTAAGATGCACTCTACTGTGTTCACTATGTGAAATGCCTCTTAGAGCAGGAATACGTCACAACTAATTTGACAGATACCATCCAGCACCAAAACTATGACGTAATGAAGAATCGGGACAAATACTTCTGAAAAGACCAATTTTGCACAGTTATTTTGAATTCTTCAGAAAAACAAAGAAATTGTTTGAGGCCAAAAACCGTATAGGATTGAATGCAAGAGATGTTAGAACACTCATTTCTGTTCATTAAACTTACATATTTCTGTGGTATTGTACATCACATGTTCTATGATAACATAATTTTTATTGTTTTTTTAAAGTGTATTGCCCTGGCCATTCCTACTTTAAGGATTATCTCAAAACTATAAGGTATTCATATTTATTTCATCTTATTTATCAAGACTGTTGTCAGTTGGTTAAACTTACAAGCCCAGTGAACACATAAAATTCACATATCTGTAAAAAATGCAGTTAGTATACAACGGAAAGGTTTTAATCAAGATAGCCAGCAGTATATCACCCCTTTATTGATATCTTGCTATTAATAGCTCTGTTAACAGCTCCAGCTGTCAGACACATTGAGGTTTCCATAAAGTGAATCCATTTGTAGAAAGTTAGTAGCATTTATCTCAAATGCCGCTCAATCAGGTCAAGTCTGCAGAGCAGTGAGTCCCACACCTAAGCTCTCCTTTTCCTTCTGATTCTTTGTGTATCCTTGACTGTCTGCATAGCAGGGCTTTCCTCACATGGAAGCCAGAGTGCTGGAGGGGACTGACATGCACTCAAATCTTACCCTGACAGAAATCTGGGATGCAGCCAAAGTGACCTGGTTGCTGGGACTCATTCCCAGTCCCTCAGTACAGGCACAGTCCCTGTTAGCTCTCCCTTTGATTTTTTTGGTTTAATCTCATTTCTCTCACTCTTTCACATGCTTTGCTGGTTCATTAAGACATTTCTCCAGATTGTTTTCATCATATTCATTGTCTTTTTTGGTAACCTACTCTAACACTTTATTTGTTCAACAGTTCAGACTTGACTGCATGTTGCCATTTGATGGGATACAGATATGTTCTTTCTCCTGAGTTTGAGTTTAATAGCTGTTCTTTCACATGGAATCCTCTGAGATTCACTCTGCTTTTTCAAGAGTAAAACGCACTCTCTGCATAATAATCATAGCTGTCTATTTGGAGTATTTCAGCATGATTGAAAAATGTGTGCATGTTGTGGGTTTCAGAGTTCTTGTTCCTGCCTTTCAGTTCCTTACCCTATTTTTGTCCCATTCCAAGTGTCCCTCTCATCCTGGAGCCATCATCATGTTTCACCTCCACATTGCAGGATTTTCTAAATGCTCATCAGAAGAAGACATCTGGGAGCTGAGAATGTATTACTCTGTACCATGTACAAAATACACACTGTGGCTCATTCACCAAGGGAATTAAATTGGAAAGTCAGTATGAGCTTCCTAGAAGGATGAATCTTAGAATAGTGTTTTCTTTTCAGTAGAAATCTCATCAGTGCATATTACAGTAAAATCTTAGCCACTTTCTTTATGTTCACCATAAATCTTAGTTAGGTTCTCTTTTATCACTGGGAAAACCTATGTCAATATGATTTTCACATTCTCCAAAAAATGTACTGCAGGAATATGCAAAGTAGAAGTTAGGCAATATTGCCCAGTGCAATTTGCAAGGCACAAACACTGTAATCATGCACAAACACTCTAATCACACACAAACACACACACATATAGTTGTACACACACACATATAGATGCACACGCACAGGTACACAGAGGCACACTGTCTAAAAGTAATTACAAAGCAGCATTATTGACTCCATAAACTCTGGTCTGAGAATAGTTAACACAGAAGGGAATGATCCATAAAAAGCTCCCTGGTGGGACTCCAGTATTGCAACCAGAGCTACTGCTGTCTCATCTCTGATTCCCAAAAAGGTGGCTGCATTCCTCTAGATTATTTTAATGAGTAACAGCACACACCTTGCTAGATTGCTCTTAGGCATTAGCTTTGTCACAGAGCTTACTCTCAAACAGCAGGACTCCTTGAGGAAGTCAACTCCGTCTAGAACTCCAGCTCTTTAAGGAGGCCACTATTTATAGGCATGTGGGTACAAGGCCTCAGACCCCACTGAATGAAATTAGATGCAGCAGCAAATCATTAGTAACACTGATATTCTGACAGCAAACTCATATTGTAATGTAAATGCATAGGGAATACAAGATGAATGTCTAGTGGGTAAGACCATACCATCTTCAGGTTCTTCCAAGACTGAGAAACTGTGGAAACATGCCTGAACTCTCAAATGAAGATACCGTGTTTACTAACATGAAAACAATTCAAATAAGAATAATTTCTGTTGATTTTCCTGTGTTACAGGTTCTGTACTTGAAGTTTTCAGACCATTCAAAACACCAGAATCAGTCTTTGTCTAATACCTGTAAAATAGGTATTACATATAAAGGCCAGGTTGGACAGGGCTTTAAGCAATGTGGTCTACTGGAAGCTTTCCCCACCTAGGGCAGGGGAGTTGTAACTGGATGATCTTTAAGGCCTTTTCCAATCGAAACCATTCTATGATTCTATGAGACTGTGATTCTATGAATGTGAGAGTTAAAAAAAAAAAAAAAAGTGGAAAAGATGGAAATTTTGTGGAATTTCTAAAGACTTTTGCAAGATATGACTGGATGTCTCAGGATTAAAATCTTTCCCCTCAAGAATTAACAGAAAGAGATTTTCATTGAAAGAGAGAACACAAAAAAAAGAAATATGAAAACGAATGACGAGGATGCTAAGCAACAAAAATTGGCAGCTAGTCTTGTCTTGAATTTTTCGCTTCTTTCCTACTTCCTCCAACAACATTTTATATTTGCTTCAACAAAAAAGATTTGCCATCAGTCTTACAACATGGTGAAGTTGCCTGGCTAGAGCAAAATGGTTTCCAATACAGCCCTTAGGACCCTCCAGATCTCATGGTTGACAAGTTTTACCATCCTGGTTTTCAAGTAGCCTAACAGAAAGAAATATGTTTGTTCACTGCAGCTCTGACCATTTCTTGACTGCAAGCTATTGAATCAAATCTCCCTCATCCTTTAATTTAAACTCTTATTGTTTGCAGTTCTCAGTGTTCTAAATGTTCTCAGTGTTTGCAGTTTTGGCACTGCTTGTACCGACTGCACTCTAAAGACAATAAAGTCATGTTTTGTGAAATTACAGAACACTGATTTTTGCCTATCAGCTAGAACACTGTTGTGGTAACCACAAACCACACACAGCATATACCTACCTGATGGCAGACAAACCCATCACTCCTGCAGCCCCAGGTACTGAAATCACCTGTGCCTTTCAGTCTGAAGATCCACAGATGTGAGGACACACATGTACAATGCCTCCTATAGACCAATCATCTCTCCTACAGCCAGAAATACCCTCAGAGCACAGCAGAAAAACAAAAAGCCCCACTCTTCCTCTAAGCAGGTGTAAAATACATTCTTCATGCTGAGTCCTGGCAACAAAAACAATGTTCAGGATGTCTTGATAGCTTCTATTTCCCTGCTTGCAAGTTTTTGGCATGCACTCCTTCCCTTATTCTCACAGCTGTGGTGTAGAAAACAAACATAATCACTTGAAGCTCATGTTATTCAGCTATGTCAAGGCTAATGTCTGCCACTACTTCTACATTTCTAAGGTACACTGCAGACTCATGCCACCTCTGCCTAGACTGTAGATGGAAGAAACTGTTTCCTAAGAAAAGCATCCTCAGTACAAAGTTCTTCACCTACAGTTGTGGATAGCAAAGAGGGTTTCCCAGATAAAGAAATAAAAGAATGATGATGTCAATTATGTTCACATCTTTAACCACACAAGGCAAGTCATTTTGTTCTCACTGTATTCCTAGAAATTCCACTGTCCTAGTATTAGGAAGTTTTCCTGTGAATTCAGTCTTAATACAGTCTTCTCATTAGTAAGTCTACCTATTTGGTCTTACAGAACGACAGGGGATAAATCTTTAGTTCTACACTCTGTGGAAAGCAGAAGTTAAGTCCTTGCATTTCCTTCCACACAGTGAGAAACACTAGTCATGCAAAGCCATCAAGAATTCCCTAAGAACCTGTAGACTTCAGAGCCTTTTTATTAATGCCGCACATGCTCATCTGAACAGGCCCTTGTTTGGCATCTAGGGCTGTAAGTTTCCATATATGCAGAATTAATCTCTCAATAGTGAATGGAGAGGCTGCATACCTTGTGACAAAGTTGAGAATGCAGGTAGCTTACTCACGAGTGCTGATTGTTTAGGGATATTAAATAAGTGGATAAGTAAGTAAGTAAGTAAGTAAATAAATAAATAAATAAAGTTCCAGAAAGAATATACTATGAGACTATAAGAAAAGAATTATGGAACTCTCTAAAGGGTATTATTATCCTCTTTTTGGCTAATTTCCCCTGTCTAATAGACGGTGTATGTAGCAAACACTTCTACAGGACTGAGGATGCGAAGTATGTAATGTGTCTATTCCTAATGTTGAATTCATACTTTACAAGAATTAATAATATGAGGAAGCAATGGTCTAAAGTGAATGAGAGCCAGGTGCTTCTCTAAAACAACTGATGCATGACAGTTTGTTCAAAATTGTTACTTCAAAGAATCATGTAAGACATAAACTCTTTGTGATGTCAGTTTTGAGAATGGAGTCTGAATTATATTTGCACAAGTAAATCTACATAGTTTGCAGAGAATATCCACAGTGGATCTGATCTTTTTACTTCTTTGTAGCTTGTACAGACTTCTAGAAATTGATTTGGTTGTCCAAACACAAGCATCTAGTGGCACTTGAGACATTCAAGATAGTCCCGCCTAGCCTCCTGCATGGTCTGCCTGATCAGATTGACATGGAAATTTCATAAGTCCCGTACCTTCCAGCCCAATATCTCCCATCAAAGGGCACTATATCCTATGTTTAGGATCTTGTCAGATGCTAGGTTTAGGAAAACAAGCTACAGAACACAAAAAGTCAAATTTTTATTTAGTCTGCTATTTGTAATTTAAATGTAAAGAGCTAAGTAAGGACATAGGGTAGAGAAGAAACAGGTTCAGAATAAGTACTGCATTTAATTTTCAAAGAAAGCACCAATACCTATTCTGTTCACCATTAAATAAAGATCCAAAACCAACAGAAATTATTATGCCAATAGGGTATCATTAAGCCTGAAGGCTATCTTTGCTGCTACTAAAGTGAGTATCCAGAACCACCTTCACCCTGAAAGACCACCCGCATTCAGTTTTAGACTGTTTTAAGCCTTCTAGAACATGCCAGAGTAGTGCTCCCTGGGAATAAAACATTTGCTTTGTTTCTGCCTAAAGGTGAGATTGAAACCATTTGTTTTTAAAACTCATGCTGTCATCTATAATTAATGGTATGACCCTGACTACAGAGCTTGAAAGGAGTATATAAATTTTCAACTGCAGTTCTTGTTTTTTTGTTTGGCAACTAGCCAGTTTCTTAAGCTTTTATCTTTGAATACAAAAGGTTATTTCTAGAGACTGAGTGATTCATTTATTTTCAGTACTTTTATTATTTTCATCTGCTAGTATCCACAGTGAATGGACTTTTGCTAATTCAAGCTGTTTGTTAAGCCAATGTCCCCCAGATCACTGTAGGGAGATCAGTTTTCCTTAAAGAAGAATATATGCCAGCAGTTCTTCTGCCACCTTACATTTTTTCTTTTAAATAGTCAGTCTGGCAAAGTATTGCCATTTTGCCAGAAATGCAAAGGGCCATTTCTCTCATGGCAGATATACCAGCACACCAAAACAATAGCCTTGTCACTCTGAAAGTCACAGATCTATAGGAAATTAGGACCTTGTACATATGGTAAATATGAGCTATGCAATTAAAGTAACACTTGGTGCTTGGAAGGAATTACACTGCAATTAGATTATTGTAATATGTGTTTGAACATGCTGGACTGAACTGCAAAAAAAACCCACATGGGGCATGAGCTTGTGCTCATGGAAGTCACTGGAAGTTTTGCTATGCATTTCCCTGGAAGGCAGAACTGATCCCTACTTTATAAGGTCTGTGTACAAGTGTGAGGTTGTCCACAAAATATTGCATGTATTTCTCAACATCCACATTCTCACAAGTGGAACAGGACTACTCAATACTCCCAGATGGCAAGCTATTAACACAAGAAACTATTTGTCATGTATGGCTCATTCTTCTTTCTCCATAAACATAGATGTCCCAAAGGTGAAAGATATGGACTTGTGTTTTTTCAGAGCTGCATGTGGTGTAGTTCCCTGTGCCCAGCTAGTAGACCAGTGATTTAAAAGAGCAGGAATAAGTTCAGACCACAGTTGCCTGACTGAAGCAGCAGCACATACAATCAGGATCACATTGCCCTGTGCAGTCTTTTCCCCCATCTCCCAAGCAATAGCATTACCAGCTGCAGCTGGTTAGGAAACAAGACAAAAGTTAGGGGCAAATTAATTTCTTGTATTTATTTTCATCTGGAGAACTCCATTCAAATTCATTTCTAATATAAAATTACTTAAGTTAGCAGAAAGGACCTTATTTTCCCATATTGAAAAAAAAACATGGGAGATGTGTGGTTTGAATTAGACACTTGTTTCAAAACCTTAGAATTCCAGGCAAAATGTTGATGCCTTAGTGAAAGTGAAAGACCTGCTTGTCTTTAAACTCATCTTACATCTTGCATGTAAAAAGATGAATCAGACTACAGAGAGAAAGGAAAGGTTTTTTTTTTTACATCTCTGTGCATGCCAATCACTGCATTTGTACAAGAAACCACACAAATCAAAATAAGATATCAGAAACACTTCCACAGACCCCCTGATTTGCCTTGTTGGATTTTCTTTCAAAGGTCCTTCCAAAACAGCAATTTCTCTTTTCCTTCTGCCCATTGAGCTCATTGCTTTGTGCTTTCTTCCATAAAGAAGGTTGTGATTGCTGTTTTGTCTTCATCTTACCAGTAAGGAAGGTCTTGTCCCTGTTACAGCAAGAATTCAACTGAGAATCATGAGCTTTCATGGATGTTTCCCAGGAGATATATGACACCAGTATAAACTTTTTTAATTAATTTCATGAGGAAGAAAAAGCTAAGCCCTCATTTATTAGAATAAATATACGGTCAGAGTGATCATAAGTGTCGTGCTTAGGTCTTTTCAAATGCTTTTAATTTGACAGAAATAAATTAATGTAATTCTCTAATTTTCATGTAGCTCAAGGGCCTTTCAACTTGCTACAAAAGTTAAAAAATATATACTAAAAAAATGGTATTATTATCTTGGCTGCCCTAGGGAAAAGAAAGTAAAGGGGTGGTAATTAGTTATTATACACACGTGCATGTCATTAAATATTTAGTGTGATATGTAAACTCTGTCTGCTAATTCCATTGGAAGACAAAAAGTATTCAAAGATGAACATGTAAGGCAAGAAGTTGGACACATTTTCTTTCTCACTTAGAGATCAAAGTTTTGATGTGTTTTGAAGGTAAAGACTCAACATATTTTTTAGTGTTTTATGCATGATTACCCCAAAATATCACTGATATCAACAGAGTAACATTTTCACAAGTTTATTAGGGATTTGCTCATGGAATCATTATCTTCTTATGATTAGTGAGACAGTAAGATAGGAAAAAGAATCAAATGTTTTGGCCCATGAAACAGAAAAGGAATTATATGGAACGTATTTTGCTTCTCTTATGTGGAAACCCAGCAACTAAGTAGGGAAGGTCAGGCATCAAGTATGATACAACCAAGCATTGTTCAGTTACTTGTTCAGTCATTTTATTCCAAAAGTTCAGATAGGACCCTTTTCAATTATACACTGTGACAGAAAAATGTAAGATTGAAACTCACATCTGAAGAAAAAGAAAGAAAATAAAACATGTCAATGCCTATTTTGTATTTCAAAACACTAGGATTTAGAAGTCTATTCATTAAATCACTGTCACAGGTTCATTTCAAGGTGTTCTTACAACACATTCATTATTTGTACTTGCAGAAAATGCTTAATGATTTCCCAGGTCTGTACAAATTGTTTTAGATAGGAACATCTAGTCAATGAAACCAGTGCATTTTTCCAAGTACTTGGTAGTCAACCTTGAAAATAAAGTGTTTAATTTGACTGCAGTAAATGATGCTCACTTTGCAAGATATCATCTGTTGGATCCACTCTCAAAACAGGGCATGCTTCGGTGATCAAGGTTAACTTTCTTTTCATTTTCAATTCACTGGTTTTCCAGTTTCCAGTGTTCATTAAATCCTTTTTATTTCAACACAGAAATGGAGTAATACACAATGTTATGCAAACAGAGGCTTCGTCTGCCTTTCTAAGGATTGATGCTCGTGCTTTCTAAGGCAATGGGAACATTCTGCAGTCCAAAATAGCACAAATTTAATCTCAGGGTCATTCTATTCAGAAAATCCTTAACTTTCTCATGCTCTTCACTGGATATTCTCTTGTTTTTTCTAAAGATGTTATGAAGGGGGAACAAACAAGCAAGAGAGAAAGCTGTGTATGAAAGAAAAGGGCTATCACACAGGAGAATGATGGAAGAGAAAAATGGGAGATGAAATGAAGAAATAAAGAAAAAATAGCATAAATTTAGAGTAATAACTGTGATTTTCACTTGGCTAATTGTACATTGACTTACTGCTGTCAATTAAATAAGCAACTGGCAGAGTATTTATAGGTATCCTAAAAAAATGTAAAAGTATCTTGAATTTGCTTCTCACATGCCCTAGTTAAGATTTCCTTTTTTTTTCTAATCAGGCTGGAGGATGGGATTTAGGAAGGAAGATTGTCATTACTCCACTAGATTAATTTTCTTATAGATCAAGTCTTTTCTCAGCAGAATGAAATATAGTCATGATATCTCATCACAGTCTCTATCCATATCACAATGAATAATCTCATTATACTCTGTACCCAATTTCCTTTCATGACAGATCCTCAGCTAATGCCACTTGGTATAATTCTGTTGAAGGATCAGATCTATGTCTATGTTAGATTTGTAAATGTCCTATAGAAGAACTAGCTACAGACTTATAGCATCTTAAAATAGGTATTATAAGTTTAAAACCTTAAAAAATGTATCAAATTTAATAGTAGTTTCACATATATCACAGCAAGGTAACTTCTATAACTCCATGTAAGTCGTTTTTGATTAACACCAATATGAATTAAATAAATAATCAGCCCAACACATGATATGCATTGCAGATATGTGGGAATTCAGCTGTATTGGTCATTTTACTGCCATGCTCAAACATGTTTTCCACACACAGCATGTGGTACATTGATATTTGAGGATCTTGGTGTGCTTTATGAAGGCTAATGAATGATACTTCACAACAAGTGTATTCAATAAGGATTAATGCTACTGTTATGTGTCGTCTACTGAAGGCTGCAGTGGATTTGGGTTTATAGATTGATGCTTTCTCTTGAGCTCAGAAATGGAATGGGTGCCTTTGTTTCTAGTTGACGTGGCTTAAGGAGCAGCAAAAACACATTCTCTATTTTCATCTTTCTCCTTTCTATATTCAAACAAGAAATATTGGTGACATACTCCCTTTCTATGCACGAGAATATCAATAAAATACAGTCTAATTTTTAATATATTTCTTTTATACCAAACTTCCACCATCCCTACCTATGATATCTATAGTCTTCCCTTTTTTTTCCTCTTATCTCCCACACAGTATCCACAGCATCTAAACATACCTTAGCAGCAGCACATGGCTGTGCCTCTCTCTGGCTACCAACAACATCATTTACATAAGAGTTATAGTCCCTGTCAGCCTGAAGACATGAAGACAGACTAATTTTCTAGTCACACTCTCCTTTGGATTTTGTGGTGGTTTGACAATGAGGCATAAGTTTAGTAGCATGTCTGTATTAAATGGACAGTGACAGAAGTGCAGGACCAAAGCTTGCACTAACAGTAGTGGAAACATCATCTGTCAACTGTAAGCACAATCCCCAGCTTCCCCTTAAGCACAATGATTTCAGCTGGCCTGATGCACACATCAAAGCCAGCAGCTTTTGAAAACCTGACACTATTTCCTTCACAGCTCTTTCCTTTGTAAATGAATAGATTCAGCATGTCATAAAAAGCTATTGCTTCCAGGAGGGAAGGGATGACAAGCCAGCTCAGCTTGTATCATCGCTATAGCCTAAGTGTTAGTCTGACCCGCTGCTCAGCGTCATCTTAAGGCATCAGCCAACACCCGAACCCACCTACTGTGACTGATGGTGCTACATACGTGTGGTATGATCAGACCACGTGGCAATATCTTGCAATGGAGAGTGACTCCTCATATATGCATGGAGCCTGTAACAATCTAACACTGTATGCATTTACAAACAGAAAACTGGCACCAAAATAAGTAGGAGATTTCTCTCTATGCAGGATCAAGTTTATTTTTAAACTCTGTGGTGAATTGACCACAGCTGGCAATTAAACTCCACACAGCTGCTTGTTTGCTCCTCATCTTCCTCAATGGGATGAGGGAGAGAATGGGAATAACAATGGAGGAAAGAGGAAAAAATAACTGATGCAAAAGCAATCGTTCACTGCCTGCCCCAAGCACATTAATGCTCAGCCAGCTATGAGCAATGACTACATCTCACCAACCCTCTCCATAGGTCTTATGGCTGACCACAAGGTTATATAGTACGGGGTATCCCTTCAGTCAGTTCAGGTCAGCTGCCCTGGCTGCCTTTCTTCCCAATTCACACACATCCCCAGCTCTCTGTGGGGGCAGAGTGAGAAAAAGACAAGTTTTGATGCTGTGCAAGTACTGCTCAGCAACAGCTAAAATGACAGTGTGTTGGTCGTACTTTTTAGTCACAAATCCAAAACGTTTGAGGAGGAAAAGCAAATGCTTCCCTTGCAACTTCTATTAACCTTTTCTATCTGTTCCCTGTAAAGAAATGCCCTTTATGAATTCACCAAAGGCTTCATGACACCAGGGAAGGATGGATAGTACCTCATTTATGGACATCTAGAGAATTCATTAGTCAATGACATTTTCCTGAGCTCTAACTTAAACTGTTCCTTTCCACAACATGAGAAATTCAGAGGACTGCCAAGCAGCAGAAGACTTCTAAAAGTTTATGTTTTCAAAGGCAAGAGACAATCTCAGGGAGCATGATTCTTTGTGTCAAGAACTCTAATGTTCACACACTCAATAGCAACAGAAAACAATGAGGCTTGAGATAAGGAATGGCTTGTTTGAAAATGGAAGTTGGCCTCTGAATTGCCATCATCATCTTCAGAAGACTGAATATGACATTTCAAGAAATGGTGTTTGTTAGTTCTTCCCATGCCTAGACAATGTGTCTTATGACAGTAATTTTTGTTTAAATGTATGATTATTTCTATTACCTTAATTCAAGCCTTTACAAGGTAATAGAGAGAGTTTTCTAGTCAACAGTTCCATATATTATAGCTGTTATAATTTAATTGTACAATGAAGTTACTGTCCAACCAGTGGTGCTCTGGACATGTAACCACATTCTGGAAATATTAAATAGTTTGGTATTTTGACTTTCAGACCATTTGCAAGACTAAAGTAATTTTTGTGCTTTAAATATTGGTGAGGATCCATGTTTTAATCATTTGAGTAAGATTCTTGCATAAACAAGTAGTCTAGTGTACTTTCTAACACTCCTGTTGACTATTATGGAATATTCATAACCATAAACAATTCGGCTTATGAATCCACATGGAGGGATCTTTTTGTTGTCTTTTTTAGGGACATGGTTTCATCACAGTAAGGTCTCCAGGCTGGGGCCACTTAGAAGGCAGTACAATTTTCCAAGGAGGTTAACTCACATGATATTGTATTGCAAGGTTCACAGTAAAGGACATTTTTTTCTGAAGTCCCAGCTGTGGAATGGAGGCTTATAGGGATACATTAGAATTTCATCTTTCATTTTAAATAAGTGGCTTCCTAGAAATCATGACTACTGAAGAAATGTGTAACCACTTTGCAAGACTTACAAACAGAAGGGAATACAAAGAATAAGGCATTCATTTATTCAAATCTTCAGATATTTAATCCTTCCTCTTACTTTTTCAAGAGTGACTCATGGTTTTTAATTTGCACAATTAGTAACACTTATTTTCAAAACTAGAGTTTTGAATATCAGAAGTTACTTATGCACTGCCTTTACACATGTTCCGTATCTACTGTTTTGGTTTTTTAATCTGGGTTACCTTGACAAAATTCCTCCTCTTGCTATTATTTTACATGGAAGATTTCAGACTAGTCTGAAAACACTGAAACCTTAGCACACTCCTGGGCTGTTTTGTCATTTATTCACTTTTAACCCCTCAATCCTCCATCCCAGTATTTACCTATGGGAAGAGTCACAGATCAAAGGGTCATTGTACTCTGAGAAAATTGACACCCTTTGATCATTTGACAGTTGTTTTTCTCAGGCAGTGCGGGCCGTCCTCCCTCTCTCCTACATTCCTCCTCACATATGCAGCTTATTCCAAGCAGATGTTAGCTAGTGCATCTGATCCTTTGCTTCTCAAATGACTTGCAGAACCATATCTACTCGATAAGAGCTAGCTTTCTTTGAGGCTTTCCTCACATGCATTTCTTCCTACTGTATGTTTTCTTCCTTTACTTCTATATCCCACACATGCCCCTGTCTCTTCCTTTTGCTTCTCTTCTTTCTCTTGATGTCTTCCACACCTCTTCTAAGCTGTTTTCTTTTTTTTCATTCCCTATTTACTTATGCAAAAAAAAATGCTTACAAGAAGGTCACTTAACATTTTGTAATTGTAGATAGGGACACAGAGATTAAGTGATTTGCCCAAGGCCACACAGAAATTCTGTGGCAGAAAGGTGAATTGATTTTAGGTCTTTATGACTCAACAGACTCATAAAAGAAGTCTTATTTGAAGAATATATTTTAAACATCAAATCAAAGTTTGAGTTCAAATGAAAACAGCTCCAATTACAGGGCTGCTTTTATCTGCAGTTTCATCTTAGCACTATTAAGCACATGGGCTGTGTCTAGACTTACCAGGTGGGGCATGCTGCAGTGCCTGTCTGACTCATATGCCTGGCTTTTGTCTGCCTTGGTCTCATTTACAGCATGGCTGAGGTACACACCCAGGCCCAGGAGCTGAGGGGTGCAGTACAGATGTAAACATACAAGAGTGAGTGTCAAAGCTCAAGTTGTCCAACAACTGTGTCTGAAAAGTACAAAGTTCTGTAGGACTTGGCCCCTGTCAACCTAATCATTGAAACACAACCACAACCCTTTCCTTTTTCTTCTTTTTTTTTTTTTTTTTAAACAAATTATTTTTTTAAACATGATCATTCATTTGTGTTAAGACAAATCACCAGTTTATGAGGTTTCATTGGTATGGCTTTTAGGCAGAGTGTAGGTGTTTGTTTATATCAAATTTCTTAATGCAGTGATAAACAAAGCTGTTTACTTATAACCCTCAAAACAGAGTCTAATGTTGCTTTCTGCTATACTCCAAGGCATAATGTCATTATCCTTGGCACAGAGCTACTAGAAAATTTTGTCAGCCTGTACACAAAAACTAGCTCTGCAATAGCATTGAATTCTAGGGGCTAAGCCAGTGCTTTGGCCTGCCACAGGATATCTCTGTTTTGCAGCCACCAGAGAAAGTTCTCTTAGAAAAACAGCAACACAAGTTTATGATTCACTTTCAGACTTTGTCCGCCTAAATGACTTGTTTGTGCACTGTGAAGGGAAAACAAGAGATTCCAGAAACTTGCATACACAGCATGTCCCTGTTTATGCCTTTTAATAAATGCACACATAAATATGTAAGGGAAGGGCCGGATGATCTTTCAGTGAGGCTTTTCAAGCTAACTGCCTTCTACACTGAAGAAGCACGGTCTGCTATAAGTGAAGGTGTAGTATCTGAAATTAATATTAAACTGTGCACCAGAGGAAAAGTGTTGGGGGGTTTTTTGAGTTTTGTTTTTATTTTAAAATCCTGAAACCTGATCTGAACTGAAAGCATGACTACAAATGTGAGTTGATTCAGGGAAAAGAGCAAGAAGGGTAAGGAATTCAGGACATTATTTTTTCCTCAGAGGAATCTAGTTTAAGGAGACTGTACAGCTTACCAAAGTTTAAAAAAAATCTGTTTATTTGCAAATTCTTAGCCACTAAGTAAATAAAACCTCAGGTTTGCATCAAGGTGTCCTGGAAATCTGTATACCCTTTTTTAATTCAAGTTAGTCTTTTGCTGTATTTATTCTCCCTCTGTCATATCTATGTTCTCTTCCCTGCCATATGTGATTTTAGTGAGCAATATTCACTCACACAAAGCAATTGGATACAGGAAAAGATAATTAAGAATGTACAGAAGACTGAAATCCAGACTAGGGAACAGGAAAGGTTGTACCCTGTTAAACTGCAAACTCATTTATATGATACTTCCAGTGAAATCAAAGGGGTCTTGACTGGGAACCAAAACAATAGATTTTTCTTGGCAAAGTTTCAAATAGACATGGGTAAAGTTCATAAAGTTGTTTCTTATATTATGATAGCATCCAAAAGTTCCAAATCACAAAGGGAATTGATTCCTATCCTAAGAGACTGGTAATCTGAGATAAAGTAGAGCCACATAACATGCTGTTAGGGATGCATTAAAAGCTCTTCAAGGACCTTTACAGAAATAAAATATAAGTGAAAAGGAGATATTACTCAAGATCGGTATAAAGCAATAACTGAGCTACAAATTTACAGTTTTCATGGAAGCGTTTACTGAAGTTGAGGACACAAGAAGCAGCAGTGTAATGTAAGAGGCAATGGAAAGGGTTCACATAGAACCTTCAGGAGACAGAGGAACACATTACTCCATTAATGGAGCAAGCAGCAGCTAATTTCAATATACTGGATGTATGTGTGTTAACAGAGCCTAATCAAATTCACTAAAGAATGCTGAAGAAGCCAGGCAAAGTGATCTCTGATCTGTTAGAAAAGCCCTGAAAACTCACAGAGAGAAGATACTCTGAAGAAGTGAAGAAAGAGAAGCAAAGAAGGAACTGCTGAGGAGAAGTGAAAGGAATTTAGAGTAAAATGGGTCAGTTAAATTTCTGCAACACTTCTGAAATATCAAAATACATTATTGAACAGTTTATTTGTATGGATTGAAAAATAATGAAGTGATAAACCAATATCAATTTGTCAGTAACACACTATTTTAATTTTACTCTTTACCAGGGCAACTGGCCTATTAGATAAGGAAATAATTCAGAATTAATTAGAAAAGGAATTACACGTGATTTATCTGGTCTTTAATTTCAAACTACTCTAGATAAAGAAAACTGGGAAATATGGCTTTGATTAAGTCCACGTCATAGGATCCGTGCACACTGCTTGGGAAGGAAACAGACTTTTAGGCAGTTACAAATTGTTCCCTACTCAATTGTCTGGAGTGCATAGAAATAATGCCCTCCTCTACACGTTCTGAGCTTAGTTACATTCAGTATTTTAGAGTAGTGCTTTGGGCAGGTGCCTAAGTTTCTTATGCCGGCATGTTTACTACCTAGTAGAGTACTAATGTATATCCTGTCTCAGCAGAAAATTAAAAAAAAATAAAAAATATAAAAGGGCAGCTGCTTGAAAGGTCTCAAGAACAAGACCATAGACAGGCAAAGATGGCCTCCTTCCAGATGCTTTCAAAGGCAGCTATTTTTCATCACTGGCTAGTGAAAACCTAGGCATTTATTTTAGGAGAATTCATTTGCTAGACATCTAAATTGCAGATGTGTTTAAATCAGGAAAGCTGAATTCAATCCCTTGATAATGAAATTGAGTATGCTTCTAGATTTCTTCGTTATTTTCAAAAGTGACAGTTGCAAAGCAGTTGGAGAAATAGAAGATGAATGATCTAAATTAATTACCAAAATTACTTCAAATTGCTAGATTATATGCAATAAATACAAGTGCACAGATTACTCTGAGGAAACATAACTGAATTCTGCAAATAAAAAATAAGAAAAATGTTTAATTGCCATGTTGCAAAAAGAAAAAAAAAAAATCATAAATTGAATTTATTACTTTTGCAGAACAGACAGCCCTTATTCTGATTTTAGTGACTATAAACATTTAATAAGTACTTAGACAAACATCTTTCAGGAGTTTTTTGCTCCATAGGTAGATGCTAAAAGAATTGTTGAGATCATTTTGACTACTATGCTCCTTTGATGCAGTAAATACACTAGGAGAAACTGAGGATATGAATCAAAAGCTTTATTATTCACATTTAATCGATGGAAAATCAAGCTATATAAAATGGAAAGTAACCTACAAATGGCAATATAAAAAGTCTATGGCATTGAGCCAGTAATGGGGTGCAAATCTGTTAAGTCATAGTCTGGAATTTAAACCCAAACTCATCTTCTTTCTGGCCTTCGTATTCAATGTAGATATGTATTCAAACATCTGGATCTTTATCCAAAGCCTATGAGGAGTGATCTTCCTCTTCAGACCACATCCTTTTGTACTCCTTTCACACCCATAGTCTCCCTTTAGATACTCAGTGAAGAGTCTTGCTGCCCTGCCAGGCCTGTCTATCTCACAGGGTCCTGCATGATAATGGAGAAATTACTTTGCATTTTGGAACGTATTAGCCCCAAGGTGCATTTTGGGTCAGTGGGATGACCAATAGGACAGCCCAGGGCACTGGCATGGGCAGGCAGAGACCCCAGTGTTCAGAACATGCTCTGCTCATGTTACAGGAAGGCTCTGTGAGATTTAAAAATCTGCATCTGTCAGAAACTTCCTGTTCAGACAAAAGCCAACCCAGTTATGTAAGAAGGTGTTAAATGTACACGGAAAAATTATGCTTTTCCAAGAAGCCAGGCAGTGATTACATTTGCTAAATCTGCAGTCATTTTCCAGTAACAAATAAATAATCAAAGACAGCACATTCTGTGAAAAAATAATAACGTTGAACTAAAGGAGGCAATTGCCATGTCAAATCAATAAAATGTAGTTCCTTGTATTTTCATGTTAAATAAAAACAAACATTTGCCCAAGGAAAGCAACAGCTAAGCTGTTTGTTTTTATATTCACTTAGATCCTCAGATCTCTTCCAGACAGACTTGTGGATAAACAGGTTTGTTTATGAAAAATCTGCTCATTACTACATCAGCTATATCTATGGCATTTTGGTTTCAGATGAAGCTGCTCTGAAGACATTTGCTTAAAATTAGGGGAGGGCACCAACTAACAGATAGAAGCAGGAGGCTGTGGTGTCACAAGTGGGTTTCTTGAGCAATTCTTTCAAAATTGTAGGCTCATCTTGAAGCAATACAACTTTAAAATCAACCCAATGAAGAAAGTCAATAAACATTAAATATGTAAACCAATTTATCCTTCTGTTTCCTGTTGTGTTTAACACTATTCCAAATGAAGGTTGCTAATATTGTTTACACACTGTTCCTGAGAACCAGTGAAGACTACCTCTAAACACTCTACTTTCCACCTGTTTTCAAAAAATTCATCAGTTTCAGGGCACACAACTCCTCTGTAATGCTGGTTTCCCTCTATCTCACCTTTGTGTGAGACAGTGCTTATTTTAACTGTTTTGATTAGTTTCTAGGACTGCTTACATCTCTGAGAACATGCTGCCCCTTTACTTCCAGGTAAATCTGAAACATGTTTTGCATAATGATTCTGTGTTTTTATTTCCTTCTTCTCAATAAGGAAGTTAATTGGGCAGGAGGAGAGAGACTTGGCAGACAATAGTACACAGCCATCTTCACCCAACTGACAACTGTGTTAATAGGCTTTTTAAAAAATGTGTCACACGTCACTGACTTGACATACAACAGCTGTGTCCAGGCAGAGAACACTAAAAAGTACCACCTGGCAAATGATACATTCTTTATGGATAACAACTAGTTTTGGAACACCAGAGATGTCACTTTTTCTGCTTTGTTTAAGATTGATGAGAAATGTATTTTGAATTAGAAATGTGCTTCTAAACTGGAAAGCATCTTATTCAACTAACGAATACCTTTATCCTTATGTACTGCATAGGCAGAATTAAAAGTCAGAGCATGTTCTTCAGTTACAGTTCTCTGCATTACCAGTATAGTTTGGGGGGACCGTTCCAGGTATTTTTTTCTTCAGTGGGCTTCTTTTCCCTCTTATAAACCAAAGCTAACATTTCCTTCTTGCAAGTGGAATAATGCAAATTTACCATTCCCCATGGGGTCTTGCTCATCAGTTATAGTGACAAGGGACAAACTGATCAAAATATTGCTGAAAAGGAATGTGAGGTTGATCTGAAAACAAAGGGTCTGATGATTTCCAGTGAATGTCCCCTCCTTGTGACACGATGCATACAGGTTTTAATTCAGGAAAAGATGCTTTTGTGGACTGTGGTGAACAACCTCAGTGGAAAAAGAGATTAAGCTGAAACACCATCTTACGAAACCTGCAGTCATGTGCTGACACTGAGCAGCAGCTGATCATGACCAATGTCCTTAGATTGTGCAGCCTACATAAAATCCTCTTTTCTTTTGCATAATATGGATCCTATTAGTATTTCCCTCTTTCTTCTTGTATTCATATTTCCCTAGATGAGGGGAGCATTATTATTATTTTCCCCTTTTGCCCTTTTCTGTACAGTTTCTATCATATTGACTGCCTGGAGTGTCTTTCTTCTTCCCTTCCTTTGTCAAGGGCTACAAAGCAGCACACTGCATTGACTTTCTTTTTACTATTCATTTGTGAATTTTCATGTTTTGTAGTCCAAATTTCAACTAGAAACTTTAGCTTTTTCTAAATGGCATGTGTGAAGGAGGATTCATTTTCAATGCACTGGTTCACCCCTTTTTAGAACCACAAGTGTTTATCTAGTGACTGCACATGGTCCATTAAGCAGCACATAAATGTTCTCCCACTTACTTCTCATTCTCAGAGTGGAGGAAGGAAAGAGTACTCAGAAAAATTATTTGTCTTCCTAGAACTCGAAGATTTGCCAGCTTCCCCTAGGGCTACTTTTTTCCCTCAGGAATAAAAGTATTGCATGTTATAGAGGCCAGATCCTTAATAACTATAATTAGCAATCTTTTAAATTAAGTTTTAAGTAAAATCATATTTATAAATATCTACCTTGTATAGGACAAGGCTGATGCTGAACACACATTAGAGTCATACTATTAGCTAGTGTAATACTACAATGAGGTCACCACAGGCCTTGAGATTATATTTCTGTGTTCACATGTGGAGATAACCTCCTGACAGAGTTCAAGAAGCATTTGGACAATGCTCTTGGGCACATGGTGTGACTCTTGGGAATAGGTGCAGGGGAGCTGGACTCGATAATCCTTGTAGGTCCCTTCCAACTCGTCATATTCTGTGATTCTGTGAAAATAGAACTACAAGATTTTAGGCTGCTAAAAATACCCATTTCAGCACTTATACTGACTTTGTATTTTCTAGTAAAATATTGTGGCCTTCTCTTATGATTCACTGCATTTTCTAGTCTACACTGAAAGGGGCTTTTTGTCTGTCTTCTGTTTAAAAGAACTGTACTGCACAAAAGCTCCAGATAGCAAATACAGCCTTGCTTTTTCAAAGCAAGCAGATTGATTTAGACCTAACAAAGTCCAGTTCAAGAGTGACTACACTTTATGACTTACCTATATTTTACTGTAAAACCATAAAAATAGTGTGGGAAAAGTTATTTTAAATGGAACAGTGGGCATAGCCATAGACAACTGGATAATTCTTCACCTGGAGAAACTTTCTTTTGCTATAAAATAAGAACAAAGCAAAACATTACTGTTACCACGTGTTGATGAGGCTAACTACAATGACCACATTTACTGTGAGAGTTATCATTACAAATTAGTAAGTTCAAAAGGAACTTTTGAATCTTTGAATCAAAGTATCAGGAATCTTTGTAAAGTATTTCTGTCTGTGGGCCTGAGCAAACTAAGCAGTAAGAGGATTTGGAAAAAAAACAAAGGGGGTATTGGTAGAAAAGTGAGGGCTCTGGTGTCCTAACTGAAGGATATGCAAGAACAGAGATCACTCACTAAAATTATTATTGATTTTTTTTAATATTTGTTTAGTTATTTTAATCCACAAGTTTACTAAAAGATACATTCATTATTCATTACTCATTACATTCATTACATACATTATACATGTATAAGATACAAAAGGAAGAATATCTCTTTAATTATAATGATTAGCAGTATGCCGGCAAAAAAAATAGTTGGCTGTTATACTTTGGTGGTAACAATTATTCATGTCTGATATTGGTTATCTGGATGTCTGGGTTACAATACAGACAGGAGAGGTGTCATTCCTGTGGAGAGTTATATCTTTAACAGACCCTCAAGACCAGACTCAAGGAGTCATGAGGAGCTCTGAGCAACTTGAATTTAGCTACTAAAACAAGCAGATCTCATGCAGACACTATCTTTTTGAGGGATCAGCAAACAGCAGCAACAAAAAAGAAAACAAGTCTATATCTGAGGCCTGTGTTGAGCAGGAGGCCAGAACATATGATTTTAATGGCTACTTTAAGACTTAACAAATGTGGATGTGAATGCAGTAGGAACCCTTTGACCAAGGGTATGAGACAAATCAAGCATACATGGATGTATACATACCACTGAATAAAGCAGTGCCAGTTGTCATTTCTGTATGTAGGGGTAGCCGCCTGGAGACAGTCTGGAAACTTTTATTGCCAGATATGGGCACAGGATCTCACCTGTGCTAAGGTAGATACCTCTGTATATGGGTGATAGGGGTTTGGAGAGGATACAATAGCAATGTCTTCTTGCTGAATACAACAGAGGGTTAGCTCCTGTGTTTGCTCCCCAGTGTATGCTTGAGTCAAGGTCACAGAAGATTCTGGCACCATCTCAGTATTCAGAAATAGGAGAAAAGAGGGAAAGGAAAGGTGTACTTAGGTATAAGGGAGATTATTACATAGTTGAATAAATGGTGCTGAGTTGCTAATTCTTATGAGTTGTACAGAGCCCATTACTAGGAGACTGAGGGCTTAGTTGATGGTCAGGTACAGAGGAAGCTGATGACCTAAGGCCAAAGATCTGGTTGTGGGTGAGAGTCTATAAAAGAGGGATCATGATCTCAGACTCAGTGGAAGAATTAGTGTGCACACAGCCTGTGCAAAGAGATGAGGTTGTCACAGTGATCAGATAACTTCCCCCAGACACCACTTCTGAGAGCAGAACATTCTCCAACAGCCATTCCCAACAGCCCCTGCCCCAGTGCACTCCTCATGGTGGTAGCTAACCCTGCTGGCACATCAGTCATGAGGCTTGCCCACACCATGATTGGCAGGGCTTCAATCATACAATATTTGGAAATTTCTCTTCTGACTTATTAATGATAATCTAGGATCTGCAATGTCTACTCTAATCCACCAATACATGTGTGTATAATATTTGAGGTACATAATCTTTCAACTATAACTATTTCAAGACTTAAAGAATCTTTTTTTTTTTTTTTCTGATGCTTGAACTTCACACAGCACAGCTTACTGAAGGTGGTTTTCAAGTGACATCACTGCAATTGTCTCCTGATTTGCCATGGCTCACGTTCCTGCTCAGCCCTGCTCCCTAGTGAAAGAGCTGGATGCACTATGGGTTGCCCATTAGCCATGGGCCACAC
Source organism: Margarornis squamiger (assembly GCA_035222235.1). NCBI lineage: Eukaryota > Metazoa > Chordata > Aves > Passeriformes > Furnariidae > Margarornis > Margarornis squamiger. The sequence continues at coordinate 94,732,412 of JAWWTY010000001.1, read as the reverse complement.
CTCTGGACTCTGCCACTCCTCACCTCTCTGTATTGGGAGGGTAGCAAGTCAGGTGTACTCAGAGGCATAGATCTTTCCTTCTGTGCAAACAAACCTGCAGGAGTAAACACTGTATCCTTGACTCATCATACTTGTGAGTCACTCTTTGTTGATGGGTGGTGGTTTCAAGTGTGGGATTATAGCAAGGAAACAGCTTTGTTTCTGCTTTGCTTTAATTCCATGAAAAGAAAATAACTACCATACTTAGCATTCTTAAAGCTCTGTAAAAGCTAATCCTTGCAACATTCCCATGAGGTAGGCAAGTATAATTAATTGTATTTCAAAATATGTGGAATCCAGGACATAAAAGTCATTTGCCCAGGACCTAAAAGTAAGTAAGGATCTGAATCCAGAAGTATCTTATGCTAGACAAATTGGTAATGGACTAGACAAACTGCTTCTTAAGCCCCTTCTCAATTACCCAGTTGCAAACAAGGACAGCTAAAATAGAAAGAGTAGTAAAGGCTGTGGATCCAATTGAATCTCCAAACTCAAGAGCAAAGCCTACCCTCAAATTAGGGGATGTTTGGGTCCAGAGTATTGAGATCAGCTTTATGCCTTCCTCTGATTTTATGGTAAGATGCTGTTAAAATTTAGTGAGAACCTGATGTAAGGAAACTGCATCAGTTTACAATTTTTTCATTTGTCACACTGATTCCCACCCACCACTATTGTTCTTCACTTCTTTCCTCAGGTCTCCTTCCCTGTTATTCCCTCCACTGTTAAAAATCTCTCTCAGCTACTTAACCTTTTCGCTTCCCTAAGAAACCCTTTCTCAACAACACACACTTCCTAGGCCATTGAACTGGCCTCACATGTGCCTGTTTGCTTCTCTCACCCTCTCCCCACTAGGGAAACATTCAACTTCTTCCCTGCCTGAGACACCAGACCTCTGCCACCCTTGCTGTTCATTCTGCAACCACCTGGCAGTACATAAGCACTTGTCTGCCTGCTTGTCAGCATGTCTTTCCACTTGTATTCCTCAAATAGGGTCAAATTATCTAGAGAAAGAAGGGGAAAGGGACTGTTAAGTTTGTCTGAAATTGCTGTAAGAGGAAGTTGAAAAATGCAAAGCAGACCATACTGCATACTAGGAAAAACTAGTGTAGCTTTACTTTTGCCAGAGAAAAGGCGAGTGACGTTGAAAAAAAGAAATGCTTGGCCATCTTGACCCATTTTTAATTAAAACTGATAGTATCTGTCTTTGCAGCATGACTCTGCATATGGATGTCATTCTGGTTTAGAACCAGAGGAGATCATTTTGACCTTACAACTATTTTGTGCAAGTTGTTTATATATTTAATACCAAAGCAGATTAATTTACTATTTACCTGCACAGTAATCTTGAGAAAATGCAATACACAGGAGACATTAGAAAATAGCAAGAAAATGTTAAAAGCCATATTAAGATTACACAGAATTTCACTGAATGTTTTGGAGTTTCTCCCTTTTGTTATACACTTTAGAATGACGGCTTCAATTTTTAGAGGCCCAAAATATATAATACATTATTTATCATTACAAAAAGCAAGTACATATATGCATGCATGCATTGTTGTGCATCTGCATCTCCACGTGTGTATTTCTCTGTGGAGAGATAGATTTAGACGGGCATGACATTTGAGGAAATCATCCTGTTTTCAAAGTCTACGTTGTTAGTATTGAATAATTCATTCTAAAAACCTCTCCTTCAAAAGACTGAAGTAATTTATCTTTCAGTAAAGCCTTTTCAGCTTTCTCATTTAATTATGAAACTGAAACGCCTCTCTATCCAGATATTATCCTGGCAAGGAGTATCTATTTACTAGTTCGCAGACAAGTACACTATGCCTGAATCAACAAACAGGTTTGGAAGGAATGACTGCTAAGGAAAGGGCGATATATCCTTTGACAGCTGGATTACTGGTTTATACCTCACTGAGTGCATTAGCCACTGAATGACATACCTTACTGCCAAAGCAGCAGTTTGCATTGGCACTAAATTTAATTTTCTTGAAACATTGTTAAGAAAAAAAAAAGAGTCTGAGCTCTGTCATATTTTACACTATTTCAAGGAAGCAGTTCTCATGATCTCCACTTTTATTATTTTCCATGTTTTCTCTCTGTTCCAGTAATCTCTTAATTAATGGTTTATTTGATCAAAGTATGCAAGGCCTTTACAAATGGAAAACCAAACAGGTTAAAGAAAATACTTCTGAGACATTATAATTCAGCAGAAACTAACCTCACAACTCCAGATGTGAACTGTTTCCTGTGAAAGAAACAAAATGACATTCTGAATGTGAAAAATCCCAAACTTCAGATATTTGCACCTGAACCTAAATTAAAGACAACTGCTCTAGGAAGAGACCTAGGTATGAATAGGTTGCTGAGAACATCAGTCCGAAAATCCAACATGCAGCTGAGCTGCAGAATGCCTCTCGCTGAAATGGTTAGTAATACTATAGTACAATCCAGGAGGGAATTTCCAGGTCTCAGGTACCTGTGGCAGGAGAAACAGGCCATGCTGAGAGACAGGAGACATAGAAGATGGTTAGATACACAGAGACCACACAACTGCTGCCACACTAAGCCATCTGAATACAACCCACTGCTGTTTCAGTAACCCCAGGCAAAACAGCAGCTTCCCTTTGAAGGGACCAGACTGGAGAAAGAAAGAAAGGAAGAGGTTGGGAAATAGCAACAGTGAAAACCACAAAGATCAGGGAACTGTGGAGATGAACTGGCTGTGAGAGCATAGAATGGAGCTGGGTGTGAGGGAGCTCACACCCACCTCAAACCTATTATTTGAGGTTATTCAAATAATTTTAAGTTTCTTGCTCTGCCTCCCAAGTTGCTCCCTGGAACTGCAGGCTAATCCATTCCGAGAGCTGTTTTTTATTCTCCTGATACCAAGTTTGTAGTAAACAGAAAAACCGTTTGGATAGTAAGGACTATTTAGGTGCAACATATCAGTAACAGATAAGTGCCCACACAGATATTACCATGCTAGCAACGTTATGGAAGTGTTAACTAATTGTTTTAAGTATTATTACCTCCATTTTGCACGAGGGCATTGGGCAGAGACAGGAAATACCACACCCAAGATGACAAAGTTCGAAGGGTTCAGAAGTCTTTTGACCATACTACCTCTGTGTTTTACAGATCTGTTTACTAAAAATACGGAACACTTTTGTTTGTGAAAGATGAGGATTAATAATTTACCTGGCCATTAGGCTCTTTGTACCTGCTGTACAGTAGCATGCATTGAAAGTGTTTGAACTTTTTACAGAGAATTGACAAAGTTTAAATTGGCACTCAATGCCTCAGGCCACACCAGAGTCATGTGTGACCTCCAACTGGCAAACACACGTACATGTTGGGGATACTTGTAGAGGGATGTTAAAGGCAGAATGAGAACTTCAGTTAAAGTGTGTTTCCTGTCTCAGGTAGCAATGGTGATTGCATGCTACATCGCTGTGTGAGGTTTAGGTGTGCCTCTTTGTGCGTAAAGAAGATGATGAGTTTAAACATGCAGCATCCTTCTGCTTTCTTCTTCCACCTTTTTACTGAAATGCATGCAGATGCCAATAACAGTATCTATTTCCAGTTATCTGTGTTAAAAGTGCACTTGCATTGTGCATCAGCTATATTGAAACAAACTGCTCTCTTTCATTACCACACGCTTTTCTGTCAATAAATTGCAGTTTAGATCAAAAGAACCATGTTGCCTTCTGTTTTCTAATTCATTTAGTTTGTTCGAGTGTTTGCTTTCCTGAAGTCTTAAAAGACTTCAGTAGGGTAAATTATTTGTATATTATTCGCTCTTCAAGAAGCCACTATATACTAGTCAAACAAGGACTTGAGATGTGTCTATATAAATATATTAGTGTGAGCACTTGTGTGTAACAAGTGACTCCACAAGGGACATTTTTATTATGGAAAGTAAAACTCAAGCATATTTCTTTGTTGTCTTCTTTTCTCATCATATTAAAAGGCTAATTTCAGTAAATGGTTAGCTACTTCTCTTCAGAAATTCCAGTTTCCTGCAGCCTGAAATTTGCTACCTCACCTGAATTCAGCTGCTCCAAATCTGTTTGAAGTCACTCTAAGTCCTAGATGCTTTCTGAAATTAATAGATTTAAATAAACCTTCTTGAATGTTCAAGGCTATGTTCCTTGCCCTCTAAACCCCAAAGAATAGATGCTACAGAAATCTATTATTATATTGCATGTGGGCAATTTTATCAGGTTCCTTCTTTCCCTGTCCTCTATGTAGTTTTCTCCCTCTCTTTCTGTTTCTTTGTAAGACTCATAAACATACTGGATCTACTTTATGATGAGTCCAATAGCATGATGGTGGGATTTTATCAATAATAATCATTCACATAATTTTTTATGCATCACAAAATGCAAGGAGGTCCTAGTGCGTGGTATAAGAAAATGGGTTGAAAGCAAAGCAAACATCTTCCAGGCTCTGAAATGTCTCAGCAATGACTTTGAAGATGCACATGAGACTGTATCTAACCTTTAGTAATGGTCCATCTGCATCAGTACTTGTCTGATGGGCCTCAATATTTCATTCTTCACAGTAAATAGTGAGTTTGTGACTACAACTTATAAGTATATTGTAGGCAGCAGTGGGGTGCTGGAGCTCTGAGCAGGCCAATCTCAGATGGAAGCAAAGTTCATACTGTGCTTTGGAAGGGATACACGCTGACTCATAGCAAGAAGGTTGGGAGGCTGGGTCTCATGGGAGATTTTCAATATTTACATGTCAGTACATCCACACAAAGAGCCTTTCTCACTATAAAATCAGAGTATTACCGGCTACAAACCAGGGATTCACAAGTGGAACCGAATGAGTATTGAAGTAAATGTTTGTTTGCAGATTGTGGTCAGATGAAAAGAAGAGTACAAAATTGCTACCTGAGTCTTGATAAAAAAGTCAAATAACATCTACACTAGGAGAGCTGTGGTGCATGACCACTTCTGATGTCAAACCACTGCAGTTGCCTGAACTTTTTAGTTTTATAGATTAGTTCAGTTGAAATAATGGAAGAATATTCATGTTCATAGTACTTTTCCATTCTGCTTGATTTTTAAAATCTAAGTCTAATTCATAGTGGCAGGAAATATGCCTCATACAAAAAAAAAAAAAAAAACACCACATAATTAATCTCTTGCTTATTACAAAGTGAAATTCCTTGAAGTAATACTATCTTTTCCATTAGATACCCCTAATTACTGAATGCTCTATACTACAAAAACAATACCCAGCCCCTTTACCAGGTTTCTGCTTATGAAAAGCCAGCAAAAGAAAATATTTAAATCTCAGCTGTTCAATGTATATGAGAAGTGAGTAAACTCTAATACACAGACTTAGAAGTCACTCTTTAATGAACTATGTACATGATGGAAAGATGATGTCCGAAAAAAATGACATTCTTAAGCGTTGGCAACAGCATATTGTTGTCCTATACTAGCTCGCTGTTGTAAATGACAATCTGCTCTCACCCTGGAAGCAAGTGATCTTGAATCCAGGGAATTTATATAGAAAAAGGAAAAATGTGTTAGCTTTTAGCTTTTCCATCTACATGTGTAGATGTTTTAGTGGACTTTCATTATCTTTGTGCGAATGTTTGCCTTCCACATGGAGCTGTAGTACTGGGCAAACTTTGCTCAAGAAACTGATCTGATGGTAATGAAGGGAAATATGGTGTTACAGAAGGGCATTAATGGAGCAGCTGTATGAAAAGTAAACACTTAATGGATCAGTGCCAAAAGAGGATTTAGCTCCTGATTTTGAGTTTTCAATTCAGGCAGATTGGATGTAAGTTTACTTTAGGCCCTTCCAAAAAAAAGTCAATATTTTCTTGAAGTACTTGAAGCAACTTGAACATATTATAATTTGTGTTCTACATCTCACCGAACCATTTCATTTTTAGCAAAAGTTATTTTCTGTTCTGAGGTGAGATGGTTCAGGAGGGTACGTGAAAACAGAAATTAATCAAGATTTAGACTATTCTAGTGAATACAGATGCCCTTGCACATGCACATAAAAAAATGAAGAAATACAATTAATAAATCATATTATGAGTGTCTCTGAATGGTTCACATGCTGCAGTTAGAGCTAGATTTTTTTCACCTGAATTATTAATATGATTTAACTCATTTGAATTGGCCCGTTTTCATGCACAGATTATCAATGTCAAATGTCCATTTCACTTCAGACAGGTTTGGCCCAGGCAAGTATATCCAAACATAAAATCAAGTTTTCAATACTAAGGCATCCATTATGGAATTGGCCATTTTTTAAAGAACAATTTCTATTCAAGTGCTTACTTGGATTTAAAACATAAAAAAGAACCCTTCCTTGAGGTCTCTTGAATGTATATTTCAGGTCTTGGGGTGAAGGTTCCCAACATCATGTGTAACAGAGAATCTCAAGTGAGGAAAAGACAGGAAGTAAATGCAATTAGCATTTGTTACTCAGATGGAAGTGTAGCTAAGTGGAGGCAGCTTGTGGATACAGAATTCCTGAGGATCAGCAGAGAGAGCACAGGACTCTTTGAGGCCACAGGAGGAAATTAGTTCATCTGCTCTATTTGATAGTACTTGCACATGAGAGAAAAAAAATCCACATAGCAGACCACCATAGTCCAACAAAACAAGACATACTAAGAAAAATGCGAGGGTCCAGTTAAATAATAGCCCTAAGAAATGAAGGATTACTATAAAATATGCAAGACATTATCCTGCTGCAGGTATTCTCCTGTTCCCACATGTCTGCTGCATACCATAGCTACGAAATATGTGTCTCTATTTCCATGAACCCACTCATAAAGGTTTTTGCTTGGCTGATTTTTCAAGTTAATGATAGTCAAGGCACTTGGGAAAAAGATTTATGTCAGTGATACACAGGTTCAGCAAATTGTCAAAGAGTTCTGCTATGCAATTAATCATCTTTTCTCCATTACAATTTGTAAGTGCCAAGCACATACACAAAACCATTTTTATAATATAGTTATCACGGGTATGTAAGTACTATATGAATCATATATATATATATATATATATATATAAATACAAAAGAGTGCTAGCTACCACACGGATTTGTAAATCTTTCTCTACATAAGACAGGCCTCCAAAAATTGTGGAGGCTGCCACATTTAACTGTCATCATTTTTATGACACTACTTTAAGCAGATCTGCATCTCAGTTATATCTGTGCTCCCCAGGCTGCTGCATCTAGAATTATGTACATTAGGTTTTTGGGATTTTTAGAGAGGGAAGCCATTCTTAGTGAAATGGGGGGAAAAAAAAGCAAAAGCAACAAAAAAAAAAAAAAAAAAAAAACAAACCCCCAAAACAACAAAAAAAAAATCCACCACCAAAACCAAAAAGGGAATCATCTAAGGATCTTTTTTTTTTTTTAAATAAAAAAAGAACTTCAGAAAGAATCTACATACACTGAAAAATTGATGGTCATTAACAGAAGCTCCACTCAATCTTCTCCAGGTCACCCAGACAGCATGCCATCTGCAGGGTCAAGTAAGGATCTTCTCTTCTCTTCTCTGGGCCAGAGCTACTGCGCTGCCAGGAGCAGCCCTGAAAGATGCCTTGATACAGAAGGAGCTGAGGGTGACCTTTTTCAAGTTTCTGCGACATACTTTGGCAACTCACACCTGTTCTTTGAGAATCAAAAGAGGCTATTCTCCTTTTTCAGGAAAAGGTAGTGCTATGGGTCAAGTCCCAAAACTAGACTTTTGAGTGATGTAGATGTAGATTCTTGGGTCAGTCTAAGCCACCTGCCTGTCTCTGTTAAATATCCTTGGAGTCAAGCTCTACACCAATGTAGACTCAGAACACAGCTTCCTATGGAAGTGCGTTAATAAGTGAAACTGCAGACTGGATGTCCTAACACTCACAGAGCATTTCCAGGAGAAGCAGACTCATCTTCAGAGATGCTGGTGCTGTAAATGCTCACGTCTTCTTCTCTGTGATCAGTTTCCCTCTTCAAGGGATTCTGTGAGAATTATGTTCATTTTAAAAGTCACACCCTCAATAACCAGTTGCAACTCTTATGACCAGTTTCCTTTTGAAACTCAAGAATACAAAATATCCAGATTATTAGTGTTTATTACCCCAATAACTTTTAGAAATCAGTTTTATAATGTGTATACCACAACATTCCACACAGATCAAAGAACACAAACTGCTCTAATTGGGTTTTGAGATCAAATACACCAAGCTTTACATTCACTGAGCTACATGTGGCTTAAATTATCTATATTGTACAATCCTGGACTGCATATTTTGTGCTGTACAATAAATAGAGAACATGTGGTTTATAATGTGTCTACTGTATGTGTTAGTCCTTATACTAACCAACAGGATCACCTAAATGCACCGTCAAGAGCCTAATAAAAATTGTTTGTGAGTTCCAGACTCAAATTTGATGTGGACATACAATTCATTGGGGTCTGCGGGTGCTAAAAGTAACATTGAACCTTTTATGTGAGGCTTCAAACACATGTAGATGAAGAATCAAAATAGCACAGGGCAAATCCTTGCATTTCTCATTAATTTATTAAATTACTCTGAATTACATGAGCAGGACAGGTATCAGAATAGGTACATATACAGATGTTTAGACTGCAGAATTCCACCCCTCCTTGCTTTAGCCTTTTTCTGTACAAGAAAAAGAGTGTTCATGCTTAGATATATGTGGGGCTTCATATTGATGCCAATAAAATAAAGATATTCAAGCCCCACTTCTAAAGACTGCAAAAATTTTCATTTGGTTTAATGGATAAATAGAGAGAGACCAAAAATTATTTTCTTATGTTACACCAAAATTTTTAAAACATATTTCATGAAGATACAAAGAGATTTCCTTGAGGGAACCTGGGTACCAAAAGATTTTCGATCTATCTAAATAAATTAACATTCTTATTTCTTTTTTTTTTTTTTTTTTTTGCAATTTCTGCTCTTCCAGAAACATATCCATTTGTCCACAAAGTTGCAAAGTCATTTTGAAATACTCCACATGAATGATATTTTAAATATTACAGGAAATTGTTGATTACTAAAGTACGGCAGAATGTAAAGCCTGGCACAGACAGACTATATGAGTGCATTTAACCAGTTTTCTCTCTTTCCAGCATTTTTGGAAGCAATAAATCCAAAGGCACACTTGCTAGAGAGCTGTCACTAACTTGTCTCACAGTATCAACCTTCACAGCTGACTAAAATGAAATCTTTGTCAAAGCTTCTACTGATGTGTTTTTCTTGATGCTGCACTGTTTAGAAAGAAGTGTAACAGCAACAGAAAGACGGGATATTTTTGGATAGGAAACACAGAGGGGATACACAGCTCTAACTGGACAACTCCTATTGCAGCAGGGTAGCATTCATGAGAGATTAATTCCTCATTTTATCACAGTGCATTATGCAGGAATTAACAGTACAACCAGCAATGCTAAAGGATAAAATAATATCCTAGGTCAAGCTATTAATTCTGTGACCAATAGAATTTAAAAAAAAAAAAAAAAAAGTCAGAACATTGGTGAAATCTTTCCTGGAAAGAGCTGATTTTTTCATGTATTCTTATTTCTGAACTAGTAAAAACCTGGCAAATAGCAATTTTCCAGTACTTTTTGCAGTTTGAGTTGGAGGAGGATATTATGTAGGAGGTTGGTATGTTTAAAAGAAGTGCAGATACGCTCACCAGCAAGCGGGCTTAATTTTTCAATCACAGTGATCACTCCCAATATCTACTGATTTCAGTAGTGATGGAAGTGAAATATCCAAACATCCTACAAGCTGAACATTTTTTGCGCTTGGACCTGAAGTGAGTGAGCACGTCACCATTTCAACAATGCCTAGGGGATTCACATGGGAGAAAAGAATCGACCAAAGCAAGTACTCAACCCCTTTCATTAGTTAGAGGTGTGCTGCCTGGCTGCAGTGCTAGCTTCATTTAATGCAACTTGTTGATTATTTCTCCCCTCTGCTGACAAGATTCAGACAAATCATCGTTTCAAACCATGTGGACACACAATAGTCAGTAAGAGACCTCAGGATGGAAAAAGGAAAATGGTAGTTTGCTTCTGTGACTATGTCCATGGTGCCAAATTGGAGAAATCCATGGCACTAAAATCAAATATCATGGGCTGACTCTTGCCCTTGCTCTCTTTCTGCATATCAGACAGACTTCCTCCACACAACACAGTAACTGGCCCAGCATCCCTTCTGGCTCTTGACTGCTATCTTTGGGACCCTAAGGCATAAATATATTCTAAATGTGCCTATTAAATCTAAGATTTCTAAAATGGTGTGAGGGCTCTGCTGCAGCCTTTCAGGGTGACTAAAGATCAGGGCAGGTGTTGGATAACCCAGGGTGCGACAGAATAACGTGTATTTGCTTGAGACTTCTGCGATGGTATTGAAGAACAGACTGATCCACAATGGGTTTTTTTTGAACAGCCTTTGGAGCACACTGCAATTATTGTTCTGGGAGAGTTATCTGGAATGGTCCAAACCAGAGCCAGAGGCTGAGCTTACAATTAAGCCAACTGGATGATAACAAGGCTTATGCTCCAGCACACTGCTTTGCTTTTTTTATTTGTTAAATTTATTTTATTCAGTAAAAAGCTGGACTATACACCAAATATCATTTAGTGACTATAATACTACATGAGGCAGAAGGGCTCTTCAGTGGCAGGCCGGTGGAAGCACTTGTAACTCATGTCCCAAGAATGCAGCCAGAAAGTTATGGCTAAATGATGTAGCCTTTTTTCTGCTGTTTGCTCACCAGGGATTTATTTTGTCTCTGGAAACCCTTATGTTAATGCATTCTTCTGTAATTCATTTTTGTATATATTTTCCATACTTTCTCCCCTTTTATTTTGTTACCAAAGGTTACTTACATGGAAACAGAAATATTTTGAGGGTTTCTATTTAAATTTTATCCTCTTCCTACGTCAGTTTTTTTGCTTAAACTCAGAGTCTTTGGTTGTCCAAGCTGGATTGCTTCTGAGCAAGAGCATTCCTTAGAGACAACTGTCCGACAAAGAACAGGATAGCTCAGCTGTGACAGGGACGTTTACAGAGGAGAAACTGTATACTAGGCAACAGCAACATCAATCCCCATATCTGTGTAGCTTTTCCTGCCCGTGTCTGAAGCCTTAGAGCTCAAAGGGCACTTGAAAATCAGGAGAATTTGTACAACCGATTTCATGAGATATGGACTTACCAGGCATTGCAGACACGTTTGGGAGGCCTTTGTTTCTTCTCCCTTTTGCTGCAGCTGGAGAGAGGCCAAGGAAATATGCAGTCTGGTGAGGGGGGAGGGGAGGGAAGGAGAGGAGAGGAGAGAAAGAATCCACATGTGTGTCTGTGGGTACCTGGTTCTGTTCTCTAGAGAGTTACTGTAGTATCTCAACAGCAGGCTTTTCCAAATGGGTTCCCTGCTCAGGTAAAACTGCATCTACCCTTCCATTCTCTTGTCCTTTAGCAAAAGACAAGGGAAACAGTACTTTTCTTTTCCTGATACCTCCCTCTTGGCTTGGCTTGTACTACAACCCTGTCTTAATATATGCATCTAGTTTTCTTTACTCTTTTCTACAGTGAAGATTGAAAAGCAGTAGGTGTGCTGGTCAGATGCACTTGGGAGAAAACAGCAGTGCAGATATGGGTGGCATCCAGAAAAGCTGCAGGAGTCATACCCAGACCACCTACCTACCATCTGCATCAAAGCTGCTGCAGCATATAAATTCAAGGCAGCAGAGCGCAGCTCCTACAGCCTGCTATCCAGCGCTGGCTACAGTAGGTCGCTCTTGTATATCATTCTAGGCTGGGCTTCATACAGCTAGGTTTCATACAGCCCTCTGAATTTTTACTGGTGCTAAATTTGTCTTAACTTCTACAAAAGATAAAACGCTCAAAGCCTCCCTTTCTTTTCTTCAGTTTATCTTTTCATTTTATTGTTTTATTTCTTCTAAAATTGAAGAAATGAAGACACCCCTTAGCTTGCTTTGTTGCAAGAAAAACTAAGAGATTGTCAGTTTTCTTTTTTCTTTTTCTGTTAGCTAAGTTTAAGCTAAAGTGTCTTTATAATTCTTTCAATAGTACTTTTTTAATGAAACTACATTTTTTTAAATTATTTTTTTACTTGAATAGGTTTACTGCTTCAGTTTTAGAAGTGTGACCATGTCTACCAGCAGTTTATTTTAGGAACTCTGAAGAATCTGAATGCTTCAGTGAATCCTGACACCTTTGTAGCTGAGTGGCATAAAAAACCCTTTATTTTAGCTGTTTAAAAGCTAGGCATTTAATCCAACCTAGTTAAATCAACTCCCTTCACAGTCAAAGAAAAAAAAAGCATGTCCAAAAGACAATTCACGTCTCTCTATTGATTAAAGAAATAGTAGAAGAGTCTCTACTAGACTATAAATCAAATTTTTAGTTGGATAAAAGAGATCCATCACTTTATAGAATTGGGCAGGGCAGTAATTTTGAAAACAAAGATTAGGAAAAAAGGAGGTTGTTTTCTCAAGAAAGGCTTTGCATTAAAACAGTTGCACAGAATCTGACTGCAGCTTTTAAACTCGTGCATATATATTTCATTAGAAATAAGCGACTTTGTAGGAAGGAGTTTCAAGAAAGGGATATGTGCAAAAGTCCTGTAAAGCTCTCTTGTATTCCTGAGATATTTGACTGCACACAGAGTAATTCCTCCTGAAACATATCCGTTGTCTTTCACTTCCTCTCACAGTACAAGGTAACAGTTCTAAACAGGATCACGGCAGTTTTGAAGGTAGGAAGATTGACACAGGATGTTTCACCCAGCAGCTATCCTGAGATTTGGAGGTTATACCAGATGATCAGTTTTCTCTGTGTGTCCCTACCAGAAACATTTCAGAATTTCTAGAGCAGTTTATTGCTCTCCTGAACAATCAGACCAAGAGAGACTTTCCACAAAGTAAAAGGCTGTGCAGTAAGTGCAAGAGTTCATTTAGTGTTATGTTGTCCATCTGGTTTGGAGCCTACCTTCCTTCCTACCCTTCCACTTCAATCTTCCCACAGATATTGGGTCACTGTCTGTACAGCTGTTGTGACTGTTCCCTGGGCTGTGTGGTGAGAAGATCCCTTTGGGCCACATTCTAGCCCTTCCCATACCTGTGCTGTCTGTGTTGTATCTTTCACTGTGCAGAGAACTGTGAAGTATAAATGGGAAATAATGCTTCAGGAAAAAAATCAGCGCCCACAAACCTGTCTATTTTTGTGTACTCAGTCCAAGGTTAATTTTTCAGCTATTTTTGCCTACCCCACCATTGTGTCTTCTGAACTCAGAAACCCTAAACATACTGAAGCACTGTTAATATTTTTTAAACCCAGATCTACACAGCAGCAACATGAGCTGTTCGAGAAATCCTGTGGGATCAGTGTCATTCACAATATTTTGCTTCACTTTCCACGTTAAGCATAAATAAAGGGACAGTGTCCTTAAATACCAGCTAATGAACGATCTAGTCAAATAAACAGAAAATGCCAGAACAAATTGTATAAATGGCATGCACTTTTGTATTTGAATGTTAATGGTTTCATTTTTAGAAGAGGAATTGATTATGCGAATTTGATTTATTGTTAGCTGAGCTCAATAACATTGATTTAGGTATTGAGCATGATATGTGCTTTTGTAGTTATTGTTTCCCTGAAATAACTTGCTCTGATATATATATATATATATATATGGATTGAATTTTTACTGTTTTAATAGTAACAGTTATTACAGTACCAGCATAACACATGCAAGCATGATATACTGGGTTTTATTTCCAAAGCCAGTGATATGTCATGGGACAGGGTTACCGGATGTGTGCTTCTTATCCTGAAAGTCAGCAGTCAGCAGCCACTTCTACACCAACTTCTTATTATTTTTGAAATTCCAGTGGAAATCACACATTCATTATCACCTCATACAGTCAGTTAATACAACCTGATAGAGGAGGGAAGACAATTTGTCAGTCTCAAATAAGAAAGTATTCTCTCCTTCTTGCAGGACACAACAGGTAACTAACACAAAATCCCAGGTCTTCTGTGGTCTTATTATGAAAATGTCCCCCTCTCCGACCTGACTACTGCCAGGGAATCTGTCCCCTAAACTTTCACACATTGTTTATTCATGTCCCTTTGCCTTCTTAGGGGCCAGGATGCAAGCGTGATTTTTCACAGGCACTTGCACATTGTTTCTGGACAGTAGCAACAAACTGTCAACTTTGGTATGGTTTCATTGTCCTCTCATTATCATATCTATTAAATGAGAGTACACCACAGTTATGCACACATTTGTGGGACAGCTGAGAGAGGTATTATCTTAACAGATTGCAAATTACTCTGTCTTTGAAATCTAGTATTGTTTGTAGATGACATAGAACTACTAGTTTGAGCAAGAAGGGCAACCAGCTTGTCCAGATATTCGTCTTCTGATTTCCTCATATCAACAGCTTTTGCAGCCACTTTCCTCACAGGGTGGTGAACCATCAGCTACTTTCTCTTTTCAGACAAGAAGTCTCTGAACTGTTGATGTTTGTAATATTCTGTGTATGCCTTTCTGGTATTTGGCTATGTTTTTTTCCTTTTTTAAGATCTAGAGTGCAGGGTTTGCTTGGGATTTACTGGGTTTTGCTTTGCAAAATGTCAGGTTTTATTCAAAATGGAATCACTTCCCCTTGATGGTACTGTACACATGCCCTAAAAGTTGTTCCAAGCAAGTATTTGCCTTTGTTTTCTGAGTCTCTGTGTGCAGTTTTTATCAGCTGCACCTTAACAATCCTAAAGCACTTTCACTTTAAAGAACACACTTTTCACTGCAAATCTTTTCTTCTACCTCTTCTGAACAACATCATGTCCATTTCTCACAGGGAATGCTTTGCTTTGATCTTATTGCCAGTTCTAATGCTTTTAATTTGATCTGTAATTATTCCCAAAAATAACTGTTTCAGTTCATGTGTCTCAGTTTAATATAAGGGTGATTAAGCACTCAGTGATCCTGCTTGGTAGCCACCTTCTAGTAAAGAAACATACCATTCCCTGACAACATTCTTGCAGGAGTCCAAGTGCTCTTAAATTCTACAGTTATTTTAGGAATATATATCCCTCATTTGCCAAGGTCTGAAGTATAGCTCACCACCAATACCTATGTGAAATACTTCTGGGCTTTATAATTGCTCTTGCTTTGCTGTGCAATTGCTTCTTCTTGATCTCGTTTTCTTAGTTGTTTTTAAACATTAAGGAATGGTTGTGTAACACATAGAACTGTGCTTTTAGAGAGAACTTTATGTCCTGTTTTTCCCAACCTTAGATGGACCAAGATTGCTGAAGGTTACAGTTCTCTCACCTGTCATGAAACACTCTATTGACTTTTGTATCACTATGAAATGTTGAGCTACATACATTGTTATAGATGGGAATACCATAATGAATTGAATTAATGAGAGCTTGCTGACTTTGTCAGAGAATATTTCTAGAGCTGTAGTTAATACTTTACTTTCGACTTAGAATAAACATAAGTTACAAACGTGAATTGAATTTATGCAGGTTTTAGAAGGCACAGAGCTGCAATTTAGAGACAAAACTGGCTCTCTTTTTTCTTTCCTTTTTATCTGGAAAGTGTTTCATCTTTCAAAAACAGAGAGGAAATTTCATCTTAAGGATGTTTTCCCTTGCAAGATTTGAGAAAATATAAAATTTCTACTTTAAATTATAAATTAAAAACACGCATCAATCAAATATGTATTTATGTAGGTCATAAATACCTTTATGGAGAGCTATGCCAAAGATGTAGATAACGGTATTTATATGCATATATATTTTTAAGAAATAATGTTGTATTTATAATAATTCTATGTCATATCGCACTGGATTAATATTGACTGTATAGTCTTTACAAAGAAATATTTTTTCCAAAAGCTGCAAATCTTTTAATAAATATTTTCAAACACAATCAAAGGAAAAAGTTACATATTCTTACTTTGATACAGGGCGGGGGGGGGGGGAGTTGTTTGGTTGGGGTTTTTTTAGCTCAGTTGCAGCTTTGAATTCCCTCTGTTGATAAACCCTTTTGTCAAACATGTCCAATGGAAATTAAAATGGACACTGCTTTCAATATAGGTTTCTGAGGATGTGATAACTCAAGACAAATAGATTATAACAGGATATATATTGGATTAATGGCACCTGTTCTCATCTATGATTTTGTCCTAAAGTGATACCCTATCTTTTGATACCAGCTTTGCCAAATACAATCTGTAATTGCATTCATAAGCAACCTGACGTGAGCTTCACTTGTCATGAATATTTTTTTGTCCTAAAGTCGTCCAAAGAATGTGGCTTTTCTGAGCAACACAGCCACAGATATCTTTCAAGTGATCCTTAACTGTTATTCAAGTAAAAATTCCCAATTCCTTTTTTATGGTAGCTGTCTAATGTCCGTGCATTAAATATAAAAGGGAAATGGGCATGAGAAACAGCTACTTCTGTTTAAAAAGTCATTTTTTGGCTTACAGTGGTTGGATTTTGAAGTTTTTCCAGGTCCAAGCCAGCCTCTCAGAGAAAAATGAATATGTAGAGATTTTCTAGTTAATAATATTTGTTTACCTTTGTATATATGTGTATAAACAGAGGTGTTTTAGATGAGCTTACAGTGTGCCTGCAAGCCTTCTTCTGAAATGTATGGACACAGTCTGGGATTGCCTAACAGCAAGAGGAATAGTCTTGCAGCTAAAATGACATCCCTAGCATTTTGCTAGCTGTCTTTTTAGATCTATATTTGGTTGATACCTATGCCCTCTTGAAACTGGCAGAGTTTTTTGAGTGGGCATAACGCCACCCCAACAGATGGTCACAGGCAAAGGCATGCCAGAGAACCAGTATGCACTTCATGTTTGAGTATTAAGCGGTGGATTTCCATCCAAGAATGTCAAAATAGCAGTCAATGCAGAACATCTGAGCCTATGGTTACGGGGACATGCTGACTATTCCTGCTCAGAGCTGGATTAACTTTCAAAATAATTTTAAAAAAATAAAATTAAAAAAAAAAAAAAGGATAAAAAAAGAAAGGAAAAAAAGAAAAAAGAAAAAAAAAAAAAAGCGAGAGAGAGAAACAACCTTCTCCAGCTGTGAGTTTTCAGAAGGAAAGAGAAGTAAATAATGAAATAACCACATTTAACAGCTTCC